>LN902845.1:9897216-11097216 GCA_000469725.3 Echinococcus multilocularis | reverse complement strand
ATTTTCAAGCTATTTCATTCCACTGGTAATTTGGCTCTTCTGTAGGCAATGACTCAAAAGAAGAGATTAAAAGGCGCTGAAAATCCCAATTACTCTGGCCTACAAAATGATTATAAAAGTAAATTTTGCAGCAGTCAATACATCAGAAAAATAATTAAATTTTATGTTAGGCTAACAAGAAGGCAAATAACATTGTACAAATCTGAATGCGCAGTATATGGTAACTACCCGGTTTTGTGTGATCACTTGTACAATAGTACGTAACAACAGACGGTTTCTTAAATGAATTTGCCATCACAAGTCTTTCCATCCAAGACACAAGCCTACTGCTAGGTAAATTTCCAACGACCCAATATAGAGAAGAAAGGAGGTCTTAAGCCTAACCACTTCCTTTTTTATCATCTTAGTTTCATGTTATAAATGCCAATCCAGCTTTGTATATGATGCAATTACTACTACCTGGAGAAATTGGGATAAGGGGAATGTAAAAGATGGGGACGCGGCATTGACCTCTCTCCTTTCATCCAAAATCATGAATTGAAGATTCCTTATAGGTGAATTTTGCAATCTGAAGTATGCAGTGTTGCCTTGCCATTTAGGAATGAACAATTCCCTTTCTTTTCACGGATCCACTATTTCTGGCTGTGTCCCAAGAAGCAGGTGGTAATAAAGTTTTTTTCGAATATTTTTGTGCATTTTATCTGGTGTAGGGATCCCACCCTTACTTGCCAAATGGCTTCCACGGCAGGAAAGTAAGTCGAAAACACGAAGCTGACATAGCTTTCTGTGAAAAAGTAGTAAATAACCATTAAAGTACACTCGCTCGTCTAATGTTGCAACACAACAGCCATTTTTCAAAGTTGAATATTTGGACAAAATTGTGTGACAGACTTTGAAATGCTTTTGAGAAAACTTTGTTTCTTTAGGCACGGTTGATGCATTTGTTCCTCCCAAATGCACATTCTTTCTAACATTTTCTCACTTACTTTTTGTGTCGTTTTGCTGGAAATCATCGTCATTAAAATGACTTGAATGATAGCATCATCTTATCTGCACTAAAATAAAGTACAATTAACTTAATTTAAATTCTCCAAGTGTAACTATTTTTGTCTTTAAGGAAGAAATTGCAAATTTGGTCCTTTCATACCATTGTTTATCAAGAATTTTAATATCTTCCTTAATTTACAAGACATTTTCTTGAGAATAATTTGGTTTCTACGAGTTCCACTTGCTTCAGTAACCACAGATTTATATCAAATGGCAAATAAAACAACTTTAAATCATAGGGCAATCCTAGAGACAAAACAATTTTTACGGGTTTTCTGTAGTAGTGATGAAATTGGCTTGTTTGTTACTACCCTCAAGGGGGTAAGTTGTTTATCGCCGACATAACCTTAACCCAGGGTTGACCTAACTTCAGGTTTTACGCAGCCCTATTTTAAATGCAATTTCACCCTCTAAATCTAATTAAAATAATAGGGATACATGAAAAAGGAAATCCTTTGTACTACTATTATACTTTGTAATACGAATTCGTTATGATTTATTTTGAATATAAAATAACCACAGGTAGTAATGAAGCATAATTTCAATCTATTATCTTTTCCTTCCATGATGATCACAATCCATAAATATACTCTTTATAAAAGGGTGATAGCACTTCAACCAAGGAAATGATCCTAGACATTTTCGTTTCCATTGTCCCACTTCTATGGCAAAAGTGGCTTCTCTATCTTTTCTATGACTATTTTACTTCTCATACCAAGAAAAGTTAAAAAGCAAAACTTGGAGATATATTAGTGGAAGACGATGAAAGATGAGAATTTGACAATATCTTTCGTCTCCAGTCAATCTATAGGTTTACAACTTCTAACCGGTAAGACTGTGAGGTTTAATAATTTAAGGAAAATGGCTTTGTGCCGTCTGCTGCACTAGTTTAGTATAATGATGCGCACCAAATTACATCAAATCGAGTAGGTGACTCCCAGCTAAATTTGAGCTGCAATTCATCAAATCCAAAATAAAAATAATTATGTGAAAATAATTTGGTGTCGTTTAGTGTACAGTGATGCAGAGCAGTTGGTGGTATCATAGTCAGTTTTCTAGGCAGTAAATTTTTCGAAAATCACTTTTAATCAAAAGGCAGTCCCTCAGTAACAATTTCAAAATCAGTGTATTTAATAGAGCAGAAAGGCAAATACAAAAACAACAAAGTTTGGCGATGACCTTTGTTTATTGAAAGTGTAAAGCCAGTCACAACTTCTCCTTTTCAAATGATGTCGGTGTAATCCACTTGTTTCATCATTCACTTTCAACATTATTATTTCTTGCCATTTTAATCTTGAATAATATTTTGGATACCAACAAGATATTCTTTACAGCAAGAAAAAGAGTGCCTTCTAGGACGTGATGCCTCCATCACAAGGCGGTTTATTACCAGGCTTAAATTGTCCAAATTGAACCACTTTGGAATGATTTCGTGTTTTAACACCCCATGGGAAGCAATTCACAGCAATCTGACTTGCATGCAATTGGCTTGAATTGAAGTTGACATGTCATTACCTTTATGTTTGCTTAATATAAATAAAAATTCCATGACTTGACAGAATTCTAGTACATGGTTGTTTAAATGGTACTTGTAGGTGGCAAGTGGGCAGATTGGATTCACTTCTTGGCTATTCTGTTCTTAATTAAATCATTAACAATTTGTGAAATCATACGCTACCCAGTAAAAGGCGCCTACCTGCAAACATTCTTCTTGATTCAATGAGGTGAAAATGGAGGTAAAAGGATCACAAAGAGAGCAAATCACGGTGAACTAAGGAATTCGCCTTTGAATACATGAGTGATAATTTTTTAGTGAAGTGACGGAAAATATACAACGACTGGCCAAATTATTCCGTATGAAGTGCTCCAGCTTTGAACTATTACTTTTTATTGCAAAAATATAAGAAGGCATAATAAATGCGATTAAATTTGATCAGCACTATTTTATGTTTTCGTAAAATTCTTTTATGAATCATCCTACATTTTAATGCATTTTTTGCAAAGCAGATGCTCATTTTCTAAAATTTTCTTCTCGGAAGCAGGATGAATAAGCTAAGTTTGTGGAGGTTAACGAGGCATTAGAAGGGGTAACGAGTGGGATGGGAGAAAAATCACGATCTTGCTGTTAATGGTAATGCGTGTTTTAATTCCTTGCTAAACGCAATTCTGCTTCTAGGGACGAATATTCTTAAAAAGCTGAGTTATTTTTAGCCAAATGTGCCTGCCTGTTGAGAAAAAAATGAACGTTTAATTTTGCTGGAATTCACAAGAAGAATTGAAGCTTTTGGCAGTAATTTAACTTGGTAATCTGACCTCCATAAATGGCGCTAACCACCAAAAATGGCTACGATCCCACGTGGAGGAGCCGGAGTTTACCTTTTAGTAAATGAAAATGCTTGCCTTATTTTTCACATAAACTCTCGAAATCGTCAACTGAAGTTGTTGTCAACGCATGGATTGAGAACGCCGTTTTATTTGCATTAAACTTGCCTCCAAGCTTTTACATAATCGTGTAATGAATAAAGACTTCCTTAACTGTTCATCAAACTAAGTAGGCTCTTTGATTTCCTCGGCTTACGCAACCGCTCTGGTGGCAATTTTAAAGCTTGTGTCTATAGCCTTTCTTCGTCCCTCTCCTATATTGAAATGTTTTGCTACAAGGCGAAAGAAGACTCAAGAAGCTGCATAGAGTGTTCTGACTTTCCTAATTTGATTCGCTTAGATTACTGAGTGCAGTATCCTTGAGAGGGTTATTAAAAGGCATGCTCATAACATCAAAACGTTTGTCTAAGTTGTATTAATGAACCTACTCACAATGTCTCTGACCTTTTAGATTTGATTGCAAGTACACTTCAGCAATATCACTGAGATGGTAATGTATATGCGTATCCCAATTAGGGAGAACTTCGTCAATCACAAACAGCTGTGGCTTTCCTCCCTCTTTCTCGTCTTGGACAAAATAAAACAACATATGGTGAAGTAAGTTTCATTTCTGACATCATGCTACTAGAAGTGAAATTAGGCTAGGTTTCTATTGCTTTAAAATGCTGACAAAACAGTTTATTTTACTTCTCAAACCTAAATCAGTACATTCAGTCTTCATTAGCCATTTGTTAAAGAATTTCAACGGCATTTTAATAGTTTGTATTTAAATATGGTTATTTTGGTGAGGCGACTGATATTAAAAATGAGTACAGTTAAAGGCTTCGTAAAGCCTTTTACCACTGCAATCTATAATTATGATTCTTTTAAAAAACACACCGGATAGGCATAAATTTTACTTTTATTATGAATTTACCCCTAGCCAAATCCGCTAATTGCCGTTACTACATAATTGTCTACTCTGTTTCGCATTTTATCAGGGAAATAGCCCCCTCCCATCCTCCCTCCATTTCTTCCATCCTAACATGTGATTTAAAGTTCTTAGTAGTCTTGTCCTAGCATCTTCATCCTGCTAATCAACGGTTCAGATCCTCCATTGAGCAGTACCGTATCGTGTAGGTAAATCTTGGTAGACACTATTATTCGTTCTCCTCAATAGACAGATAACCGTAGGTAAACATTTACCAATTGGGCCCAGCACACATGAAGCTACCATGGTCTTCTGGGTATGGAGCGGTACGTGCCTTAGAAGTGCCGAATGGGGTTTTAGCTGGATGCTTTAATGGGCGACCAGCCGTATGTTCATGGGACTGGCGTTGGAATGCCAAAGTCATTTCTCATTATGGTTATTTAGCTAGCCGACGCAGAATCTCATAATTGCACATTTTATTGCACAAGTGAGAGAAGTTCCTAAGAACGAAGTGGCGGCCTTTAAGAAGTCACCTTTGTGCAGTGTCATGAATGTAAGTAGTGATCTATTTGTTTAGCAACTTTCTTACGACTTCACATTTCCATTCGTTTCCTTCTTAACGTTAGGCAAAACCATGAGTTCTTGACTAGTTAAACTTCTACAATTTCTTTAAGTATTTAATTGCGCGCAACTGCCATTATGAAGAATAAATGGATCTCCTTGTATGTAAAAACCTCACCAGAAATAAATTACTTAAGCTAAACCATCACTAGGTTAAAAATAATTCTGCTACCACCTACTGTACCTTCTTCAAATGATTCAAGTGACTCAAATTTCTCATTGCTTCGACAAGCCTTTACCAGTAAATGTCATTAAATAAGACAAGAACAAAATTTCGTGAATTTTTAGACATCTGAACAGCAAAAGGCTCAAATTTTTGAAAAATGCCAACAGCGACTTCAGTGGTGTGTTGATGATTTGACGTATTTTGCAGAAAATATAACTCAAATGCGTGCGAAATTTGTGCCCGCTTATAGACTTGAAATTGACATAGCATTAAATGCCCCATGCGCTATTTCCGTTCCCATTGATGTGACTTTTTAAAAATGGTCAAACCTGGGTTTACAACTACATTAAGTTGTATTAAAAAAAAAATTTCTTTCGCTTAGGTTGTTTAAATTTCGTCCACGTTTCAAAAAATTAGGCTTTTACAGTCCCATTTGAAGCAGTTGTTCCAGCTAATTATCTGAAATCTTTGTGCTGTTTAAAAGAAAGTACAATAGAGTGCTCTCAGTGGTGAATTTATAAGGAAGGAAAATAATCTTGACACATAAGTAAATATGGAAGTTGTTTACGGCGATGCAAAGGTATCAAAGAGTAAAAGACCCGCCTTTAATCCGGCTTAAATGAGTTTTTGCAATTGCAGGTTATGAAAGATATTACTAAACAACTTGTCTTACGAGTTGTTTACAGTTATATTATGATTTGAGCTCCTACACCGCAGACATGGACTATGCTGAACGTGTTGCATCCACTTTCATCAACAGAGTCCAATTATCTGGCTGAAACAATATCGAGACAAGGGCATGTTGTACCACCGCACACAATGTACTTGTATCGCATCCTTCAGACCCAGCTGACATTATTCATACACGACTTAAAAATATGGTAAAAAAATGCACAACAAAATAGGGACTATTGAGGCACTAACGCACATCTGTGTTTCATATTGGTTGCTAAAAATGATTTGACGGTTGCCAACTAGTGAAAGTGAACCACTAAAATAAACAATGCTGGAAACCGAAACAACATTTTGGCTTACATGAGACATGACTGAAATAGCAAGAAATGATGTGGAAGGAAGGGATTAAAGTAGAAGGCAAAGTTAAAAACCCTGTTATATGGTGCTTTCGTAAAACACAGCTCTTGGACCACTTGAATAAACACATCGGCGAAAAAGCAATTTACGTGTAGAATATGTGCATTATGTGAAATATATTAAGCGGTAATGCGTGGATGGTGGTGCAAACAACGTGCATATCAAAGCAGGACTCTCAAGCCAGCCATTCATGCAAATTTATCAGTATTCATCTGAAATCGAGAAAGCTTTGGCACAGACAGTCTTGCCAGTATGAATGAACCGTGCCAGGTGAGCTCAAAATCCGTGTGAGGGCCACTACTATCATAAATAGGGCATACTTTTCACATTTAACCGGACATAACATCTCTAAATTGTATATACACATTAACAACCCTGATTTGATATTGTAGGCTCTCATTGTTCCCAAATGCTATGATTTGGTGAAGATGTTACCCCTATGAATTCAAGTGTCACAGGACATGCCAATCGCTAATAAATTTCTTTAAAATTTAAAGATTTTAAGCTAAACTCCTCTTTTATCAATTATTTACTTAAAATCTAACGAAGGTAAATAAAAAATGCTACTTTTTTACATCATTGTGAAGTCAGTAGAATCATTATCCAAATGGTCTGCAAACCCAAAAAGCTGCTTTCCTTCTAAAGCAAAATTCCCTTAAAGTTGTGGAAAAGTGGGCCAATGGTAAAATTTAGAAGAGATCCACAGAACAGGCGCGGTTTCGTAACATCATCTTCATTTGATGTAGCCATAAAGCGCTATTGTATTGTTCATTTAATTTGCCTTAATTCGACTGGACAGGAGCTAAAAGTTAAAGTGAGGATGATATTTAACGATTTGGGAAAAGTTGTAGGTTTCTCTCTAACGTTAAAATCTTTATCTGGTTAGTCAATCGCCAAAAAAGGATAACAAAAATGACCTGCATAGTGTAGAGGAAGTGTAGAACAATGCATTGAGAGCTGCTTAGTTTTATTACCCGCTATCAGTTAATGAATGTGGCACCCATCTACTTCGCAACCTCAAACCTTTCCATCTTTACCTGATGCAAGCTCATTCAAACCGCTTCAACACTTTACTAAAATATGCCTGAAAGCCAAGTGATTCATTAGTATATTCAAATTTCTAAAATCATTAAATAAGCGGTATATTTTATTCACGTCTTAAAGCAAGCTTCTGCAGCTTTGGTACCTATTTAAACCCTGTTCTTAAGGCACATCTAACAAAGTTTTATTATGCTGCTCCACTTGGACATATTTGACATCTCAGATTTTTCATTGCTGCTGCTATTCATTTTAGCTAATCACCGCGATAGCTGCGAAAATCACTTTGTCATTTTTGGCTGTCATCCAATTAAGTCAATCTATAAAATTTATGAATACAAATTTTTTATCGAGTAATATATCCATGAATTATTAAAATTCGTAAGAACAAAGCTTATTTTGGACTGTTTTGAGGCAGTCAATTTTTATGTGTCAAATTTGCCAGAACAGTCAAAGTCTGCTTGGCTAAAACTTTGTTTTTTCTGTATATTGCGTCCTCAATGAACCTCCAAATTAGCTACTCTAATAATTTTACTTTCGATTAAAAAAAAGAAAACAGTTCATTTTATGCGTATTTGGTTAAACATGACAATAAAGTTGGAAAAGGTTGGGAGAAAATGCGTTACTATTGCTTGCAAAAGGGAATTAGTTGCTTGCAAAGAGAGGTCTATTTTAGAGTATCGTTAGATTTGCCATCCTTATAACCACTGAGGATATTAGCTTGTTACAGAGGGTTGTCAGGGGCTTGAAAAAACTTTGCTCTAATTAGTGAAAATAAAGCTGAAAGTGTGCTCCTTATCCGAAGATTTCCTCAGGTGATCCCACGGTGATAAATAATGTAGGCGTGACATAAGTAACTGAGGTGGAAGGAAATGGTGGATGCTTTATGGGAACGGGTAATCCGAAGTTTGGCATCAGTTTTTACTTCAAAAGAACTTTGGAATAATAAGAAAACTGGTTGGATGACAGAGGAATTAGTCCTCTTTATGTGAATTTTTTTCCTCTTGAAATCAACGCACTTACCTGATTTAGCGGACTCAGGTTTACCTATGCTGCATGCCAAATTATGCATTTTGTCTACCTGATAAAATGACAGTGTAGTTTGATGAGGCATGGGCTACGAAAATTTATAGATAAAGGTTTGACCAACTGTTTTTTGGTCCTTATGATGAAGTAGATAGCTGAATAAATGAATAAAATAAGGGACAATATGTATATGGATGAGCTGAAAGCAATTGCGGTTCTCTTCAACTATCTTGGCTAAAATCTGCCGCAAGGTAACTAAAATATAATTTTGTTTGACAAATTTCCTCAAGGATTTCCTTTACACTTTCACTTAATGTCACCTGTAAAATATTAGGCTTCTCAAGTATTTACCTCTTGAGTATCAATCCCTTGACAAGGCACTCCTCCACCCTGTGGAGGAGGTCGGTTACAAAGCCGAATCCTGCGACGGCTTCCACGTCCACAGGTTGCATCACAGGCAGAAAAGGCGCTCCATTCACCCCATCCGCCAGCAATCCGTGGACATAGGCGTTGTAAAGGACAGTCGCGCTTTTGAAGTCCCTCTGCTGCTTTTGCTGGATCAGCACAACTCTCCTCAACCTCCGCGGTACTAGTAGCTGTGTAGGCACCGCTGCAGGGACGGTAACGGCTCCGCTCCGACACACCACAGGTGGCAGAGCATGCAGACCAGGAGGTCCATGAAGACCAGAAGGGTCGACATTCACCACGCCCTAATGCCTCCCCACAATTCTTCGTTTGCTGGAATCAGGTGAGTGAAGACAAATGATGTACCCATTAATCGCTACAGCAAATAATTGCCAGGAGAGGTGAATACTTTTTCTGAATTAGCGTTATTATTGTTACAGCTCCCACAACCCTGTGAAGAGTAGCATTCACTCTTTTTTCACTTAATCGAAACTTTAAAACTAGAATTTTTGTTTTTAGATTAGTTTTGGCTACTTTTAACCCAAAAAGCCCATCAAGTGGACAAAATTAACTTGATTTTAATGCCATCCTTGTAGTGCGTTACCACAGGTTCCCCATTTTAATGATATTCTTAGGGTAATGATTAGCAAATCTGTTCAAATAAAAGTCGTTCTGGAAATTACGATTAAATCGGGTTCATTTGTTAAAAAAGACTTTGCATATTTGGTGTATTCCGCTAGGATTCTACTAATACAGGAATACCATTATCCTGGAGGATATCAGACGGTATGGGAGGATGGGAACATTTTTAATATTAATATGTAGTGAGGCCGATGGAATGACAGGTTAGGTAACGCAAGCAGAGCTGAACGTAAAGTAGCAAGAACAAGAAAGGACGTGTGCATTCGGTACAAGTGGCATTAAGTAGATGAAAATAGAGCTCTGCAAAGGCTAATTGTCATTTTTTTGCTTTACAGGGGACGAGAGAGCTTTGCGGATGGTAGAACATCATTGTCATTATGGCTTTATTTCATGATTGTCCCATTTCCCTATTTTCAAAGGGTGGGGTGTTAGCTCACTTAATAAAGTAAAATTGATATTTTTGAAACCTAGTTCCTAAACCTAGGCTAAATTTCTACCTGTGCAACTTATAAATGGAAATTGTGCACTCTGACTCTTTTGATAGTCACTTTTAGCTCATTCTCAGTCAAAATTGGGGTATTAAATGAATGAAGCACCACCACTCATTAGCCCAATCAAGAGAAGACGCTTCTGTCACGTATCATTTTCTTTTCCATAAGTCACTTTGAGGTATCCTGGATCAAATTAATTACTTCTTCACTATAAGAAGAAAATGCCAAAGAGCTTGATATCTAAGTGAAATTGGATTTTAGAGGCAGGTCGGCGAAGAAGCCAAATAATTTTTGAAAATTATTTAGGCTTTATTTTCCCGTATAATAGAAAGAAGGCGGAATGGGGGAAAGTAAGCAAATAATTTCATAGGTTGTACCAATTAAGGTTTAATTATTTCACAAACCAAAAGCAAAACCATGTTTTAATCTTTGAAATAATCGTCGTTACAATTTCCAAACAAGATACAAACGTACTGCAAGTTTCCGATTCATTACATCTTTCCCTTTAAAAGAAAAGAATCTGCCTTTGTGCAAACCTTACCTCTGATTCATATTTATCGCTTAATTTCCTAACCCCTTTTGTATAACTTTTTACAGAAAAGATAAGGTTATAGACACCTGTAGAAATATGATTAAGGGAAATGCAAAGGAAGGAGATAAAAACGATGCAGCATTGGCTTTGCTTCTTTCCTCCGTCCTCCTTCCCCACTTACCTACCTAGACACCCAGACACCTCCAATCGTTAAGTGGAATTCCTTCCACGCCTCTTTTGCGTTATGAAGCCTTGCAGTATCTTGCTGCAAAATGACTTCCCCTCTATTGATGAAGCGATCTCGGTTGTTGCTCAAAAGTCTCCCCTGCACTCTTCTCAGGTTCATTTAAAAGACCTCACTCATAGTCGTGACTTGACCCTTCTCACCGTAAGTCAGTCAGTCGGACAGTAGTCAGATAACCAGTATGCAAACTTTCTAAAACAGCGCAACATGTTTCTTGACACGAACTAAGTGCGCCAAATGTACTCAACGTCCAGGGCATTCTTTTGCCCACTATTCCGTCATCCTCATTCGGCATTATTGTATACCTCTCCTGGGATACTCATCTCCTAACCTATCTTCAATGGTGACACAACTTAAATAAACACATCGGCGAAAAAGCAATTTACGTGTAGAATATGTGCATTATGTGAAATATATTAAGCGGTAATGCGTGGATGGTGGTGCAAACAACGTGCATATCAAAGCAGGACTCTCAAGCCAGCCATTCATGCAAATTTATCAGTATTCATCTGAAATCGAGAAAGCTTTGGCACAGACAGTCTTGCCAGTATGAATGAACCGTGCCAGCTAAGCCCATTTCACCCAACTTTCCAACTCCTTCGTGCTGTTCGCAAGTGGAAAGTCCTCCCAATACCCACCACTGATGCAGAAAATTCTTCCAATCACGCACCCACACACCCACGCAATCACACACACGCCCCCACATGACTGTGTTCACGTCATCACGGGGACAGTCACTTCTTGTGCAATTCTCCACCAACTTACCCGCATGTCACGTGTTATGCTTTGATCAGACATGGACAGTGAGCGGAATCGCCGCAGTTGGGATCATGATTGGGAGGAGTGTAGTCAGCTTTCTTTGAGGCATTTAAAGTATTCGAAGTAGTTGACTGCTGAGTGGCTGCACATCCTGTTACCGTGATGAGACTGGACAAGAAGAATTCCGTGGATATGGACAGATATCCGTGGTTAGTAGACTTTCATTCGTAGTAGGTTGTGGTATATCACCATACACCGTTGCATGGGGCCACACACTACCATATTACCTGCTATCATGATTAATGGTGTTCAGACTGGTTTGAGATATCTGAGGTGGCAAGCACGAAAACCGCTAGGCAAAAGTACTCTAAATGATTCCCAGGTCTGTAGATTTGTATGTTTTCTTCTGTTGTCAGTGGCGCCCCAAGAGCATTACCACAGCCATTTCAATTTTATGTAGGTTCTCATAACAAACTTTCCTATAGGCGCAAAAGTCTCTTCTTTGGAAACAGTCAAGAACCAGTCAGTAAGTTCGAGTAAAATTAATTTCTTACAAGGCGGTTCAATACCTGATACCTCCTGCTTTCCTCATGTCTTCAAGTGGAGTAAATGAGACTTTTTCCAAAATTCGACAATTACAGCAGGATTGAAATATTTAGCCAAGAAATGGAATTAAATGAAAAGAGAAACGCAGGTTGATTTTTCTTTAAACTGACTGCTTTCGTGTTGAATGAAAACTTGGTGTTTGTTTTTTCTCTGAGAAGGAATAGAAGATGATAAGGATTATATCGACAACAAATATAGAATGAACATTTTCTTTAATAGACTTTAGTATTGGCTATGTCTACACTTTATGTCATGGAATTCTACCAATAAAGATGCATGCTATAGGACCATGTTTATGCCCCTACAAGTCACTTCATGGAATTCGGAACCTTTAATATCAAAATAGTAATATCTCTTGGAATTTATGGGTATTTTTGGTTAGTGTGTTTTTTTTATGAACCAAGGAAAGTTACTTTAATTAAACCAAGAATTTGATAATTAGCCCAGGAAGTTATAAAAAATTAACCCCATGTCAAAAGTTCTATATCCCATAGTATATCAGCCAGTTAAAATTTGTTTCGGAGTAAAACCAGACATCTTAAAAATATACACTAGCCGTGCCCAAATAAAATAATGTTTCGTAAGTTCTTTTTTCGTAAATTTTGCTGATAAAACTAAAACAGGCTACACACATGCGCACACAATAGCCTCATCGTAAAAATAAGAACCCTGAGCCAACTGCATTATGCAATCGGATAGACATCAGCCCAATCAATTAACACACTACGATGTTATTGGATAGCCCGCAGGATCCCACACTTTTAGCCCACTATCACAGATTTGTCGGGACTGGTAGCACTTCATCGGCTCCCAGACACCAAATGCGTACCAAAAAATAAAAAAGCAAATTTTCACTATATACAAAAGGCATAAAAGTAGTGCCGATTCTCGTGATAGTTGGGTACCAAATGTCATTAGCTATGAAACTAAATGGGTATCAGGGTTTATCTGCGTTGTTACTAAGCTTGATGAATATTTCAGGAAGTGTGACAATTTAATGCTAAAAGTTAGTTTGTCTAAGCTTAGAGCATTTATTTTTATCATGAATTTATTTTGCTGTGATTTCCCTTAAGAACATCTGTATCTATCCATTAATGTATCAGTTATCTCCGAAATAAATTTGTCACTTTATAAATTACTTCTCGATCAATGTGTAGGGGGAGAAACACTAATGCAATTCTATGCATTGCCTGTTTCTGGTAATACCTAATTTTGGCAACTTTTCCTTATTCGATGAGAAGTATCTTCATATTTAAACTCCTGGTATATGTAAAATCGTTTGGGAATTCGGCTAAAAAACAAACAATTTTTAGTGGACGACATGGATAAACCACAATAGTGATTTCAAAAACCACACTTAAAATAGGCTACTTAAATTTTCACTTTGTTACGAAAGCATTTTAACTCAACTTGCCATGAAGCCAGGCAGGGAAGTGCATTGGCTGCCTTCAACGCAATCACCCTCGGGGCATTTGTAACGCGTAGCTACTTTGTCAGTACATCTTCCGAAGGATCCTGGGCACCGCCATGGTCCCCAAACCGATTTCTCCTGACAATGAGCAATCAAGTCCGCATTAATTGCCTGTAACGCAAGTGAAAAGTAACCAAATATCACCGCTGAGTTAAACATTGTTCTGGTCATGACTCGCAGACAAATTTCGCTTATCGATTATTGGTCACGAGAGGAAAATCGATATTGTAGACGTTGGTATCTTGATAATGACGACGATGATGATGCTTCCACCCCTGAAGACCGCATGACGTGCGACTTACGTTTTTTGGCAAAAAGTGATGAGCAGTAAAATTTCCTTCATTATTAATTTGAAACCGTTCCATGCCATTAAGTCCATGCCAGTCTTAATCGGCAGACTTAAATTTAGAAATCAAGGTGATTAGAAGTTCACTAGAGGTAGAAATTTAAACTACAAAACGTGTTGCATTTAAACCAGACAACTGGCACAAGACAAATACCCTACAACCGCCATGATTCTTACTTCTTGTAAACATTGTGCCCACTACTAACGCCTTTTAAGATTTGTTCTACTGCGAGCAATTATATTTGGATACCATTTTTAAATTGAGGTCATCTGCGCTTTCATTAATTGACGTTTTGCCAAAGCTGGACATTTCAAAATAAATCCAATATGAACTTTTCCTAAGACACGAATAACCAAATCAACCATTTTTATTTATCTTTTATATGGCTTATTAAAATGAGTATTTTCTGAGTACCTTGGGTTCTCTTACGGAAAATTTCTAACATGTGAGAGTGGAATATTAAAAAAGCTTTCATAATTTGTGGATTATTTAAAAAATTAAGATTTCGACCGCCTTTTTGGATGCAATACTCTCACATTTCTAATTAACTTTTGCTACTACTCACTCGCTAATTCCTGTGACACCCGTTTGAGTATGGGTGATATAAGCTTTCCCCTAATCTCTTCAGTTGTAATCAATTTGTTCCACATAAACCAGCTCCGGGCCTCTTTCATTATTCCTCTTGGCAGTAATTATATGCGGCCCTGCACCCGTACAGCTACTTTTTAAGCATGGGTGATGAGGGTAGGAGATAGGAAAGACTGTCTCCATATTGCAAAAGCGTGAAGATGAAGATGACTTCTTGATTCCAGCATACATCTAGTTAAACCACCAAGTCAAGGTCCTAATAAAGTTCGTTTCCCTTTGATGTTACCATTCCGGAGTACTTAACTGAGCGAACAGCTGGTATTCTACGGGAAATTAGCCATATGGCACATTCCGCTGTAAATGGACATTAAGCCTCCTCATTTACGACGGAGAAGGAGAGGTGTGGAACCGCTTCAAACCTAACACCCGTAATTGACATTCCTCCAAATCGGGCATGTACACATTTTACTGATCAAATTAACTTACGAGCGTGTGTTTAACCCGTCTTATTTTTAAATTTTGCAAATTAGATCTGTTTATTATCCTAAAATGTAGTAGAATTAACTGAGTGGAGAAAGATGCTTGGGAACAAGCTCATATTGCTCTTTACTTCTTCACACCGTCTAAGTCAAATCCCACGAACTGGCAGGTGGATCGTGAAATTTATCAGGGTGGAAATACGGAGGCGTACAATTAAGCTTTTGGGCTAAACCACTAAAAGATGGGTAGTGGTAATGATTATTTCAAAATATGGGCTCTTTTGGGCACTCTAATTGCTTTATAGTACAACAAGAGAAAAGAAAGCATAATTTGTGCGGGGGGAAGTTAAATGTACCTAACACATTGTCACTATAAAAGGTCAGAGGCGCCAAATATCCACCAAAACTCCATCAAACGCGGTCATACTTATGAGTGTCCTTAACTAGCTGCACGCCTTTGATAAAGAACCGTGAAAGGAGAAACCTTGACCAAATTTCACAAAGGAAAGTTGGATGTTGTCTAAATAGTCAAACTTATTGGAGGCGAAGCCATTTGGGATATCATGGTAAAGGCTGGAGGATACTCTATCGCGAGTCTTTTCCCCCGCTATGCAGTAAAACTTTGGATATGGGGTACACGGCAGGTCCCGACTCCTCGGTTCCTGACTTTGCCACCTGAGCGGTCAATGTGTAGAATTTAATTTTCGGGATTTGTTGACAGTTAATGGGGCCTCAATCCTTCTGAAGTGATTTATTGCTAGATAATTTTCCTTCTCAAAGAGATATCTGCGCTCTGTAGTATAACCAGTCAAAAAAGGACGTTTGTTGATTTGGATTGAGTTAGTCTACCTCTTTCACCGGTGGCCCACCCTCAGGCCTTCTCTGAATTGGCAATAAGGCATACCCACATCGGAAATTATAAATTGCTATGGTATTGGGGGACGATGGGGACCTTTTGCCTATGCCTCAGGGAGGGAAAAATAGCCCGCAGGCAGGATTTCTTATCCTACCTCTCTCTCTCCTATTCTAAAATCCACGTTTTCCTGTTGGGCGACTTAAGGTCTTTCGTCGTCTTCTGAAATTAGCACCTCCATTCAGTCTGTTTGAAGAAAAGAAGCCTCTTTTGTATATTTTTTCCATGTTTCAAATAGCTCGCATTTATAAGTGCTGTCTAGTCTTCCTCAAGTCAAGCCTTCTGAACATGAAGAATTGTTTGCCCTGGAAGTGGGTACTAGTAAGTGGGTCGCTTGAGAGCATACGTTCAGGAATACAAAGGTCCTTTCCCATCTCAACTAGGTCAGACAGCCGACATTCGTCGTCATAAAGCGTGCATAATGGACACCTTGGATAATTTGTTGTCATCTGCTGTCAGAAGGCTGGGGACCCATTTGCCATTCACTTCCCATTTTACGTAAATGCAAATGGATGGTTTGGGGAGACATGTAAGTACAAAAAGAGAGAGAATCCTGATTTAACAGAAGGATCTAATTCCACTGCACAACGCACCTTCTCCACAGGACATAGAAGGTTACGGCCTTGACATCTATTAAAAATAGCATGGAATTTTTCGTTTCATCCAACATAATGCATAAGCATACACTGTGAAGAAGAAACCACTTTTCAAAGTTCTGATAATTCGGGATTTCTTACATTAAAATGAATACAAATTTAAATGAGTTTCTTGCGTCCAAAGACTAATTCATCTAAGATTTTAGAGGCTACTGCTTTTGCCTCATTTAAACAATTACTGTTTTTTAAACACATTGTTTCATTTTTTATAATACACGGAATTTTTATTGCCCCCTTAGGGATTTGGCAAAGAGAAAAACAAATTTAGCTGCCATTACTAAAGGCCATATAATTTTCCTATTGGTTTTATTTTAAAAAAAGTAATCAAAATTTCCATCTACTGATTTAATTTACGACCTAGACTGAAGTGGATGCTTCACTGTTTGACCCTAAATATGCTCAACTGATCTGAAACGTAATATGTCTTATCGTATGCTTTGACCTACTCTTTACTTTTTAGCATTTTTATTACTTCCTAGTACACTTTGACCCTGCAGACTCTCGTAAAACGCTTTTATTTGTTTATTATAGGCGGTTATCATTTAGAGTGACACTTTTGAAGGTGGAGATTAATTCTGGCAAGGTGTTGTGCCCTCTTGATAGTTTGACAATTATCCTAAAGGCAATTTATTTCTATGGAGTAAAAAAGGGAGCTTAGAAAGCGTTTAGTAACTAAATCAAGTAAGTATTGCTGTGTGTGACCAGGCTGCTGCGCCTTGTTGAAAGAAAGTTTATTCTCTGCAGTTGCATCGGTGGAATTTTTTTAGTCGAACAATACCACTATCATTGGCTTTTATCTTTTACATGTACTGCATTTTTTGAGCCCTAAAGGAAGTCTGCTAGACCCAGACACACGAGAAGGAGGACAAACCCATTTCATGTAGCGCCTGTCAGTAATTTACCCATCCAGCTAGCGGCATCCAGTTGCTCGACTTCGGTTGTCACGTGATCCACAAGTCTCACTACTTCCTTATCAGATCATAATTACAAGTGGAAAATTTTAAAGATGAAAGATAAAATTTTGACTTAACAGTAAGTTTAAATTTTTGAAGGTTTTGTTTTATAAAAGAAGCAAAAAAGAAATCGGAACGGCTTTCCTTTGTGAAGGGCAGACATTCAGCAAGTCCCAATTGGTGTGCCAGAACATTTGGTTGCACCTCAGACACCGGATTTCTAGAAACTTTATTTAAACACATTCGATGCAGGTTTTTCAACAAATCCTATTAATTACTTCCGTATCTGTAATAAAAAATGTGAGCTATCTTAAGCAAACTTCAAATGCAGGTAATTTGTTAAGACCTGAATAAAAGTAAATTAGCCCTGGAAAAGTTAATGCCGAGCCTTTGCGAATACAGAAGAAGAGTCTTTTAAAGGCGGAAAAGGAAAAAGTATATTCCATCCAGTTCCCATTTTTAGTCATTTTAGAATAATAAAATTGTTCGAGAACTGTTCATCACTGGTGTGATTGTACTTTGGCTAAATAAAGTTAGCTAAAGATATATTAGGAAGCTTTTACAAACAAATTACCTCTTTCTTAGGTTTCTTCTATAGTTTAACAACATTATATGTCCGTTTTAATTGTTTAATAATGACGGAATAAAGGTTTTACAATTATGCCTCTACAAGAGTTAATTTTGCCAAAAGGATTCTTTAGGATGGGAAAAACAAAGGCGCCTACTTTTTACAAAAAAATATTTAGTAACTGTTGGGCACTTTTTGTTCAAATCTCTATGTGATTTCTTTTTAAAGTAAAGCAAACTTGCTGTGAGCTCCTTGAGAAGTCAACTCTAATCTCCCATGCTCGCAACATGTCACCATGACCTACCTTCGTACCACCCAATTCCGATTGTCCAATACCAAGAAAGAATAATCATCAACAGGTAGACAAATTCCAGGCGATCGCAAAAGAAAAATAGGTTGTATTTCTCTATTCCGTCTTGAATTGCACTGTGAGCAAAATAAGCTTTTCACCCTCCACAGTTTGTAAGGCCCTCTGAAGGCATGATGGCAGCCTTCAAAGCATTCTAAGCCTTATAGATGAATTATTTTAGTCCCACGGAAAATCTGAGGCGTTCTATTGATAAAAGCAGTGAATAATCACGTTTATAAATCCTTAAGGGCACCAAAAATGTCCCCTGTGAATGGATAGATTGTTACCGACTCCCTTCAGAGGCGTTGATATGACATCGACTTTTGCAACATATCCTCTCCTGAGGCAGTGTGCTTTGCAGAAAGCGTAATGTACAGAAATCGTTACCAAATCTGCAAAGTACACCACTACTGATAGGCAATCTTCTCCCTATCAGACGAATTCATCATACCACCTTCAGTCTTGGATGGCGGATGGTCGAAGCATACACATGAAGCCCAATGTTCCAGAAGCAAAAAAGTGTCACGAGCAGTGGCTGAGGCAAAAGCTTTAAGGAAGGGAGGGATAAGCAGTGATTTGATATTTGTTTTGATGTATATTTAATCACGCAAGCAGTGCATTCTGCGGTTTGTACTTATCCATAGCTCTCCACCTCCTTTGTGCGTTAATAATAAATCATTTTCCATTCCGGTGTGGTTTATTGCGAATTGGGTGGCTAAAATACATCTTAAAACTACATTGGGTTTTAAAGGGAGCAATTTTTTAAGCAGAATTAAATTTTTACTACGTTTTAGATCAGTCTTGAACCCTTTAAATTAAATGGAGAAAATAGATTTTGTTTGTTTTTTACATTTTAAATAAGTATATGAAGGTAGATACTTAAAAAGTTTTGACAATGGGAGTCAAAGGTGTTAGGTGACCATGCATTATAAAACACAGATATATATCAGCCCATCAGTAAGGTTCTCCTTTTTATGCTCCAATTTCCAACTAAAGTTAATATTTATAAAATCCAGTTGCAGAAGCCTTGTTACTAAGTCCGTTGAGAGGATGTGATGCCATGGTATCCAATCTTTTACTACTACTTATTCGTAGTGCATTTTAAAAGCATTTGCTTCCACTGTAGGTGCCTACTCAATATGATGCAAATTAGGAAAAAGTATCTCAAAGCCTTCTGCTAGTAGGAAGGTAAGAGATCTTAAGCCACACACACAAAAGGCCTTGTTGAACGAAGATTTTTGCACTTTAGGATGTTGGAGGAAAAAAATGTTGCCTAATCCTCATCCTTGTTTCCTTATCATTCTTTTTCAAGTGAGAAGAAATACTCTGCCTTGTCGGTGGCACTAAAAGAAGTGAGCTAAAAGCAGGGAAGATTGGGACTTGAATATTTGTTTTTTGAAGACAGCATCTTACAAAAGCAGGATACACAGATCCGTGTTAGTACAAAAGCTTGTCTTTTTAAGCAATCGCAGGAAATTATTTCATCATCTTATATGCGAGCTACGTCTATAATAAATTGCCACTTGATAGCAAGATGCTAATGCATCAAAATGTGTCAAAATATTGTATTTTCTGGCCATTTACACATTGGTTTGTTTTTAGAAACCAACACATATTTTACATTGGGTGTAACAAGTGGATCAGCTTTGCCAAGGTAAGAGACGGACAAATTTGACTTCTTGCGTCTCGTAGAAACGAGTCGCTGGTAATATATATTTATAGTTAACTGATATATTTTTCAATTATACCATTTAACCAGCCGTGAGATGAAGATGTAGACCCTCACTTGCCCGTTAACCAATTGAAATTGCCCAACAGATCAGCCAATCATCAGCCAGCATCGGCCGTATGGTATAGTCTGAACATAACATTCGAATGCTTCTCATTATTACGCTATGACCAATTTAGAGGGAGAAAGCAATGCGCCTTCAAACTGTTCGCTCTATTGGGACAGTTATATTAGCGTCAGATTCCTGGAAACATGTCAGGTGGATCGAATGGAGGCAATTGTGTACCCCAGTTTCGCTCGCCTCTATGTATCCATTTCTCTCTCCGTCCTTGGCGCTTTTTTTAACCTGTGGGCTCTCATACTCCTCCTGTTGGACTATCACAGTCCCCATTTAAAGTATAACCAATCAAAAATACACTCAAAAATCTCTTCCACTGGACCAAATCACAAGGTTCAGCACACCAGCTCAAGGCGAACCACCATGCAAGTTGGACTTATCATATTCTGCCTTTTTGAGGTCCTTTACCATGCCGCTTCTTCCAGCGGTGAAGTGATCAACCTCTTTGCGTACAATGCGATAAAAAGAGGAACCATTCCTATGCCAGCTAATGGAAGTCTTACGTACATTTACTCGGTTCTACCTCCGGTGTCAAGCTTCTTTGATTGGATTCGAGATACAGGAATTTGTGGACGCAATTGGGCTATCACACTAATCACAATCGCAAGAGCCGAGGTGGTTATCTGGCCGCTTGCGTCACGTTGTTATCAGAGGTGTTTACGACAAAAACGGTTCTTCCTCCTTCTGATGTCTTTGTTCGCTCTCACCGGTTTAATTATTTCGGGGACACGTCGATTTGATCAGAAAATTAGCGTCTGTTATAGCACACGACTATCCTCTTATTGCATCTTTTCAGAAGTATTCCTCCTATTCAATTTTAAGCAATTTTCTGCCGTTTATTTCTCCTTTCAAACCCTACTTCCTTGGATGCTCATTTTGATCTTCACAACTCTTATCATCTTTCAACTAAAGCCATGCAAAAAGCACTCGGAAAATTCGATCCGCCGACTGACCAGTAAATATGGAGGTAGAGATAATCATCTTCGTGCTTCGATTGCAGTTACGGTTATTGCAATGTTCTGCACGATATTTGAATTTCCGACATTTGCTCTGTCCATGTACTACATTGCAAGCGATCCCGATGAAGCTCTAGAGCTGTGGGATACAATTGCAAATACTCTCCTTCAAATAGACTCTATCGCAAATTTCTTCCTTCTCATTATTACTATGCCATCTTTGCGAAGGCGTCTACGAAGATCCTTTCCAATACATGCTCAACGGAGGGAGCTCAGCGCTCCCGAACCTCGGACTATTGTAGCAGACGTGGAGTTAACATCCAAGGGTAGAGACTGAAGGAGTCCACTTATTAATGCACTTGATCTTGTAAATTGTAATTTCATAATTGAGAAGTTTTTATCTCATAATCTTGTCATTTGATCGCCTCTATTGCCGTTGTAGTGTGTGCATGTAAACTAGTCGATTTGTTCAAATGCCTACTTTACCCTCTACTGCGCTAAGAGAAGCGCCATAATGTACTTTGGTGGATGTTCCGAGTACATCCTTCTTATTGTATATAATTCTCACTAAAACACGAGTTATTAACTTATGCATTTAGTTTTTTTAATCTTTCATTACATAGAGGCGGCACAAATCAATTTGGAGGGGTAAAATAGGTTACTATGGCACCTGGTTCTGTTTACACATTAATAAATTTAGAAACAGTCCCGTTTTATGATTTATTTATGTATTCTAAGAGAAAAAAAAGAGGTCTGTAAGCAAAAAAATTTATAGCAAATCAAACAATAAATAATCTACGAAGAACTTCTTTGAACTATTCCCGACAAGACAAACTAGCTGAAAATGCTACATCTTTAGAAGCCAGTGGTCTAAGTCTGTTTCTATCCCACTTTCACTTAACTATTTTTCATGTTGCTGTTTACTTTTTATCCGAAAAAAAAGTAATGGGAGTAACCTGGAAAAATAGGCACAGGGGAATACGGATGTGTGAATCTTCTCACAGCTAAGTTTCCTAGCATGCGGCAAGAAGTGCTACCGTCTTTAACTTATTCATTAGTCAAGTTGCGTTTTGCTGTGCCAAACGAAAAGATCGCATCAGATGCAAAATTCTGTCTACAGTCACCGGGCGCGGTCATCTGGAAATGAAAATGGTGCCTCTTTAGCGCGGTATAGTTTGTAGATGTGGATTTTTCACCCACGTAACGAATGTAGGATTGCAAGTCATTTGTTGTTTTTCAAGCCATTCGGTGAGTCAGCAAATTGCCTTTTCCCATTAGTAGGTAAAAAGTGCAAAGACTAGTAAATTACTGGTCTTTGAGGCTTAAAAGTTATTCCTTCTTCTACTTTCCCTTTGCTTCGGGAATCAAAAAACAGTTTCTTTTTTAACTATCCACATCACTCCATTGCTTTGTTTTCTGTCTCTTATTTTTGCTTCATCTGATAAAAATCCAACCCTAGTTTATTGGAAATATATCTAGCTGAATGGCTTTAAAGTACCGAAGTGTCACTGATGTGACGCAAAAGTGATCAAAGTACACCGTTAGGTTTGGCGGCAAGGAAAAAGATAATACAGTAGACCTCATAGAATCTACCTATTTTTTCTTCAAACTCCGTCTTCTACGGTAGAAATATTTTAAGAAAATATGCAAGTAAAAAATGATTTTTTGTATACACATTACCAGAAGGTTATGTGGTCGAATTGGTTGCTTAATCGGTAAAAGTGAAAGGCCTGTGTAGTTGACAAACAATAAAATGCAAATCACAACACCACTCAGCCTCCTCATCCTTTGAACCTCCGCTTCAGCCGCTTCTCGTAATCACCCCTCCTGCTTAGGGCTCAGTGAGTCCCATATGTGAACTTCAGCCGATCGCTAGGCAGGATCGAAAATAACGTGGGGAGTGAGTTTACTGAGAAGAGCATTACCTAATGGTGGCAGTGTGTACAGCAGGTTTGTTTACAATTTTTGAATATCACGCTCCTTGAGTGGCGTACTGTATGAGGGGGGGTGGGAGGGAGTTTTAAATGGAAAGCGGCGCCATAGGCTAGACGATGTTTTGCAGTAAGCATGGCAATTCCATCAATAGGTTTTATTGGTAAAATTTACTAAGGGCAAGTTTGAACTAAAGATTTTGTGTTTTGTGACTACGATCTGCACTGCTTTATCCCTTTAAAGAGCTTTATTTAATTCTCATTACCATTAATTGTGAAGAATTTAAATTTTGCCTTATTAGCACGTGTGTGAAATCTCCACACCTATTTTTAACGTCAACAACGTTAATGCTGGTACTTTATCAACAAAATTATGCGAAGATTTGACGTTATTTCCACCAAAGTGCCTCTTTGAGCACAATTTCGACGCCCTAATTAGGGCCTCATGGTAACGCAACCAACAAAAGTAACATTGGCGTAGTTGATTTGTTTAATCAAAAAAGATAATATTCATTACCAAACTTAAGGAACAATAAAATGAGAGATTTCAGACTGGTTGCTAAGGAAATTTTAGACGTAATGAATCTAAAGACAAGGTCTGAACATGATACTTTTTCGTTAATAGCGCATTTAACTAGGCAGACCTTTATGGCGCTGCAAGTTCTGCTTCCGACTGCCATCGTGACCTTCCAGCCAGGCGCCTAGAGGTCCACTTCTCTCCTGTCAGTAATAAATCTTCTACAGTCCCTGAAAGGGGAGGCTTGTTTACGACTGCAAGAAAGACGAGGAATGCTGTAGTGAAGTAATTACAGAAATCCCAGTAGATGTCCTCTTATATCCACAATAAACATGATCAAATGGTAGCGTTTTGGCGTTGATCTATAGCGTAAACATTTAAGGGAAGTGACTTTCAAATGGGTGCATACTGACATGAGGTACAAATCCTCATTGTGTCTAGCTACAGAGAACATGGACGTCTTGAATATTATCATCCGCTCTATAAGCTTAGCTATAAAATAATCAACCAAAAGCAGCTGCTGCCACTACCGATTTGGTTAATTAATTCCAGCGTAGATCCATCAGGTTTATTTTAGACACCGCTAATCTGGGCTGTAGGCAGGAGTGATGGTACGCACGTGCAGTAGCGCGTTGATAACGCAGTGGTAAAACACCAACCTTCCAGTGCTTGCTGGTGAGGAAGACCTTATGAACAGTCACATAAATAGAACCGAAGAGTGGGTATTTTAGCAGCATTTCAAAGCCTATAGAAGTCGGTCAGTGTCGAGAACACCTAGACAGCATGTGTAACACATGCTTGATTCTCAGACATCGATCAGTGCACTACCAGCTGTCGAGTGAAGGAATTATCCAAAAGGTGAGTTCTTCCACACCCATGATAAATGCAGTTATTAGAGACCACATCATCACCCGCATCACAGAAACATCACGCTGGATCTTGCTGCAAGGTCCTGCATTGCACTTTTCTTTCCTTGTGTTATGTTGCCTCCGATTAGTCGCCATTGTGAAGAGAATTTCAAGTGTTTTGCTTTACACGCACTGAAGTGTTAAACCGGCAGCACTGAAGGTCAACACCATTTGTCACTCATCTTGGTTGCGTCTAGGAGGCCAAATGCTGCCGTATTCTCGCGGGGGTGCCATCTATCATGCTTTTATATGGTATTTCCAAAGGTGCTCACTTCAAGTGCTCATTGGTCTGCCTTCAGCTCTTCTTGTCCTTTCTATTACCTTTAGCTGATTTATATGCCCGCTGAAGTTAAATATCCTTGATAGCAGCTCAGTAGAGATTTTCTCAACTCGGCACCTATCACAAAAAGTGGAGAGTTGAAGCTCCCATCATAATGGCGTTTTGGCCACAAACGAGAGGAGGTTGGACTAACTGTGCAGACTGAATCGACTAACAGGGCGGAAATCTGTACCGGCGCAAGAAAGGCCCACGGACAAACCTATCCATATAGTAACTTTCCACCTATTAATGGATAATGAGATGAGCACATCAATGTGATTGTCAGCATTACCATTAACGCCTTCTTCTCTTACCAGCGGTAAAGGCAAACAACTCATCCACCTCGATGCCTACCTCGTGGGATTTATGCACTGCGCATTTTTACGACTTCAGCATGAACAAGCCATTCGCTTGGATAAGGTGAAGTAACCATGAGGTGGACGCCTCTAATTGGACCGTCTGGTAACAATACCGTGCCAACTGCCCTGTCCATTACTGCACTTGTAATGAGGCAAGGGCGCCTAATGGATGGAAGTTGAGGTGGTGATATTTAGTCTACTGAAAACGTCGTAGGAAGTAGCACGTTAGTGTCATTCTCAAGTAATTCCTACGTTAAGGAATGCTCTCATGAATGTAGACTTTGCAGCAATTAAAGTGGGATCATCCACATTCAGCAGCTCTTTCGATCCTCCAACCCACCAATTTGTGTTCCCATCAAAGTACCGCTGGTCCTATTCGTCACACAACCCATATTGCACGCCTCGTGAAAGCGACTTTATTATTTTGGTGCTCTAAATGTCAAAACGACCGAAGAACTATTTGCCAGCAATAAGGCAAATACTCGATTTTATGTGGGAGGACGTCCGCTTGCCAATGCCAATGACGTAGGTCCTTGAAAAGATGACTATCGTCTGTTCTCTGTTATTTCTCATCTTCACCCAGAAGAGGCGGCTTTTCTCCAAATTAACAGCTAACTACGTCAACCGCTCATAAATGACTAGTTGATTGCCTTTGCTGTCTGTCGGAGGGATTTGGGAGAAAAGTGTGTCCTGTAAATGGAATGTGCGTCACATAGGGGGGGGGGGGGGAAGGGACCATGGAAGTGTGAAGAATACAACAGAGAAGACGCTTTCTTTCACAGAACTATGAAGGCAAAAACAGGTGCAATTCATTCAGTCCCTTTGATGCTTCAGCTACACTGTGACTGCACAACTAACATCTCCTTCCCTAAAAAGTCACACGAAGCACGTCATTAGCATCACTTCTGTCATGCTCGCACGTGCCCCACACGAGAAGGAAGGAGAGGGAGAGGGAGAAGGAGAGAGTGGTAATGTGCTTTGCAATGAACACTCAGTTGGCCGCGTTCACCAGCAAAGCGAATAACAATACTTTATTAGTAGGATTCCGTCTCTCTCCCACACCCAAGTCCTAGACAGGTGGAAGGAGGGAATGCATTCGCCCTTCACTAATCAACACTACTTTCCTCTGGCAGTAAAAGGCAACTCGGTCATTTAGTTTCGCGAAAATTAATTTACTGCAGGAACTGACATTCTACTTCGCTTTAACTTAACTATGGCAGCACGATAACTTGTCTTCATTTCGCAAGACTAGATGAAATATTGCCTGAGAAGAAATGACACATAAGAAGTCTCGAGGTCACCGCGGTTCTCATCTCACTCTCAACAATTCAAGGTAATGCGCAGCCACGAACCAAATCTTAGGTGCGCTTGAGCTTTCAGTTGGAATGCTTTGGAGCTGCCAACGGGTATGCGTAAGCGAGGTGATGTGGCGTTTGCGTGACAGCTAGCTGGGTGGATGGGTGGCTAGTGAAAATGGCCAAGAGAGACACGGAGTAGCTGGAGACTCACGCATACACTGCTTTTGTTGGAGCATAGCCACTGATAGGGTCCCATTAGTGAGACCTGGTTCATTTAAAGCGCACCTCTATATCATATCAGCTAATCCGGAGAGACTGATTAGGAGTGGACCTTCTGGAATGTACGGGGTCAAGCATGATAGTGAAAGGTTGAAGATAATGGAAAGGGGCACTTTTCTAACGAACTTGGAAAATCTTGTGCAATGCATCAAGTGTCGATCTACAGACTGCATGGCTGAGTAGTTGACTGGCTAACTGCAGCACCACAGGTTATAACAAACATCAAGTGAATTAAGCGGCCATTTTCAATAGTTGAGTTATTCAAATGCTTGCCATTACATCCCATCTTTCGTCTCCACCGAGACACAATTTTGCCACCCATTCCAATTTGCATGCTTCTTTAGTCACCCACCCTAACCGTGTTGCGACTCTAGAGCAAATGCCGGGGTGACGGAGGAGGGCCGAGATGGGGTAAAACGGCTGATGCCAAAATACTGTCGTGATTGCCTCTGTGTGACCAAAGGTTACCCACATTGTGACCATCGTGTTATTTTGACCAAGTCATTGTGTCTGAAGTCACTTTATAAGTCTCACAAAGACAATCCTAGTGTCAGCTGCTCCAAGGTTTCCTCACTGACCAGGCATAGATGAGGGTATTGCCCGTCGCGTTAGCAGTTGTTGCCATTGCATCCTTCGAGATCCCTACCCATGGTGCGGCCTCAGACAGAAAAGCTCTGGCCAGCACTCCACCTCGATGCCGTCTCTCACGTCCTTTCAGTGGACGCCTTTTGCCGCCGTCTTCACCTGCCGTTCAATAGCATTCCACCAACCACACCCGAATGTCTACACCGCTCGATAACATTCAACAAGGATCATTTCCCTTCCACTCTTTCAATTCCTTGCATTCAACCATGGGGTTCTCCGGTGCAGAATGACGGTGTGCGGAGAGAAGGACGCCAAGATATCACCCATATTTGTCATCTGCACTCGCTGCTGACCTAGGATTGGCTGGTATTCAACCACCGTCTGATTATAAATGGCTGAGCTTGTACAGAATCAGCGGGTGCCTCTCCAACAATGCCCTAATTTGTTTAGTGTTTGGCAATCACTAATTTCGCCATTGTTAGTTGAGCGGGACATTTAAGGTCAGGTGAAATGGTCAGCAACTGCCCGTTAGTCTGTTCCTGTCGATGGAGCATGTTTACTGGTCAGTGCTCTATGGTGTGGCAGAACACCCGTCTGTCTTCACTGCAGCATCTCGGATATCAGATGGGCTCCACTTATATTCAGCACCTCCCATTCAATAACGTCAACACAGGTCTTCGTCATTGTCTGCAGCTAAAAATACCTTCAAACGATCGTCTCTAATGCATTCTGCAAACAGGAGGAAATGGAAATGAACTCCATTGAAATGGAGGAGACGCACCACTAGAGTTGCATTCTAAAGTCATTTAGCTGTAAATGAATCCATCGAATGGCCTTCAGTTTGTTGTGACAATTTGCTTAGCTCTTTTAATGCTGCTGTCGAGGCCAGTGAACACAATACATCGTCAAATGGGGCGAGGTCAAAACCCTGAAACAAAGTGGTAGTAATGGATCGCCCTGAAAAGGCAAAACTTGATGGTGCTAGAAACACCCTTTCCTAGAGTAACAGACTAGGCAAGTGAACCAACTGGGTAAAAATTCCATTCCCGCTCTTACAGGGGTAGGCAAAACTCATACCACGTTCCTCAGAATTGGGACTTAAGAAGACCTCATGAATTTCTTGAGGTCAGGTGGGGGAGAGGCACCCCTTCGTCCTCATCTACTACTGCTCTACTTTGCTCAACAATCTGGCCTATTCAACAATTTTCCTGCTTAAGGCCAATAACACTTTCCACTCCCTTTTCCACGATGTTTTAACCCAAGGTTTGCAAGTCTCGATTCACTTGTCCTCGTATGCTTCACTATTCATAAGCGGAGCCTGCCCTACACACGCGTTGGTCAGTATCTACGTGAAGGCACCTCAAGCGTTCTTGCATTTACAACAGGGTCAAAGTTAATCCAAGCACCAGAATGGGACGCGAGAATGGAACCGACCCGTGCTGCAGCATTCCGGCCAGCAAGCGATGACGCAGATACCGTGATCTGGTTGTGCATAAGCTTTCCACATTAATGACTTCACCTTCCCGGTGTCTTATATCTTGCTTCTACTGATTGGGTCTCGATAGTACCCTTACCCTCACAAATGTGCACCAGATCACAGCAACAGTACAACAGTCATTCAGTCCTGGGAACATTCATGTCCCGTTTCAATCGCCCGCCCAATCCTCGAAGCAGGATCAGCCACAATCATTCTTGGCTGTTCGTGACCTCAAATAGTTAGCCCTAACAATCTGGGTACCAAGTCAGCATTCTACTTTTGATCAGTACAACAGTGTTCCACTGTGCACTGCATTGAGCCACCGGTCTGAGAAGGGAGAACATTAGGCATGCAACCACGTTTGGGAGGTCGGAGTCAAAACGACCCCCAAAAGGGACAGATCACCAGTAGGACATCTGAGAATGATCTAGTCGTACCAGTGAATCCTCCCAAACTAAAGCTCTCCAGGTATCTGATGATGATGATGCGCCTAGAGTGAAGGAAAGACTGTGGGATTTGCACCTTCAAAATGATAGAAGACTGGGCTCCCTTGGCTACACCCCAATCGTAAATCACACTGCATTCCTCTCCCATAACATTGGATTTCATTTGTTAAGAGAGGTTAATGTTCATCCTGCTGCATTAGTTGATGGCTTCATAGATGAACAAGGAACTAACTTGGCATGTGCGTTGTGAATCGCGTAGATTACATAAATAGCCGCATTGTGAAGTATTTTTAGCATACCTTAAGGAGACCTGTCCTAGTTACAGGCAAATGATGTTTGTTTAAATGCTTGCTTAGTGGTGCAGTGCGTTCAGCGTCCGACGGGTTCTTGATCCCCTTGGCGGCACAAAGCTCTGCCCATCAATAGGACTGATTTAGTTTATGGTGTCTGCTCTCTAATCCACTCCTTACTGGTGTGGGAGGGGTGGCCCATAGAAAATTGCAAAGGCGACCCCAGAAAGGCATCCTAATGGTGCGCGCCCAATCCGCCTAATCTGTAATGCAGAGTAAGTCAGTCGAAATGCACTGATTATTTGAATCCTGATGGCGCACAATTGGGCTACCACTTGTATGTGACTTGTTACCGAAATGGACGAGACTTGACCACATGAAAAAGTAATGGGAGATTTGGGTAAAGGGAAGCAGAATATCCTAAACCAATCTGGACTATGACTGTTCATTTGTTTCCTTCTTTGGTGAAAACAGCTGCCTCTTCTCCACCAAGCGCCACTCCAATCGCCTCTGGAGAATGCAGCTCTTCATTCACCAAACAGTCGCATCTTGCAATATTTTGCAGTGATCGGCAAATGCTTCCATCTTGTTCGAAGATAAAAAGGATAGGAGCAAGCAGTGCCTATCCCTCGAGGAATCATTTGTCAATGTTAAATCTTCAACTGTCTTCTTTTGGGGGTCAAGATGTTGGCAAGTTTGAGGTCGTCAAGTGTCATCGTCAAAACTACCTTAACTACGACTTTCCTTTGTAAATTACTCTATTCCAAGAGGAAGAGATGCTTTTCACTTCCCCCTTATCTCACTGCCAGGTGGATCTTCTGCGGGAGAAAAAGAAGACGACGACGACGACGAAGAAGAAGAAGAAGAAGAAGAAGAAGAAGAAGAAAAAGTAATGAGGACGCTCACCAGGGGTTTTATGCACGATCGGAAGGATATGCAAAATTGTGCAGGGTCCAAACGCCTAGACGATCATTAAAGCAAATAACACATTTCTCACATTTAAGTGAAAATACTCCTTTTGACAGCTTACTCCAACGACTACGCATGAGAGAAAATTTCTTTCTTGTGTTAATGTTTCCTGAGTGAATTGAAGAGTTCATGTGCCCTCCATACGTTTAGCCGCCCACTGTCACGATCGTACAAAAGGACTCCAGAGCTGACCAACGAAAATAAAGCAATGACATGTAATACGTCACTACTATACCATCCGGTTACCTTAGCATGCGCGGCAGTTTGGCGTGAAGATGCAATACAGCGCCGTTTGTTTTAGTCAAGCATACAATTCCGCGGACTCTTCAGTCACAGTGATTTAGGTAACCACTCATTTCTCCACCATGTGTCCTCCAACCTCTCTGTCTATCCACTGCAGAGTTTACTTTCAGCTCCACACAATACAACATCATCAGGATTCAGGCAGACATTTCACCTGTGCAGACGGGTTTACAATAATTTATCTTCTCTTTATTCGAAATTTCTGCCATCTCAAGTATTCCCCATTTTGCATCGACTTTATATGTCCTGTCCCTGTCAGCGAGGAAAACAGACCTGAAAGAAGTTTCTCCCTCAATTTTTCTCTTCCTAATTCCCCTTTTCATTCGATATGCAACACTTTTGACACCCAAACCAATTTACTGGCAATGGGAGTTGAAGCCTTTCTCTATTACACATTTATTTTGCGTTTACTTCTCTTCTATGAGTGCCTCTTTTGTGCCCATCGTGGAGTAACCACGATGGAGATAGACATTGCGACTTTCTGTAGTTAGATGAGAAACCGCCATGTTTTCGACACAAATGATATGTGAGCTGGTCCCTAACATCGGCGGGACGCTTCTTTGCCATCCCATAATACGCATTAGGGTGTATATCTCCAAGCACGCGAGAAACTGTCCTGACTTATACAGAATTTGAATCTCTATAGAGATAAGACGACCCCGTCAAGAGGGCCACTGCTGCCTCGTCAATACCTACCACTTTTAAAACATACTGGCCGATGCAAATAAAGACCCCCCTGCAGAGGAAAAATCGCACATGGCTACTTTCGAGGACTTAAGTCAGGTACAGGGACCTGCTTTTGTAAGCACAAACTCTACTGAGGTCGCAAAATAGGCATGCGAGAAGGTTGGTTCTTTAACCTTGACAACGTATTTCGCAACCAGTGTTCGTTGACCGAATCGCGCAGCCCTGGGTTAGTCCCATTGTCACGAATTCAAATCACTGTGAATGAACCTGATCTTGCGGAGATCATCAATGCACAGGTAGCATGTCTCCATGTCATATTGTTCATTGAGAAGAAGTGACTAAAGCGACGAATGTTTTGGAATGTTCGGGCAATCACATTGCGAAGCTATATGCAACACCGTGAGCAATACACTCCGTTGGCAAGTTGTTAGCTTGGTAAATGCATCGGCCATTTCGCGCCGGTGGTCACCTCAGCCAACTAACACCGTATGAACATTTGGAATTGAGTGGCGTTGTAAAGTGTTAATAATCGGAGTGTTCTTGTGTCTAATCCAATGGGCGTTCATGTTCTTCTGATAATAAGCAACGCTTTCTCTCTTACTCGAAGACGTCTCCACCGGTAGTTACGTGTATTCCATCAAAGTGAGGGAAAAGATTCATCCATTTCTTTCGAGTGGTTGTTTGCAATCACTCGTGCCAATTCTCAACGACAGGTGTGCCTTGTAGAGTATTGATGTGTCGATCAAACAGCACAATACCCAATGCACCTATTGTAAACTTTCGTATCGTCAAATGATGATTTTTGCTGAATGAATTGAGGCATGCGGTGTGTGGGAACAGAGCAGTGCACCACCCAGCAGTGACTTACATTAAACAAGTTGCACGATTGATCCACTACTCTAGACACTGCCGAGGAATTATGTGCCAATGAAGGTTAAAATAAGCAGCGATTACTATACCAAAACCACGTTCTGATGGTAACGAACTTGAACAGTGGGACGTTTTGTATGCCACAATACCAAATGAGAGAGACAATGAGACTTCAAAGGAAATGGATGCCACCCGCATAAGTGAGAAGCAGATGGCAGGAAAGTACAGGACCTCTCATTTCTGCTGAAACAGCACGGCGTCTTGAATTTTCTGCCAATCGACTGACCAGCTGACTGGGTGGTTGAGTGATTTATCATGCGCAATGGCTTTTATGCTTTTGCGTCTCTGCCTTCGTTAAATGAACCTACTTCCACCTCAAGTAGCATTGGTGCATAAAACACGTGGTCAACACACAACTCCAGCCACTCCTCTAAGGCATGCACCCCTCACCTCCTCCTTCATGCTATGCATTTCATTGTCACGGCAGGCGCATTGATTCACCTGGCATTGTTACCTTCTCACTGGTCAAACAACACCCAACCTCCCCCCCCACCCTCCTAGACCTGCCTACTCGATACACCCCAGTGAAAGTTTAAGCTTCGAAACAGACAGAACTGACCAATCCATCATTCGACCCATCAAGTGATCAGTCAATTGAAAATCGGCAGTCATTCCAATAGGGGCAAGTCACTACATTTCACTTCTGCACGTGCCGGATGGAGGGAGAGGTGGGAGATACTGCCTCACTCTCCTCCACGTCGTCATTCCTGCCCTCATCAGTCTTGCACCTATATTATTTCTTTTGCAGGAGCTTCCCACCTTCATCCGGCACTAACATGCAACAGTCACATTGATGCATGCGAAGCTGACAAGCACTTGACGAATCGGGAGGAGGTGGAAATGGAGGTGTCTAGACCTAAAGCCACAGCTAGGCTCCTTGCCTCTGCAGACGAAACAGTCTCTACAATTGGAGTCCGTAGCCAAATTATGCCTCCTTTCTACAGTCCAATGTACACCTCCTCTTTTTCTTAAAAAGTTCTGCAAGGGCTTATTCTGCCGTCCTATGGTTCAATACTTAATGTGTAAACGGATATGCGCAACTGCGGCATTAAGTATGCAGCCCTTGTGAACTTCTCAACTGTCGCTCTTTATTCCGCTTGAACTGCCGATTTCGTTCTTCACCACACATATCCCTTCATTCCTGATGTTCAGTTGACCCTCACTGCGAATCAGTGCGCATTGCTAAAAGGACGGGTGGATGCATAGACAGAGGGGGAAGGAGAGGGAAAGAGAGGGAGAGCTAGTCTGCGACGACATACATATTGCTGTGGGCATCAAACTTCACCGGTTAATGAATGTCAAGGCTTCATCGGGATCACATAATGTGTTGTTGCCTTTTACTGTCTGATTTAATTAGTAGGCGTACCTCTATCTCTCACCTTTGTATAACTGACTATTAACACACACACACACACACATTCCCATGACTTATAAGCCTCTGAGGTAGCGAAACCGCGAAAATATGCAAAAAGATTTGCTCTAACCCTGGCGAGACACTAGTTTCTATTTACCATTAGCGATTACAGCAAACTAATTTTGCATTTTTCTTCATTGAATGACAGGAAAGGGATTCCTGTGATATAAACTTAGCAAAATAAATATTTTCACATGAAATCTAGATGATCGTAAAGTTAAGTAGTCTTCCAAAAGTGCACGATATGCCTGTCAGTCTTTCCTTCTGGTAACACAAAAGTGGTCCATTTAGTAAATACAATTTGCATTTTCCCAAGTCTTGTTTTCTTTTGTACATAGGCTTGCCATGAGCGCAAAGAGGCATAAAATTGGAGGGAAGTGGAAATAGTTGCTGGTGCCTATTTGAGTGTTTGATGGTGGTTTTCAAAAGAAAGCGGTTTGCTTTGCCTAAAATAGTCGCAGAGGGTATGAGAAGACGAATGAGACGTGGATTCCACGTTTGGGGAAAGTTTTGTCTCTAAAAGTGAAAGACCTAGCTCATGCACTTACCCTGTCTCCAGACACCTCCATTTCTACACCAGCTTGATGCGACTGTTTCAGGTTGGTGGCTGGCAAAGGTGACATGTGTCACTCAATGAAATGCTAGAGGAATAACACTGACGAGAATAAGAATTGTGACGGGAATGAGGAAGAGGCGGTGACTCTCTTCTTTCAGCATCATAATCTACCTACAAAATTTGGATCACCTCCACATGGACTCTTGTTCTGCTCACCCAGGGTAGGCCACTCATCGCTCACCGTACACTGCACACCAGATGGCACTTCTCTTCCAAATGCTATTTATGAGGTTAAATGAAAGCAGAGTTAATCACGATCTGCATAGCAAATAACCGCTACCCACACTAACCAAGTGGATCCAGTCAGTAGACTCTATTGTGGTGTAAAGCCTGACATAGGCGACAGGATGTATGAATTACACTACACTTAATCCTGCCAACAGTAGACTGATGTATTTTACAGGTCGTGGTAAGTTAAAACAAGTCACAACAGAAAGTTATACTAGAAGTCGCGTATATATTTTAACTTATAAAGTAGTAGTGTTTTGTTATTTTTCCAAGCATTCTCTGGCAATTCTTCCACTTTGTATTCTAATTTATTAAAACCAGAATGGACAACTGAGTTTGTACTTTGCAGACCGCACCCTTTGTTTTAGAATATACTCCCACCCTTGGGACCCCCCCACTGCTACTGCTGCAAAAAGTGCCTTCGAGCATAAAATGCAGGTGTTAAATACCTCAGCAAGATGCAAATTTGCAGTCACGCATTGGTGCGAAATGAATTTGGGGCAACTGTATATATCTACTTCAAACGAGAACTTTGAATGAAGGACTTTGACGTCGCAGCAGATCATTGTTGAACACACGCACTTACTGCGACAATATTACTGGTTCCCACTGTCACTCAGAAGAAACAATAGAAAGACGCCATGCTGTTTTAAGAGCAGCATATCTGGAGAGGTTTTGCGAGTTGTCTGTACCTCGTATGGGTGTGCAAATCACTCACATTAGTGAAGTGGTTAAGCGCTTCGAGAATAGCGTAAAAGGCATGAGGGCGTTGGTTGTAAATTCGACAAAAAGATATGGACGTGTTTAGTAAAGAACTGCACGAAAATGTGGACGATTGATGGAGATCAAAAGAGGGACATCCCTCCTCTCACCGTCGCCGTTGTCAACACTCGAAGCTGTTGCTCTTTCAGGTCGGTCATTATAGCAACACTCCGACCAAGTTGAATTGGTCATATAACGAAGAAAGTGATAAAAAAGAAAGACATGGTGTTATTTCTAAGTTACTGCAGTAGAGCAGTAGCGAGACCTAGTGGCAATTTTGCCCAAGTTAGGTGGTTCAACACCTCAAGCACATTTCCCAACTCATGTTCGCCTCGTGTTGCACCTTCACTTATTTATTAGTCGGTCTTTCCCTTCCCTCCCTTCCGCCTTCCCTCCCTTCCGCCTTTCCTCCCTCCCTCCCTCCCTCCCTCCCTCCCTCCCTCCCTCCTTCCTTCTCACCTTTATTTCAACTTTCGCATGATTGCACTTTCTTGTGTTATGCTGCATCGCGGCTACCTGTCGCAGTTGCGAGATGACCAAAGCAGTCGCGTGGCCCGTCGGAGTCACTTGTTATAACTCGAAGGAAACTGTTAAAGGCACCAGCGTCGGTTAAAACCGGTGGATGTGAAGAGGGCTTAGTGCGTCCAGTTTAGCTTGATTCTGAAGACATGGAAGCTCTCCACTTTGCTTTCTGTGGTGCCCGTTGGAAGGTGTGGCGCGTGGTATGTGGTATCGGAAGAACATGTGACCCGAAAATGGCTTCAACGGCATCAAACTACTCGTTTCCACTGACAAATCGCTCAAAAAGCGAGGCATCACATTCATTAGGGGCCAAAACTCATCTTTACAGGAAGAAGTGCCACATTGCCATTGGCCGAAATAACCTGTGGTTGGCTTTTTACGAACAACTTTGAGCAGCGTTTTAATTGGTGAAACGATTTGGGAATAGAAATGGAAGGGAGGGGAAGAGAAATTGCTAAAGCCAGTCAGCAACTGATTGCCACATTTGTGGATAGATGACACACATTAAGCATTAATTATTGTCAATTTATAGTTCTCCACTGCCTCCACGGTTGTTCGCTGAAAGATTGAATGCTTTGTGACAAGAAGTGTATATTGTACCTTTATATTCCAACGTTGGCTATGCAAATGAACGCATCAGTATTCGTCTCCAAACAATTGCCTCACTACCCATTCCATAGTGCTAAAGCACACAGCGCTTCAAATCTGGAAATATGCCATTTGTGTGTGGGTGTGTAGTGGCCTGAAGACGGAACCGTTAATCATGCATTGCTTACTTGTTGAGGCCTCAGCAGCTACATTTGAGACCGCCGTGCAACACGAAGTTGACTTAGCAAGTGTTCTCTTTGAGACGTCACAAGGGCTGGTGAGTCAGTTGGGAGGATGTGTTATTTTCATATGACAATACAAGATACCACCCCTTGGCCGCAAATTCGGCTGATGAGAAGACGTCACCCCACGCTTTAGGAAGGTGGGAGGAGGAGTACGGTTAGGAGGAGTAAGGCTAGAGAGGTGCTGCCTTGTCCTTCGTATTCCCTCTGCATCCCTACAACTTACTAGCACCTTTTCTTGACATCAAACATTCACATGGCAATTCATTTGGACATTTGGTAAATAAAAGCGAGATAAAGCGGAGGCAGCAATGCCAGCTTGTTGACTCTTACAGTCTAAAAATGTTGTGAGAATGGGATTTCTAAATTCGCATTGCATGAGAAGGGCATTGCAACTTACGCTTCCGAATGCCTCGCATGATGCAAGGGCTGTTTGTTTCAGTGAGTTGAGGGTGCCAACTTCCACATCACCCAAATGTCAGACTACTAGGTAGTGCTTGCTGTCTTGGCAAAAATAGTATTTTTTTCTCGCCTCTTTCCGTTACTCGCTGAACTGATGAATAAGTGTGAAGTGGGTATATTCCGAGGCTTTTTATGTCTCTCTATGGCTGTTTGGTTGAGTCACTGCAGGTTTATTTGTCTTTCCATTACGATATTTTACCATTAATAACTGGTGAAGTCGCCGAGACAGAAGTCTCATTCGAGAGCAAAGCGAATTTATCGCCTTATCAAAGGACGAGATGCAACGTGCAGGTCCCGTTACGCTGTTACCATAACAAAAGTTGAGTCAACCTTAAAGTACTCATTGTCGTCAACACTTCTCCTTCCATCATGCTTGGTAAAATATTTAAAATTGCTTGCTCTTAAGCGATTGATTAAGCAGGCAACCATTAATCAAATTCAAAACACATAGAAAGAATTTTTGTTGCCATTGAGAAGATACTTTCAGGAAAAATCGCATAATCTAATCATCCGTTGAACCTGCTTAATTTTATTTACTTTACTTTTCAGCTATATTTCTTCCTCTACTCTTCCTCTTGATCCTTATTTAATGTAACCCAGCCACCTCTTGGAATTGTTAATTGGGGGGATTGTTCGTGCGACTTTAGACATTGCTCTCCGTAGTGCCTTGTTATAGCTTGTCACGACATGTCACATGCATTAGTCTGCTGTTGGTAGGATAACGCTTTGCGATCTATACTGCTTTTCGCCTATTTTAGACACCATATAATAAAATTCTCTATTCAATAAATCCACCTTATGGGTGTAAGTGGGGATCACTGGCTTTACGGATGGTGTCTAACTTGGTTTCTGCGTGGCCTCATGAACGAAATTTAGCGAAATGCGGCGTGGTTTGTGACGTGCAGAAGCAGAACAGTAGCCCATTCGGAAGTAGTCAAAATTCAGTAGGTGGGTTCTCGTGTTAAAGAACCAGACGAGAGCTGCGTCCCCTGTAGCATCCAAATCCTCTTTTCGTGATAGTATGGAACTGCAAGACCATGTGTGATTGACGAGTGATGGAAAACCATCGGTAAGGATTACCGAGAGAGTTGAAACCACCATTGGAGACCTACAGAAAGCGAGTGAATGGGATGGGCAAATAGTGGAAGTTATTGGGCGGACGGTTGTCACTTGGTGCATTAACAACTCATAAAAATATGTTATTATATTATTATATTCGTTCACTAGTAACTGTATAAAAGGGGTTGGTGAATTCGGTAGTGTGTATACAGGATTAGCCAAATGGGCAAGAGAGGTGTGAATATAACGGTATTTTCAACCAAACACTAACAGTGGGTTGGCCATATCATTTTCCAAATGTTTCTGGAATGTATAAAATCTAAGAAATGGAAACCAAATCCTTACCACCTCTATTCACTTCTACTTTTTAAGCGTTCATGCTAAGGAAAGTGTGATTATCATCAATTGGAAAATATCGTTGGAGGTTACAGTGAATGAGAATTTGGATAAAACTGAAGCAGCGTCTCTCCTCCACCTGCCCTCAACACCCTCATGAGGTATTCTCGTGGCTCATTTCTGTGGTATTTGGCATGAGACATCACTTTATATTATAAGAGAGGTAATAGAAAATTTTCCCTAATTTATCCAGTATCTAAATCCGTTTCTCAGCAGGCGATTTATTCTAGCATCCTCCCTTTTTATCATATATGGTGAATGCATTGCCATCGTCTAGATTACTGTTGTTCACCTACTCTAATACCATCATGGAGGGGGAGCTAAATGAATCACGACGAGAAAATGAAGGTCCTTTGATGGCTTTAGTCACAGCATGATGACTTTCAAACCTAGCGTCAGTAATACGACTCACTACTTGGATGGGATTCGTCCCTAATCCTTCCTCCTAGAGAAATATATTAAAGACTATCTTTTGGCAGTTTCCATTAGGAGTGAGCTATGACGACGCCGATGACCTGCGTTGACGTTATTGAATGGGAGGTGCTGAATATAAGTTGAGCCCATCTGATATCCGAGAAGTATGTCCAAATCTCTAAAACCTAGGCATTACATGGACGAGAATTTGTGTCCCATCCTATGTTCAATATGCAGATGACGGTTATTATCTCGAATTCGTGTGACGTTGTCAAACATGCATTGGAAAACATGGCCAGTGATCCTACCGAGTTTACGTGGTTCACACTTATCCCTTTGAAAGTGGTTCAAATGTACATTTTGCTAAAACTACAAGTCAACCCATTAACGAGTACTTTTTGGTGTCCTTCTTGAAGAAGTAAAGTTAGCTATGTAAGAGAGAGCAAATCCTTTTAAAATCAAGTGGTACTAAATCAGACTGTTCTGTAACAGATGGCATAATTGAGTTTATCCTAAGTGGCGACAAAAAATTGAACTCCTCGAAGTGAATATTGGTGACAATACAAAACAAGGCCTAAACTAAGGAATATGCGGTGTAAATTACCCTAATTTCTCTTTTTTATTACCGAATTTGGTGGGGAACTTGTAAACTTTACTCCAAGTTATATTTCGAAAAGGTAACAATGCCCTAAGAATCAATGTGCCTGCAGTGACCGCATCCCACTAAAATGCATTGCCTGAGGGGGTGAAGTGTGCACGCACTAAAAGAGAAGCTATTGGGGATCTGCATCTAGTGGGTGGGTAGGAAAGAAATAGTTGACATTCTTATGAATTGTCAATTGATTAGAATAAGCCACAATAACAATCTGTCTATTGCTCTGTTTTCAAATACCTTACAAAAAACAGAAGCATTTATCGTTTGCTTGCTGACTCACTAACTTGTAGTGCGAAATGGTCCATTGCTCCTTATGTTCCGGCGTCCATAATTCAACGTAGGTCCATCTACGCCACAACCCAACCCTTATTTCTTTGGCGTGCGCCTCTATCTCCATTGGAGTGTAGTACGCTACAGACGCTCTCATTCAGTAGACGCTGTTTACCTCTCATGGGTCAAATGACACCTATGTCTGAGACCTGTCTACACGATTCACCTCAGTATAACTTAGAGCAGTGAAAGAAACCTTTCACCACTACTGCCAATGCTATTACCACCAATTCCTTTTCAAAAAAAAACAGATCCGGTTAATTTATCCATTTATCAATCAATCAAACTATTAGTTAGTCAAAAAGTGCCAAGATATTACAATGCTAATTAGTATATAGGAAAGGGAGCATGAAAGAAGAGAGTCACCGCCTCTTCCTCATTCCCGTCACAATTCTTATTCTCGTCAGTGTTATTCCTCTAGCATTTCATTGAGTGACACATGTCACCTTTGCCAGCCACCAACCTGAAACAGTCGCATCAAGCTGGTGTAGAAATGGAGGTGTCTGGAGACAGGGTAAGTGCATGAGCTAGGTCTTTCACTTTTAGAGACAAAACTTTCCCCAAACGTGGAATCCACGTCTCATTCGTCTTCTCATACCCTCTGCGACTATTTTAGGCAAAGCAAACCGCTTTCTTTTGAAAACCACCATCAAACACTCAAATAGGCACCAGCAACTATTTCCACTTCCCTCCAATTTTATGCCTCTTTGCGCTCATGGCAAGCCTATGTACAAAAGAAAACAAGACTTGGGAAAATGCAAATTGTATTTACTAAATGGACCACTTTTGTGTTACCAGAAGGAAAGACTGACAGGCATATCGTGCACTTTTGGAAGACTACTTAACTTTACGATCATCTAGATTTCATGTGAAAATATTTATTTTGCTAAGTTTATATCACAGGAATCCCTTTCCTGTCATTCAATGAAGAAAAATGCAAAATTAGTTTGCTGTAATCGCTAATGGTAAATAGAAACTAGTGTCTCGCCAGGGTTAGAGCAAATCTTTTTGCATATTTTCGCGGTTTCGCTACCTCAGAGGCTTATAAGTCATGGGAATGTGTGTGTGTGTGTGTGTTAATAGTCAGTTATACAAAGGTGAGAGATAGAGGTACGCCTACTAATTAAATCAGACAGTAAAAGGCAACAACACATTATGTGATCCCGATGAAGCCTTGACATTCATTAACCGGTGAAGTTTGATGCCCACAGCAATATGTATGTCGTCGCAGACTAGCTCTCCCTCTCTTTCCCTCTCCTTCCCCCTCTGTCTATGCATCCACCCGTCCTTTTAGCAATGCGCACTGATTCGCAGTGAGGGTCAACTGAACATCAGGAATGAAGGGATATGTGTGGTGAAGAACGAAATCGGCAGTTCAAGCGGAATAAAGAGCGACAGTTGAGAAGTTCACAAGGGCTGCATACTTAATGCCGCAGTTGCGCATATCCGTTTACACATTAAGTATTGAACCATAGGACGGCAGAATAAGCCCTTGCAGAACTTTTTAAGAAAAAGAGGAGGTGTACATTGGACTGTAGAAAGGAGGCATAATTTGGCTACGGACTCCAATTGTAGAGACTGTTTCGTCTGCAGAGGCAAGGAGCCTAGCTGTGGCTTTAGGTCTAGACACCTCCATTTCCACCTCCTCCCGATTCGTCAAGTGCTTGTCAGCTTCGCATGCATCAATGTGACTGTTGCATGTTAGTGCCGGATGAAGGTGGGAAGCTCCTGCAAAAGAAATAATATAGGTGCAAGACTGATGAGGGCAGGAATGACGACGTGGAGGAGAGTGAGGCAGTATCTCCCACCTCTCCCTCCATCCGGCACGTGCAGAAGTGAAATGTAGTGACTTGCCCCTATTGGAATGACTGCCGATTTTCAATTGACTGATCACTTGATGGGTCGAATGATGGATTGGTCAGTTCTGTCTGTTTCGAAGCTTAAACTTTCACTGGGGTGTATCGAGTAGGCAGGTCTAGGAGGGTGGGGGGGGAGGTTGGGTGTTGTTTGACCAGTGAGAAGGTAACAATGCCAGGTGAATCAATGCGCCTGCCGTGACAATGAAATGCATAGCATGAAGGAGGAGGTGAGGGGTGCATGCCTTAGAGGAGTGGCTGGAGTTGTGTGTTGACCACGTGTTTTATGCACCAATGCTACTTGAGGTGGAAGTAGGTTCATTTAACGAAGGCAGAGACGCAAAAGCATAAAAGCCATTGCGCATGATAAATCACTCAACCACCCAGTCAGCTGGTCAGTCGATTGGCAGAAAATTCAAGACGCCGTGCTGTTTCAGCAGAAATGAGAGGTCCTGTACTTTCCTGCCATCTGCTTCTCACTTATGCGGGTGGCATCCATTTCCTTTGAAGTCTCATTGTCTCTCTCATTTGGTATTGTGGCATACAAAACGTCCCACTGTTCAAGTTCGTTACCATCAGAACGTGGTTTTGGTATAGTAATCGCTGCTTATTTTAACCTTCATTGGCACATAATTCCTCGGCAGTGTCTAGAGTAGTGGATCAATCGTGCAACTTGTTTAATGTAAGTCACTGCTGGGTGGTGCACTGCTCTGTTCCCACACACCGCATGCCTCAATTCATTCAGCAAAAATCATCATTTGACGATACGAAAGTTTACAATAGGTGCATTGGGTATTGTGCTGTTTGATCGACACATCAATACTCTACAAGGCACACCTGTCGTTGAGAATTGGCACGAGTGATTGCAAACAACCACTCGAAAGAAATGGATGAATCTTTTCCCTCACTTTGATGGAATACACGTAACTACCGGTGGAGACGTCTTCGAGTAAGAGAGAAAGCGTTGCTTATTATCAGAAGAACATGAACGCCCATTGGATTAGACACAAGAACACTCCGATTATTAACACTTTACAACGCCACTCAATTCCAAATGTTCATACGGTGTTAGTTGGCTGAGGTGACCACCGGCGCGAAATGGCCGATGCATTTACCAAGCTAACAACTTGCCAACGGAGTGTATTGCTCACGGTGTTGCATATAGCTTCGCAATGTGATTGCCCGAACATTCCAAAACATTCGTCGCTTTAGTCACTTCTTCTCAATGAACAATATGACATGGAGACATGCTACCTGTGCATTGATGATCTCCGCAAGATCAGGTTCATTCACAGTGATTTGAATTCGTGACAATGGGACTAACCCAGGGCTGCGCGATTCGGTCAACGAACACTGGTTGCGAAATACGTTGTCAAGGTTAAAGAACCAACCTTCTCGCATGCCTATTTTGCGACCTCAGTAGAGTTTGTGCTTACAAAAGCAGGTCCCTGTACCTGACTTAAGTCCTCGAAAGTAGCCATGTGCGATTTTTCCTCTGCAGGGGGGTCTTTATTTGCATCGGCCAGTATGTTTTAAAAGTGGTAGGTATTGACGAGGCAGCAGTGGCCCTCTTGACGGGGTCGTCTTATCTCTATAGAGATTCAAATTCTGTATAAGTCAGGACAGTTTCTCGCGTGCTTGGAGATATACACCCTAATGCGTATTATGGGATGGCAAAGAAGCGTCCCGCCGATGTTAGGGACCAGCTCACATATCATTTGTGTCGAAAACATGGCGGTTTCTCATCTAACTACAGAAAGTCGCAATGTCTATCTCCATCGTGGTTACTCCACGATGGGCACAAAAGAGGCACTCATAGAAGAGAAGTAAACGCAAAATAAATGTGTAATAGAGAAAGGCTTCAACTCCCATTGCCAGTAAATTGGTTTGGGTGTCAAAAGTGTTGCATATCGAATGAAAAGGGGAATTAGGAAGAGAAAAATTGAGGGAGAAACTTCTTTCAGGTCTGTTTTCCTCGCTGACAGGGACAGGACATATAAAGTCGATGCAAAATGGGGAATACTTGAGATGGCAGAAATTTCGAATAAAGAGAAGATAAATTATTGTAAACCCGTCTGCACAGGTGAAATGTCTGCCTGAATCCTGATGATGTTGTATTGTGTGGAGCTGAAAGTAAACTCTGCAGTGGATAGACAGAGAGGTTGGAGGACACATGGTGGAGAAATGAGTGGTTACCTAAATCACTGTGACTGAAGAGTCCGCGGAATTGTATGCTTGACTAAAACAAACGGCGCTGTATTGCATCTTCACGCCAAACTGCCGCGCATGCTAAGGTAACCGGATGGTATAGTAGTGACGTATTACATGTCATTGCTTTATTTTCGTTGGTCAGCTCTGGAGTCCTTTTGTACGATCGTGACAGTGGGCGGCTAAACGTATGGAGGGCACATGAACTCTTCAATTCACTCAGGAAACATTAACACAAGAAAGAAATTTTCTCTCATGCGTAGTCGTTGGAGTAAGCTGTCAAAAGGAGTATTTTCACTTAAATGTGAGAAATGTGTTATTTGCTTTAATGATCGTCTAGGCGTTTGGACCCTGCACAATTTTGCATATCCTTCCGATCGTGCATAAAACCCCTGGTGAGCGTCCTCATTACTTTTTCTTCTTCTTCTTCTTCTTCTTCTTCTTCTTCGTCGTCGTCGTCGTCTTCTTTTTCTCCCGCAGAAGATCCACCTGGCAGTGAGATAAGGGGGAAGTGAAAAGCATCTCTTCCTCTTGGAATAGAGTAATTTACAAAGGAAAGTCGTAGTTAAGGTAGTTTTGACGATGACACTTGACGACCTCAAACTTGCCAACATCTTGACCCCCAAAAGAAGACAGTTGAAGATTTAACATTGACAAATGATTCCTCGAGGGATAGGCACTGCTTGCTCCTATCCTTTTTATCTTCGAACAAGATGGAAGCATTTGCCGATCACTGCAAAATATTGCAAGATGCGACTGTTTGGTGAATGAAGAGCTGCATTCTCCAGAGGCGATTGGAGTGGCGCTTGGTGGAGAAGAGGCAGCTGTTTTCACCAAAGAAGGAAACAAATGAACAGTCATAGTCCAGATTGGTTTAGGATATTCTGCTTCCCTTTACCCAAATCTCCCATTACTTTTTCATGTGGTCAAGTCTCGTCCATTTCGGTAACAAGTCACATACAAGTGGTAGCCCAATTGTGCGCCATCAGGATTCAAATAATCAGTGCATTTCGACTGACTTACTCTGCATTACAGATTAGGCGGATTGGGCGCGCACCATTAGGATGCCTTTCTGGGGTCGCCTTTGCAATTTTCTATGGGCCACCCCTCCCACACCAGTAAGGAGTGGATTAGAGAGCAGACACCATAAACTAAATCAGTCCTATTGATGGGCAGAGCTTTGTGCCGCCAAGGGGATCAAGAACCCGTCGGACGCTGAACGCACTGCACCACTAAGCAAGCATTTAAACAAACATCATTTGCCTGTAACTAGGACAGGTCTCCTTAAGGTATGCTAAAAATACTTCACAATGCGGCTATTTATGTAATCTACGCGATTCACAACGCACATGCCAAGTTAGTTCCTTGTTCATCTATGAAGCCATCAACTAATGCAGCAGGATGAACATTAACCTCTCTTAACAAATGAAATCCAATGTTATGGGAGAGGAATGCAGTGTGATTTACGATTGGGGTGTAGCCAAGGGAGCCCAGTCTTCTATCATTTTGAAGGTGCAAATCCCACAGTCTTTCCTTCACTCTAGGCGCATCATCATCATCAGATACCTGGAGAGCTTTAGTTTGGGAGGATTCACTGGTACGACTAGATCATTCTCAGATGTCCTACTGGTGATCTGTGCGGCTTGGTGGTCGTTTTGACTCCGACCTCCCAAACGTGGTTGCATGCCTAATGTTCTCCCTTCTCAGACCGGTGGCTCAATGCAGTGCACAGTGGAACACTGTTGTACTGATCAAAAGTAGAATGCTGACTTGGTACCCAGATTGTTAGGGCTAACTATTTGAGGTCACGAACAGCCAAGAATGATTGTGGCTGATCCTGCTTCGAGGATTGGGCGGGCGATTGAAACGGGACATGAATGTTCCCAGGACTGAATGACTGTTGTACTGTTGCTGTGATCTGGTGCACATTTGTGAGGGTAAGGGTACTATCGAGACCCAATCAGTAGAAGCAAGATATAAGACACCGGGAAGGTGAAGTCATTAATGTGGAAAGCTTATGCACAACCAGATCACGGTATCTGCGTCATCGCTTGCTGGCCGGAATGCTGCAGCACGGGTCGGTTCCATTCTCGCGTCCCATTCTGGTGCTTGGATTAACTTTGACCCTGTTGTAAATGCAAGAACGCTTGAGGTGCCTTCACGTAGATACTGACCAACGCGTGTGTAGGGCAGGCTCCGCTTATGAATAGTGAAGCATACGAGGACAAGTGAATCGAGACTTGCAAACCTTGGGTTAAAACATCGTGGAAAAGGGAGTGGAAAGTGTTATTGGCCTTAAGCAGGAAAATTGTTGAATAGGCCAGATTGTTGAGCAAAGTAGAGCAGTAGTAGATGAGGACGAAGGGGTGCCTCTCCCCCACCTGACCTCAAGAAATTCATGAGGTCTTCTTAAGTCCCAATTCTGAGGAACGTGGTATGAGTTTTGCCTACCCCTGTAAGAGCGGGAATGGAATTTTTACCCAGTTGGTTCACTTGCCTAGTCTGTTACTCTAGGAAAGGGTGTTTCTAGCACCATCAAGTTTTGCCTTTTCAGGGCGATCCATTACTACCACTTTGTTTCAGGGTTTTGACCTCGCCCCATTTGACGATGTATTGTGTTCACTGGCCTCGACAGCAGCATTAAAAGAGCTAAGCAAATTGTCACAACAAACTGAAGGCCATTCGATGGATTCATTTACAGCTAAATGACTTTAGAATGCAACTCTAGTGGTGCGTCTCCTCCATTTCAATGGAGTTCATTTCCATTTCCTCCTGTTTGCAGAATGCATTAGAGACGATCGTTTGAAGGTATTTTTAGCTGCAGACAATGACGAAGACCTGTGTTGACGTTATTGAATGGGAGGTGCTGAATATAAGTGGAGCCCATCTGATATCCGAGATGCTGCAGTGAAGACAGACGGGTGTTCTGCCACACCATAGAGCACTGACCAGTAAACATGCTCCATCGACAGGAACAGACTAACGGGCAGTTGCTGACCATTTCACCTGACCTTAAATGTCCCGCTCAACTAACAATGGCGAAATTAGTGATTGCCAAACACTAAACAAATTAGGGCATTGTTGGAGAGGCACCCGCTGATTCTGTACAAGCTCAGCCATTTATAATCAGACGGTGGTTGAATACCAGCCAATCCTAGGTCAGCAGCGAGTGCAGATGACAAATATGGGTGATATCTTGGCGTCCTTCTCTCCGCACACCGTCATTCTGCACCGGAGAACCCCATGGTTGAATGCAAGGAATTGAAAGAGTGGAAGGGAAATGATCCTTGTTGAATGTTATCGAGCGGTGTAGACATTCGGGTGTGGTTGGTGGAATGCTATTGAACGGCAGGTGAAGACGGCGGCAAAAGGCGTCCACTGAAAGGACGTGAGAGACGGCATCGAGGTGGAGTGCTGGCCAGAGCTTTTCTGTCTGAGGCCGCACCATGGGTAGGGATCTCGAAGGATGCAATGGCAACAACTGCTAACGCGACGGGCAATACCCTCATCTATGCCTGGTCAGTGAGGAAACCTTGGAGCAGCTGACACTAGGATTGTCTTTGTGAGACTTATAAAGTGACTTCAGACACAATGACTTGGTCAAAATAACACGATGGTCACAATGTGGGTAACCTTTGGTCACACAGAGGCAATCACGACAGTATTTTGGCATCAGCCGTTTTACCCCATCTCGGCCCTCCTCCGTCACCCCGGCATTTGCTCTAGAGTCGCAACACGGTTAGGGTGGGTGACTAAAGAAGCATGCAAATTGGAATGGGTGGCAAAATTGTGTCTCGGTGGAGACGAAAGATGGGATGTAATGGCAAGCATTTGAATAACTCAACTATTGAAAATGGCCGCTTAATTCACTTGATGTTTGTTATAACCTGTGGTGCTGCAGTTAGCCAGTCAACTACTCAGCCATGCAGTCTGTAGATCGACACTTGATGCATTGCACAAGATTTTCCAAGTTCGTTAGAAAAGTGCCCCTTTCCATTATCTTCAACCTTTCACTATCATGCTTGACCCCGTACATTCCAGAAGGTCCACTCCTAATCAGTCTCTCCGGATTAGCTGATATGATATAGAGGTGCGCTTTAAATGAACCAGGTCTCACTAATGGGACCCTATCAGTGGCTATGCTCCAACAAAAGCAGTGTATGCGTGAGTCTCCAGCTACTCCGTGTCTCTCTTGGCCATTTTCACTAGCCACCCATCCACCCAGCTAGCTGTCACGCAAACGCCACATCACCTCGCTTACGCATACCCGTTGGCAGCTCCAAAGCATTCCAACTGAAAGCTCAAGCGCACCTAAGATTTGGTTCGTGGCTGCGCATTACCTTGAATTGTTGAGAGTGAGATGAGAACCGCGGTGACCTCGAGACTTCTTATGTGTCATTTCTTCTCAGGCAATATTTCATCTAGTCTTGCGAAATGAAGACAAGTTATCGTGCTGCCATAGTTAAGTTAAAGCGAAGTAGAATGTCAGTTCCTGCAGTAAATTAATTTTCGCGAAACTAAATGACCGAGTTGCCTTTTACTGCCAGAGGAAAGTAGTGTTGATTAGTGAAGGGCGAATGCATTCCCTCCTTCCACCTGTCTAGGACTTGGGTGTGGGAGAGAGACGGAATCCTACTAATAAAGTATTGTTATTCGCTTTGCTGGTGAACGCGGCCAACTGAGTGTTCATTGCAAAGCACATTACCACTCTCTCCTTCTCCCTCTCCCTCTCCTTCCTTCTCGTGTGGGGCACGTGCGAGCATGACAGAAGTGATGCTAATGACGTGCTTCGTGTGACTTTTTAGGGAAGGAGATGTTAGTTGTGCAGTCACAGTGTAGCTGAAGCATCAAAGGGACTGAATGAATTGCACCTGTTTTTGCCTTCATAGTTCTGTGAAAGAAAGCGTCTTCTCAACTTCCATCCATTAGGCGTCCTTGCCTCATTACAAGTGCAGTAATGGACAGGGCAGTTGGCACGGTATTGTTACCAGACGGTCCAATTAGAGGCGTCCACCTCATGGTTACTTCACCTTATCCAAGCGAATGGCTTGTTCATGCTGAAGTCGTAAAAATGCGCAGTGCATAAATCCCACGAGGTAGGCATCGAGGTGGATGAGTTGTTTGCCTTTACCGCTGGTAAGAGAAGAAGGCGTTAATGTAATGCTGACAATCACATTGATGTGCTCGTCTCAGTAACCAGCAGCTGCTTTTGGTTGATCAGTTAGTTCAAGAGAAACTTCTGTACTAAGTAGTGGTTTCCGAGGCATATAGGTGTCTTATGGCCGTTATACGCTATCCAAATAGCAGGATATACAGAATTTCTTTTTTGGCCTCAATCCATGACTTTTCGGAAGCAAATTTCTTGAAAAGCATAGACTGGATAGCAGAGCAAAATCGAGCCTTTCCTTTAGTCGTTGCAAGGCTCCCCCTTATTACTGCCATGGAGAATAGTTGAACTGCCAGATCCCTGGGTGAAGGGTCATGTTCCGAAGCGGAAGTTAAGCTTGCAGGAATATGAGAGTTGGTCCAGTACGTATCTTTTCACTAGAAATGTAGTCATGATCATTCTTTTCTTTTTAGATTGTCTATGTGAAATGTGCAGATCGTTATGGTAATAAGCCTTGACAAAGTGTAAGCAACTAAAACTAGAGCCCAATTTTGCTTCCATTCTCGTTTATAAAGGCAATGGGGTGTTGACAATGACGTCTACCGTTCCCATCATCTGAAGTGAGTTTGCATATTTTTGTATTTGATGCCGTAATTGCTTTTTAGGCAGGAAATTCTTATAAGCTAGATTTAGCACCCCCTCTATTATTTGTAAGTTGATCTGGTTGACTGCATATGGTCATTTTCCAGTTAGCAGGCAACATTTAACCGTGGCGTGGTGATCAAAAAACCCAGCTAAAAATTTTCTGCAAACTCAGACTGTCCACATTCTTCACCTCTCATACTTGACATTACCGAAGGTCGAATGTACGGGACACCTAACGAAGACGATAGAGAAGGCGATATACTAATCTCTTTTAAGTCCCTTCTTTTGGGTTCAATCTTCTTCTAGACCCATTTCGTTTATTTCATTTTCAGAACCTGATTTCCCAAACTTCCTCTCGAAATTCTTGATATTTATTTTAAAAGGACGCTTCAAAACAGAATTAATTTTTAGGCATCCTAAAGATGAAGTTATCAATTGACACAAATTTTGTTAATTAGTCGGGGAAAAAGGAAAATTGCTTTTGGGTCGCAGAAGACCCTTTCACCTTTAAAATCGAAATGGCCTGTCCATTCACAGGTGGTGAAAATCATCATCCTAACCATCCACCTGATCCTGTTCATTGCCGTCTCCGGGTGATGTACCAGATTCTCCCCTCACATCCGAGGTGTTATCCTCATCCACCTCTGCCAAAGCTGGAAGAACCGCCTCTCCGGCATTTGTCGATGGTGAGATCATGGTACTTTGAATACTGCAGGGTGTGGAAGGTGAATCACCTGATAGATTGTGCATCTCCAGGCTGTCCGACGACTTAAATCGAGGTCCTAGTGACTCATGTAGCACATCATGGTGATCCTCTGATTCAAAGCCCTATTTAAATTTCTATTCAGTTGGGATTTAAAGCTGGTTTTACCCTCAAATGAAAATAAAGCAAGTCTTCTTTTTCCAATGATAAAGCTTGTAACATTAATTTTAAGTTAGCTATCAGGGTATGTAATATGAAAAAGAAAAAATGTTGTCTTTTTCTAACTTTCTTAAAGTGATTTCAAGTACATTGACCAGTCTTACCGTGTGAAGATTCACCGCACTGACCGTATTTAAGTTCCGATCATGAGGGTCAGTGCCTAAAACGCTAAAAACCCAAAACCACATTTGCAAATTTCACATTCATCACTCTCAAAATGTTTTTTTATAAAAAAACATGTTTTAAGGCTAGAGGAACAAAAAGGAGGTTTTGATATCAATCGTGAATCTTTTGACAATGGCTAGTTAATGTCGGGATTGTAGACTTGGCAAAAAGAAGCGCCTCTAAAATGGAAAATTTCAAGTTAATTGTAAGTGCCTTTTCGCTTCAATTAATTTGAATGGGACCTTAAGTGGGATACTACCTATAAATAGTGAAAGTCTACCAAGCATTTTTTACTACGAGTTCTTCTAAATTGGGTACTTACTCAATGTTGAAAACCGAGCCGATCATTTGAGTGGATTGAAGTTTCTTAGAGTCGGCAGTGTGTGGTAGACTAACGTTGGTTGAATCCCAGAATTTGTCCCGAACAAGTTCTGTTGGATGATACTTCCTATCTACCATATGCATTCCATACTATTCTCGTGATAAGAAAAACCGATGATAAACTTTAAAAGGAGCATTTTTTATCAAAAAGGCCGGCAAGAATTATTGTCACAATGTTGTCCTTGTCATGTCTAAGGCCTTGAGATTTTTTTCATTACTTCCTGTGACGGCGGCTACTATTGGTAGCCAACTGGACTCCTGAAATGCTCTACATCGGTCACACCGATAGTGAAACCACATTTTTAGTTTTTTTAATCCTCCAATTTATACAATTACTCCTTGAGTGAGGACTATCACATTATAAGCCCTATCCATATGACAGGCTAAAATATAGGCACGCGTCAACCCTCCTCAAACACTCCTCTCATTAGACATGGCTAATAAAGACCGCATTAAATGTTGGATAAAACGTGGTGGCAACAACTGTATGTGGATGTATGCTTCTATCCACCCCGTGCATTTAGACACCTTTGTGACACGGCAGACTTCACACCAGGAAATTATGAACTTAAGCACTACAGTTCGTTGCCTTATTATAAAAAATATTCCATTTCTTTTCTTTCTGAATACGCAGTGACAGTGGTCATGCATAGCTCCGACAGTTAGGCCTTTTTATTAATAAGCATGACAAAAATTCTACCTTTTTTTTTACTTACGCTCCAATTGCAGTCGATTATAGCGTTGATATCAAAGTCTTCATCATCTTCGCCCATTGGATTCACCAAGGTTTCCGCCACCTTTTTTGGGTAAAAAACCGATTAATCATTTTCTTCACTCGCTTTATTTCAAAATGACAATTTTGAAGTTTAAAAATTAAATAATGAACAAATTATGTGAAAGAAAATCAAAATATTTTTAGCTTAGGGATGTAGTATTCTAAAGAGAGAACTTTCCTGAAGCAAAAGAAGAAGCATTTATAATGATCTAGCTCTCTGTGCTTGCAAAATTTACGGTTTATAAACCCTTTTAAATTCTTTGTTCCAATTTGTTTAGAAAATTAGCCACCCTAACACCGTCTTTAAAGAACTAAAGCAGTAAAACAACCAGTTTTGAGGATTGTGTTGAGTTTCCAACAAAAGATTAACTGGAGCTGGGTCACAATTTTCTCCTGCTTATGAAGAGTTCATCACTTCTTTCCTCCTTTTGTTGACAAATATGAAGGCCTGATTAAAGAAAGTAAATCATAAACACATCAAAGGTTGAACCACTTCTCGAACATTAGCTTAAGCAAGTGAACTTCAGAAGGTGCGAGTTAAGAAAACTCAAGTCAAACTGTGGGACACTCTAACGCAGAATCAGTTTAGTCTAGCCAGCGTCGAACTAAAAGTGTCAATCCGTTGGTTTTGCTGCCACAAGTATAGAGTTCTGCTGTATGAGGAGGAGAGTATACTGTCTAAGCAGGAAGCTTAATTCCAGCTACGGAGACTCGGGTAAAGTAAAAAAGAAAAATATTTATCATACCCAGACCTTAAGAATTTACAATTTTACAGCACTGTATGAATACTGAAAGAAAACCTGGCTACAACTAACTTAATTTAACAAAGTGTGGTGATAAAAAGAAGCAAAATGACGTAAATTAAATCTATTACTACTTAACTAAGCGCCAATTACATGAAAAGGTTTATTGTTAGCAATCACCAAAATTTTATTCCCAAATTCAGTAGGATTGAAGGTGGCAACAAATGCATTGCTACGGGTGGGTACTACGAAATTAGCATTTGCACGACCACTAAACTAGCAGAGTAATCTGAGGCACAAAAAATTCCACTGTGTTGACGCAATCACGAGTTACACTTTACGGGTTACGAGCCTGGAGTTGGAAGCTGACAGTTAGCAGGTAGGAGGGCAAAACGCTGTGTTTTGAAGTCATCCACACAGAGTCACGAAGGCGCCCACAGCGCCTCCCAGCAGCAGTCGATAACCCGGCATTTGCCCGAGGCAGTTGGCGCATTTGGCACGTAGAGTTGCCTCGTCCTTCCAATGCCACATTACCCCACATCACCAATTTAGAGTGCTCGAAGAACTGTGGAACCAACACCCGTAGTGGAAAGAAAGGAGGATACAAGTGGGCATTCAAAGTGCTTCACTCTGGAAAGGATCCTCATGTGTCGCTGCTCAATTAGTTTTCTATTCACTCAAACCTCCTCCACATGTTTCGGTAATCCCACGGACTAAATCACTTCTTTCCACTTCTTCTCAATAATATCTTTGCCTACAAATTTATGAGAACTTTGAAATGCAGGCGGTCACACCACTTTGCTGCAAACACATAATAAATGAACTTCTGACAACGCACCAGTGACGTGTTGATCGCATCTTCCCATGGCTAATGGCCAGCATTTCTCTTATCCACTTCACACCGAATCGGCATTGTTCCACGATAGATTATGATCGAGTAGTTGGACCTTCACAACACACGATGCCCTAACCCATCCCCACCCACTAAATCTCCCTTAATAAAGCATCAGCCTTTTCACGCCCCCACCCTGTAAAGAAGCCCACTGAAACACCGATTGCAGGGGTAAATGATGTCTTTATCCAGGGTTCAGACACGACGTCAATCGACTTGAAAATGTGACCACGGAACTGAAGGAATTGACTTGCATGTTAATGAGATCACATAAAGTTGAGAAATGAGGCATTTTAGATGCGTGTGACCGTGTTAAGTCAACACAGGACATGTTGTTTTCAGCGGAACTGCTGCCTACTCCACAACTACTATCACAAGCAGGCGCGAGGTGAATTAAAGCGGCAAATAACTGATCCCGACTCCCTCTCCAACTCTGACCCATAATCGAAGCATCAATCTGACCAGTTCTAAAATAAATGACAGGCAGCAAGGAGGCAACAATTTTGGAAAACTGAACAAATTTTGTTCCACTTATTCATTTTCCCCCACAGTGATTGTCGTGTAGGGTGTTTTCTTATGCAGAATAACAAGGGAACGCCCACCTTCAACCATCCCATGTACACGATAAACTCGAGAATCGTGTACAGCGGAACATAGTAGTCCTTCCTGAATGGCTCCGAGTAGTCGGATGTGTTGACGATGAACTGACGACCAATTATGGATGACAGGAAGTAGGAGTATACGGCCAATGTGACCACCTAAAATGGGTCAAAAGGCGACACACTTCCTTTTCGGTTACTTCACCCATCGACCCACGATCTGACAGTGGTTACGCAACTGCCCCAACCTCAACACATGCCACGTCAAATGGTGAAATGCCTCTACTCACCTTTAAAGGCTTGTTTTCAGACCTACTCAAAACACCCTAATGGGCAGCTCCGGTGACAGTTTAGTGGTAGCGCTATTGGGCATCTAAATAATATTCCAGTTTTTGTCAAAAATTGGGCAATTTCAGCGCAACCCCACTTATGACTAAGTGGCTCCTTAATAGTGGTAACACTGATTCCTGCCTTTGACTAATACCAATGACAGTGACAAGGCAACACTTTGTGCAATGAGTCACGATGGCCCGTTACGCAGCTACCCAGCGAAAACACAGTAAATCCGTGAAAAAATAAGTAAATTGGACTAAATCAAACACAGAGAAGAAAACTAGGCAGTAGTAAATGGATTCAAGGACTTCGTCCAAAGCCGTGCTTGATTCGCTCGCTGCTTATGTTTTCGTAAAATCTCTCCACCGTCCGCACTTTAAAATGCGAAAGAATGATGTTAAAAAGGTGATGAAATAGTGAATTGCCCGTGACAATGTAGAATGCTCTCCCAAACATGACACAGGTGTGTACTACCCACCTTTTTCAAATGCTTTCTCCGTAGCAGTTAAATACCTTCCCTCTGCCATCCCCACCTCCACTTCCACCATCCCACTGCCGATTCCACTTGGCATTAGATCGACTACTGCTAATGCTAATGTCAAGGAGAGGATGATGGTCACTAAGAGAAATCTCAGGGAAGTATGAATATGGGAGATGAGGCGAGTTGGCGCATTCCCAAGAGTGAGTCTTGTGACAGAATTAGCGTCGTTGGAATGGTGCCAATGGTATGCATTTGTCATGACATCTTATGACTGAAAATCTTTCCATTGTGAAAAGCACCTCCTCCATCCAATCAGAAACGAATGATTGAGCTACATAGAGGAGCGCTAGCCAACGACAACTCACCTGTGTGTAGACCAATGGAACACAAACTTTATCCATGAGAAACAGTCGCAGCAACGACTCTCGGAAGCCATTGATCACCTACAATCCACAATAAAACTCAACAATCATGCGTTGTGTCGAAGACGAAGGCCACGTTTTCCTGGTCAAAGTAAGGCAATGAAATCACACGTCACCCCCTCCCGTCATATCCCGACTGCCCACCACCACTAGTGTTCTCGCACTGTTACGCTTATTTAAGAATTGTCTCACACATCCATTTGTTTGTTTAACCAACCTTAAAATGCAAGGTCTCATTACAGCGTCAAAAGGGTATTCCATCATATGCCAGTGTAAATGTGCGGACACCTCGTTCGTTGGCTTGCGGTCATATCGTTAGCCTGACATCACCTTCCACGATGGTCGGCTTATTTTATCCCTATGTTGAATACCCACCAGTTCAAATAACCACACGTATTTGACGGTGACCCTACTCAAACTCCATTTTCTACTTTCCTGTTTTACATGTCGCTGGATTCTTATATGGCAAATATGTGGTCTACTCAATAGCTTAATGCGGTTTAGTAATTACGTGCGGTTGTGTACAGAGAAAAGGCGATAACTACAATAAATACCACATCCATTTCAAGCCTATTTTCTGTTGAAAGACACCACATAGTGCCATCCCCTCCCGCCTCCACCATCTCTCTTCTCTTCCCAAACCACCTACTCTCCTTCCTATATGACAGTCAAATACCACTATCAGGAAGAGATGCCAGTCAGCACTAGCAGAAGTTGGCAAAGCTTTCAGAGGATGAGGCAGTATTGCACGAATGAGTTTGACGGTGGTATGAGACATGGAATCTCGGCTTAATCTCTAGCAAGAGGGGCATTTTGCCTGACCCATCGTATCAGAGTTACCTGAATTAGATTGACCAGAGCGTGTGGGTTGCGAATGTAACCGTCCTTTTCAGCACGCATTGAGATTGCTGTGGCCCAAACCAGAGGAAGAAAGGGCTGGGCTGCAACTGGATCGGTTGAGTCGATTAGATCACCCTCGCGTTGAGTTAAAATACCTGGAAGGAAAGGATAATCAGGAATCAGTTTTGCCGATTTGTCACAATTGCACTGCAGATACCCTCCATCAATACGGTATGGCAGGCAACGGAGCTAGTGCTAGTGTTAGCGCTAATGCCAGGGGCAGTAGTAGCAGTGGCAGTAGCAATTTCAGCGCTAGAGGAAGTTCGCGCACATAACGCGAGACTGCCTGCCACCCAGGACTTAGACATCAAACTCGCCAATATCTACAGATGACTTGAAGCGCACTACCAAGCTTTGTCCCATTAGGAAAGAATTATAAATTGTGGATTTTGGTTGCGGTTACTCTAATCTACATGATACCACCTCAAACAAAGAGTTTCATTTAATTTTTAAAAGTAGCTCTTATCCCATCCATATTCTTTCTAAACATTAAGGGGGAAGTTGCTACATTTTTTTCTCGTTAGAGCAAAACGAAATACAACACAACCTCTTAACAGCATGAGAAAACATGGATCCGAATTTTAAACATTAATGGAAAAATGAAATATTGAAATATGTGAAAACAAAATATGGGTTTATGGCATTGGCGGATTATTCCCTTTTGAAAGTTCAACAGGTAGTGTTGGGAGGTAAAAGTCACTACGGGCAAAAGCTCGTGTCCATAACTTGCACTAAACATTGTTAAGGTAAAATTTTGCTGACAAAATCGTCTCCTTTTACATCCTGTAATGGTACATTCTGTGAGTTCTTAAGAAGCATTGCTAAATGCGATGTGTAAGTTTGACAGAAATCTAAGAAAGGGATAAGAGAGTCAAGAAAATGTTCCCTTTAACATGCCGCACACAAACAACTGCCAACAGATTAACTAGTGAATGTCGTGACGAGCGCTAACATGTCCATTTTACCTGTAAAATCATATGAGCCCGGTGCAAGTGTACTGCAGTGCAATTGTGACAAATCGGCAAAACTGATTCCTGATTATCCTTTCCTTCCAGGTATTTTAACTCAACGCGAGGGTGATCTAATCGACTCAACCGATCCAGTTGCAGCCCAGCCCTTTCTTCCTCTGGTTTGGGCCACAGCAATCTCAATGCGTGCTGAAAAGGACGGTTACATTCGCAACCCACACGCTCTGGTCAATCTAATTCAGGTAACTCTGATACGATGGGTCAGGCAAAATGCCCCTCTTGCTAGAGATTAAGCCGAGATTCCATGTCTCATACCACCGTCAAACTCATTCGTGCAATACTGCCTCATCCTCTGAAAGCTTTGCCAACTTCTGCTAGTGCTGACTGGCATCTCTTCCTGATAGTGGTATTTGACTGTCATATAGGAAGGAGAGTAGGTGGTTTGGGAAGAGAAGAGAGATGGTGGAGGCGGGAGGGGATGGCACTATGTGGTGTCTTTCAACAGAAAATAGGCTTGAAATGGATGTGGTATTTATTGTAGTTATCGCCTTTTCTCTGTACACAACCGCACGTAATTACTAAACCGCATTAAGCTATTGAGTAGACCACATATTTGCCATATAAGAATCCAGCGACATGTAAAACAGGAAAGTAGAAAATGGAGTTTGAGTAGGGTCACCGTCAAATACGTGTGGTTATTTGAACTGGTGGGTATTCAACATAGGGATAAAATAAGCCGACCATCGTGGAAGGTGATGTCAGGCTAACGATATGACCGCAAGCCAACGAACGAGGTGTCCGCACATTTACACTGGCATATGATGGAATACCCTTTTGACGCTGTAATGAGACCTTGCATTTTAAGGTTGGTTAAACAAACAAATGGATGTGTGAGACAATTCTTAAATAAGCGTAACAGTGCGAGAACACTAGTGGTGGTGGGCAGTCGGGATATGACGGGAGGGGGTGACGTGTGATTTCATTGCCTTACTTTGACCAGGAAAACGTGGCCTTCGTCTTCGACACAACGCATGATTGTTGAGTTTTATTGTGGATTGTAGGTGATCAATGGCTTCCGAGAGTCGTTGCTGCGACTGTTTCTCATGGATAAAGTTTGTGTTCCATTGGTCTACACACAGGTGAGTTGTCGTTGGCTAGCGCTCCTCTATGTAGCTCAATCATTCGTTTCTGATTGGATGGAGGAGGTGCTTTTCACAATGGAAAGATTTTCAGTCATAAGATGTCATGACAAATGCATACCATTGGCACCATTCCAACGACGCTAATTCTGTCACAAGACTCACTCTTGGGAATGCGCCAACTCGCCTCATCTCCCATATTCATACTTCCCTGAGATTTCTCTTAGTGACCATCATCCTCTCCTTGACATTAGCATTAGCAGTAGTCGATCTAATGCCAAGTGGAATCGGCAGTGGGATGGTGGAAGTGGAGGTGGGGATGGCAGAGGGAAGGTATTTAACTGCTACGGAGAAAGCATTTGAAAAAGGTGGGTAGTACACACCTGTGTCATGTTTGGGAGAGCATTCTACATTGTCACGGGCAATTCACTATTTCATCACCTTTTTAACATCATTCTTTCGCATTTTAAAGTGCGGACGGTGGAGAGATTTTACGAAAACATAAGCAGCGAGCGAATCAAGCACGGCTTTGGACGAAGTCCTTGAATCCATTTACTACTGCCTAGTTTTCTTCTCTGTGTTTGATTTAGTCCAATTTACTTATTTTTTCACGGATTTACTGTGTTTTCGCTGGGTAGCTGCGTAACGGGCCATCGTGACTCATTGCACAAAGTGTTGCCTTGTCACTGTCATTGGTATTAGTCAAAGGCAGGAATCAGTGTTACCACTATTAAGGAGCCACTTAGTCATAAGTGGGGTTGCGCTGAAATTGCCCAATTTTTGACAAAAACTGGAATATTATTTAGATGCCCAATAGCGCTACCACTAAACTGTCACCGGAGCTGCCCATTAGGGTGTTTTGAGTAGGTCTGAAAACAAGCCTTTAAAGGTGAGTAGAGGCATTTCACCATTTGACGTGGCATGTGTTGAGGTTGGGGCAGTTGCGTAACCACTGTCAGATCGTGGGTCGATGGGTGAAGTAACCGAAAAGGAAGTGTGTCGCCTTTTGACCCATTTTAGGTGGTCACATTGGCCGTATACTCCTACTTCCTGTCATCCATAATTGGTCGTCAGTTCATCGTCAACACATCCGACTACTCGGAGCCATTCAGGAAGGACTACTATGTTCCGCTGTACACGATTCTCGAGTTTATCGTGTACATGGGATGGTTGAAGGTGGGCGTTCCCTTGTTATTCTGCATAAGAAAACACCCTACACGACAATCACTGTGGGGGAAAATGAATAAGTGGAACAAAATTTGTTCAGTTTTCCAAAATTGTTGCCTCCTTGCTGCCTGTCATTTATTTTAGAACTGGTCAGATTGATGCTTCGATTATGGGTCAGAGTTGGAGAGGGAGTCGGGATCAGTTATTTGCCGCTTTAATTCACCTCGCGCCTGCTTGTGATAGTAGTTGTGGAGTAGGCAGCAGTTCCGCTGAAAACAACATGTCCTGTGTTGACTTAACACGGTCACACGCATCTAAAATGCCTCATTTCTCAACTTTATGTGATCTCATTAACATGCAAGTCAATTCCTTCAGTTCCGTGGTCACATTTTCAAGTCGATTGACGTCGTGTCTGAACCCTGGATAAAGACATCATTTACCCCTGCAATCGGTGTTTCAGTGGGCTTCTTTACAGGGTGGGGGCGTGAAAAGGCTGATGCTTTATTAAGGGAGATTTAGTGGGTGGGGATGGGTTAGGGCATCGTGTGTTGTGAAGGTCCAACTACTCGATCATAATCTATCGTGGAACAATGCCGATTCGGTGTGAAGTGGATAAGAGAAATGCTGGCCATTAGCCATGGGAAGATGCGATCAACACGTCACTGGTGCGTTGTCAGAAGTTCATTTATTATGTGTTTGCAGCAAAGTGGTGTGACCGCCTGCATTTCAAAGTTCTCATAAATTTGTAGGCAAAGATATTATTGAGAAGAAGTGGAAAGAAGTGATTTAGTCCGTGGGATTACCGAAACATGTGGAGGAGGTTTGAGTGAATAGAAAACTAATTGAGCAGCGACACATGAGGATCCTTTCCAGAGTGAAGCACTTTGAATGCCCACTTGTATCCTCCTTTCTTTCCACTACGGGTGTTGGTTCCACAGTTCTTCGAGCACTCTAAATTGGTGATGTGGGGTAATGTGGCATTGGAAGGACGAGGCAACTCTACGTGCCAAATGCGCCAACTGCCTCGGGCAAATGCCGGGTTATCGACTGCTGCTGGGAGGCGCTGTGGGCGCCTTCGTGACTCTGTGTGGATGACTTCAAAACACAGCGTTTTGCCCTCCTACCTGCTAACTGTCAGCTTCCAACTCCAGGCTCGTAACCCGTAAAGTGTAACTCGTGATTGCGTCAACACAGTGGAATTTTTTGTGCCTCAGATTACTCTGCTAGTTTAGTGGTCGTGCAAATGCTAATTTCGTAGTACCCACCCGTAGCAATGCATTTGTTGCCACCTTCAATCCTACTGAATTTGGGAATAAAATACCTTTAAATTTTTTCAGTGAAACTTTGCTCTTTAATAGTTTAGCGTCAGATAAATTTAGAAAGGGGATAAATTCTATATTCGTGGTGCATATTTTCTTTATTTTCTTCAAATTTCTTCAAGGGAGCAGTTAAATTAAGGCAGACTATTAACTCAACTCTCTTTTAAAAATGTCGCTTATTCTGATTGGTCAAATAGACCTTCTGGTAATTTGTACGTCTTTTTTGCTTACAATTAAACAAAACAAACTAAAATGTAATGTGCAGTAACACTTTGGAAGAGTCCATCAAATATCCACCTAAATCATTAGAATTTCATTTCTCTATTATGAAACCCGGCATTGTTATCTCCATAAAGTATCACTGTTTACCTCGACTCTTCCCTACTGTGAACGTCTAACATGCCGTTTGGATCTCTCTTATTTGTTTATTGTAAGCTTTTTAAATGTATAATCTTTCCTTTGTTATTTGGTGTCAGTTGCCCCTCCGCATATTACTGAATGCATGTAGGCACAATAGGTAAGTTCATGGATGAGTACTTGATCTTGTGTCCACTCTACTCATGATCATGGAAAGAGCCATTAAAACGTGGTTTAACCTTATTAGAAAAGCACTAAAATGTGATGGAACTTACCAGCTTGAACGAGGTGTTGCGTAGTAGGAAATCGTTTCTTAGCAGCCACATGAAGTCTGGACGAAGCAATAATGAGACTGGCATTCATGTAACGTACACACGTTCGCCTAATTGCCCTGGCTCTTCCCTCACCTTGAATGGCCCCAATCACTGCCAGGGTTGGAGTGAAGACCCATGGCACTGAATTGAATTGTTGCCAAAAGCGAGAAAACACCAATTGAACGTAGAAACCAAGAATGAAGGAGATTGGGATCATCTGTTGAAAGTCGAAGACATACAGCACCACACTTTCGAATTGCTTCTGTTGACTGGCCGTCAGAGCAAAACGGTAGATACAACTAACGACTGCATAGGCGAGGATAAAGACGATGAAGTCAATGTAGATTAGTTTGATTACACAGCCTTTCCATCTATCAAGGCAACAGAATGTAATAATAATAAATTGTGATTATCCCGTTTTCTAACGGTGCCCCGAATTTGGAACTTGAGTATTCTTCCAGTTTACAATATCGAGTTTTATGAAATTGCAGCGTATTTGGATTGCTTAAGATGACTGCAATAAAAGATGCACGAAGAGCTTTTGCACCGTGATTATCCACTTCTCGCTAACACATTAATGAGAGGGTTGCTAAGTCCTGGAACCTCCTGGCTCTAGTCATAATTTATTTCTAAAATTTGTTAATCATGTATAAAATATTTTTTAAGCGAGACAGTGTAATAATCTGTTGGAATACACAAAGGTTGCTAATAACGCCGCTTGTTAGATAAAGTGAGGTGTATTATCTCCCGTCTTCTCCTATTGTCAGTCACTCAAGCATGAGTCAGTCAAATAACGTATCTAGTAGAGTTAGTTTCTGAGTCGCGATGACCATTTGCAATTTAGTGCATCACTACCAATATTGGAGTAATTTGAGATAAAATATCATTAGAATTAGGCTGCATCTACAACGTGATTAGATTTTTGAATCAAATTATGAAGGGATAAGAGGAAATTCGAAGGGATACCTTAGAAGTAGACGCAAAAATACCACTGGACCCCCGGTAAGAACATCTTGGTTGTACTGTACTGTCATGATGAGACGCCAGATGGCTGATGTGGAACTGGCCTGAGCGACTGAATGAACGTGTGCAACTTCACTCTCTCGTTTTCTAACTAGCTAGGTACTTAACTGGGTTTTGAGCCGCTATTGGTCTGACCTTAAAACGGAAGAACAGTGTAGGCATGCAACTCTACTGGATTTAAGTTTCTCTTTGCAGTGGTGCATGCATGGGTGCGTGCCTTTGCGTGTGTGTCCTAGTCTCAATTACTTAAATAGTCTAGCGTTCTGTGATGATAGATGACAGTTTAACCTGATGCTTGAACCCCTAATGTTGGTATTTCAAAGTGTAAATCCGTTGCTATCAAAATTACGACCTAATTCAATCCCAAACTTAACAGACCAGGGGTTCAAAATGTGCCTGCATTCTTCAGCTAACTATTTTGCTTACTAATTAAAAAAAATTTACTCCAGCTTGATTCTGTTTTCTGGAAAAAATTAAAAAAAGAATATGGCACAAGAAAATTGGTTTTAATCAAGATTGAGTTATTTACCTCTTACGAGGATTTCGCATCCGCTAATGCGCTTACTGCAATTAGCCATATTTTAAAATGGGATTGGAAAAAAAATTAGATTCACCTATTAACTTATCTGGAATAAAAAGCATTTTATGCTTTTACTCCTCCTTTTTTCCTGGTAAATCGTTTTTGCTTAGACCAAAAGAGGCAAGTCTGCCTTTATTTTAGTTTATACTCTTTTTTAATCTTTTATCCGAGTTGCTTCCACTCATGAGTTTTGTTGGTGGCATTAGCCTTCATTTATTGAAAACGGAGTAAGTCACACAACTCTCTTTACATTACATTTTTTATTCCATGTTAACTAACCCTAAACAACGCATGTGGTTAGAATAGATGTTATTTGTTTTACAATGTCCCCTGAGTAGTGTAGCGTGATTTACCGAAGGCAACCTAACGTTACACATTTATGTTCTGCAACAAATATAAAATTAATACTTTGGTTAAATCCAGAATTTACCTTCGAAAATGTTGCTAACATATTAATATTGATGGCTACCCATGTTACTATCCTTAAACAGGCGGCAAACCGGGCAACAAATCTCTATCAAGACCGCCACGATATTTTCGAGTATCCATGTAGGTTGTTGAGCCCATTCCGATCCGCAAGATCTTGGGCTATTTAATCCAGCGGTTCATACATGATAGTTTACCGCCCTACATATTAGTAATTTGCTGAAACAAAATGCGAATAAACGGCGGTATCTCAATATTGTGCTTAATTACGTATTTAACTACAGACCATGCTACTAACCTTCCGGCCATTGTATGCGTCATGCTGCCTCGGCCTAGTACGACCTCGGTGAAGACTTGAAGCCCTGGTTTGTTTGTGTTTACTACTTCAACATTCTTAGATTGTCGACTTTCGGCCACCTATTTCCGTGAATGTACTTCATGTTTGCTACTGATTATCATAAAAGTAGCTGCTCCTCTATACGTTTCATGCGCAATTGATCACTGGTCGATTAGATTTAGGCCACTTTTTCTTTCCTGCTAATGCCAAAAAAACCGCAGTTGATTCATGAATTCCCTTGTTCAGTTATGAAAAAGGGTTGGTAAAGTTTAAAAAGGTGTGCATTTAACCCCGTTTGTGGATTCAGCATTTCAAGACGTTGGTAAGCGAAAATCGCGTACGAGTGAAGTCAAGTGTATTTCATTGATCACACAAGAGATTTACCAAAATGTTCATTCGGGAGGTGCGCAAAAACTGCTAATGTGCAACTGTAGGATTCAACCAAATACTGGCTTTTAATGCCTCCGTGTGATGACTTCAGTTGAAAATTCAACCGAGGATAAGCTGTTTGGTGAATGGCTGAATGTTACAAACAATGCATAACATGTACAGTACCGTAGAAACCAGCTTGAAGAAGAGCGAGTTTTCTTTCAAAATTCAGTCATATTGTAGGAGAAAAAGTGAATGAGATTCGAAATAAAATCACTCAAATAAAAAGAAATGCTTTGTTTGGATGAGGTGAAGTTATGGCGTCTTTACTCCTTTGCCTTGGTAGCATCAGCTTTGAGACAGGGAGTCGAAGAATTGGAGTTGCAGCAATTTGGAATCATTGGGATGCTAAGAGATTTCCCACAAGCTCCAGAACGGCATGCACCTCCTCTTTTGAGCCGCCTCACAAGCCGTGGGGTGCAATCAATGGCCCTATAGTCAGCACGATAAATCGTAGAATTGCAGAAAGGTCCATCAGGAATTGTCAAATTGTCCGGTTGCTTGATGGCTTCGGGTCTGCAACAGTCCTGGCCACGATAGTCCGATCTATAGAGGGTATTGTTGCAAAACTGGCCGTCTGGAATGGCTAAGTTATCCACTTGTTTGATGGCCTCGGGTCTGCAGCAGTCTTGGCCACGATAATCAGCTCTGTATAGGGTATTATTGCAGAATTGTCCATCTGGAATGGCCAAGTTGTCAGGCTGTTTGATGGCTTCAGGTCTGCAACAATCCTGACCACGATAGTCAGCTCTGTAAAGCGTACTGTTGCAGAATTGACCATCTGGAATGGCCAAGTTGTCAGGCTGTTTGATGGCTTCAGGTCTGCAACAATCTTGACCACGATAGTCAGCTCTGTAGAGGGTATTGTTACAGAATTGTCCATCTGGAATGGCCAGATTGTCAGGTTGTTTGATAGCTTCGGGTCTACAACAATCTTGACCACGATAGTCAGCTCTGTAAAGCGTACTGTTGCAGAATTGACCATCTGGAATGGCCAAGTTGTCAGGCTGTTTGATGGCTTCAGGTCTACAACAATCTTGACCACGATAGTCAGCTCTGTAGAGGGTATTGTTACAGAATTGTCCATCTGGAATGGCCAGATTGTCCGGTTGTTTGATAGCTTCGGGTCTACAACAATCTTGACCACGATAGTCAGCTCTGTAGAGGGTATTGTTACAGAACTGTCCATCAGGAATGGCCAGGTTGTCAGGCTGTTTGATGGCTTCAGGTCTACAACAATCTTGACCACGATAGTCAGCTCTGTAGAGGGTATTGTTACAGAATTGTCCATCTGGAATGGCCAGATTGTCCGGTTGTTTGATAGCTTCGGGTCTACAACAATCTTGACCACGATAGTCAGCTCTGTAGAGGGTATTGTTACAGAACTGTCCATCAGGAATGGCCAGGTTGTCAGGCTGGTAAACGGGTGCCGGTCTGCAGTCGCTCTCATACACATACTCGTATTCGTTGTTATCCCCTACGCACTCCATTTCGATGCAATTAGTCTCTTTGCTAATTAATTAACTTATTTCCCTTATAACTGATTGAGAGAAAACGCTATCCGTGCGTTTGCCTCCCCGCTGCTCGCGCTGTAATTTTTCTGGTCGTCGTATCTCACTGCCGCGTGTCTGCAAGCGTTGAGTGGAAAATCGATGAGAACCCGTTCAAATATCCTCCAACCAGCTGATCTCTACGCCATTGGCTGGTAAGTCCTCCTTGTTCATTGCATTCACAAGGGAATTAATAAGTTGACCTCCCTAGTCACGATAACGTTTTTGTCTTATTTCCAGGCCCTCGCCTAATGTACCGAAGCCGAAACTCAGCCTTAGGATACCGCCGCATTATTTAGGCATAGCTAGTAGCATGTACACACCAGTATTAGCCTCCAATAATTTACAAAACCCCAACGTTGTTACATACCAACCCAAACAACTTCATCACAAGTTTTACGCCTCTTAAGGTTAAAAACGTATCAAGAAACTAAAACATATTCAGAGCAAGAGAATTAACCAATCATCGTGATAAAAAGCTACCATAAAGGCCGTATCTATAATGAATTGAACATTTTATCGAGCCAAAGTTACTACTGTCAGATTTCCCTATTCCTAATAGATGTACTCTATAGGAAACGTCAGAAGACACGGTATTAAAAAAGTGTATTTACAAAAGTCACAGGGGGCACCTGAAAGAATGGCCTATTTCCCTCTATTTCCGCCGAATTTCCCACCACCACGACTACCTCCACCGCCGCGACCACCTAAAATTTGACAATTTTCCTGATTTTCATTTGCCAATTTAAGCAAGCTGGTAATGGCAATTTTGTGCACAATTTTTGTCACACAAAAGCCATTTAAGAAATGGGGAGAATATCAAGAGCGAAAGCGTACTCTAAGCTACCTTAGTTATAGAGTCGAAGACCGCATTATAAAAACAAGGAAAAATCGGCATAAGCAAGAATCTGTTTTCTTCGCTTCATATTTAGAGTTTCTTATGAAGCGGTGCCTTATTCTACAGTCAATATTACCAATCTACATCTTGCGAAAAAAGGATGAGTTGGATCACTTGGTTTACAGAAAATAAGCCTGGGTTCTAGAACAAACACGAACATGTGAACTGGAATGTGCTTATCCATTTCATATACGGAGAATACGAGCCCACCTCTGAACTTGTTCCGACTTCCACCACCACCACGTCCACTGAGCTCTCTATTTCGTACCCTCGACGCTTGCATATCCTCTTTCACCTTGTCAATGACATCTTCGGGAATGCGCAAATACTTTATTATGCTTCCACGAATAAAGCACTCTGACATTTTCCAAAACCTGTCACCATCCTGTGTATGAACTACCGATCAAAAATTTGAACCCAAAAAACTTACGCGTGATGTACAAATAACTTCTTTGAGGTGTATATTCATCCAGTCATCACAGGCAATTAGATAACCGTTGTAGGTCTCACCACTTTTGAGTTCAACCAACTAGAGTGAAAATAACGAATCGAAAGTAACAAACCATTGGCATGTTGCATGATGCTTTCAGCAGCGTGATTGGCAGCTAAAATGTAAACAAATGAACACAGAATACCATGTTGAAGCGTCCGGCAACAATGCTCCACTGTTTGACACGACATACACTACACTATCGCTATTACGATTGGTTAACTTTATTGGCTAATAAGCAACGCACTGATCGATTCTGTGATTTAAATATTTGATGCACGACCACCAAATTCATATAATCTTACAGAAAGTTAAACCCCTGATATTCCCTAATTTTTAATACGATTATCAATAATAATATTGAACCTAGGATGCTTGTCTTGAAATTTGGTAGTTTTAAGATAAATAATAGTTAAGCCTAAGCTGCGAGTACTTTGCATCATCACTTTGTAAAATCGTGTATTACGATAATGATTTATTCCCCAGTGCTGGCGAGGCGCCACTTTTGTACTTTGAATTAGCTCTCTTGTACCTCGCTGGGTGGGCTGGCCTTTCAGGCAATGCCAATAACCCAGACACCTTCTCTGCGCCAAACATATATTCTGCCCGAGTATTTTGTCTTCTTTTGTCTTCAGGGAGTCTCGAGACGCTACAGTATCCCTTAGTTCATCACAGAAATTTTTGCCCATGTTACAGTGACGGACGCTGACGAAAGATGCATTTATTAAATGTGGTGGTAAAAGTTGTCGAATGTTTTATTTATTTGGGTGTTTTGTATCAATTCTCACTAACATTTTGTAGCGTGCCAAGTCTCCTCCGAAGTCGCGGCACGACAGACTGTGCATCACTGTCAAGCAGAAGGGTTGAGAAACAAATGACTCGGCCCGAATGTTATCCCGCCCCTGGAAAGGGCAAACTGTTTAGAGTGAAGAGCCCTCCCAATTCGATACATGATGAGATGTATTATTGAATCGGTGCAATTTCATTTAATTTTTCAGCTTAAAAGTCCAGGTTGCAATTTGTGTTATAATTTTGACTTAAAGTATGGCCAGTGAAAATGTTGAAATTTTATCAACCGTCCTTACGGGTTCTCCTTGGCCAGAACTGATATTTCCCCATTATCTGTAACACTCCTTCACTGTGGTATTCTTTTAAGTGGGTTTAAGTATATCCACGTTTTTCTGGCTTTATTTCTGTGCGGTTTAATGCCGGTTTTGCCTGAAGCAAATCCTTACAACTTTTATAATCAGAAAAAATAATCCATCTTAACATACTTATTGGCAACTTCTTTGGTTTAACCTGATGTGATTTGAACATGCCTGCGTCAATAAATAAACTCAATTCTGCTCCTAAGATGGAATAATGCTTCTTTATGTTTGTTTTTTTCTGTCGGAGGTTTAAAGAGGCGGAAAGAGTCATTTAAAAAACCTGATTTATTCCGCTGATGAATTCTTCATAGGTGCTGCATCACATTCAAGAAGGCACTCTATCATTGCATTGGAATATCATTCAAAGTTAACGTATTAAAACTAAATCTTAATTATGTTCAATATGCGAATTGAATGAAACGATTTACATCTACATCAATTAGAAAAAGGCGAACATAAAAGCTTCTGATCCAGAGTGTTTCACATGGCATAGCTTAGTAGATGCTAGCCAGTGGGCTTCCAAGACTCTTAATTCGTTTCTTTTCTCTTTAAATCATCAAAATGCACCTTTTTAGATTGACTGGCTAATGGTGATAAGTAGGCTTTGTACTTTTGTATCCCAACATTCCTTGAGAGAACGAACACATTATTAATTACCCCCCATAAGACCGTTTGCTTTGTATTTAGTGGTCTTAACCACAGGCTTAACTGTTCACGATGAATCATTATTGCCTTCAATAATGAGTAGCACTCATTGAGCCATCATTGCATCCATTTTGCAATTATCGAACAAGTTTTCTCCTCTACTCCCGTTACTGCTGCTTCGCTATAAGACTGCCGCCTCACTCTTCCTTGTAATTTATGTGTGGTAAACGCGGTTCTCTACTTGCGATATTTGCTGCCCGGTTCAGTGCACTCGCCTCGCCGTGCGTTTAGGCTAGTTCCCGTTCTGACAGATTACCGCGCACTAGCTGCCTTCCGTGTAGTAGATTAATGTGTGGGATCTGTTCAGCAATAGTTTTTTATGGGAAAAAGGAATTTACTTTCCACTCCCTGAAATGCACTCTCTTCTCTCCTTGCATTAACCTATATGTCGAGGTTGGACTTGAACTTCCCTTGCTCTGCCTTTGCCAAATTACGAATATTTTGTGTTTTACGTCAAACCAAGTGCAGCTTAAAAGCGTGCTTAGCTCGAATAAACGCATTTCGGATCAATGTTGACAATCAAGAAGTTAGAACAAGACTACAAGGCCTTAAAACTACTCAATTACTTCCACGATGACATTTGGTGTTTCGGCAGCCTCCTCAAGCACGGTGATGGCTGAATGTGTCATGATTTCCAGTTTTGAATCCAATTCCTTTTCTTTGTAGTAGATAATGCACCAGACCTCACCTACAATAACAGATCCAGAGTGAAGAGACCCGTTCACCTAAATAATTCCTCATAAATGTGCTGATCAACATCGCATTCAACAATTTAAGATCATCTGTTGACGGTTGGCACGGCGGGCTAACCCTAACAAAAATTATCTTTGGATTTAGAAGATTCTCTGTCGCGAGGTGAGGACTTCACTTGACTTTGGTTATGGAGGCCCGCGCAGAAAGGCAGATACGAGGACAGTTCCAAAGACAAAGCCTAAAACCTGACGAGGGCTATGCAGTGAAACATTGTCCAGTTTAATCTAATAAATTACCTCTCCTGTCAATACGCATGAAATTTATTCCAAGTTGAATGAAAAATTGCTGTTAGGTCAATTCCCTCATCAGTGTTTGGGCTAAAGCTGCAATCGCCTTCTTATATAAGGACAATCTTTAAATATGAGGAAAAAAAAACCCAATTTTGTTTTGGTATTGGTTTACATAGCCGCAGACTAATATGTCCACCATATAGCTTACGTTAGATGAATTGCATAGACACTTTGGTCTTAACGATTTTATACTTCAGTTTTGAAACATTACCTTTCAACCAGCCATATAGACTCTCAGTCCTTCCTTTATTTGAGTTTCTGTTTCATTTCAAAAATATTTTGATCTGGTACTTTGATTTCCTTTTAAATGGTACGATACCTTTTATCAAAACTGTACCTTAGATCGCCATATTACCCATAAATTGACAAAATGTTGAGGTTGAACAATACGAGCGTGTTTAAACAGCGCCATTTTATAAGAAGATTCGCTAAAAGGCAGAATTTTAACCTTTGGGAATAAGATCAAGCAAATGAGATAGCAAAACCTGTGTCGACAGTGAGATTATTGGTTCCGTCCCCACTACTTTTTGATCATCCAACTCACCCGATTTTACTGCGTCTCCAACATGTTTAAGCAGACGAATGCCAACGGTATGGTCGATTGCGTCATCCGGCTTGTTTCGACCCGCACCCAGACGCCAGACCACCTGAGCTATCGTTCCAGCGTCAATGTCGCTGATGTAACCTGAAAAATCGGGAGGTCTGCAGATGAGACCAAAACCTCGTTCACTCTTACCTGCCTCTCACTTTGGCGTGAAGATGATTTGCATATACCTCGGTTTACTGACTGCATTCGTTCATGGCCTTCTGCGTAAGCCACTTCGGTGCATTTTTCGTAAGTCTTTGTTAGTTTAATCAAAAGTTTTCAGTGCTAAAGGATTCTGTAAATAAGCATCACCGCAGGACGAATGTTCGAGACATAGAGGAGGCCTTTCTGGAACAACTAAAAGTCGTTGTAAGTCTATTCTGAGTTTGTGGTACAAGTCGTCACATTAGGCAAACTGTTCACGATGGAAGGCAGAAAACAGCTATAAAATTACATATTTTGTTATATAATAGTCGTAAAGTATTGAAATATGCGTCCCATATGGGGTTGAGCATCCTCACATACCTCCAACTCTGACCTGCGCAATGGTCGAACCAGTGTGCCGGTGGGTGACAAGAGCACCGGTCAACCACCTCCCATCAAGAGAAAGCAAATGAAGGTATTGACGTCACATTTCGAGGGCGATCCACACCTGCCTTGGCTCTAATTCACTACACTCACTGCACATCGTCTGTTAGATCGGATATTGGCAAATTTCTTCCTAATCACACCTTCCTCTCAGACCCACCACACCCACCCTCTCAACTGATGACAAGTGAAACAAATGCTTCACAAACAGGGATATTTGTGACAAATAGTCATGCGTCAGTGCCTTCATTATTATCTAAAGTCAATGGCAGATTGATGTGAAAGCCACTTATTAACCTGAGAGACTGCTCCAAGGCACTTTGGCAGGCGATGAAGACATTCCTTTAATAAAATACTTCACTTAGTCTGCAGCACTTCAGACTGCAGAATAAACCACGGAAAATTACCAATGCCGTTCATTAAGTTGTGTCGAAAGCAAAAAATCACACTGTGATGAAAAAACGGGTACGCCTGTGCAGCATCCCAACCACCTCGCACGACTCCACCCAAATGCAATAATTCGCATGTAATGCATCAATTTAATCAACAACACAATTGGCTGAGCTTTGCTTCCATCAATCACTAAAATATGCCAATGCTTTCATTACTGATCAGCAGAGGTCCGGTGTCACATATCTGTGACGTCCCACATTTTCTATCGCATCTGGTGTGTCACAAGTGTATGACACTATAGCATCCACACCGTGACGAACCACTCTCCTCTGAGGTGACAGGACATATCATTTAGCTCAACATTTTCGTGATTATATTGCCGCATTGCAGAGGGTTGTTGAGATTTCCACGCCAGTTGAATAGTTCGTAGGGCGTCAAACGCATATTGCAATCCACAAGCACGATTGCATTGCTGATCTAATCTCACGGCCATCAACATGTGCGTGATCATGATCGCCTAACTAGAACTCTCCCAACTATCCTTGTATTCAGAGCTTTTCTATGGGGCCTACCAATACATATGCCAACAACACGAAGGGCTTGGCTGCATGTAGAATTGAGCACCCTCATTACATCTGGGCATGTCACGTGGTCATATTACAGGCTCATAAAAAAATATACTGGGTTTAGATGAACGGCTAGTTAAAATGCCCATCTAGCACGGATTAAATAACTCACCGGATCTCGGAGCCTTGACAGACTTCTTCCCGTTGGCCATTTTGCCCATCACACCTAGGTAGTAATCGATGGGGTCGATGCAGTCAGGTGGGGGCGGGGAACAGAGGGCCTCTGCGACTCCAGAACTCACGCCTTGGTTCACCAGCATCTTCCGCATCGCCATCTGTGCTCTGCCATCTCGCACAGCCTCCAGCATCATGACTCGTGCTTTAGCACGATCTGTGGTAAGTTCAGTTGCCTTCATCATGTTCTCGCCTGTGAATCCAAGATAATCATTGTCACGACTGCGCTTCGAAATTGGTGCAGCACCTTGCAACCAGACAGGGGTAGGAGGCAGATAACAACCTCTCGATTTAAGCAACTAAGTGGGGAGCTGCTACGTATTTATGCACAACTCTGCTCTCATGAGCATAGAACACTTTTTTCATGTGTGGATAAACGAAAAGCTTCAGCACTTTAGCAGTGATCTGAGTTGAAAGCCCCGCATTAAGACACTCAGAATATCATTGACACAAACGCTCTAAAGTAGTGATACTAAATACAGTAGCAAGGAGAAGTAAGAGCGTCCCCCAAATACCACTATTGAGAGGCATCACAAGTAATGTAGTGGAGAGCGCGATCACAACTCTTTGTCATGATGGCATATATGGTGATGACAATGCTGGCAATAGTGCCAGGGCAAGGGCCAGTAATGGTGCTGCAATTCACAAAGCTCACCTAGTGTGAGAACAAGCTCACGCAGGCGACCTTGAAATGAACCACCACTGAGAATTGAAAACACCTCCGCCATTTCAAGGGCATTTCCAATGCAGCTGCCCAATGGTTGATCCATCCATGAAATCACCGCCACCACTTTTAGATCAAGTTTTCGTCCAACTGTGATCTAAAATATGAAGAGTGTTACTCAAGTTTTGGAAAATTTTTTACAAAATAAATATCATTATTTATTGGCCTCAGTTGATAAATGTACTGTTTCAACATCACTTGTCGCTTTGAGAAAGTGTCCCCATGTTGTGAAATAATGGATTTAATTTTTTTACTGGAAGCCCTAGCTTATCTTTCATCATTAAGATTTCAGAGGGAACAAATTACCAGACTGTTGGCAAGTTCTCGAACTTCGTCCAAATTTTGGAAAAGGGCACCAGAACCTAATTTAATGTCCACCACGAGTACACGAAGGCCCTCGCAAAGTTTCTTCGACAAAATAGAAGCTGAAAAGGCAAAAAAATTTTGATGAATTTGAGTGGGATTGTAATTTGAAAAGCTAATATTGCATTTTTCTTCTGGGTCTTCAACCTCATCGCCTAAGGGTGCATACCTGTGATTAGAGGCACAGAAGGCACGGTTCCCGTGACATCACGATAATTGTAAAGTTGTTGATCTGCAGGCACTAAACGTTCTGTTTGACCGACTATGAAGAATCCGCTATCATTAAGCATGTTTTTCAGCCTCTCCTCGCCAATGCTAGCCGAGTAGCCGTCAATGGATTCCAATTTGTCGATCGTGCCGCCGGTGACACCCAATCCCCGACCGCTGATCATTGGAACCTTTGAAAACATATTTGTTGATTAATTGATAAAATCGTGAAATAATCCTCTCACCTTCCCACCACAAGCAGCAATCATTGGAGCAAGAATGTGGCTCGTCTTGTCACCCACACCACCAGTACTATGTTTGTCTACTACCGATTTGGCCCACTGTTGATCATTCCATCGGAGCTTGTCACTATGGCTCACCATGGCAGCTGTTAGATTGGTCACTTCTTCTGTTGTCATGCCTCTGGTGAACACGGCCATTAAAAAGGCACCTGTGAACACAAAAATTAGCTAAGGTGCAGTTTTGGAACTAAAGTATCTTGATTTGTGGAGTGATCAGGAAGCATGATCTTGCAAAATATGGGAGCTATAATTTTAAAAAGGTAGCCGACACAAAAAAAAATTCTTTTACATTATTTTTTGTCCCCCGCCACCTTTTAGCTTCCGAAATGCGCCTTTACAGATGAGGCAGAGACGCAGAATGGCGACAGACTACTTCCGTCTCAAATATTGCGCAGACGGCGCCATTGTAGGTGTGGAAGTGTTATAATTCATTAAGTGTTAGTTGCGTGTAGTGTTGTTTACAGGTTTTACAGGTTGACTGTGTTTAAAGATAGCAGCTCGACTTGACTGAGAATGTATGCAGATTTCAGAATTTTTTAATGAAAATGGCCACCAAAACCGCTTAAAATGGAGAATTTTTATAAGTGGAGGATTCAAAAAGGATCGTTTTTAAGTTTATCTTATCCCCGACGCTGCCTGGGAAAGTGACTAAACATGCTGTTGAATGTTAGCATCGTCACTTCAGATTGTTGATGTGTGAAACTGCATGAATCAGAAAGGAGTTCTGCCATTTGTGAATTCATCCCCATATCTTTATGTGCCTAATATGTTGGTGGAGCTTACCTACACCACGTCCTCTGAGTTAATTCAAAAGTTCTAGGTTAGCTGTACTAAAACGATGGATACGGCGGACCTTGCTAATCCAGCAGTTTTAATTAAGACTTCAATTAAGTGTAATCCATTCATGCTCTGCTTCAATAACAGCCTTGTATTTGCCACGAGATGTTCTAGATTAGTGCCTCATCCACTAACAAAAGCATTAGATTACAACTTTTAACAAAGGAACAGCAGGAGACTCACCCAGTTGAACAGCCGAAATGGTTTTTTTGCACAAATGTGTAACAAGATCATCATAGTCCTTCTTGCACAACTCCAGTCCACGGGCTTTTAGTGTGAGCATTTCCGAGATGTACATTTTTAGACTGTCTTCAAACTCTCCCTTCGTAAATCACGTGACACGTAATATTTGAAATACACCGTGTTGGTCGGGTCTAATCAATATCGCCTGACATTGGCAGAACCTTAATGACGGTACGATTGATAGCCCTCTCCTTCCCTCACCCTTCTTGTTGTCAGATGGGTAAGCTTTGAACATTGCTCTTCTCAGTTTAGTTTTCATATCGTTCATTTTATCTTTTTACCTTGTAATGTGATACGGGAGTAACAAAGTCAAAGTCTGTCTACTAACTTCATTTTGTGCTCTAAGATCCGAAATTCCATATGCGTACTAGGGATTTCTACCATACGTAATGGGTCCCATACATTTGTTTACAAGAAACAAATTATAGGGTTTACTTGCCAATTTGAGCGATGTTGACGTTGTCCTCAGCTAACTCCTTAGTGTAGTAGTCGATCTCCGTCGATGAGAGAGAACCACCGTTAGCCTTTTTGGACAAGATTCCAGAGATGCTGATGGTTGCCATCTTATTGTCACAAATAGCTACGGAACACCCTTCACCGTTTATTTATGCCCCCAATTGGCGTGGGGCCAGGGTGTGACTTGACAACGGGACACTTGGATTTAATTTAAAAAAAAGGTTAGCACTCACCTAACCACGGCGTTACAAATAGTGGCTTTGTTTCATGTCGGTATGCAGGATGGCAATGCTTTTTGACTGTAAATTTTCTCGCATTCTTGGTGACCATAATGCCAGTGAAGTCAGAGTTCAACGACTGTTTACTATAGTTAACGCGATTGTAATTGTTTTAAATCAGGAGAATTGGGGGATTGTGATCATGTAAGCACTTCAGTCATATAATCATTAGTTGCGATATCTGTATAGGGAGGATCGGTATCTTGCGGGAGCGTTTTAGCGCCTCTCCGGTTTAAGAGATTGAAAACTATCTTCAATGTCAGGATGAAAATGGACCATATTTATATATCCCCATGGCTTTCATTTTTCCATCGTTCTTACAAAAGGGGCAATCCATACAGACAAGCAAATTGAGGCAACATCAGTGAGAGAGATTGGGATTGGTTTGCATAATAAAAAGGTCATTTTGTGATTAGTATGCAACAGTGGTGTGTTTATAAACCGCATATCTAAGCAGGCAGGTTACTCAGTCACTGGGTCTAGTACAAACACAAGATGACATGATCACCTGGTATGATATTCAGCTTCTTAGCAGAAAAGTTTTTAAAATTGTGAAGTCTGTGAACATTTAAAGAAAGGATTAGGATGTTAAAGATTAATATCGGAGAAGATAAGTGAAGGAATGAACTGCCATGGGGGCAGTGGACACGTCATTTCCTTCCTCTTGATGGGAAATGGTTGACCGGTGCTCTTGTCACCACCGTCACACTGGTTCGACCATTTTGCAGGTCAGAGATGGAGGTATGTGAGAGAACTTTATCCTGAAAGGAACTTACGCACCCCGTAAGCACTTTCCAGGGGAGAAAATAACTGCGATTATTGTTTTCCGAATAGATCTTTGCTATAAACTGGCATACAATACTAAACCAAAGGAGTAGCTCGGCTGATAGACATATTTCATCATCAAATGCCTTTAGCCCTTCCAATTACTAATCCTCTTTTAATGCGCTAAAATACACAAAAGCTTATTCTACTTCTGTATGCTTCTTTTAGTTTACCTGAGTTTAATTTAATTGTAGCTGTTTTCATCTCTTTCGAAAACGGCCTCATGCAAACATGCAATGTCCTTCTTTCAATTGGAGCTAATGCTTCAGTTGATCGTTTCAGGTCATGTTATACCTGAGTCACTTTTTGTGTAGTACTAAACCGCTCCTGCAGGTTTGAAAGATGTGCATTTGTACCCTTCAGTTACGGTTCCTACATTTTTTTTAAATTTCAATTAAGATTTATTTGAGCAAAATGTCCGTTGCTGTTTACGGATGTGAATAAAAATTTAAACGTGAAATTTTTGGGGGGTGCAACTTGGTTGTATTTGTCCCACTTTAAAACTTGACTAATGTAGACTCTTCAGTTTTGCCATTTCTGTCATAATCTGTAACATCTTAGTCCAATCAACCATGGCATCACAGATAACTCCGGAAGCCACGGTGATGGTAACAGTAAGCGAGTCCACATCAAAGGAGCTAAAAGTTCACTTTCAGTTGCTTAATCTCATATCGGAGCATCACGTAAAAAAGCGTGTGTTGCGAATGGTTGGAATGGTAAAGACTCACAGAGAAAGAGTTTTCATAGCCGTGTCCACATATCGCAACCAGCCCAGTCTCCATGGAAAAATAATTAATCACAGAAAAGTCATCATACTTGGGCAGTCTGAAACCATCCAATTTGGAACTTCTGCAATGGTCATGTGAATGTGGACGTTACGCACCTTCCATAGCCTCGGTAACAAAATGGAGCTCAGACAGCCGTTTGGGGAGCATTGAAGTGAACACAAATTAGGAGTCAAAAATGCCTAATAAATTTTAACTATGTATAGCTGCTTTAAACTGTATATTTTACAAAAAGGCTCCAATAGTAGGTAACATTCTCACAAGTAACGATTGCCTTAAAGGAAGGGGATTATGAAGCAAAGTGATATTTTCTTCAATCTTCACAGTTTCGGTTGCCTTATTAGCGCCCTGGTCTTCTGTTCATACCTGCGGCCTTCCGGCTCCCCTAAAATGCTAAGATTAAATCTTCCTTCCTACCGGCAGGCCTTATAAAATTTTCACATAGGTTTAGACTGAAAGGTTAGCATAAACTGCATATACCAACTTGAACCTCCTGTAAATATTTGACAAACCTTTGCTTCATAAAGTAGATATGTGGACTAAACTAATCTACTATGATGAAAACTGCATTGTCATGAAAGGCCAAATGGAAAATCACCAAATTAATGCCACTTTAGCACAACTTGCGAAATGATTGCTTGTCCCTATCGGAATGTCTTCACTCTCGCTAGTCGTACTCACTAAAAGTAGAAATTCTGTACAAGTTATCCAACGACACTCTGAATGTAGTTGTTCAAAAGATGGACCTTTGACCATCCTCCTGCGGATTGTAGAAGCCGTATGAGAGGAAGGAGGGTCCTATAAAATTATGTAGAACGCCTGCAGAGCGAATTCCTTAATTTAGCACTTAACAAAATTCTCCGTATTTGCATGTAGGCTGATGCGTTAATTATTTGAGTTTGGAATCTGCAGTCAGGAAGCGCGGGTGTCAGTGACTCTAAAATTGAATGCTGACATGGCCGTAACGCTTTAAGTTAACCCTAAAGGCTTGATTAGGCTTACCAGCCTTGCAACTACCATAATGAAGAAGTAGGCGGCTATAAGCACGACCAGATGACTGTGTTAACTAATTAAACATCCATTTGAGTGTCATCTGTGGCACTACCCGTGGTCTCCCTTCTAATTCAACTACAACGAGTCTTTCCTCAAATTTTAATCGACCGCAAGAGATAAATGATCCAACCTATTAACACTGATTAATGATTTTAATAGTGACATTTGTAAAATGGCAATGGAAAAAAGAGGAGTGCCATGCATTGCTCCGTTCAGGAACAGTAAACGCAACGGTCGATCCATTAAAACATGATCGTCCTCCATTAGTGATCATAACGCGGAATGAAGGTTTACCGCAGGCTGACACTGTTTCGCGAATTCTGTATTAATCTTCGCATTTTAAGCATCCACAGCTGAGTTTTGATTCAAGGACTAGGCAATTCAATCGGAAATTCGTTCGTTTATCAGTCAGTCCTGATGTATGGGGTTTATCATTAACATGCTAAAGGGCTGAGAGGGATGAGTAGAATACTGCACTGAGAAAATTGGTTCCAAAACTGAGAAGACCGAGCAGTTTGCATGAATTTGATACCAATGCCTGCTCAATGATAGTAATAGCAACATATTTTGCTTATTTACTGGCGCCAATTGTAATGTCATTATTGCCTTGTTACTTTTGTAAATAAAGTAGCAAGATGTATTCCACCGTCAAAAATTTTATTTTCGTTCCTTTCTACCTTGCTCTGAAAACAGCCTCTTTGAGTCATCCGAGATCAGGTGGATTTTGGATTATGACTTTGAGAGCGGAAAGATGGTTATTTTAACTATTCAAGAGTTCGATGCTTGCTTCTCTGAGGTATAGACAAGATTACCCGCTATAAAAATCCATTTTCAGACACTTTAAAATCTTGAGCAAACGAATGTACAATGGAAGTTTTGTTGCATTACGGCTAGAATATATGGTTTTCTCGATTATAGGTTTGACTGACACTGGGTTCTCTGTTGTGTCAATGCAAAGCATGTAGTTTCTGGCGAATGTTGCAAAGCCTGTTTGACCAACAGTGCAACGTGATTGGTTGAAATTGATCACGACCTCAACCACTGCGTTCGGACCTGTTTGGGACTCCTGGGTCATTTAGTTCAAGCACACATGTCACTACCCGTGTGAGGTTGCAGAAAATCCTGCGGAAATAATCAATTACTTCATCTGATTATGTAACTCAATCATGTGCTATTTTGTATTCTCACTAAGAGATTTGGCGGTATGTCGGCACATTAGCCTTCCACATTATTTATCCTACGTAAATCAAAAGTTTTTCTAAACATTCGGTAATGAATCTTAATGGTGTTGTCAGCACTGTTGAGTGAATGAGTAGAAAGTATTCCATGTTTATTTAGTCAGAAGAAAGTTGAATTCACTCGTGATAAGCCCTATAAGCTTATAAGACTGTTCATTTCAGGTATGCCTTATGGCTATCAGAAAGAGTAGGCAAACCCTTTGCTTGAGATTTTGTCGTGCATGCATTTAAACTACGACCGCGTGCCATTGGTCCATTGCTCGTGTCCTCCGCCCTTTAACATCGTTTATTACTCAGCCACCAATGCAACCAGCAGGAGGCCAAGTTGTGACGTCAACAGCCCAGCCAGCCAATCGATCATGTGGTAGCAGATGCCTTAGTAGTAGTGGTTTTGGACGGATAGGCGCACGCACAGTTGAGATGCGTGCGGGCATATACACACGCACATGTATGGCCCATCGACTGCATTTGTGCGCACGTGCTACCGCATGCGTACGTTGGCAGGAGATTCGTTCACCCACGCTGTTCCTGCATCTGTGTGTGTGGATGACTCATCAGCGGGCAAATGGGTCTTACGGAAGCGCGCACGTTGATGTTACGCCGAAGGGAGTAAAAACATGTGACCAATGGCATCGTGCCATAGCTAGCGGCTTGCAAGCCAAAAGAGGTAATAGTGATTAGCCCGTAGAAAAGACCGTTTACTGGTGAAATGGGAGGCAAAATCGGTCTAAATGCTGATGCTTATTCTCAGCTAACTACTATTCTAACATCTTGCTTTCTCTGATTAGTTGGCTTAAGGTAACCGATTTGGCAGTTGGGTGATTTTTACTAAAGAAATGGGCTGCACTATTTGTTTACATTAAAGTGCCTGGGTTCTTGTGTTCCCACAGTTAAATCTTCTTTGTTAATGCGGCATGAAATGAGTGTATAACTTTTCTACCAATAATCAGGAGGCATTTGTGGCTGCCAGATGTGATTGCACAAGTATGTGGGGACTAATAATGGGGAGTTCTCTTAGGGACTAGAGCCAAGTCTCTAATTCATCCCAAAGCCAGTAAGATTAATATCTGGCCTGTTTATGATAACAGAAGCATACGCCTCTAGGATCTGCAAAAAATTGAGGCATTTCACCACCGTGGTCTTGTAACATAGGAAACCAAACCATGCGAATCGAAATAGGTTAGCTTTATTGTAGATGAAAGGCGTAAAAAATCGAGTAGATGGGTAAACACATAACCAGGAACTTGTCTAAGTGCTATTAATGTGGTTTATATAGAGACAGCTGTGTAGGTCAAACGGTAACATGGCTCCTCTCCGAAGTACTAATGCCCTAGAGAGTGATTTGACTCACAGGGACGGGCCACAAAGACGCACTTACTCATTTACGCATCGCTTTGTCAATGCGAAGGCTGATAAGCTGTGCATCAAACTTTGGCCAAAATTTGATAATATAAACAAATAAGTAGATAGTCATAATACACTCTTGAAGCATATAGTGTGCGCGAAGATGTCAAAACGTCTTGTCTGTCAATTTGACATTTTTTGTAAACGCTTTGTTCACATCAATTACTGGTTTTCGATACAATGACACATCATGCCAAAGGAAACTGCGGCGGGCACAAATCGATAATCTACGCAAGCAGTCTCGCAACTTCTAGCCCAGTTTCAAGGTCGTGTGATGACAGTACAAAAATTATAAAATTAAGGTGGATATCTATGGCCCTTCTCAGTTATCGCATAGGGTATCAAATCCACTAACAGCACTTAAAAATGAGTATTTGGCAGCCAAGAGACCAAAAGATAAACTTTTTCGCTACTTACAAGACAGCTGGATGGTTCTCTTCTGGAGGAGGGTAAATGAATGATCGACTTAGAGGATGCGTGGTACACTGGCTCATTGGCCTCGTTTGTCACTGCCCCTATCTGCCTCCCTTTGTCAAGAGGTTTGAATTAGATCTTATCTTCTCAACCCAAAAACGAGTAGGAAGAATATTCTAATGCCTTTTGTAAGTTGTTACATTTCCCTTAATGGTACTTATTGTTCTTTCTTTTAAAACAGTTCATTTTGTATTGGAGTTTGCGGAACGACAAATCTGTAACCAACTTAGCAACCGCACACAATAAACCCTAGATACTATTGTGGCGATTTTTAAACAACTAGACTTATAAACTGTGGGAATTTTCCTGTAATTTTATGTCAGAAGTGTAGATAAAAATTCAGTCAGCATGTAGCTCCAACGGAACCTCCTTAATTAAACTAGCATGACTACCAATGCTGACGTCCTGTTCTTTTTTTTGGGAGCAGCTCTGGCCATTAACCAAGCATACCGAGGTTTCAACCAATTGGAAAGGCCTAGCAAACTTCCATTAATCATTGACCCAAGTGGAAGATTTTATATCCCTCTCCACTCTCTGCCAATTCCTCAGTGGAAGCGCCTTGTGGGAAAAAAAGGAATTCCACTTTACACTCAGGCCAAATTCAAGGTACAAAGACGGACCCAACACGAATGCTGCATTTGAGCATGTGACCCTGTCATTTGCTGTCTTTTGAAAGCAAAAAAATAGGATATTCCACTCCCTTTTGCAGTTGATAATTTGGGCTCTTATGGTCTTTACCTTCGAGAGAGCTCTATTAACAACCTTTTTTGCCACTACATCCAACAGGTAAATAGGTCTCTCCAGTTAGAGTGCATTCTTGGGCCTCAGAAGAATGGCATACCGCCTCCCATGGTATTACGTTGGTGCCCTTCCGTTACACACCGTCCAAAGATCATATTGTGGCCTTCCCTTAGAACAAAATAGGATAAATGTAGCTACTCCTCTATCAGGTTTTTTTAAAAAACTGTACCGAATGATTGCGTTAAGGAACGTGCGAATCACTTTTTGTGAGACACTAACATGGAATTAGATTCCAAGGTTTCATGATGATTTTGTTCGTCTTTTTCAGTTATTTGGTAGGTCGCTTATTTGGGTTATATCAGGCCCTTATAAATGGCTCGCTGTTTCAATAGTTACTCTTTTGAAAAGAGAGAATTGAAATCTTCTGTCGCGTATCTGCGTCAGCTTAAAAATACACACCATTTACTAATTTTTTGTGGATTTTTCTTACATCCAACGGCCAACATTTTATGAAAAGGTGTTCTAGCTGTACAATACTGTAGCACTTGAACTAATTCCAAGTAGACGCGCAAAAGGTCCAAAGAATTGCTGGAACAATCTCCCAGTCGGAGCCCATAAAATTCGAGCTTATCTGGTTCACGGGCCGATATTACCTCAGTCTCAAGGTTGTAGAACATGCAGTATACCGCAGCAGAATGTAATACCCAGGAAAGCCTTAATCAATTTGATTGATTCTCCCGATGAACCCTTCAACGAGCGGTATAAATCACGCTCTCTGTGTGACACTGTGGCCTAAAAAAATTCAAATTAACATGCTGATAGCACCTTCTGGTCAAAATTAAGGTGAGTCATGACTAACTCCGTTTGTGCCTTCACCAACTGGCAAATACAAAGTAGTAATAGATGGCGGGCAAACGGCTCCAAATGCCAGCAATTTGAATTTTGCATCTTGCCGTTTACAGAACTGTATGTGCTGGGAAATGGTTGTTTTGCCAACAGGTATCACCGAACGGTCTACAGTTCCACACTTTCAAAGTATACACTACTTCATCGCAGAAGGCTAAACTTGCTTTGTGCATGGTGTAGTGTACTGCATACCGCAATCCTCACTTACTAAAGATCAAGCAGTATTTTCGGCTGAGATCTATCCCTCCAGCCGATGTAGCCTCCATTTTTTCTGCAACATCCAGGTTTAATTAATCAATCGGAAGAAAGTTTAATCCGTATTTTTGCGAAATGCATGTCACAAAACGGAATTGTGAGAAGGAAGGAAGAGAGGAGGAATATTCTGACTTCTTGGCAAGAGTGGACATTAACATTTAGCATGCTGCCAAAGAAAGCTAAAATTTCCAACAGTCGTGCAGCTAATAGCATGGAGGAACTATCGAAAGAAGTTTTGATGTACTCTTGGATAAATAAATCAAATGAATTGAAACCACGTCCACAACAGAAATAAAGTTCTAAGGACCGTCAAAGTAAAACCAGGGCTTTAAATTGGTCGTCTTACTCTCAGAAAAGTCTGCTACCCCCCCCCCCCTCCCCCATGAAACGTTGCAGAAGCTGGGAACCCTCCTCCAACGCTGCTTGTTACATCTGTCACAAATGTCGTGTGTAGCTCAGCACAGTCCAATCCAATTCAGACACCGTTCATCAGGATCAGATGGCAGGCAACAGCACCATTGACAGTGGTGGTACGCTTATGCAACAGAGTGTGATGACAGTGATGGCATGATGACACCACGACCACTCAGGAAAAGAGGAGAATGCCCCTGATTTCGGATACGAATCTTTTTGTGACAGAGGCGAAAAAAAACCTTAACGAATAAGCATTTGCCATTTGGAAAAGTTGGCACACGTGGGGTGGCTAGGAAGATAGCTTCCCGCTCTTAACTAGCACATGAAAGCTTTTTAAGAAAAGTGAAGTTGACTGCTGATAAATCCCTCCATACGGAAACGGTTTTACAGCTACTAGTGAGTGAGTGGGATAGGTGAGGCATTTATGGAGTCGTGGAAGAACATAGGGAGAGATAAATGAAGTTTTCGTTCCTTGAAATGGGCTTAAGCATAGGGTCAAAAGTGCCGGTGAGCTTGGGCATTGACCGCAGCGACTGGATTGGTACCACAGGAGAAGGTATTTCGGTAGCAGTGTACCCTTCATTCATTTTACCCTTTGATTGGATAAGAAGGTCACTTCGTGAGTAATTTGAATAACCTTAGCAACAGTGGTGCAAGTGTGGGTCGTGTGTGTGTGTGTGTGTGTGTTCAAACTAGAACACGCAAGACTCCTCCCCATTTACAGGTGTTTTCGCGCAAAACGATCACAAAAAAAACACGTTAGAGGCTCTAATATAATGCCCGCATTGCACCCTAACGCGTAATGTATGGGGAAACCAAACTTCCTTCAAAGTTGGGCATTCAGGCCATCATGTAGGGTTTGCAACGGTCTAAATCAGTGTCGTTGAATTTCCAAGCATTCCGATGCCTTAAATGGAAGTTCATCACTAACCTGTAGGTGAATTTGATTGAAGCGATAGATACAACCGAAAAGGAGATGATCAAACTTGTGTACCTTTTAACGCTTACAGAGTATGAGGGACTCATTGGCAAGCGGAACGATAAGAAAGGTGAAAAGGTAGTAGGTGATTCGTCCTAACGGAACACATTTGAGATAGCATTGAAGGACAGGGGCACCAGCTATCGGTTCTAACGAATCGTAGCTCGAAGTACACGTAGGTCATCGTGAAGGCGTTGCTGAAGCTCACGTCATTTCTGAGTGTTTTGAAGGATAGTTGACAAGTCAGATAGGACCAAAATGGAGAATCAGACAACGTGCCAATTTTATCTGGTTAGGTAAAGCTCTTAAAGGATTCTCTCAAATCGGATCCAGCATATAAAGAGGAGACGGTTTCGTGTCTCCTTCCAGATTATTCATAAACCTTGCATTTAGAGCTTTCACTCATGAACACTCAGAACAATTCCCGGTTTCCACCTGCAAACCCTCTGCGATGCCCAGCAGCACCTCATGACCAAGACCCGTCAAAAAAAGTGAACACAAGAAACCGAGGAACACTACAAGGTTCTGGCTACCACGACATTCAGGCACGGAGGAAGCCCATCAGCGCCGCGTCAAGGGAAACGTCAGCGGCCACACCAGAGACCCAACCCCCGACATGCAGGCACACCATCACACCAATACACACTGGAACAGGGGGCAGCCACGCAAAAATTAAGAGGGCAAGACCGATCAGCAGAAGACAATTCAATAAGGTCAAATCTTCGAAATTTTATTGATAAACGACATGATATTACTTTGGAAACCCCAACATTTACGCTTCCTCAACCTCCTCATCCTCATCGAATTCCCCTTCATCCTCAGCAGTGGCATCCTGATACTGCTGATACTCGCTCACCAAGTCGTTCATGTTAGATTCAGCCTCAGTGAATTCCATTTCGTCCATACCCTCGCCAGTATACCAGTGGAGGAAGGCCTTTCGGCGGAACATAGCGGTAAATTGCTCGCTGACACGTCTAAACAGCTCTTGTATGGCGGTACTATTGCCCACGAATGTGGCGGACATCTTGAGACCGCGCGGAGGAATATCGCAGACAGCAGTCTTGACATTGTTTGGGATCCACTCGACAAAGTAGCTGGAATTCTTATTTTGCACGTTCAGCATTTGCTCGTCAACCTCCTTCATGGACATTCTGCCGCGAAAGATGGCGGCGACGGTGAGATAGCGACCATGGCGAGGATCACAAGCAGCCATCATATTCTTCGCGTCGAACATTTGCTGGGTCAGTTCAGGAACGGAGAGGGCCCTATACTGCTGACTACCACGACTGGTTAAGGGGGCGAAACCGGGCATAAAGAAGTGCAGGCGCGGGAATGGAACCATATTAACTGCCAGTTTACGAAGATCAGCGTTAAGCTGGCCAGGAAAGCGCAAGCATGTAGTAACACCAGACATAGTGGCACTGACGAGATGGTTCAGATCACCGTATGTCGGGTTTGATAACTTGAGGGTACGAAAGCAGATATCGTATAGCGCTTCGTTGTCGATGCAGTAGGTCTCATCCGTATTTTCAACAAGTTGGTGTACCGAAAGCGTAGCATTGTAAGGTTCCACAACGGTATCAGAGACCTAGGAAGTGTTATAAAACAAAAATGATTACCTTAGGAGAGGGAACCACGGAGTATGTCACCATAATGCGATCAGGATACTCTTCACGAATCTTGGAAATGAGGAGAGTACCCATGCCAGAACCCGTGCCACCACCGAGAGAGTGGGTGAGCTGGAAGCCCTGGAGGCAATCGCAGGACTCAGCTTCCTTACGAATCACATCGAGAACAGAGTCAACAAGTTCGGCGCCCTCCGTGTAGTGACCCTTTGCCCAGTTGTTGCCAGCGCCACTCTGACCGAAAACAAAATTATCCGGCCGGAAAATTTGACCAAAAGGACCCGCACGAACGCTATCCATGGTCCCAGGCTCAAGATCAACCAGAATAGCTCTGGGAACATATTTTCCACCAGAGGCTTCATTATAGTAAACATTGATGCGTTCCAATTGCAGATCGGAGTCTCCATGATAAGTCCCCGTTGGGTCTATTCCATGCTCGTCAGAGATTACTTCCCAAAACTACGAAAGACTTTGTGACTGAATAAATAACCTATACCTTGGCACCAATCTGGTTACCACACTGACCGGCCTGAATATGAACAATCTCACGCATCGCCTAACGAACAAGCGAATCCAAATCCAAACTGTGCGGCAGGACGGACGGTTATGACCAAATAATGGCAATCTCCAGGAGCATTAAAACAAAGAAACCTTGCTGTTTAAATGCGAGATTTGATAAAATTCAATACTTTTCAAACGAGCGCTTTTAAATGACAATCAAAATATTTTTTTTTGCCCGAATTTAAAAATCTTTTTTCTTTTTAGCAGTGGTGAGTACATACCTCTAAAGTCCCTACTTTTAGTCGTTTTTTGACATTAGATCATAAGATAATTAACAAATGATATTTTGCTTGTTTCAAATGCAAAACCTTGCTCCAATACTGATTTGCATTTTGTCAGCTGAACAAAATGCTTCAACTTAATCGGAACTTACTTGCCCACAGCCCGTGAGATAAAACTGGTCCACTGGAAAGTACACAGCCTGCGTTCCGCTCCCGTCAGGGCTAAGGATGATTCAGGATCTTCATCGACTCTCGTGCCTCCTACTCAAGTATCTCCGTAGTAAAAACCCAAAGAGCACCATACATGAGTCGCGGGTGCGCGAACCGCACTCGTAGCGAGATGAATAAGTAACAGCCATGCCCCCCTCCGTGAAAGCCGAAGATATAAAACCGCTGTGGCATTCACTAATGAATGCCTGTAACAACACTACCATTTTTATTCATAATGAAACAGATATTACATTCCTGACACCACGGCAAAATGTGAACTCAAGTGGTCAGAAGAAATTCAGGGTTTTCGCTTTAAGAAGCCCAAAATCGTAGGCTGATGGGTTGGAGGGGCCTTGTGCAATGACTTCAGCCTAGTCTGGTTAAAGGACCTTGCTTGTTGCAATTTTGATGCCCTTGGATTGACCTCCTTTACTTCGGGATCCTCTGCGGAATAGGCTACGGAAGAAAATTGTAATTAAGCCGGAGAATGAGATCGAATCGTATAACCTTGTTGGTCAGGCCGATTACCGCAACATCTCTGTTAGTAGTTACTGAATTCACTCAGTGCTAATAAGGAATACGTGTCACATATTTTCGACGCCAAATAGGGAGATGGAAGTAGTAACCAGAGGGATTACTTTCGCCTTCCTCGTCGCAGTCATCACCAAACAGTCTCCTCGGCTTCTTCACGGAAGCAGATAGAGGAAGACGGGGCCTATACGTTACTGACCACTCTTGTCTAAGGAAAGAATAGAAAAAATGATTTGAGAAAGAGTAACCCTAATTATGATATCTGAAGCTTTTCTAATGAATTCGACTTCGTTATGGAGCAAAAAATGGATCCTTGTCAGAAATAACGGTAAGGCTGAAGTCAAGTCAGCATTACGAATTACACAATAGCAGTAAGTGACAAGCATGGCCTGCTACTAATCCCATTATTCGGCACATGTCATACGCAGGAAAGTCCAGTCTCATCCAGCTAGAACACCCTTCAACAAGATAACAAAACTTGCTTCAAATCACTCCCAATGAATTTGGGGTTTTGGTGTCTGGAGACAGGAGGAGAGGATGACTCCGAGTTGATCATTTTTTTTACAAAACTTTAGCCCCAGCATGACGGTCTGAAACCAGATACTTGAGCCGACTATTAATTCTGAGGTTGGAAGAACCGCTTACTTATGTCAGCAATATGCTGCTTACACCCCTTACTCTAAATCCCTTGGCCTGGGTGTAGAGTAGGTGGCGAAAATACCATGATTCAAAAGTGTTAACACCTAATTCAGGGAAAACAGCCTTCAGCGTGTCAGTAGCAGTAGCAGCTGGAGGTGTAGTTTCAGCGGAGGAAGGTGACTGAAAGAAGGCAGAGGAGGTGCGCTGTCCAAGGGGTGTTTTGGGCGTGTAGCAAGAGGGACTGAGACGGGGTGCGGCTGCCTGGCCTGGTGCTTCAAAGAGAAGAAAGAGACGTGCCAGTCTGAAGGCCGCTCGACCCTGAATCGATCCACCTGCGTGGGTCGGCTAGAGAGAAGGGAATCCCCTAAAATGTTTATTACTAACTTCGATCTTCTTACTCACGTCCGTACGTAGCATCAAACATCCCCTTCTAATGAAATATGCTGCATATAAATTAGTTTAAAAAGGTTGATTTGTGGTTGGTTTTCCACCAAGGCACACATTGGTAGTGAACACACTAGCTTTAGTCTAGAATGCAACACTTCCCCGAATGGGTTTAGGAAAGGTAAATGCAAGAAGCTTTCAAACCAAAAAGTGCGTTTTGGGTTTATAAAAGCTGGATTTTAAAAGTCAAGAGACTAAGCATGCATTTTTTATGAAGATTTTTGTCGCATATGTGCTACACTTACTTCAGCGTTTAACTAATACCTGGAGAGCTCCGGCTGAGCCACCCTAGGGCAGCCTGGTTCAGTTCAGTTCAGAACACTTTTGGCACTCGTTATTAGGTATAACAGCAGCGGTAGCGTACTTTTTGAGTAAACGTGGGCCGCATGCCTGCTTTGGCCTGACCACTCATAATATGGAATGTAAAATATGTCAGCCCACCACAGGTACTTGAAGAGTTTTTCGTCTAAGCGAATGAGATGGCTGAACAGCCAAGGCATATTAACACATCAAGGGGTTGACAATTACCTAAATTCCAAAACATGCATATGCACTCACCCAATTCGGAGTTGAAGTTAGAAAAGGTTCCATACCGGACACCAAAGGGGAGGACACAAGCACCTCCAATTCCCTGAACAACCTTCCCTTAGCTTCTCTGACAGCCTCAAGCGGCCAGGGGGGGTCTAATGGGAGTCCATGAGACCTTGAGAGGTTTGCTGAAGGCTTTTACAGCCGCAGTAAAGCAAGCACAGACAGCGGAGGCTGCCGACTGCGTGGACATACGTCCAAACTCGCTACTAGCGACCAGCGTCGAATCGTCACTAAGGTAACCAGGGAGAGCGTCCTGACAACTGCGGATAGTATTAGCAAGATGAGTCAAGTTGGGGCTAGAAGGTCGCAAGAGTTTAGCGTTTTGCTCGCTTAAAGTTGAAGTTGCGGCCGATTCTGCCATGCATGCTGGATAGGAGAGTACCAGCTAAACGGAATGCCGGAAGTGAGAGATTAAAAAACAGTCATGTTTGACCTCTAAAAGATTACTAAGATCGTGGTTCGTAAACTTAGGCCTTGCTTAAACTCAAGAACTAAAGAAAGATTCCACGGTGCAATGCAACGTTCTCCACTGCGCCACATATAGGTGACAATGCTCCTTATTTGTATACCATTACCGATCGCCGCGAATCATAGATATTCCTGACCTTGTAGATGTTAAGGCACAGTTAAATCTGTTAGTTCGATATTGAAAGTGTTGGCACCATTATCAGAATACAAAACATCTGTGCTGTAGGGGTAGATTTTCCTACGACCCTGGTAACGGAAGTGGTGCTGATGGAGCAAACAGGGGATTTAAAACAGTTACCAGGAGTTTGAAGGCGCCACTCTTGACAGATGAAAAACTTTAGCCTACTGTATCCCACATTCATTGCTCAAATACAGGAATTAATGAACGAGTTATACAAAGCAAGCAGTTTGACAATGCATATAAGACTTTAAAAACCAGAAATAATCACCTCATTGGCTATTGGATAGAAACGAACAGCAGCTACATTTATAAACTACAATGTTTATAAGACTAAATAACTAGGTTGCAGCTCATAGTAGAGATTTGTAATGCGGTTATTCATACGAACTACGCAGAACAAATACATCAGTCGACCGTCACTCCTAGTTACTTTCCTACTTCCTTCGAGCCCCACATCCTCAAATGTAGGCTGAACCCGGGAGGTGTGGAGTAGAATTCGACTCGGCTCTGAAGTTGCCGAAGTCCCCTTAAAAAGGTACAGCGTGCCGCGGCTCAAAGTACAATCCAAAAATACTCAACCATAGGTTGATACCGCTAAGGAGGCACTCAGTTAGATGTAGCATATCCGGGAAGATCACGAGATTGACAAATTGAGAGTGGCTTCCGTTAATGTTTGACGTGAGTGAAGAGACGACCTATTTACAATCGCACCAACTGCCAAAGCAGGTTTGTGCAAAGTACAAAAGGAATGGATTCCTTCCGACTCCGAAAAATCAATCGACGATATGCCCCAGAGGTTCTCACGTTATGAGAACCCATCATTCGGGAATTGTTTGCCAAGTGACTGATTTATAATGGAAAAGTGTTTGTGTATTCCAAGATTCGTTAATCTAACGAACATTTCACTGGGTAGTGCAAAAAGAAGTGGAAATCAGATCGAATATCTACTTTTAGAAGGGCAAAAAAGAATAAAAATAAGTAAATTCTAGCCAGATATCCTTTTTTTAATTTTTGTAATTAAAATGGTTGGGTTCAAGAGCAGAAGTGGGAGATCATTCACGTACTCAACTGCCAAATAAGTCATCATGAAAGTAAATATTGTGATTTAAAAAAATTATTTCTGGAGACTAAGCCTTGCTAACGACCATCAATCAAACTAGATTAACGGCATTCATGGTCTACACTCGAGCAGAATATAAATGCACGGTATATACAAGCCAGCAACATCATAAAAGACGAAATTAATGATAGCGAATCTGAGGACAATCTCTCTTATGTCCGAATCACTGGAATTACCTGCCCAGGAAGAATAGAAGTTCTCAGCAACATAGCAAAGGATAGAAAAGAAAGATTTGCTGAAACCTCGAAAAGGCTTGTTAATAATGAGAGCCAAATCAATAGTGTTCCTGATATTCACTCCACATGCCAGATACGCCAGGAGAGCACGCGATAGAGGTTCGACCTAGAGTGATTAGGCGCCAAAAAGGTAAGGTACGTTACCTCAATGTAGCGTTCCGGTGGGGTAGAACAGAGTTGCAGTGAGTGAAAGGGTTTAAACTCTGGAGTATTGACGAATCGTAGGTGTGGTACACCGATTTCAATCAGTAGGGATACCACGAGGGACTAAAAACATAACTAGTTGAATATTAGGACAGTCTACCTCAAACCACGAGAGTTGGCTTGTTACAACAAGGTATTCAGTGGCATGTAAAGTCTCCATTAGCAGAGCGTTTGTTTCATATTCTGTCCTTACGGCCTTTAGTAGGTGAAGTCGATCGATGACATTACAAGTGGTGCGTATATCCTCAACAGTTTGAACAAGTTCACAATAATTGGTTTGGAAACAGAACAGCCTCTGCCTGCATATCCCGATCCAAAGTAAATCCAGTTCTTCTTAGGATAACTAAAAAACAAAAATTTAGTGACACAAAACCATCTTCTTATTCTGTGCGTACTTTAGCTTTAAACTTTATTTGCGCCAAAGCCATGCGTAGAACACTCTGTTCATCTCGAGGACCAATAAAAGGCTCGAGAGTTTTTTTCTAATGAGAAATTCGAGCAGACATTGTGGAGGAATAAAAGTAGACATTGATGTCGGAAATCGGACTCCTTATTTTCATCATCGGAGCACTCCCATTGGTCAACTTCGACAACATACATTAAGGATGCTCCCTAATTAGATCCACCTAAATGTGGGGGTTTGAAAGCGAAAATGAGTGATAAGATATTATATTTGGGAGATTGGCAATCATCTCAGAAGAGAAATATGAGAGGCAGCTGCACACTCACTACCTCAAATAAGTGCTAGTATTTTCAAAATTAATGTTCGATAAACGGTAACAACCAAGGCACTGAATAGGCAATCATTTGACAAGTCGTATCGATTAAAAGTAAAGGTAGCCTCAATTAATGTTCAATGCAAAGAAACCAATTCGTGAATGAGGAAGAGGGTGGTGTCAAGTGGGAATTTGGCCGCACTATCGCTGATGCCCGCTAACAATTAAAGACTCACCACACCCACAAGTCCCTAAAGAGTTTTCAGCTAAATATCAAAACAAACAAAGGCGGACGAACATTCTTAATGTGAAACGTACTTTAAAAGGTAAACAGATTGAGGTGTGGAGAAACAAAAATTGTATTTTGAGCGTTTTAGCTTGTGATAATTCAGAAAACTAAAAAAATGGGTAAAGAAGGTATACGATGCCAAGGAGTGTGTTCTAATCTTACCCACAAGAGCATAATATCGCATGTTTTTTCTTAAAGAGCACTACAAAATTTGACACAGGGGCAATGAGTAAAGTTCTCCTGGCTGCGCTGCATCATTGCCAAAAATTAACTGCCTTGCCACCAAGGTATTTAAACACTTAATAAATTTTAGATTAAATACACTTTGGTCTTTTATATTTGTTTTTCAGCCCTTTGATATATTTGTTTGCTTTGATATACTATTCACCAACGCTTCAAATTGGTGAGGCTTCAACTCCACGCCTCACTGGCAAGATGCAATTATCGGACGCAGAATGTGCAACGCTTACTCAGATGTTGTTATCTGGCATCAGACTTGACGGCAGATCTTTAAAGGAGTATCGCGAAATCAATTTTCGTTTTCCAAGTGGCTATCCATGCGGCGGTTGCTGCATCGTGAACATCGGTTCCACTTCGGTCCTTGCGAAAGTGTCTGCGGAGGTAGTCGAACCTAAGCATTACAGACCCGCCCAAGGTGTTGTTTTCGTCAACTTTGATGCCACCCTGGTGTCATTTTTGGAAGGTTGGTACTGGATTTTTATTCAACTCCTTCATAGATTTTAGTGACCTGACTTGTAGTTCTGTTAAAGGTTCTGTTTATAACGCTTTATACTTGATTAGAATTTATTTCCGAACGCTTGAGAGTGTGTGGTTTATATGTTTTTGGGTTTTGTGACTTTGAATAGAGCCTGGGAATATACTTATCATATGTCGAGGTAATAACAAACGACTTTTTTTATTTTCGCCATAGGTAGACGAAAAATCCGAGGCCGTGATGACGAGGGTCGACGCCTTTCCTCGGTGCTGCAAACGTGTCTTCGTGATTCTATTGACGTCGATGCCCTTTGTATCGTCGCCTGGGAACGCGTGTTCGCTATTCGTGTCGATCTCAAAGCCCTTTCTTTTGACGGGAATTTGGGTGACTGCGGTGCACTTGCTGCCGTCGCTGCTTTGGCCTCCTTTCGTCGGCCAGATGTGTTCGTTAACGATGATGGAAAGGTGAATAGGCAATCGCCATCGAAGTCACGGTTACTTAACATTCAGAACTGGTGATACTAAAAGTTTTGATGAAGCGTCTAAGATGAAGGTGTTCTTCAGCAAGGTAACGCAACCAACATTTGCGCAAAATACGTTTGGCCTATCAAAATAGCTTAGGCTTATCAACTTGGGTCCAGAAACAATTTTCCATCCGCGAAGAATCAAATCGTGGAGTATTTTGTTCTGTGGACCAGTTTTCAACTGTCTTTAACCAATTGCAGCCATTGGGACGAAATTTCGTGAAGGATTGTTAACTAAGCAATTGTTTCTTTTACGCGCTTTATTTTTAGTCTGACCTGTCCCAAATTCCACATAACCACTGTTTCCATTTTACAGACCTTTTAAGAAGATATTCCTCTTCCCTCAAACGCTTTTGTGAGTTAATACATTTAAGAGCTCATCGAGACGTTTTGAATAAGTGTGTGGAAATAATGTTTTTTACAGATCAAATAAATGATGTAGAATAAATTAATCTTTTAACACTTAGTTGTTGATGAAATTTCGAAGCCGTTCGGTCGTCCGTCTTTTATTCCTGCATCTGAGATTCGCTTAATCGAGTAATGCCGGTGGGAACTGCATTAATCAGTCGAGATTACTTCTGCTCTGAGATTTGAATGCTAGACCTTGAAGCATAATTTTCGCGAAACTGGACCCCATGCAACTGTTTCGAGCATGGTTAACAGGCAGGATACGAATGGTCTGTATGTGTGTACGTGTTCTTTATTCGACTTCAGTTGCTTAATCTCGATTTACTATGCATTACAAAGGCCACTTGACTCCCCTTTTGCACTTGTAAGATCATTCCAATACATCCTGTATGGATGATATGGTGTGGAAGAACAGCATTCACACGGGAGCCAATTCGTCTAGAATGAATGCGTTGCTGCCAAATCCATACACGAAGGCAAATTTGTCATAATGGGCTAAAAGTGGCGATCTTATTTCTCTTGGTTGGTGGAATCCTTTGTGAATATGTCATTGGGGCCTATGATTCTGAATAGCATAGTGAAGATGTAGTATTGCGGGGTCCCTTCATCCCCTTTTGTGTTTTATTTCTGTAATTCACTTACTTTGTACTTCGTAAGGCTGTGCAATACTTTAGGATGGGTGGATTTTACGTGCAAATCACTATCTGTAGAAACATTTGCCTTAAAGTAGAGCCATTTGATAAAATGCGTAGTTTAAGGTGGTGTTACAGAGTTAGTATTTGGTACCAATTTCTCTTTGCTCACTTTCCACTCTGTATTTAATTCAGCTGCCAAGAGGGAAGAGGTGGCAGCATCTCACATGCCCTATTTTAAAATTTACGAAATTGTTCAAGCATGATGTTAAAATCATTTCTTTTATTTGGTCAAACCCATAGTTATTGCCTTGTCATTGCAAACACGATCGCTAACAACCACCTCTTTATCTTAAGTGATTCAGAATTAGTTCAAAATGCCACAGAACTTTTGCCAGTGGAGCAAAAATACATTAAAAATAATCATATTCCAAGTTTACCGTTGGAATGTGTAAAGCCGTTTTAAGCATAGCTGGCACAGTTTGAAGCGTAAGGAAAATGGATCTCTAAGTGGCCAAATGATGCCTATGTGCGTCTATGGTTCCTCTTGGTAACAGATTATTGTTGACACGGAGATGGAGCACCGTCCACCGGTGCGCCTGAACTTACGTCGCATTCCTGTATTGGTGACCCTCGGTCTGGCCTCTGACACCAAAGTTATTCTCCAGGATCCCACGCAGCGAGAGGAGGCAGTCCTAACCGGAGGGCGGGTGATGGTCGGTCTCACTGCGCATGAGGAGCTTTGCTGTGTTCACACTTCTGGGCTCACCACCTCAATTCGACCGGAAAGTCTTTCTAGGTAGGTTGACGAGGCTTTACCCCGCATTTTTAATTTGTCTGGTACATTTCGTTTTAAAATTTTTTACTTATTCAATTTAAGTAAACAATGTTGCATAGGCGCTGAAACTTTGCATGAAAATTTGATGATCTGCTTAAGCAACAGCATTGTGGCAATGCTGAAGTGATATTGAAGCGTTGCGTTGTTGTGTTTTAAACGACAACCAAAAGTGCCGGGAATAGGCAACTGGAAAGGCTATTTCCAGATTTATCATCGAAAATCGCCTTATTTCTGGTTCTTATTGCTTGTAGAACCGATAATATTGCCTTTCTAAATAAGCAGCAATTTTGCTTTTCGTTGAACCGATCAAAAGGTTCTGGAAATGGACGACTAAGGGAAAAAAATGATAAAGTTAAGCTTGAAATAACGATATCATGCCAGAGCCTCTGCCTAGCTTTGCTAACCTTTTCCACCTTTGCGGATTATTTCTCTTTCTTGTGGTAATTGCGATTCGAGTTTATAGCTCATAATTCTGTGGTGTTAAGTGTTGTGGTGCAGTGAGTGAGCTGTGTGAAATGAACCAATAGTACGTTCGTTTGCTCGATTGTTAGTTCATCTGTTGCTTTGACGGTTAACGTTTAACGAAGGGTAGAACTCAAAGCGCACTCAGCTGATTAGGAAACAGTCTTTTCCCAAATGCAAGTTTGCGTAAGGTGGTACGTGAGGGAGATGAGGTGAGGCGAGGTGAAGAACATTGGTCAGCAGGATGGTTGTTGAGGCTTGGTGTTGTCAGTTGTTGGTGGAAGTGCGTCCATGCGCGTAGTGGCTCACATGGCCTTTGCAGCTGGAGTGGATGCAGGCGTAGATGTGGGTATGAATGAGTTGTTTCATTACTCGTGCTGGATATGACACGGTGGCGCTATTGGCACATGGATGGGGAGTTGCATGTGTTTCATTCCATGAGGGCAGGTAATGCTTCATTTCAGAACAGAATGGAGGGTGTTTGTGAATGGGATGCGTGGATGTATTGAGTGAGTGATAAGTGGGATGGACGAAGTTGTTGGAGACATTTGTGGATGTAGTGTTTTGTCACTATCTACCGCACCTTCTCTAAATTACATGAAAACCAATCTTTGGAGGTGTCTCAGCAGCTTTTGAGCAGATTTAAAATTTGAAGCAAACTTTACGAGCTAAAGGTTATTGCTATCAGCTTTGTCGGAAACCACGTGGAGTCTAGTTAACTGATAGATCAGTCTTTTTTTAATGTGGTCCACCAATGTCCCATGGTTTGTATCATCTAATAAAAAAGGAAAGTCATCGTAAAAGCAAGACTTACTAAGTTCTCATTTCTTCGCACAAACATTCGTGAAAACAACTTTATTGTTGCGCTCTCAGCCTGAATACTGTTTATTAAAGACATAATATTGTATTGTAGATTATCATTGAACATATCTATAGTCGTGTCCTTCGTATCTTAAGACATTAGAGAATCCATTGCATTGTGACGTTTTCTGGTAACTCACGCATCGATGCCCTTAATTCGGCATCTAGGGCTAGGGTATTAGTATAAATAGAACTTTCATCCACCCAATCTTGCGTCATTCGAATTGTATAAGTAGGAGCAGATTCCGACTAAAACGCGTAAACAGCCATCTTCAGCGCCCCTCACTTTTCTACGATTTACGTCGACTATGACCTTGGCTTGAAATTCCCCGATTGTTAACAATTTGGGTGCTGGTCGATCTTTTCTGGGTTGTTTTGATATGATGAACCCAAGGTGTTGGAAAAAGTGAAGGCATATCGTGCACTTTTAAGAATTTATCACCGCCTTTTCAATGCCAATATCAGAAGTATTCGCTAGGTGAGTTGGGAGCCCTGCACATATGGTTTTATAAAAAAATAAAGAAATAGATTTAAAGTCGTGAAAATTATGTATATTTTTTTGACGATCCCCTTATAGACATATTTTAGAGTTTAACTAATACCTAACAAGCAGCTTTGCTGAAGATTTGTCAGTACGGATGATCCATGTCAGGCCAGTCTTCTTCACCCAGTCATCAAGTTGCACAGCGTGTGATAACCTTTCGAGGGACGTTTGTTTCTCTCGGAGTCATTCATTTCTTGTGCAATTCCATCACACAGCAGATTGTGTCCACTACAGCGAAAGCTATCACGACCGGAACCATTGCTGACAGACGGTCTTTGAGCGGCTGTGTCCCGTCGCCGTGCTTGAAGTTTTCATTGGGCACAAGTCGGTATCTACGAGTTCGAAGTGGATGCCTTAGTTAGCGCGAAAATTCGTTCATCGACACACACTGTTGAATATGCGCACTACTACCACTGTTTCCTGTAGTTTCGCTTAGTAGTATTCGAACGGGATTTGTCCGTGTTATTCAGGCCGGCTATTAACGATGGAACACACTTGTCACCACCTACTTCGGTAGTACTGGCACGGTGGCATACCTTTTTGTGTTTCAAACGTACAAAACTAGAAGTTTTGTCCTGATTTGAACACCCCCTGTAATACACCTTCAATAACCATCTTTTCTGGCATGGTGTAAATTTCCCAAGTGATAACCTTACACCCTTCCTATTCATTCAGGTGCATTGTGTTGGCCAACACTCGTGCCAAATCCCTCGTAGCTCTCGTTCAACGGGTCCTCGAAGGCCTTGAACGTCAACACGCTGCCGTGACAGCCACTGCGGCTGCTCGAACGAGTGACCTTGAGAAGGCCAATCAGTTTCTGTTGGACATGCCCCTCGTCCTAAGCTCTACCACCTTTCTTCCGGGCGGTGCTAATGCGCCTGAGGGGCTTAAAAACGTTGAAGATGGCGAAGTGGCTGGGGAGGAGGAAGATGAGGCTAGAGAGGACTCAGATAGTTCCCACGTTATGGACGTGGACAGTTCGTCAGAGTCGGAAGGAGAGGTTAAACCAGCCGCAAGGGACCCCTATGGTGTGATTGAAGTGTCGAGTTTACTGGCAGAGCGTGCGAAGCCGGAGACGGAAGTGGAGGAAGGAAAAGGAAACCTGGGGTTCCAGTCTATTGAATCGGACGCGACAGTAGCTGCGCAGTCAGTACTACCGCCTAGGGTAACTAGGACGACGAAGAAGCTAAAGATGGCTGTTTTAGATGAATGGGGAGAGGAAGAGGAGGAGCAGGTAGTTGTACAATTGTTTTAAAATATAGTCGTGTCTTTTATTGCGCTGCGTTCTGCTTTGTATCTGACAGTGTTCCAATAAGGCAATTGGTTTAACGTAAATTTTGTTAGAGTTAGTGTAGGTCCCAGTATGAGGACAGAACTGAATAGTCACTCTTGCAGTGTGATGTTTAATAGGGGTAGGTTTTGCTGGCAAACTGGTTGTGTCACTGCATCTCTATGCATTAGTTGGTTTGTTCTAGATCTTGAGTGTCACGTAAATATGGCATAGCGATAAGCAGTATCGGAATTTGTACTCATGTAAGATGCGCCACGTCCGTGCAATTAAGTCATTAAGTTACGAATATACGGGTTTTGGTGCAGTCCATTGCAGAGAGTCGTCAGTCAGTGCTCAAAGTTCCTTAACATTGCCAAAAACGAAACGAAACTATCAAAGGAAAATTTCTGTGCAATCAACCAACCAATCAACAAGTTCAGATTATTAAAAAATTATAAGTGAAATAAAATTTTATCAGCCAGCAGATTTGCCTTTACAACTATATCCCCAGTGTTGCGACTAAATTGATTTTGTATCTATAAATTTATTATTAAAAGTTCATCCATTAGCAAAATTTAAACTTTGTAACGGCAGTTTTATTTTATTAAAAGGCAAAACGTCCATAATCAGGTTTTTTAAACACTTTACATCCTAGCGGTTCCACGAAGCAAAATTAACTTAATGACACACCTATGTAAAGGCGCATTTTTGAAAGCACGGGGATATCCAATTACTAGCTGAATAGGGCTTTGGCATTTATTTAACCCAGTTGTCCATCATTTTTGGGATGCCCTCTGTCAGAGCCGATATATCATTCTTTGTTCGAATAGGATCATTTCATAATATAGATCTTTTTCAAAGAGGGTAGATGTATTTTTCTTCATTGTTTTAGGTATTACCAAGTGAGATTCTATCTGAAATCGGGCAGCTCTTTTTCACCTGTAAACACTTTCGGCCAATCCTCTGTAGCCATCTATCCGCCCATTATATTCGGTGAAAATTCAACAGCCAGCATATCTTATGACCAAAGTTCCACCCAGCCATCGCCCCCCAAAGGTTGCAGTCCCACGGTCCCTATCATGTACCATAAAGAGTCCGTCGGCTTAAATGAGGCATTTGAACTACATATTCAAGTTAACGTTGATACATCCCAATTAGAAGATGTTTTCAGGCAAACAGAACTCCTATTTTGTGTGGGATTGTGGTTTGCCGAAGAGACTGAGAGGTAAATTTACAAACTCGTCATAACAGAAAAGGGAGGCTCGTTTCTTTTAAAATGGAACTTTAGTTACTCAACTTCAAGGCCGAGAACCTTTTTAAAGCTATATTTTAGTTTTGATGGAAACATTGGTATGGTTTGAATTGGCTATTATTCTTTTCTAGCAACATCAGTAATGACAAACTACAACTGCTCACTTCGCGCCAGAAACGAATTCAGATGTCCCCAACCCGTGGTCTCTGCCACCAATTCAATATAATATTCGACTTTTCCTATCTTTGCGCCGTTGAATTTGTCATTCAGAGCTATCTCACTAACATCCTACCTGGATTATATAGGCACGTGTTGTCATCTTTTAGCTTTATGCCGGCTGTTTCTTTTCTCAAGGCATTTAATATCCGTTTTCCTTCAATAGATCGCCGCCCCTCTCAAATAACCTTCATTCCCTGATTGCGTATGAACGTCATGCTAAGCAGAACTGGAGGGATTTGATCCTTGGGAGCTCTCCAACAGTAAGTTTCTTCAATTCTTCCAGTTATTTTGTTCGTTATTTATCGTGAAACTAGGCTGCAACCTTCATTGTGTTTAACTCCAGAGCATATACATTAAATGCTCACTGTCTAGGGTAAGCAATCACAAGATCACTGCTGGTCTATAATTTATGCATAAGAACGCTTCTCGTTGAATATCGCCGTCTCTCAGTGCCTCCCACCTTTCTCATGCGCCAACTGCTTTCCTCCTTATTACTTTACTCCAGACTGAGAATAAGTGCCACTTCGCAGTAGCAACGCATCGTCATCTGTGTCAGGCTCTCCTCTCCTCTCGTGAACGGATGCTTATCTTTTGGCACGAAATTGCCATCTTTCTTGAGAATCAATTTCGGCCTAGTTCTGGTGCGTTATGTGTTGTTTTTACACAAAAGTTGTATGCGCTGCTGACTTTGTTGAAATACTTGTGGTTATTCGCCTTTCTGCCAGAAAATTTCTGACTATGCACACAACGTTTCTATTCCACTGACTTATTGCATGTTTTTGGGATTTTGATATATTTTAAATGAATTTCTCATGTCATTGTGTGATTTTGCTGTAGGTAAGTGTTATGCTTACTGTTAAAAGCACTACCGAGCTTTTGCTTGAATCGTTGCAAGAGCTAGCGAACTGTATCGATGTAGAGAATTGGGATTTTGTGCCGTGACGTTGTGCTAGCTTCTCCTGATGACGTTTTAAACTGCCCTGATGATTAGAAAATATTGCCCATTTCGTGCTCTCTTATTGGCGTTTAAATAATGAGCAGGTTTTGATAGTTTCGGGCTTTTCCCTGACGCAGTGCTCAAATACTTTCAAGTACTATATATTTTCTTTAGCCATAAGCAAGGAATATGGTATAATTGTTTGCTTTTTCTCAAAAAAATGCATGATGAAGTCAGTACTAGTCGCTTTTAGGGCTTCAAAGACTATCCGATACTAACTTTTAAAGTAAATTTTGTAAATATTTTGTTATAATCGCATTTTATTGATGAGATAGCAGTCAATACCTTTAAGAAAGACCGAATCTTGATGACTGGATTCTAATCCTGCGTTTTGTGTAATTGTTCCCAATACCTAGTGATACCGTGGGTATGCTGTATTTAGCGCAAATCCCATCTAATGTGAATTTTACTTCATCCATCGTGCCATAATGTTAGATATGAATAGTTTATTCCTAGGAATTGGAGTCCTGCAACCTGTTTCCTTACAATACGGTTCGCAAAATAGCTGAATGGCCTTTATTCATGTCAGCAGAAATCAGAACTTTATTTCTAGCAGCCTAAATCAGAAGAGCTGGGTGATAACGTGATAAATAAATTTTTTAGTCATTCACTCCTATGTCCTGCGAGCTGCTCGAGAAACGTAAGACCTTCCGGACTTCACAACTCTCTCATATTTGCACTTTATCTAAAACCTTGCGTTAAGAAGTTAGGATATGTGATACGGTGTGATTGTCATAATGAGCAGCTCTCTCGATCTAGACTTGAGGAACTTTCTAAAAACGTGAATTTGGATCGTCTGAGGTGTGTTTATTTTCACAAATATTTTTGGTAAAGTTTGATCAACACGTGAATAGTCAGCCTCGGAAGAAGACACCACCGCGGTGTGGGCGGTTTTTTGTTCTTTTATGATACTAGCTTCGACGCCTATGAACTGACCTATTCAATTGTTGCTCTACAATTAAACAAAAATACAACAATCCTTCTTAGACAAAAAAGAATGCGAAATGATCCACTACAACCATATTTGACAGCGGTAGGAAGGAAGCGAACTAAGCACTCTATCTGACACCATGTGATGTTAGATTGAAAGCCGAAAGTTAACCGTTTTATTCGTTCTTCAAGTAAGATCAACTAAACTGAACGAATGAGTTTTTTATTAGACTGAATCTTCTTCCTTATAATGCCCCCTTTTTCGTACAAAAATCTAGAAGTTTCGGACTTGCGAGGCCTCTTGGATAGAATTACTTCCAATTTTCAGGTGAGTGAGGCATTTGCACGAGAAGGATAATAGATTTCTGTGGCTGACATCTGGTGCCTATAATATGCTTAATCAGGCCCCTGTAAACAATCCGTCTGTGTAAAGAATTACAATGCATTCCAAAATGCATTTCCTTGTATTTAGAGGAAATTAGGGATAAAATAAGTTGGTTTTTGTCTGTGATAGTAATTTGCTTTAACATTGCATCCAAAGTGTCATTCCGATGTGTCATTTCAATGGTTTCGTCAGAATTTCCCAAAAGGTCAAGTGTGCACTTTTGTTTTCACCATATCAGCAACTCAAAACGGAGACAGAGATGGCAAAGCAGGTAGCCAAAGACGTTGGCGAATTGGCCGCAGAGAACAGCAGAACTTTTCGCCAACTCTGCGAGTTTATCCACTCCACACCCAACGTCTTCAGGCACATTCAGCGCAAGTCCCATCAGATCAGGGTGCGGTGTTTAACTCTCTGATTCTGCGTGTTGTAATGAGCCATACCACTCGTCCCTCCCCTTTTTCTTTCTTAAATATTTATATTCTTGTAGATGAAACGACTTGCAGAAGCATTCTTCGTCCAAGAATTGCAAATCCCCCAACTTCTGACCGTCTACGATCCTGCGTAAGTTGTCATAAGATCAATCGAAATTTTAAGCTTGAGTTGTTAAAGCTAACATAAGATAGCGACTAAACCTCAGCACACTGAAGAGCATGCATGCCTGAACAAGCATTTAAAGTGTAAAGTAAAAAATAGGCTTCTTGCAATTTTGATAAAAACTTGGAAAGCACATAGATCTTCATAATATTTCATTCGATGGAAAATCACCATTAATATATATGATTAAGGTAGGGCTCTCCTCCAACTGATCGACTTTCTGTTTCCGTAGAAGAAGTTATACGTGCACACCTTTGGGCTGTATCGGGTGCACAAATGTCAGTCGTGCTTGTTGTTTGGTCTTCAGGAGGTGAACAGTTCATAATGAAGAGTTGCGTGTCCAACGCAGTGCGGTGCAGCGCAGTCCACTACACCACATCACACACAAAGCAGACTTAGTCATGTGGGGATGAGGTGGTGCGTGCCCTAGAGGTGTGGGAAGTGGTGGAGTGGGATGGGATGGTACGAGGTGGTGTGGTGTGATGAGTTGATTGTGTGAGGTGAACCAAGGACGCGTTAGTTTGTTGTTGCGTTGGATTGCTGAAATGCAAGAGGGATTTAGCATGTGGAGTTGGTCAGTTGTGCAGTCAGTTAGGAAACAGTCTTTTCCCAAATGCAAGTTTGCGTAAGGTGGTACGTGAGGGAGATGAGGTGAGGCGAGGTGAAGAACATTGGTCAGCAGGATGGTTGTTGAGGCTTGGTGTTGTCAGTTGTTGGTGGAAGTGCGTCCATGCGCGTAGTGGCTCACATGGCCTTTGCAGCTGGAGTGGATGCAGGCGTAGATGTGGGTATGAATGAGTTGTTTCATTACTCGTGCTGGATATGACACGGTGGCGCTATTGGCACATGGATGGGGAGTTGCATGTGTTTCATTCCATGAGGGCAGGTAATGCTTCATTTCAGAACAGAATGGAGGGTGTTTGTGAATGGGATGCGTGGATGTATTGAGTGAGTGATAAGTGGGATGGACGAAGTTGTTGGAGACATTTGTGGATGTAGTGTTTTGTCACTATCTACCGCACCTTCTCTAAATTACATGAAAACCAATTGTGAGAATCGTTGCAGCAGATTTGTAACTGAATTTAAGACAGTTCACCCAGAAGCCAATTTCGATTCCTATCGCAGCTCTGTTTTTGTCATTGAAGTTGTGTTTAAAGACATTGCGAGGCTTTCATGACCAGGAATATCTTTTACCAATGCATGAAATCGCCAAAAGTACAGAAGGAGATTAAGCTTATTGAGGTAGTAAAAATGCATTGTTAAAACCCTACTATTTTATCACGAATTTGGCCTCGTAGCCTTACCCGAAAGCCCTTCCCTAGGTTAAATAGCGGTCTCCGCTGAACAATTAATAATCAGCTAATTATTTTTTATTGGTAGCTCCATCGGTCATGAGGCAATGGCCCTGGCCGTTCGCCGGTCGGCATACTTCCAACATCTCCCCGATTTGCCCGTTTCATGTCGGCAGTTCGACGGCGACGCCTCAAACATTCCAATAATCTTTGAGGACGTCTACGTGCCGCTGACTGATGTAGGTCACCAAGAAAGGCGTTTGTCTAATTTGCTAAGCGTCTATTTAGCGGCACTTTGATTTGCAACTGCAAGCAGCATTTTTTAGGGGAGGGTTTCAAGTTACCCTGGAAAGTTTGAGTTTGGTAAGGATAGTAACTACTTTCAAGAAGCAAAAACTGCAGTTGTTGAACATGATAGCTCCCTCTACTAAATTTGTACGTTTATATTAGCATTAAATTACTACCTGGGAAGCTCTATTCTAGAAAGATTTATCAGCCTACTTCACTTCATCTGCGCTGATCAAAAAAGAACTCTCTTGGGATCCAGCATGATTTCGATAAATATTTAAAATTGGGTATGTCTGTGAATACTTGTGCTGTGTTCACCGTTTCTGTGGGAATAGTCCCGTAGTAAGCACCTATCCTGCTTTACGCGTCGCTGGCACATAGAAAGGGTACTTCAAACTGTTTACTCCGTTACGTACGGCGGTCGAGCTGTGCTGAAAAGATCACTACACACACTTCTTATCAAGTGGTTTAGATCACCGGATTTGCGCAAATACGTTAGTTAAGGTTTAAAGTTCACTTTCTTTTGTTAATATGGTCATCAATTGGAATCCAAACTTTTGAATGAATAGCACGAAGTGTACAGAGTTTGCTCACGTGGTGTTGAATATCCACAGTCAAATTTGAAGTCAAGTGCTATATCGGCCCGAAAGTGTGACTACCCCCAATGTGTTTTATCATGTCATAGACGCGATAGCACTCTGGAAATTCTCACATCGATTCGGCGCGGCTTAAACCAGAGGCTTTTCACGGCTTGGGGCGATTGTGAGCTAAATTTCATTTTTGCTGTGTGAGCTCAACATGTTACCAGACGAATTTAACGCACTACTCGTCGCCTTTTAATTAGACTTTCTTGGCCAACTAGAGTGTACGAGTGAATGCGGTCGGTGTGTAAGTGGGAACTGCGGTTTACTTGGGTGGTTATATTATCCACAAAGTGAAATAGGCGAAGCAAATGGCACAAATGATGGGATAGATGTGAATCTAAATAGCTAATGAGAGGGTTGCACGATGCAATGTAACATTAATCAAACAGGAAGGGGCGTAGTTATTAGTCAAAACGAACAGCGACAATATTGCTATCATTCGTAGGGCTGCGAAGAATGACATTGAGGAAATAGGCATTTCTCACTGCTTGCTGGGTCAAGCTGAGTACTTTTGAATAACTCACTTTGGCGGATCGAAATGCGGTCGTTATGGCAGCTTGTCTACAGATTCATGAGTTCATCCGTCACTTAAATTTGCATTAATCCGAGGACTCACCTATCCTAGGCTTATCCACCGGACAACTCTTCCACACATACCGAATCCATCGGTTCTGTATCTGTGCGTCCATTCTAACTGCATTCATCGGTCACGAAACCATTTGCCTAATCTATCCACTCTTTCGCTCACCCCTTCTTCTACCTTGGCTTATAGTTTAGTCCAACTTCTCCATCCTCCGACTACATTGCTCTAACTGGGACATTTCATACTTACCTAAACCACCTCATCAAATTCATATAATTCCAATGCCATTTTTGTTCCATTTCTTCCCACTAGGCTCAAAGAAACGGGACAGTTCAATCCACAACCGAGGATACTATCCCCGGGACCGTCACAACTCCCGTTAGGTACAGTCTGGACGACGGCTGCATTCACACTGGCCTAAATCACCTCCCAGGTATGGGCCTTAATTGACCTTAAAATGAACGACAAAAATATTTGTGCTTTTACCATATCAGTATATTGTAACTTCTTTGGCCGTCCTACATTTGAAATTCAGTTGCCAAGCGATGTGCGCTTTGTGTTCTAACATTTTTCATCGCTACTGCCTTGCCATAGTTCCCATCTTATTATTACCCACTTATAGCTATTTCGGGGCATATTTTTTCCAAGAAAACATCTATTAACTGTGATGTGAGATCTAAAGTAACCAAATCCACTTCAGTTGATCTTGATTTCCTCTTCAAAAGTAATTGTCAATGAATCTTCGCTTTTGTGGGCATGCTTGGCAAAACATGTAATGCTTCCCCTGAGCAACTTTCTTGACTCGAGACTTGACAGCCGTCTTTAACATCTCTTGATTTTAAGCTGTGGAAGAGGGCCTAAACGGTGCATGGTGCTATTAACAATGTTGCCAGATGATATAGAATGCTACCAAAACTGTAAAACACGTTGACTTTTGTCTACGGTGCTCCTGGTTGCACTTGCATAAAATTCAGTGGCATGAGATTGGTGAGTATTGGCTTTACCCGCAGCCATGCGTCCCGAAAGACTTCGAAGAAAATTGATACGTTAATTGCTAGGAATGGAACCGTCACCAACTTAAGTCGGTTATGCTAATTCTTAGCGCCGTGATTGCCTTTCGTGGTGTGGAATAATGTCACAAAAAAATATTCCTAAGGTGGTTTTTGGGAGGAATAATGTTTGGATGATAATGATAGAAATTCAAAGGCATCTACTGCTATGTTGCTGTTCGGGTACCAAAAGCCCTAGCGATAAACATTACTCGTATTACAATAATTCTCAGGATCATGTCCTCGATCTTTGCTCTCCGGACCCGTCTCTTTGACAGAGGATCCTGCAATTGCAGACCTTCTCATTTGCTCCTCTTCACTCAGCCACCGTAGTCTAGTCCTGCATCGCGGACAATACTTCGTCCTTCAGGACCAACGGCGTCGTCGAAGCCGTCTCAACCTTGGACGCCTCTATAAGACTGTTGTTCGCAGTGAAGTCGCTGGCGTTGGCTGCAGCAGTAAGGTTGGGAATGGCGGAGGCAGCAGTGATGTAAAACTTCTCGGTTATCGCCGCATTGTAGATGACTCTATGGAGTGTGTCGAAATGAGGGAAGTCTCTCCAGTTCTGAATGGTCAGACGAATGAGGCGGAGGAGGAAGAAGAGGATAGGAGTCTTGGAACTGCCGCGTGAGTTTATTGACTATATAATATCCAATTCCAGGAAATAGATTTGTTTGAGCACAACATAGAGGCATAATTACCACCCGAGTTTGCAAATTACTGAAACTTTTGACATTAACTGGAAAAAAGAGATTATCAGCAGCAAAGAGCTTGCATGCTCTAACGTTTTTAAGTCAAAAATGTTTACCACTGATTGGTTTTACTGTTTCTACAAAAAATTGTCGCTTACTTTTCAATTTCATCACACGGTGTCAAGAATTAGACATGCATTTCACGCGCTGAGTAAGTGTACACAGTGATGAATTCCTGCTTTTCTGCAAGGTGGAATTAGGACGATCACAGTCGAGGTCTTTACTGACAGGCGCACTTAAAGTTCCCTTTACACCTTTCCAGTGGTGAGTGGTTGAACATATCACCTTCATGCCCCGCTGCAATATAGTCAAGTCTTCCGCAGACGCGAGTAGTTCTCCATGCTTTCGGGGTTTACACACACTGTTGCACTCACCACCACCAGTGTTGTTGCCTACCATCTTGTCGAACAGGGTTTGGTAATTACTAGCCTGCTGAAACAAACGTATTATGTTCCCTAAACTTTTTCCGACTTGCGCAAATGTGTAGGAAAGCTAATTACATCTTTTTTGACTGCGACGCCTGTTGGGAATAAAATTATAGACTATACTTTTCTCAGTAGCGCATAACAGTGCATTAAACGTCCATGGTGGGGTGAGAGAATAGGTCACAGAAAATGATTAGTAACAGCGCCTGTTCAATTAAGTCATAAATACGAATGTAGCCAACAGTGTTCCACTCCGTATTCTTCCATCCATCCATCCATCCACGGTTGACTCATACACTTTGGGTACATTCACCAATATTGAACCCCTGTGTGCATGCATTCATGCACCCATTCATCTACCCACCTATTCACGTCCAATCAACTCGTACCTTTGGGATCATTCCATCACCTCTTATTCATCAACTTCTTTTTCATCCACCTCTGATCAACTTATCTTTTTGAAGGAAACTCTACTTGTCTGATGCATTTATCCAACCGTGCTTAACGTAACGCCGACTATTCGACGTAGATATCGGTACAGTGCCTTAGATTTTAGCCTAACGCATCCATCTCTCATCACGTAAACACGTTTACCGCGTCGTTTGGGTCAGTGATTCATCGTGTCCGCGTGACTTAGTGAACCTTGACTTCATCATTGTGGAATTGGAAGCACGTCCATCCTGTTTCACATATAGGTTTACAGATGAGTTCACCCACTACTTCCTCCCGCCTCCGCTAATCACTTCTCCGTATGTGAGTCGTCTAGCAAAACGGAATTCGTCACAATGCAGCCGCATAAAACCTGACGACACGCACCAAGTTGACGAGTTCTCCCCTCCACCTCCAATGGAACTAGACGGAATGGTTGGGAAAAGACCTCGCAACTCAGCAGACCATGTCGCATTCATTTACATTGTCAACAGACGGTGGGACAGAGAGTACGAGTGCGGTTGCCAAAAGGCTTTGTTAGCCCTCCCTTGCCTTGCCTTGCATTGCATTGCCTTGAGAACAGTGAATAAGGGGAGTACTAGTAGTAGCAGCGGTAGTGGTGATAAATCGACAACCGTTTACATATTTCACTAGTGTCTGCATTAGTAGTACCGGTGCAACCAGTGCACAACCAGCCTGTGTTTCCTTCCTTTCTTTCTTGCAAAGGGATCACCAAAAACTTCTACCTGCCTCTTAAATTGTGCATTCGTACCGAAAACACGAATACTTCTCCTTATTGCTTGACTGGATAGTGCGATGTGGAAGCGGAAATTCGGATTTCAAAGTGGGAAATTCCAGGATCATGCACTGAAAATGTTCTCCTGGATTTATAAATAGAACTAAGTTCTGTGGAAGGCCTGATTTATGACAATCTTTAGTTATTACCTGTAATTTCAAGGTGAGCGCAGAAGCAAAGGACAGGGGAGCTTAAACACGAACATTTTGACATCCTCTTAACTTCTAGCTTGCTATCATTACAATTGTTTATTTGGTAGCCAGTATAAGGTGATCAATGGATTAGTTTGCTTTTTAGTAAAGATAAAATAAATGCAGAGAGTTTCTTCAAACATTTTAATCGTTAAAATAGTGAATACTACAGTCTGTGTTTCATTATTCGTTCACACACTTTATAGAGTATGTAAACAATTGCATTTTCCATATCGTTGCAATTTACACTTACCATTGCCGCGAACTATACCGTAAACTGGAAATAGATATCGCAGCATAGGGCTTTAATTTTTTACCGTACCATGCAATCCACTCACTGCGCATTACCAAAACCCGACTCCACCCCAACTCAGACCCCTAGGGTGCGCCCCATTTCATCCACAAAAGACTAGGCTTGCTTCGTGCGTGGCGTGGTCTGGTGCACTACATAGCGGTTGGGGGAGGAATAATACGACGGATGAGGATGAAGCATAATATCTTTCCACCACGTCCTCAAGCGCCTATGGGGACTTCCTACTAATTCCTTCCAATATGAGGCATGAGATATCTTTTTCCCCTCCAACTGATCGACTTTCTGTTTCCGTAGAAGAAGTTATACGTGCACACCTTTGGGCTGTATCGGGTGCACAAATGTCAGTCGTGCTTGTTGTTTGGTCTTCAGGAGGTGAACAGTTCATAATGAAGAGTTGCGTGTCCAACGCAGTGCGGTGCAGCGCAGTCCACTACACCACATCACACACAAAGCAGACTTAGTCATGTGGGGATGAGGTGGTGCGTGCCCTAGAGGTGTGGGAAGTGGTGGAGTGGGATGGGATGGTACGAGGTGGTGTGGTGTGATGAGTTGATTGTGTGAGGTGAACCAAGGACGCGTTAGTTTGTTGTTGCGTTGGATTGCTGAAATGCAAGAGGGATTTAGCATGTGGAGTTGGTCAGTTGTGCAGTCAGTTAGGAAACAGTCTTTTCCCAAATGCAAGTTTGCGTAAGGTGGTACGTGAGGGAGATGAGGTGAGGCGAGGTGAAGAACATTGGTCAGCAGGATGGTTGTTGAGGCTTGGTGTTGTCAGTTGTTGGTGGAAGTGCGTCCATGCGCGTAGTGGCTCACATGGCCTTTGCAGCTGGAGTGGATGCAGGCGTAGATGTGGGTATGAATGAGTTGTTTCATTACTCGTGCTGGATATGACACGGTGGCGCTATTGGCACATGGATGGGGAGTTGCATGTGTTTCATTCCATGAGGGCAGGTAATGCTTCATTTCAGAACAGAATGGAGGGTGTTTGTGAATGGGATGCGTGGATGTATTGAGTGAGTGATAAGTGGGATGGACGAAGTTGTTGGAGACATTTGTGGATGTAGTGTTTTGTCACTATCTACCGCACCTTCTTTCATCACTATAAAAGAAGTATTTGGAGAAGCTATCTACTTCAACCTGGAAATCGAGTTAAATTCCATTTGCAAGGTAGTTAGTTTCGATTCACACATTTATGCCAAGCGAAATTTGATGGTACGAATGTTGAAAGAGATATATGGAATAACATATCAACAATTACACAAACATTTTTGGTCATTTAGTATTTTTTGACGTCCAGCCGGATACGTTCTGTTTAGGTCTATATCCACCAACTCCTTTGTCAAAACATCCAGGGTACAACCACCGGAATGAAAATTGCTTGTGACTATCTTCTGTGGCCGTCAATGATCTACTGCTGAGAAAATTTAAGTGAAATTGTAAAGCATTCACTCAGAAATCATTTTGCATGTATAGCTGAATGGGGTTAGGCGTAGTGAAGGTGTCCATAAACCGAGGACGCCTGAGTAAACGGGTCAAAGGGTTGATAAAGGATAAGTTGATGAGTGAAGTAACACATGGGTGAGTGGATGAGCCCAATAAGAGCTAGCTTACTTGAATAAGTTCACCGATGAATAGTGAATGAGTAGATGGACAGATGAGTGAGTCCGAGGTGGGAAGATAAAAGGACGCTTTAACGGATGTATGAATGACTGATCAACGGATAAATCAGGGCCTAAATCTGATGGGTAAGTGGATGGATCGGGGCTGAGTGGGTAGATGTTCAAATGGTCGATTGTTTGAGCAAATGTGCATTTATAGGAGCAAGCGATAACTGGGTGATCTATTGAATGGTGGATAGTTTGATGTGTCCAAGTTGACGAATGAAGACATGGATGGGGAGAGCAAGGGGAGATTATTTGGGGATGGGTAAGTAAATGGATCATAGAATAATGTCCTTTAAAACGCTAGCTGGGATAAGCGCCATATGAGTAAGTCTCGCGCAGGTTTACCTTCTCCAAAATGATGAATTCTTTCTCCATTTTTACTTTTTAGTCGGAAGAGCATCTCTTTGCTTTCACTTCCAAGCGCTGAGAACTCCAAGATCCCGGTTCTCCGACGTAAGCGTCAACTACAATTGCAGCAATCGCAACCATGCACCTCCCGTCACATTGAACATGCCATCTCTACACCAAACCTTGGCCCCACGGGTCTGAGTTCGAGTCCTGCTCCATGGAAGGCAGTGGCAGCAGCAACAGATGCAGTGGTGATTGAACGCTGTTCACGTTGCGGTCTACCCGATCTTACCACCATCACGACAACCATTAATGCCGCCTCTACTCTGATGACCTCCGTCTCACTTCCCTCTCTTTCCTCTCTCGATCCCGCTAATGGTACTCCTTTTGTATTGGAAAGCTCGTCACTGTCGGATTATGCCGGAGTACAATTTTGTGGCGGTTGTGTTAGTAGCAGACCTACTATGCGGCGTCTCAAGCAACAGCGTCGACACAAGGCTATCTTCACTCGTAGGCCTAATTCTAGGTGGATATTCTAACCTTTTGCTTAAAAATTTCTATTTGTACTGATGGATCTCTAACATTTTGGAGAAGAAATTCTCCATTGGTTTTTGCATTTATGTGGCGTCCTTATTTTTGTTTGCCTGATTTCGTACTTCAAAATTGCGTGATCCCCACAGATTCCGACGTTTACTAATCAGTCAATCCCTTTTAATGTGAACTTTCTTTGAGGCGTCAGTGCAAATCACCATATCCTTCGCCAGGGATGGAACTCACTCAAAACTAGGTCAGGCTTGTAAAGTGGGGTACGACAATGCCTCTTACTTGAATAGCTTTAATGTGCATGTAGTGCATTGTTAAGAAAAAGGAAGGAGGCCAATAATGATTAAAAGTGGCAATTTCTTCCGTCGGCGTGTTCGCAAATCACGCGATCCACGAAACTAGTATCCATTGTTGGTGGCTGTGTTTGCGGTAGTTAGAGTACAGCTGCAGATTTATTTTCTGCCTTTATAGATTATTGGAGCATATATGTATTGTCATATTTTGTTTTTATTACCTTGTAGAAAAAACCTGGCCTTATCGACGCATATCTACACGGAAGAGTACGTTTGTTGTGTTTTCGCAAATGCCATGTTTGTACCCGTTGCAGCATGGAAGGGATTTGGTGGACGCCGGGAAGTGGTATTTTGATGAATAAGAGAAGCCATTGGTAGAATGAGAATTTCAAGACACAATTATCAACCATCCACCCATTCTGTCATCTAATAATCCGTTCGTCAACATCTCCATCCGTTAACGCATCTTTCCCATTTTCAATTAAATCAATTCATTAGACCTTCCCGTATCCATCCAACCTGTGTCTTATTTATCTCTAAAGAACAAGAAGCGGTGTTACTACTAATCAAACCATTAACTTTGATTTTAGTCATATTCCTAACAGTTATTAGTTGGGAAGTGGTAAACTATGCTAAATGGTTTTTGGAAATGGAATTAGCTTCCCGTGTATACGGTAAAGCTCCAAAAGTTATTTAATATAAACACTAACTACCCTGACTCGATTTCCGAAACGAGAGGATACCTTTATGCTTTAGTTTTTATTCACCTTGTCCGTAACGTTTAGGCATCGGGTAGCGATGTCTGTGGGATTTTGGAAACGGCTTTGAAATCTCTTTAACGGTGATCCAGGATTTGTCATCCAAGATGGTCAGATTGGAAGATGTTGGAGGCAGTTAGCATTGGTCACGAAGATTTCCAGTCGTCCATTTTTGAGGTTCGTGAACCGAATTAGCCGTGCTGGAGTATTTGAGGTCTCCTACGCGCAACTCTCACGTTTCTGATTTCTAGTTATTGATTTCAAAAATTTTCGGCCTGGTACTGATAGCTTGATTTGATGTCACAAACCCGATGTTTTATTGAGCAACCGAGCCTTGTGTTTTCTACTTAAAACGGAAAAGTGGTGCTAAAAACCAGAAGTTTAAATGTTGTTACCTTAGGGTCACTGTGGCCAGTGGGTGGGAGGCCAAAAAAAAGCCAAGTATCTTTCCTCTTGTTCAAATTCGACTTCGGCCAGCTGCATCGTCGTTAGTTAAACTCCCTACCTGTTTCGCCTAAAGTGGTTTCAGTCATCACCCACTTGCTATAATCAGTTGACTTCTTTTGATAACGTCGGATGAATGCTATTAAGGCATGGTTAATCTTCATCCATTGGAGCTAACCATTGTCCATTGTTTCGCTCCCGGTGCAAGTCTCTCCTACTTGACATGTAGAGCACTTGCAAAACAATTTTCAAAATCCAATTGTCGCTATCTAGATTTATCTGCTACGCGGTGCCTCTTATTGCAAAATAAAGTAGGGTTTTGACTTACATTCTGTTTCATGAATCTGTTTCGATAATAGAATAAAGCAGAATATAGTGGTAGAAAATGAAAAACTTACAGCATTACCGGATGGATATCAGAGACAAATTTATTATCCAAATGCACCAGCACCTATATTAGGTGAATCCTATCTCTATATTGTAATTTTATTTCTAAATAATACTATGCTGGTAGAGCAGCTTTTTTAGACTTCGATCCTGATCACGATCTGGTGGTACTTAAACTGATCGGTAAAGTGCCATTTACTCACTTTTTTGAAGTTATAATACTATAGTGTCGATCTTTATTATATTAGCGTCTTAACGTTTTGCGTATTGTGGCTTGGTAACAGTCACTCTTCTCGCACACAGGCAAAAACACACCAAACGCGCATAAAGTTGTATAATTCGTGCAATAGGTGTTTGCATCTCATGACCTGCCTTGGCATCTTGGGATTGTTCTGACCGGTCTGTGCATCATACAGTAGAGGAAATGACCACGATAAATATTATGAGCCCTGACTGCCAAGGCGACTGTAAATTTTTCAGCTTTGCAAACGTGCGTGTCGACGACCCCAACAATGGAGCTCCAACCATAGTAGTTCAAGTGATTCAAAATGGGAGAGTAGCTTGACAACAACTATCGGCAATTTCTTCTCGTCACGAAAAGGAATAGAGTCTTACTGAAATATTCCATATATCTCCTGAACCGCATTCTTGGTATGAAACTTGTTGATCATCTCCTTTATCTGAGTGTAGGCTGTCGAATCGGATCTAAAATTTCATCACATAAAGTGGCACGATATGATTTTGTCCCCAGTGTTTTTCATTGGTGATGTTAAGGGTTTTCTGAGAAAAAATGGGCATTTTTAACAGCATACACCTCTCGAGAATGACTTGTTTTTTTTCCTGATTTCAAGCGTAAATGACAGTCAGAGGCTATATTTGACGATTAAGGTAACGAAACTACCATCCCTATTCATCATGTGTATTGCATCCAAAACAACCCGTTCGTCGAAGTTATGTAATTGATCCGTGGCACTGCTAGATTGGGTACTATACTTCTTCCACCAAACTTTCTTTTTGGAGGAACTTGAGAGTACTACTACATTGAAGCAACAGTAATTTTCTAGCAATAACCATTATGAGACCTATAGCTACTGGCATGTGGAGTACGCAGTAGCGATTCGCTCTTCATTGCTCTGTTATGTTTCAGAATGCATGAAAATTGCTTAGTTGTAAAATTGCGTATGGCTTGAATATCAACGTGCATGTCTCATTGTAATGTCTTGACAGTCTTTGTTGAGATACCGTACAATTTTCCACAAAAGATTGCTCTTAACTTGAAGGCCGCTGTCGGAACACTGAAGAGGGTTATTCACAAACGAAGACAAGAGGATAACCTTTGTATTATGGTGAGATGATTAACCTTGCCGAATTTTCTCATGAGATTGGGTGTGATTCGTCTAGTGTTCCCTTGGTCATGTAAACTCCATCAAAAGGACCACTTTGGTGTGAAATATGCTCCACAAGGGGCTTATTTCGGACACCACTATTGTGACACAATATGTTGGGGTTTTTGTACAGGTCCTGTGAATCCACTGCTTTTTTCACCGTCTAATCGTTCTTTCTGGGGCCAGACAACTTATACCGCATCGTACGGTTCAATTCCGATTAATTAATCTATCCATTGTTAAAGTATTTATCCGTCCATGCATCTATCCATCATTCCGTACAGCTGCTCTTCTCTCCACCTCCCTATCTATCTATGCATCCAGACGAAACTTATTACAACACCAAAGGGCGTTAAACGCATCTTTCTACGGGAATCAAATTTCCTATTTTTTTCTCCTCCTTTCGGTAATAGTTTGGTGAACTTCAGCTCACTCTCCGACCTCTTCATCCATTCCTGTCATTGCGACAAGACAAATCCCTTAACCCGAAGCCATCGAAAGCCACATAGCGCGTCTCCAGAGCTGTGCACTACCGCCACTTCATGCATCACGGACTTCAACAGATCACGTCGTGAGGCCTCAAACCCCCTTACACTGCCCTCACTTTCTGAGGATCTCCGCGATCATGAGATTGGCCCAGAAGAGGACAAGGCATCACCACGTCGTCATGACTTACACGAGACGGTAGGGGAATTTTCGGTTGCCGTGGCAACAACATCGTCGCCTCTGCAGCCGGAAGGTGAATGGGGAAGGAGGAATGAGGAAATGAATATTGCTGACACCACTGATGGTCCGACTGCTGTGGCTCATTGGGTTATGCGAAATCCAGATAAAGGAATCGCGTTAGTGCAGGATAAGATTACGGTAAGGGAAATGGCAGTATTTTTTGCACACAAAACTGCTTCTGTTGTATTTTTTTGCATTGATTTAAAAACATCGAGAATGAGTGGATGAAAAAAGCTTATTTTGGAAGCAATAACTTACTAAAGTCGTAGCTTTAGAATTTATACAGGGAACTAAGAAATTCCAAGATGCGTTTATTTTTCAGGAATTCAGGGGCTCCGACTGTTAAATTCGTAGACTTATTCTCGTGTTTAATCTGTACCTGGAGGACTTCAGTATTGATCTCCTAGCGTCCCTGAACTAGCGTATCTGCTACCTTTCCCAAAAATTCCATCGTTGGTATAGGGGAAAGATTTGTCTGGTGCAATTTCTTCGCACGACAGTTGGTCACACATCATTGAGGCGTACAGGATCAGGCAAGCGTTCCACACATTGAAGGAATGTTTACCGCGCTAAATGACTGTTTTGCTGTGAACCGGGAACGGGATCATCACTGATGGACGTATTCTGGGTGGTCTTTAAAGTGTGCGTCATTGTACTGTCCAAATTTCGCCTTGCTGGTCGGTTGAGCGTGTCATCACCGTGCCGTACTATCCTTGAAGTGAACTGTAAGCGTGGGTAGTATCGACGGATGCATTAGCTGCTATACGCTGTTGCGTGAGCTCGCTGATACTGTGGTCCCCCATCTTGATTGAGTATCCAGGCCGAGCTGGCCCTCAACGGTATATTACGGATGTAATACGGCGACGGTGGCATTCTTTTTCATACGAGGAAATTCAGATGTTTCTGTCTACCATGAATGTTCTTTCTACTGCAGCTTCCATGATTCTAGAGCATCTGCATGGAAGTGAGACCATTTCCTACCTTCTTAGGATTAGTTTGCATTAGGTAGCACGAATAACGGTAGTTCTGGGTTCCACGACCGGTTTACCAAGGTGGATGTGGTCTATATGGACGGCTTCTGCGTAGTTTTAGGTATCTGAGGTGTTTTTACATTGGGCTCATCGCATTGACAAAAATAACAAAAATGAGCAAATCAGGTTAAGGGATCGAAAAGTCTGTGAATGTTTTATTCTTTGAAACGATCATTGCATCATATTATTCGCACTTTTTTTTCAAAAAACACTTTTCTACTAACTCAACTTTAATGAAACGCCTCGTCTTAGCTTAGCCAATTTGTTTCGCAGCTGCCTAATGCTCTTCCATTTCATCCTTCCTTTCTCTCTCGGTGCGCTGAGTGAAATCTCCCGCCATTAACAGGTGGCACGACTAAGTACTAAAATAGTTATTCTTTTGGATCTTGCCGTAAATAAATATGCAAATTCAGTGTCCGCAGTCATTGCACTACAGCGTTGAGGTTACCTATCTGATGAGGAAGGTGATTGCCGTTTCCTGGTCGTGATCGTCCGGCAATTTAACGACTGCTCACCATTTATTTGATTATGCATATTTGTGGTCTTCATGAAATACACTGATGGGATATTAATTTATTTGATTTAGTTTGAATGTCTTCTAACAGATTTAAAGAAGGTGTAATCAAAATGGGTCGAAAATAGGAGATTATTGGCATTTAGTACTCTGGCTTCCACACCTACAGAGAGATGGAGGGGAAACTTACTAGAATAAATAAAATAAACTTCAATTGTGAAATATTGGTACATCATTTTTTGGCACCTGGGTCCTGGTTTATTTCACATTCAGTAAGGTGAGTATAATGCCTCTGTAGTAGTTAAAAATCGCAGCCAAATGTTTATCATGTTGGCCTTTACTCTACATAGTAGATGGTCGTGCATTTACTGTTCCGGGCAAAAAATAATTGGAAATGGAAGGTTACGCCGCAATACATCTCATACTGAGCGATGAAAAAGCGTCCTAAATGATTGAATTTTCAGTGGTTTTCATTATAAAGTTAAGTAAATAGCTGCAGGTGGATTCCCAAAATACGCTATTTCGTGTAATCCTTCTCCAACAAAATATAAGATTGTAGATCGCACTTTTATAAGGCTTTTTGTGCCCAAAAACAAATAGCCTATTGCTAGGTACCTCCATTTCCATCTTTGTTATATTACCCAAATGTCTATTCACTTGCAAATTGATGTGACATATTTGAAGTTTGTGACTCCAAATCTGACTCAGAATTGCACTTTTCGTCCATTCTTTGGCTTAGTATGCTTTGAAATCTCTTCTTTGCCAGTGAGGAGATCGAAACATGGCATTTTAGTAGTCACCTCTGTGCCGTTGAAATGATTAGTCACCTCCACATGACCCTTCTCTCTATTCATGGAAAGTTTCAGTTTATAAACAAGTGAAAGGTACAATCTACTCCGAGAATTCATCTCATGTGACATTTAAACCAGGCGTTTCGTTATGCTTTGGACATCTTATCCATCAGCTCTTCATTATTCTGCGTAGACTAATCTAAATGCCATACAAGACCTCCCTTACTCGGACCCTCCTTTCTAGTCGATTTTTTATAGGAAGTTGCATCGAAACCCTGTAATTGAAGTTTGTGACTGTAGATATTCCTTCTGGCGAAGCTAAACCCTAGGTTCTGCTGATACTGTGATATCGACACTAGCGCTTGTAACCCCAATGCCCTCCATTTATCCATTAGCAAGAACTGGTTCAATGGGTGTTAATCCACCCAGAAGACGGCCTCGCTCTGATCCGTCTCTTACAGGAGAATGGGGAAGAGGTCAAGATTGAGGATGTGAGTCGTGTAATGTCTCGTCTAACCTCAACACTAACATTTGAGTAATGCCACGTAAAAGGGTTTTACTACCTCTCTCTTACATCTCGGTCCTTCTTAATTTTGAAGCTACTCAAAAGTGATTCAATTCGCCCTGCTGGACCACAAAGGGTTTGGGCACTTGGTCGTGTCACTGCTTGGCATTCTGCTCTGTCGCCATTTCAGGTGAAGGGTATCGAAAAAATAATCATTCACTTCTAACTAGTAGATAGCCATTTGGCGTGGAACGTTGCTAACCCCTAATCGCTACAAGAGGGCATTCTGCTTTTTTTAGATCAGGGTATTAAAGTTGAGGTAACTGATTTCAAAAAAATGACAGAATTCACACTGCGGATCCCCTCATTCTTCTTTATTATAACGAAATTGAGTAAAGCTTCCATTAATTCTGGCAAAATTCATAATAACGAATTGATGTTCCTTTTTGTCTGTCTCGTTAGCGCCGTTCCCTCTCTCAAACTTTCATCATGATGAACGGAGAAGAGGAAAAGAAACTATCAAAACAGCAGTCTACGGAGCAGAGCCGACCCGTAACCTCCGCCAATTCCACCGACTGTCTGACAAACGTTGTGGCGTCATCAACATTGTTCGTGGGAGGAGACCGTCTGGTGAATGCCTTTGCACCTGGCACAATGACCTTTGTGGTGCTGAAGGAGCATTTGAAACAACACGTTCTCTTGCCACCTACTTTTAAGGGTCATATCTACTCGGATTTTTCCCAACTTCCAGTTCCCTTTCCCTACTTCTCCAATCCTACAGTGCGATCCTCCAGTGTGCACCTTGTCATCTGTGTGCATGGACTTGAAGGTAGGTTTTTAAGCAAGGGATTCCCTGTTAGTCATTTATTAACAAGTAGGTCGTTAGTGTTGCATGAATGTATTCAGTCTTTTGCAAATTCATGGAGTTGTTTATTCCATTATTCATTAATCGTCTCATCCAATCACATCTACGAAATAATCCACTCATTGACTTGTCCATCGAATTCTTCGGCCACTCTTTCAAAATCCTTTCGGGTATTTTTCTCTTGGATCTATTCATGCATCCTTCCTGAATTAATTGATCTATTCCAGTTTTATCCATTGAATCACTCGCGACCTGTTATTCGATCCATTCGTTTACTCTCTTATCTATTAATCTGTATGTCTGTGGTTCGGTCCTTCTTTTTGCAGTCATTTGCTCTTCCATCGGTCTCCACGTGATTTATCCTACCTCGTTTTCTTCTATCCATTCATTTATTTACCCTTTCCTGGGTTAATCTACTTCCTGATCTATGCTCAACTTGTCTCTCGATTCCATCTGTATATTCATCCATGGTCTTTATTTTCATCCTGACCAATGCGTTTATTTGCTCATTCGAGTGCATCCATCCGCCTATCTGTACTTCAGTTCAGTGTTTAATTGGTTCATTAGGAAAAGCCTCACTGGCTGCACTGTTGACTGGACTAGCCAGAAGTACTCCATGATTCCAATGGGGAACTGGGCTTGTGCCGGAATGACAAAGTAGTCTTGACGCTGGGGTTAGATGCGAAGCTACTGTACCAGCGGAAATCTTCAGCTTCCTACGCTGTACAGCATGTCATAGACCAAAACACGAAAAGGTTTCAAGAAACAAGTGGTTTGGAATCCGTGAACTATTCGGGGTGGACTTGTTGGATGCCTATCTTCAGATTTAGTGACGAAAAGTCAGGGGATTTATCAATGAGCAACACAAACTACGGACATTTTAGTACTCGGGACCCCCATTCGGCATAGCCCGGTAGATTATGGATACCATGCTTCGCGATGCCGAAGGGCCGTCAGCTCATAAGGATGATATAAACATCACTGGGCTCAGGTCAGACTCAACTCCCTAGACTAATGGAGCACGTCCATGATAGGACAGAAGATCAAGGCTTTCATATACCCTGGGGTAATTATGTCTTTGCCATGGACTCCGCAAAGTATTTGAAATTTACGAACGGCGAACATGACAAGGAACAGGACTTATCAAGAGAATGTCGACGTATCATTACAGCTCTGTATGCGTTTCTAGGACTTTTTTGCCAGCAATGCAGGATATCAGAGGTCTGCTTAATGTATTATTCACAAGAAATAAAGTGGCGTTGGCCGATAGGATTAAGTTAATAGCTAGTTCACAATTTTTGCTGACTCATCACGACCCCAAAATAAAGGTTATTCTCGTATTAAGATCAACCTAACAAGACCTACCTTTATAGAGGGCAATGAAATGTCAGAACCCCACGGGTCAAGTTATCGAAAATGACCTGGGCTGATCGGTCAAAAGAATATTCCGTTAAAGTGGCGATTATTGAATGAAACTGGGCAACAAATCCCACCGATCAGTTGTATCCTTATTTCTGAAGGTGGGAATGCTAAGTTAATAGTTGGTTTTCTCGGTAGTTGCCTAGTGGTCTCCCATGTTCTCATGCTTGTAGTAGTGATGTCGGAGGCGGCGTCCACTTTTAATTTCACAACCATTTTGTTGATAAAGTTCAAATTTTACGACATTTACGTTGGGCGACTTCATTTGTCAACGGACACTATCGCTTACGTGCGCCACAACTACCGCTAACAGCAGTGCTCATGCCCGTCATCTCATTTTGGTGGAGAATGTCTGAACAGGACAGGTGTGAACTGAACCAGATTGGACTGGACTTGCGGCTATTAAGCGTGTAAGACTGAGCTGAACAGCGTTTATGTTAAATTACTCGCTCGGAGACACGAAAAGCATTGCATAGTCAAAATTTGCGAAAAGAGAAATTGGAGCAGGTTAACCAGAACACTTGCAGAAAAGGTTCTTCCTTTTCCGGTATGAAAAATGATTCATATTTGCGCTCTCAGCGTAAGAAAAAATGGGTAATCTTTTTAAATTGGATTGTACTCAACAAAATTGAATGCCCAGCTTTGTACTCATCTTCAGCACATCCTTCTAAAATAACAGACTTCGAAACGTAAAAGAGAATATTCCCTTATAAATGGATGAACATCAGCCTTGTATTTTGGTTTTGAATTTTCTTTTTTTACTTAAAGCCAAAGCATAAACTTAACATTTACATTCCTTTTTGTGTTAAATTGCTAAAGGAGACGGTATTTCAAAGTCGATCCGTACGGTAAAAATAAGTTTGTGATCTTATTCTAGTAAAGTAACTACACTGATGATATCCAAAACCCCAGAAATAATTTCTACGTTTTTTGTTCAGAAGTTGAAAATTCTAGACCACCTCTCGATTTGCACTCTTGTTAGGCTCTACTGGCCAAGATGCCGTTGAGATACTCTATGCGTACCTATAATCGCTCTAAGGCCAAGGCCACTGGCTGTGATAATAAAAACCAGACACTGCCAACCTTCCAAGACCTTTGGTAGTCTAGCTGCTAAGCCCATAGCTACTTTTTGTACTCCCAAATCTCCGTATGTCGGTTTTATTGGCTGACATCTCGATGGTGCTCACGATCACACGCAATTAGCAGTTCATAAAAACCGCGAAGCTCTCCTGCAATATTTTTTTCGCTCAAATAATCATCAGTCTTCTCAAAACCAGACACAAGCCTACCTAGAATCTATCTTTCATAAAGTAGCCCTAGAAACGAACGGTTAGGTCCCAAGAAAACTCCAGTTGTACCTTAGTTTTGTCTCAGTCGCTTACTACTTACTTATCTGACGCTAGTGCCAAGACAAGGTGATTGCCATCACCTGAAGAAATACCACCTTCCTCCCACTCTCCTGTCCTAGGGTGAAGTAGAAGATTTTGTTACATCTATGCATTGTGTTGGATCGAGTGGATAGATTTTCCCCATAGTTCTTTGAACTTGGGCAAGAAATTCTTGGTGAACAATTACGTCTCGAATCGCACACACATACATATGTAAAGCGTGCACAACACTGGAACGCAAGTCAATTCTTAGAATAAATTAGCTAGCCTTTAACAATTTACATGAAGGTGGTGGAGAATATGCACTTATTCTTCTTTTAAATTTACTACCTTTTGATAATGGATGTGGGTTCATTTGCCTAACTTCTGTGACGTTTACTTCCTAACCAATGCGGGCACAGAGAAAGCACTACTAAAGGTTGGTCTTCACAAAATTACTTATGTTAACTCATCAAGTCTTCATTTTTACTGATAACACAGGATCGTCCCGAATGCGACATATATCTATGTGAACAAAACATTGTCCGAATTACACTTTAAGCTACTTTAAGATGGTGCGTTCTACCAACCTCACCTTCACAAAGTGCCATGCAATGCACTTTATGGAGAGCTTAAGCAATTGTGGGACCAAGTTGGATACCGCTTGTAAAGCGGACTAGTTTGAATCACATTCAACAAGTTTAGCCGACGTCCTATGATAGCATTTTATGCCTCATAGCACGAACATTAGCAATCGCATGCAATTTTGCACCTGCTTCTTTTAGTAAAATGGTAACGCATATTTGTAGTAAAAGAATAGCAAATATTGCGAGTCTAGATATGCATGGAAGCCTTACTCTTCCAATAGGAAAAAAAGTGCGGTTGGTCCTAACTGTGTCAGGAAAAAATGGCAAATTCAGTTCCTGATAGACTGAAAGAAAATAAGCCACTAGTGGTTTTCTGTACGAAGTAGCGTTTTTATTTCCCTATTCTCCCTTTCATTCCCTCTCAAATACAAAAGTACTTCAGGAAATGAGGCGTGCAAATTAACGAGATTGGGAATGGGAAGCTTTGTAAGATTGAGTTGACTAATTACTTCTCCTGTTTAATATGGGTGTGTACGCAGAAATGTAGAAGAATAGAGCTAGACCTGAAATAAAATTATGAAATCATGCATGGTTGAATTTGTTACTGAGCTAGATTTTTATCAACTTTTCGAGTTTCATAACTACGCATATACTCAGTAGTTTGGTACTGGTGCCTAACTCAAACCGAGGCTCCATGAAAGAGGTTAATGTCGGGGTGATAGTTCGCGCAATTGTATGTCTAAGTGTATCCCATCGCGCTCCATCCACTTCAGTTCTGCTTAGACACCCTTCATTAGGATAGGTTGACAGGTAACCGCGTTACTGTTAGTGGTAATTGTGAGCGCATGCAACAATGCGTATTTATAAGTAAATTACACCCTCATCAATGGAGTAAAAGTTAAACAAAAGCGAGACAGCTTTTTAATTTTGACCATTATATAGGAGTAAAGAGTTAAATGATTCACAAAGTCAAAGGAACGCATTTCGAAGCAGACCAGGATAAGTATCACGAGAGACTGCATCTTAAAATTAATGCAATTTCTACTCCTAGAAACTTCTTTTCTTTTGTGAACGAGAAACTTCTAGTTTAACTTAAACGTCACGTTCTTCTTGGAGTCCAAAACAAGTGACATCGTTGTTATGTACAATTACGTAAAGGTCTCGTTTTGGTCATCTTCCTTTATGCACCTTGAGTTTACTCTTCTGCATGGGCCATCACGGCTTTATCCCAGTAAATGGAAATCAGTCACAATTACAGTGACGGTTCCGGGTCTCTACTTCTTTTCCGTATAGGTAACTGTCTGGACCTGCGGTTGCTGACAATGTATCTACAACTGGCTCTACCTGATCATCCACTGGAGTTTCTTATGTCCGACAGCAATCATGAAGACACTTTTGGATCGTTGGAGCAGCTCCGTGACAACCTAGTCCAAGAGATTCTCGAGCACATTCATTCAATGCCGGAAAAACCCACTCACATCAGGTATGTCTTCGATTTGATTTTTGGCACAACCTTTGCATCTGGGAGCTTTTTGCGCGATTTTGTTTTTCGCTGATTTGTACGGCCGAAGTTAAACTACTTTCACAGGACATCGTTGAAGGGGTAAACATACATCAATCTGTGCGTTTACGAATCTATTTTTCGGCCACATAAACACCTAAGATCCATTGTTCGACTATTTTTAATCCATACAGCTATTTCATTAATTCATCCGTAAACCAACCATCTCCTCCTACATTCATCCCTCTGACTATCTGCGATTAACCAGTTTACTCATTCACCCATCCAACTATCAAAAGTCAAAACAAGGCTGCGGCATTTCACTATTTTTACTTTCACTTTACTCGCATTAATATCAGCTCAGGACTTCTGTTTATAAATCCAGGAGAACATTTTCAGTGCATGATCCTGGAAGTTCCCACTTTGAAATCCGAATTTCCGCTTCCACATCGCACTATCCAGTCAAGCAATAAGGAGAAGTATTCGTGTTTTCGGTACGAATGCACAATTTAAGAGGCAGGTAGAAGTTTTTGGTGATCCCTTTGCAAGAAAGAAAGGAAGGAAACACAGGCTGGTTGTGCACTGGTTGCACCGGTACTACTAATGCAGACACTAGTGAAATATGTAAACGGTTGTCGATTTATCACCACTACCGCTGCTACTACTAGTACTCCCCTTATTCACTGTTCTCAAGGCAATGCAATGCAAGGCAAGGCAAGGGAGGGCTAACAAAGCCTTTTGGCAACCGCACTCGTACTCTCTGTCCCACCGTCTGTTGACAATGTAAATGAATGCGACATGGTCTGCTGAGTTGCGAGGTCTTTTCCCAACCATTCCGTCTAGTTCCATTGGAGGTGGAGGGGAGAACTCGTCAACTTGGTGCGTGTCGTCAGGTTTTATGCGGCTGCATTGTGACGAATTCCGTTTTGCTAGACGACTCACATACGGAGAAGTGATTAGCGGAGGCGGGAGGAAGTAGTGGGTGAACTCATCTGTAAACCTATATGTGAAACAAGGATGGACGTGCTTCCAATTCCACAATGATGAAGTCAAGGTTCAACTAAGTCAACGCGGACACGATGAATCACTGACCCAAACGACGCGGTAAACGTGTTTACGTGATGAGAGATGGATGCGTTAGGCTAAAATCTAAGGCACTGTACCGATATTTACGTCGAATAGTCGGCGTTACGTTAAGCACGGTTGGATAAATGCATCAGACAAGTAGAGTTTCCTTCAAAAAGATAAGTTGATCAGAGGTGGATGAAAAAGAAGTTGATAAATAAGAGGTGATGGAATGATCCCAAAGGTACGAGTTGATGGGTTGGAGTTCAGTGCGTAGATAGGTAGATGGGAGCATTAATTCGGGGTTGGATAGTCAGATCCAGGATGGAGGAATAGGTTCAAAATTTATGTGTGGTTGGATAAATGCCTGGAGCATGGATCGATCCTACATCAGTGGTCTTGCCTTTGGTGGATGGGTGGAGGAATAAATGGAATTTTGTTGGAACGATCAGAGTAAGTTTAATGGGTTCCGGCCCCTTTTATCAATTTTTATAGCACTCGTTGTATGGCTAGACAAGTGAATTTATAAGTGTATCAGGACTGTATATATGAAAAAGTAGATGGATGGATGATCTTTTGATCTTTTTGTGGAAGTTTTATTTGTTCAATGAAGTGATAATTACGTATTGCCTTACTTTCCTGCTGGTGTTTGAAAATAAACTCGGGCACCGTATGTTTAACGACTAGTAGTTCACTTGAATTGAAGACTTATTGAGTGTCTAACTTATTGGAATCCGTTTTGTCTGATTCACTCTCAGCAAAATACTGGTGGGTATGACATTTACTGGCAAATGGTATACTTGTTTGGCTCATTTGAAGATTTTTATGGGAATGACAATTTTCTTTGGACCTTTTGCACGCCCATGGAAGTGGAACAAATATTGTTTCCTCCTCTTTACTGGTTACTGGCTGGCGTTCGATTGTCTCAAAATATTCAGTTATTATACATATTTTAGCATGCCTAATTTTCTTGTCGTTTGGTTCATTTTTGATCTACCTACTTTATCTCTTGCAATCGTGCCTCTCTGTTAGCTGTTGCGTGGACAGCTACCTGGAATCCATCCAAATTCTGCTCTCAACTTAAGGTCGGTCCACCTTTAATTTTCTTTTTTTCCCGTTACTTATCACTAGGATTTTTTATTCATTCTCTGTAGTTATCATTAAAGCCAACTGGACTTTTGGAGCGCTCTGTACTTGTTTCATTATTATGATTAATTTCGAACTCCGTAATCCGTTTATAGACGCCAATTGTGCAAGGGAGAACATCAACCCCCCCCCCCCCCCACTATGCACACACGCCAACAGAAATGACTGTACTTTAGGCACCCACAGTACTCTGCGTGTAACAGTGTGGTGTAGCTTCCTGTTTACCATCATTTAAGCACAATTTTTCGTAGCTATCTCCACCCCAAGGTGGTAACTCCTATACCAAACCGTAGGGGCAACTAGTTAACTATGCGGAAGTAGTCATTATCAAATTCTCAGAAGACGGATAAAAGTTGTAAGATTTTCAATATAACTCACTACCATGGCTTACGAGTTGTGGGAATTTTGAAAATGTATACCGTTGTGCACATGTATAGATTTTAATGCATCCTCTTAGCCGATACAATGCTCTTTGTTTATGATCTGTACTACTTTTACCTAATTTTAAGGCCTCACTTCATAAAAGCTCGATTTATGAGTGGGACTCCAGCTTTTAAACCCCACTTAAACTTATTTTACCCAGCATGTCATTATTGACACATCAGTAATGGATAGACGTGTCTCGGCTCTCCCTGTCTTCTGATCAGCGTATACTTAATCCCTACCTCTTTGTTTTGACCAGCTTCATTGTATCTGTTTATCGAGGGTGTGGGAAGCCTTTTTTGCCTCCGATAATTTATGCCCTCTTCCCCCTCACATTTATGGGCCTCTTCGTCACTGATGCTTTTTGATCACACGGTTGTTTGTCTACCTTGGCCAACTGCTTTTCTCTCTGGCTGACCGGCCTATCTCTTGTTAATTTTTCTTGCTCGACATTTAGCTCTGCTTCTATGTTGACCGGCTTTATCGCATCCATCTACCGAGTGAAAAACAAAGTTTAGTTTTGCGCCATTGTTCATGCTTATTCTCTTGTTCAATCCAATTAGTGAATGAGTCAATATTCGGAATAGCTTCCGATCATCTGTTAATTACGTCTCTTGTCTTTCTGCACTGACCAGCTTTATTGGGCACAGCCTGGGCTGTGTGCTAGTCCGCGCAGCGCTGTCAAGTCCACAAATGGCACACCTCTATCCCATGTTGCATACCTTCCTCTCCTTCTGCGGTCCCCACTTGGGCACACTCTATAGCACCTCAGGCCTCGTCTCCATGGGTATGTGGGCTCTACAGAAGCTGAAAAAGTCTCGAAGTCTCCTTCAATTACGTCTGCGCGACAACCCCGACCCCCGGGAGACCTTTATGTACGCGCTCAGCGCGGGAGAGGGATTCGATCGATTCCGCTATGTCCTCCTTGTCGCCAGCCCCCAGGACCACTATGTTCCGCATCACTCTAGTCGCATTGAGCTCTGCCGGGCAGCCCTGCAGGATCCCTCCGAAATTGGTTCGTTGTCTTCGTCCCCGTCTATAGTTTGTTGATAGATATGACACTTGTGTCAATTTAATTTTTAATGGTTCTCCTCTGAGAAGCTGCAAATTTCATTTTCCATCACTGGGTAACTCCTAAATCCTTTTTACTGTTCTTAGGCATAGTATATATGGAGATGGTGGCAAACATTCTTCAGCGGATGATCAAAAGCGGCCGTACCACAGTGGTGCGCTACGATGTGCACTATGAGGCACAGAGCTCCGCCAACCACTTCATCGGTCGCGCCGCGCATATCGCTGTTCTCGACTCTGATGTCTTTATGGAGAAGTTCTTCTGTGTCTCAGCCGCTAAGTACTTCCGTTGCGATGACAGTGAGAATGGAAGTGGAAGCGGTGAACCAGGAACCGATGATCCGTCTGCCTCTTCTTTATCTCTCACCTTCGATGCTACCCCCTTGCAGAAGGAGGTGTGTCATGGAGAGCTACTCTAACTATTGTGTTTAAAAGTTATTCTTTTGTAATTCTAAGGAACCGCTGACACCAACAACATTTAACAACATTAGTAATTCAGATTGAAGATATTGCATTAAGCTATATTCCGATTGACAGTTTGTTTATATATATGCGTTTTTACTTTTCTTTTAGGCTGACGTACTCACCCACATTCCACCGAATTAGACTGTAAATAGGATTCAAAACCGGTCGAAAAACTGGCAAGGATTCGTCGGGTTCCTCTTGTTTGGTGCGGCACAGTTCCCGTTGTCTTTCATGTTAATTTTTCCCTATTCCGGATGCGCTCACCCCAACTGTATCTGAAAACTTGGGGAAAAAAGTGGCTCTCCCTTCGAGCTTTGTATACAACTGCTTGACTGTTGGGTTTGGGTGCATCTCGTTGGTTGAGTTACGCCTTCTTTATAATTAGGGGGGAGGTTTCTCTAGATGTAGTTATTGCGTCGGCGGTCTTCCGGCAGCAAGCGTTGCTTGAGAGACTTTCATTCCACTTCGAGTTGACGGCTGAACAATATCTTGGCTTATTTTTCCTTGTATCATATTCTTCTACTTATTTCGTAAGCATTCGAGGTCTATCACCATGGCGGCAAATAATGCGGTTGTAAGGTAGGTTGTTGTTAAATTACTGCTGCTTATAATGAAGTTTACGGCATCCTGTATGGAGACTGCTGCTAATTTTTAGCAGGGCTTTGTTACACACAGCAAGGCTAAATCAGCAAAATTGCTAAATTTAAGATAAAGTTTAAATCAATAAATTTTTTTGCTCATGACCTTGGAAGATGTTTTAAGCTTTCAACGTTATCGGAGGCGCTGTGTTAAATTTGCTCTATGGCTCTTACCTCGAGGGGAGACTACCAGTTAAAACTCAAGGCTAAGAAGAAAGTACAAGAAACCACAAGTCCGTTAGAAAAGCTGCGTCTTCAATGCCTTGCTAGAGGAGGAACTGGTATTTTAGGGCTTGGAAGGTTAATATTTCTAACTGATTATTTGGCCTTAGGGCAATAGCATAATTCTTAATAAAAGTCTATGAATCTACTATCTCATCCCTTTGATATAAAATACGTTAGTTTTACAGGGTTTTGTATTTTATTCACACATTTGCATTCTCTAGTTGTAAGCACAGGTGATTTTCCTCAAAGAATTCATTCTGGTACACATTTTTTGAAGGTTTCATGTATTTCGCACTATGATACAATTTTTGTTTCACTTAAGGCCATGGGTTCTTTGCCATCTTTCATATTAGTGCAATTCGGGCTTTTCATTTTGTGTCTACGATGTGCACAGTAAAGTAGTGCGATGTATAATTTTCTGTTTCAAAGCAATATTGTACGTTTCCTTTTGCAGACAGTTTCGAATTATAGACGATGACGGAAACAAATTACTTGACTTGCGTGAATTTACGAAAGGGTGCGCGGATTTCGGTGTAGACTTGACAAAAGAAGAAGTTAAGGAGATTTTTGAGTTACTTGACAAGGATGGGAGTGGACACATAGACTTTGATGAATTTTTGGAAGCTCTACGTGTATGTGCAAGTTGCTTGGTCATTGTAGTTTTGTATAGCCTCCTATGCCCAAATGTAGGGTAGATTTGATCAATCAGGCTTTTATGAAGATGGATAGATCGAGAGATGGTTATATCACTGTAAGTTATCTGTAACTTGCTTAGTATAAATGAATTATGCTTATCAAAATAATGTGCATTAATGCCTGGTCTAGGCCTTTGAATGTTGGGGCTACTTTTGCTTTTTATATATGAACAGGATTATGTTGCAAAATTGTCGTGATGAATAAATGAACTGGGTCTTCAATAAGAAGAACAATTTGCTTTACTAGAATGGCAATTTAGTACTTATTAGGAAGTTAATGGGCATTTTTTTGCCCTCGTCATTTATTGATTGTTTAATTCTCACAAATAGACTGCGTCAAGGGAAGATTGGGAGTTTACTGCAAAATTTTGTTTGCTCCTCGAAAAGTCTATACTCGATGAATTCAGGAGATGTATAAGCGGCTCATAATGTGATTTTATCCATCTTAGAGGGCAGGTACATTCAAGTGTTAAATCACTTTATTAAACGACGAGCTATAACGACAAAGAAATTCCAAATGAATTCCATTTTTGGAAGGAGAGTACCAAGGAATCGGCCTAAAGTAATTCAGAACTCACTACTTCCTATAGTTTTTTACTAGTTATCAGGCATGTTCTTCGATATTGCTGCAAAATTGTTGCAGTAACTGATTTCTTACTCTAGGCGGAGGATTTACGAGGTGTATACAATTGCAAGTTTCATCCAAAATACAGAAACGGTGAATGGACTGAAGAGCAAGTGTTTGAGGAATTCCTCAGGAAATTTGAAGCCCCAGCTGAAATTGATGGGAAAGTAAGAACCCATTTTCATCACTTCACTTAAATAAACACTTACTAATTGCTAATTTATAGTACATAACAAACCACTTGCTAAAATATATTTTAAAAAAATGGACAAATATTGGAACAAGGACAAGTCGTCAACAAAAGAGAAATAAGTATGCTATTCGTTGATGCTAAATTGGGTCAAATGAATCCCTAAATGAACTAAAAAGGCACTGGAGGCATTTTTCTTTCGCATTACTGAGAAGGACATCACGAACTGCTAGGCCAACGCCTGTGCAACATACTGCCTAAACGTACAAGAAAAAAAGAAAACCCCTGACTAAAATGATTGAGTAGCATCCTCTTGATTCGGAAACTTGGGTTCTTCAAAAATTTTATTGTTTGTTGCAGTCAAATTGACGAAGTTCACTCCTGACTAAAATAATCTCTTGCAAGACGTCACTTTTGATATTGATTTTGTTACCCGAGCATACAAGGCAACTTTGTGGAGTAATACTCACATGTAACCACGGCAACTGCATTGTCAGAAGCCGTTGCCACGGTAGCTTACATACTCTGTTGTTCAGAGTATTGCCTTTTATCTCTCTAAATTCTCCTCTGTGAATAAAAGCATTATTAATGTTGTTTTTTCGTTTTTAAAATGTTATTACTCTTTCGAAATCGAATTGGGCGTCCAGAGGAATCCACATTTTTAATTTGGAGGCAATTTTTTCTTGTCATTCCTTCGACAAAATGAGCGGCAAATTTAGTGAATTCACAAAAGTCATCCATACTAGTGATGAAATTGGATACTGCTTTTTTGTAGCAAATCTAAGGTGCCTTTTTATTTACAAATTCAGTGTCATTTTTGATTTCAGGTTACAAAATCAGAATTTCTAAACTACTATGCCGGTGTCAGTGCATCAATTGACAACAATGCGTACTTTGATTTGATGATGCGTAATGCCTATAAACTGTAAGATGGTTCATTTTTATTTACTCCATTTGCAAAAATAGATTTCCCTTAATCATGCATTTTCATTTTAAACGAAATTTTGTCTAATATGCACTTTGGTTCGCAAGAGTAATAACAATGAAGTTTGGTTGTCTTCGAAGTTTGCTATTCAACCACGAATGCGAATACTTCTGGGACGTCGAATGAGCCAAATGAGAATCGTAAAGCTACCTTCGATTCCCTTGGGACATTCCCACTTTCGCGATCTAGAAATTTCTGTTCAAAAGTTGAGCTTCCAAATGTCCCAGAAAGTCCATCAATTTGCACCGTTACCTAGTTACCCTCACTGATCAATATGACATGGATACACATTTTATATGTCCCGCTAGTCACTGTACGATGTAAATATGTGAAAATAGTGACCACCCAAAGCCTTCAGTAGCTCAGCCAACCAGGATGCGTGCGCACGCCGTACTCCTAGATGTCCGTGTTTAGATCTTAGCCCCTCATGTGTGCCAGTCAGAGTTTCGACAGTGCTCTTGCACGCACAACACCCACGGTAGAGCATAGCAAAGTGCCTGATACATGACGGCCTCGAGACCCGGACCTAACAGGAGTATGAACACTAGAACCTAGCCTCCTATTTCCAAACCTTAACTAGTTCCCATGCCGAAAGGAGGGAAGGAAGGTGGTCACGTGGGCAAGATGTTCTGCTGATCTCGGAATAAACAAACACATAAAAGTTCAGTGCTAACGGACAACTAAAAAATGGGAAGGAACCCTCCAATTAAAATGTTATAATGGTTTTAAAGCTCAGTTGAGGCGTTAAATAGTCTTGTATTTTCTAAACTAAAGTTGCTCCTAAGCCTTGGTGGCATGATTTCCGGCCATACATTAAAGTGATCTATTCTACTGTGTAGGTATGCCTCATTAAAATTTCAAGTAAGACTCGGGTCCTTGTATTGGTGGCAGCAGTAAACAAATCCTTTCTATGGTGGTCATCAGATCTAACTAGCACAGGAGGAGATCCATCACGCAATGGCAGCAATCGGTTTCTGGTATGTAAAAAAAGGTCGGATTAGCCCTCACTTTATCTCTTCTGTTTGGATTCACAAGATGACTGCTGTTGAGGTTCGGGAGGCAAAAAAGCCAAAAAAACGTTAGCGCACACAATGTTCTTCCTTAGGAATTTAATTGCGCTTTCCTCACCCAGCGACGACCTCACACCATCATTACATTAATAAACGGCTCCACTAATTTGTCACCTCGCCGACAGCTACCTGATATTCAGTGATCGCATTGATGTCCACTGCAAGAGGTTTAGCACATTGTTCACGCATAGTCAAGGGTGCCACCAAGTTTATTAAAAACTGTTGGCATCGCCAACACATGGTCAAGAATCCTCCGAAATCCAAATCCACTGAAATTCCTACCAGCACCTTGACCCAGTGTCTGGTCACATATTAAGGAATCCAGTTCAGACAATGGTACACGGATAACAGAATGGACTTTAGACAATAGGACACAGTTCACTTAGCAGAAAACCCGTCATTACTGCTACCAACACGACAGTAACGAAATATATTCCGTACTAGGCCAGCCTCATTCCAGCAAACGACCAAAGCGGTTTGTTGACATGTTCAAGGGAGTACAGCTAAGACACTATAGGGAAGGACGATTGCCGAAGCAGAAGCAATAATGGAAAGAAAGCCTAACTCGGTCATCCATTCGTAATAGGTTATCAATCCAAACACGATCAGTGGATTGGTGGAAAGATCTACGCAAGCGCTGAAAGGTATTTTAGTCATTAATGTTTGAAACAACATCTGAATGAGGCAGCGCAACTACTAGCGTTTGGGATATGCTAAGAAAGCATCCCCACCCGTTAATCCTACATCATGTAACACCATTAAGGAAGAGGTGCAAAATAATCCATCGTGATCACGGAAGTATTTTAGCTGAGTGCGTGCGATTTTGGTGAATTTGGCACCCGGATGATACCTTACCGTCTATCGTTAATTTAAAAACGTTTTAATAAAGCTGTCAATATCCTCCCTCATGTGCGAGCAGTAAGCGAAGCTTCTGGCAACGGACTTTTTGCAGCTGACGTTAGGGTGATCGCTGCAGATTTGGCAAAGTGACCTCCTACGTAAAAGCATGCGCAAATCAGCGTGACCGCCAAACATCGGCCAGCTTTCAGCTAAGCAGAGTCGCGATGGGTAAACTGTGCAGCAATAGGATAGAGATTTGCTGTCATCGCTATGCGACAAATATGGCTTCATATTTCCCCATGAAGCGCACTGCTTGCAACACGGGTATTCCAACAGAGCGCGTGAGATTGTAGGTGGCTTTGGCCGCTATTGATGTCGCAGTAACTTCACTCTATCGTCAAAGGTCATCGTACCGTTAAACCATGAAGCACACGCAACTTTACCCTCTACATCACAGTGGAACTCCACTGTGCTATTTGCAAAATCGTCTCTTGATGATGTGGCCTTCTCGAATTGCCATACATCTTATTCGACAAGAAGTTCATCCAGCTTCGGAACAAACTTAAAATCGGTTCACAAAGCAGACAGCTTTGGTAAACACAACCTTCATCTTCATCCAACATGACGTGATAGTTCAAAATGCCAAAAACACAACAAAGAGCACTGCACCAATGGACTGGTGGATATCTTTCCCTCACACTGCATGCAATTAGAGGCTCTTGTGAGCTGCAGCGAGTCGGTGCGACAGTGCGGTCTCTGCAAACAGCCAAACACTTTGATCACGCGATATTTTCCATATTGTGAAATAAGTAAAGGGAATACTGAAGTCGCTCAAAAAGTGCTTGAACTACAGAGGGACCACGGATCTAAAGTTTTGAGGCATTTTCGATTAATAAGAGATTGGTGCAGGTGTTTTTGCATTGCTAACTGATATGTGAACCATGCAACGATGCGGCGTAATACAAGCTATCATCACTTCAAGCGTCGTTTGACCTGTTTACCAAAGCATTCGCTTCGAATCAACAAACCTATTGACATTGCACATTGGTAAAGTTATACATTGCTCTGTTTGGTACAAGCTCTTCCCAGACAGTGTTGACGTTGTTCAGGTGGGTTTTCAACTCCTCAGTAGGATACGAGTGTCATGTTCTGTGCGATCTGCAGGTTTGATCTCCCAGAGTATCCTGCTTCTTCCAAAGCGCCCACCAAATTCTGCTGCTGAGAGTTTTGCTACGCTGCCCTCGATTCAGACTTGCCTTCGGGTGGTTCCTCTGCGCATCATTCCAAAAGTAACTCCCGAAGACCGGCATTTCGGTACCAGTGTTGAAGGGAGGCAAGTTTGTCCTGCCCAGAGTGGTCTAGCCAAGTAGAAGTAGCTTTCATATCGCAGATGCCAGGGCACTGGTTTGACGTTGCGATAAGTACATGTGCTGCAGATGGCATCAACATGGGCACACATCCTGGTTGCGCGCGTCCTCGGTCAGAGCAGCCGGTCAGTCAGCCTTGGGGATAGCAGGGACCTCGACACGCCGTCACTCCTTTCTTCCTTGATGTGTAGTAGCTAGCACCAGTGCAATTGGCATGCCTTTTAGATGAGGGTCACTGAATATCATTGCAAAAATCTTCCGCAAGCAGATTATTGAAATGAAGTTCATCTGATCACTACTGGCGTAGAATCACTGAGTCGAAGCCCAACAAGCAAAAATCACTGAATTCTCATGCAGCTGGACCTGTTAAACTCTATCTGACTGTCACTTTCCTGTTCAATTCGAAGCGAAGACTGTCAGGTCATTTTTTTCCACAGTGAGATAGGAAATTAACCGACTAAATGGATCGTGCTGTATTTATTTCTCAGCATTCACTGTGATGTTCCACAGACATAACGCAATCTCCATCGGCGCACTCGAGCAGCCCAGGTCGTGATTTTGCAGTATTGTAAAGATCTAATAATTTAGGCTAAAGAAAAATCCGTGTCTCTCTTGCCTTGCAAAGGTTCCAGTCTGTGGGAAGACAGAGATTGCTGCTGCCCACGATTTCTAGGCCGGCCTTGTCTGTGTGTGGTTTTGAAGTGCTTAGGAAATTCATAGACAATTCATAATGTAGAACTCCTTTTTGCACACTTTGGCACGAATCGTTTTGAGGAGAACTTGAGCAATTCAATCTGCAGAAATCATCAACCTTGGAGATTTTGCGCCATAGTCAACTGACAACCAGTAGACCTTTTCAATCGCATCGTGAAGACTTGAGAGGCAGGCAGGCATATCAGAAAGAGCCAGTGAGGAGGTAACTTAGTATATCCGTCTATTTGATTTAGTATAGAGTGTTCCATACCAAAATTCATTCGCTTTGAAAAAAATTCATTTTAAGCTGGATTTTGTGAGTGAGGATTGAAGAGCATGAGAAATAATTGAAGACAGATATAGTTGCCTCGAAATACAACCAGTGCTTTTCGTTAGAGCAGGTAATGGATGCGACATTTACGTTAACCGTACGTTGGATGCATGGTCTAACAGTCTCCACGGCGTTCTGTCTACAGCTCGTGCTATTGATTCAGAATGATAGGGGATTTTGATGACTTGGAGAAGAGTGTGAGGTATATTTGTACCGTTTTCCCACCACAGACTTGCATTTTGCGTTTTCTGACACATCACATCCAACACAGGTTCTAGGGGGTGCAGATCACATCGAGGGAGTTCCATTTCCTGCTGTCAGCATAACATTACGAATGCGCCATTTCCACTGTTTTGCACTCAACCCAACCTACAAGCGAAGAGGTCTGTTGACACATTGAAGCAAGCACTGATGAGGTCACGGGAGGAGGGAGGAATAACTGACCATACCTTCCCAACGTTTCTGTTTGGTGACTCATCGGACAATCATCAAATGACTCCGTGCTAAATCGCCTATTATAAATCAAAGCCCTGATTGAATGCCAGCTTGCCAGCTTAAAGTTGCATTCGACGCCAGCATTGGAAACGCAACAACGTCTGCGATAGACCGAGCAATCCTCTGCTCAGCACGGTGCTCTACTGACAGACTTAATGCTGGACAAATTGCGGATGCTGCCTTCACCTGCAGATCCCAAGGCACAGAACACTGTGGAGGTGAAGGTGCAGGTCGGCCAGTAGTGAGTAGCAAGTCGACAGCGCTGTGGGCGTAGGCTCGGAATGGAATGATGACAATATGACTCTAGAAATCATTCTCAGTGACTCTGTAAGGGGAGGTGCTGCGGATGTTTGTAACCCCATGCTGGATTTTCTCAAACTCCCAACTGACCGCCATTCCCCGATCAACCTATGACTTTGCAGAAGTGGCAGCAACTGGAGTCGCTTGAAAAGTGTACACCTTCTACACCTTTATAACTCCCAAATTCGCGGATTTATCAAAACGCAAATTGATGCTTCTAATGTTCCATCCACACTGTTTCACCTCTTGCTTTTTAATCGTGTGAGTTAGCTTCTCGTTATTGTTGAAGGGTACTTTTCTTGAGTAATGCCTACCAAATCTTGGAACAAACCAACTCGATGAGTCACCGAACAGTCCTGTGTGAGAAGAGGATGCGTGCAGACTATGAACGCAAAGTGGACAGTGCGCTGTATGCTGGTTAGAGTTGGAAAGGCCGCCTCGATAGGCAATCTTGATTCCGAAAATGAGCTGAATGTTACCTAGAAGCGGTCTGACCTGAAACCAAGGTGAAGAATAGTGTTGTTGGCATGCGTATTTTTACTTTTACTATCTAACATGAATATCCAACGCATCAGCGTAGAGTTGTCAGAATGAATTTACAATGGATGGAGGAATGGTAGATTCCATTCTCTTTATATAAAGCTCAAACCCAAATGTACTCAGGAAGTAGTCATCAAAATCTTTGACTCTATAGGAAGTCAGCAAATCGCTGTGGCAGCAATCTCTTTACCAATCCAAATAAAGGTACTTCTTAACCATCACATTTATAAATTTACTTGCATTGCCACTTTGATATTGCGTCTCCTAGTAAGGAAACGTTAATACGAACGCCATAAAGGTTGCAGCGAAACACTAGCAAAACTCAAATTTGATATCTCTTCACTACTGTCGTGTCAAGGTGCATTTTTAGTTTTAACTCTCTCACATTATACGCTTCATACTGCATTCTGTTATGGCCTCCGAGGTTTTTTATTATTTCATATCTTGGCACCCACAAAATAAAGGCAACCATGTAGGTGCATTATCAAACCAACTTTAGCACTGACGCATCTAGGTAATCGTGGATGCAATGCTGTTGGGGATGCGTGCATCCCCAAGACATCTGTCTTGTTTGATATTCTTGATGTTCCGGGTGATTTCTGATCTTGGAAATTTATAGAGAATTGTGATCTCCTCCTTTATTCTTCCCACCTCCGCCTTCCGATTGGCCAATATCAAGCAGATGTATACTTTAAGTGTCCAGGTATTCATTCAAGTTCAAGGTCAGTCAGTTTGTTTAATTTGGCCTAAATACAACAAATCGCCGTGGCCTTCAGACTCATATTCAAGTAGTCTGCACTCTCTGGCCGCCAAAGGAGGACGCATCGTTTGTTGCCTCCGTACTTACTCTTTATGCCGGTAACAAGGCGATCTGCTCCCCAGTTCTTACCTAACCCTTATCGGGTTAGGACCTCGACAGGATTCAGGCTAAGCGAACATAAAAATTACAGTCTAAAACAAGTTGCGACTCAGTTTACTACGGTTGCAGATGATGCGGGTGAAGCAGTGGGTGGAATTGCCAATAGTGGCTTGATTAATTGACACAGCTCTGCCGTGTTTCTTTACCTCCGCCAATCCACCATTGCATTTCGGAACCTGTTTACACTTACTGTGGCGTGTTAGGATGTTGACAATCTCATTACCATAATCATTCATGCAACTCACTTTCAGGCAGACAGCTCAAAAAATGGAAGCACTCAATGTTCTTTGTGAGGTGATATTTCTTAGCGATGAAATATCATCGTGTAAAGCGCTCCAGCTGGTGTTGATTTAGATGCCTATGCTAAGGGCGGAACTGATATTTAGCGATAGAAAGGGATTTTTCTGTGATTCATTTACATTAGGGTACAGTTGCAAATATTGTATTTCCGATTTGAATATCTGGATTACATCGTCCTTTCTTAGGTGATTTGCCTAGGAAACGAATTTAATTGGCCGTAAGATGTTCTACAGCCACCATATACCCTCAATCGGCTTCTTTTCCTTGCTAAATTGCCTGCAAGAACATAGGGCGATAGATCCAAACAGTCCTTTAAAAAGCATTTTTTACATGGCTATACCTGGACTCCCCACTTTACTGACCCTTACCCAGACCTCCATATTGGGGAAGCTGCCATACGTCAAGGCGATTTCCATTACCTAACTTTTCTGCAACCCTACACGTTTAACCGTGCACAGCACATGCCTCTCCACTTGTTATCCATCCAACAAAATCACTTCGTTTTTTTTTTCAAGTTGCTCTATTCATTCTTAATTCTTTCTGTTTTAGAGGAAGGAGACGAATAGTCTTGACCAGATTATGGAGGTTAAGATGGATTTGCCACGAGCAGGCACCAAAACAGTGTTATAATAACCATCTCCCAATGTCATTGTTGAAAATTTCGCTGACCAGGACGCCGTTTTGGGTTGCAAAATGGTCATACCAGCAGATCTAAATAAAGAAGGTATCCATTTCCTTGTCATAAACCGGTAGAACATTCATGCTACACCTATCTCAATGAAGCTTCCACACGGAACGTTCTGTCAATACCCAGCGTGTGCCAAATTTTAAAAATTGCATATCATCATCGATCCACTCATGGAAAGATTCTTCTCTTGTATAATTGCACAACAGATATATGGATGCTTTTAATGGACATTTTGCGTGTCGTACAAATGTCTGTAACCTCAGGAAAACGTTCCGATTCAATTTTCTTCCATTTCCAGTTGATTCTTAATTGCCGACCATTCTAGAGATTCGCAGTATTACTTAGTCTCTCCTGACTGACTTGTAATAAGCAAAGTTGCAGGCGAGGTGTGCTGATGACTCCTCGAAGGTGGTTGTTAAGTACAGCAGTCAACATGGCTAGGTATAATTGCATTTACCTACATGCAAATTGATGCTCAGACTATCTATGCCGTCTCACCGTTACGCCCGTACGCATTCATCGTACCTCTCCACCTACTCATAATGTCGGTAAAAAAAGGCATCTACTCTGGAGTCTATCTCTTGACTATGTGGGCGAGGGCCTCAATAGGATCCAGGCATTGCGTACATAGCATATCCATACGCAGCAAAAGGCAATGCGGTATCCTAAAAAGAACCCGATGAAATTCTAAAACTTCAGCAGATATATATAGACCAGTCCGCACTATCGTCACACCAAAGATTCCAATTCGTTGACTCTGTTGCCGACAGTATCACATGGTGCTACTATGATCCACAGGCCAACATTTCGACTAATTTAACAGTTCAATGGAGCGTGGAAGATCAGCAATCTACTTAACAAACTGAGTTCAACAGATATGAATTAGTCCTTTTAACTTATATTACCGCAAACCCCCCAGGACTGCATCTTGAACGAGACAAATGAATTCCCTGCGGCATCACTTCGGTGAGTAATCGTCCGAAATTAATGCGGAACAAAGGTGCTTGAAGCTGATTATGCACCAGGCCGATGAAATTCTGACTCACGTGGGAATCGTAAGCCACATGCTCAAGCGATTTAACCCGGAACGTGCAAGTGATGATCTGTACGAACCGCTCATCTCCATCTGCAGTCAACAGTCGCTTAAACTTGCAGATATTCTAGAGCACCTGCTGGCTCGCCAGAAACAGGTTTCTGGAAAAATCACGCTGAAGGCAATTTTGAGGACTATTAACGCCTCACCACTGTGCAGCATAGCACAACTTTGGTTCGGTCCCAAATCCATGCAGCGTAGTAGTCGTATCATTCTGACCCGAAATCACAGATATTCAGCTTTTCCAAATTGAACCGAAGTTCCTGCATTGAAAACACCAATGCCAAAGACAAGAGAGCTCCTCGGTCTCCCTGCTAGCACTGTGCAGTCGAACACTTTGTCAAGTATTATGCCTCTGCCTACAGACATCCCATTTATTGACAGTGCAACGCTGCTGATCATAAGCATAGGCACTGTCGATGACGTCAATGCAGCCCTACTTTGGCATCAAGTGTGCATGGAGAACGTAATCAGTAGAAGAAAAAGCCAGAGAGGGCTTGTAAACTACTTAGAGTGATAAGTGCCCTCCAGATGATAGCGCCCGGCGACCGAAGGTCTACCACCGCCTAGCTGATTATCTGTCCACTACAACCAGAACTACCCACTGGCTTCGATATCGCCATCATGCCGGATTAACAGTGGCGTCGATTTGCAAACCACTGGCCCAGCAGCCCACTGGAACCCCTATAGGTGTGGGGAGTGAAAAGGGAATGCTTACCGGTGAAGTGGAATGTTATGTATCCTTCCTCGACACATCATTCCTACAAGGCTGTTTCATCAGGAAGGTCAATCTCAAACTACTGTGTCTCGTCCGGTTTGACAAATGGAGCATAGAGAAATAATCGGTCAAAGTGCTGCAATTAGTTACATTCAACTTCTATGTGCCCCAGAATTATCGTCAAATTTTGGTAAAATGTTCATTTTATTTTCTAAACTGGGCTTTGGGCTTTGCAATGGAACACAGGCCGCTCTACTTTGAGGTCAAATGCTGCACCAGTCATTTGTCTAAAGAAACCAATTTCCTAAGGGTTGTTACCTCAATTCAACGCTGAAATCCGAAGAAGTCCCAAGTCTGTTTACCTGCTCCGAAAGGACAACACACAGAGTTGTGGTCATAAAATGGGCAAATTTATCAGAATATGAGCTGATTACTTCATCAGTCTTAAATCAGAAAACCAGGTGCAATACTGCCCCCTTTCCGCCCCAAAGGACTTGTTTGGCACCGCAAGTGGTAGGGAATGTTCTGTGAAACTTACTCACTTATTTACTTACAATTGAAGTTGCTCTGGAATGTCATGAATCGCTGGCTGGATATACTTACCATGATATATCCAATGCAACTAACTACCTGGTGGAGTTAATACCATCTCGACAGTCTTCTAGCCAGCAGTGAACGCCATTATGTCCGGCATTCCCATTGTGGTTGCATGCTTAAATGATGTAAGCGAACAAAGCAAGTCTGCACAAGGATGTACTTAGCAAAGCGAATTCTTATTGCACCCCGAATAATATGAATTCTTTTTAAAGTTGGTGAAATATCTGAGTCTCATTTTTATGCAACTATTCGGCATTTCAGTCCAAATACCATAAGAGTCACCCTTCAAGGATGTCCATTTGCTTGCTTCGGTTCTGGAGCTCGTAAGCTACTGAATGTCCTGTTAATTAAAGCCAGTCCATTTAACTGATCCAGTGAATACAAGTCCGAATTCTGTCACCTGAAGAGCATGCTGAACTCAAACCTCTTGCTAGTTTACCATAAATCAGAGCGTCAATTATCGGAACTGCAGACGGTTCTACTTATGGCAAAGGAGCTGCCTCACAAAATGCATTTCCGAATGGGACTGATTTGACCGCCATGTTCACTTTGCGAACATTAGATTCAGCTGTAACGTGTTACGGACAAATCGAAAAGATACTTTATCATTGATGTTTGCTGTTCCTCAAGCTACTTTACGGTCGATGTTCCACACTTCCTTCCAACCACAAACCACTGTTGCCACTATTTAGTTCAAAATCCGAAATTCCAGCATATTCGGCAAACAGACTTCAACGATGGACGCTTACCCTGCTACATTACGATTTCCGCAATTATTGCCGGTGTGCATGTAATTTTGATTAAGATGATGCATCATGGCACCTCACTCATGACTAAAGATGTTTTAATAAAAAACGTCGTGGTAACAATGCCGCCACGAATCACTATTCATTTTGGCATTACTTCTCTTCATAATCGCTGCTGAAGCTCAGGGGGCAGGAAGGCACAAGAAAACATTAGCACAGGCGATGTGCTTCCCTAGAAAAATGGGTTCTAGTTCCCCATCCAGCGGCGTACTCAAACCACTGTTTCATTAATCAACTATTCCACTTATTTGTCAACTTGACGACGGGTGCCTGGCATTTAGTGATCACCTTGTGCTTTGCCCAAATATCTACATCTGAGATGACTTGGCCAATTTCGCAATAATCACCCGAGGTTGTTAAAAGCTGTTGATGTTGCAAATCGATGGCACATAATCCTCCAAAATCCAAATCCTCTAGAATTTTTACCAGTAGTTTGATTCAGTATCACCGGTCACCAACCGAAGCAATAATGGGACGCAAGCTTAGCTGGGCCAACAGGCAGCTAAGCGGCTCTAAAGAACACATTGGAAGCCTTAACGAGTCTCACACTGAACATTGACATCTACGTCCCAGATTAGCAGTCAGTACACGATCAGCGGAGAGGCGGAATGATTTGTTCAAACGCCGAAAGGACTTTCAGTCATCAAGGTTGGAAACGACATCCGGATGAGGCACCACAAACACTTGCGTCTGTGATATGCCAAGCAGGCACCAGACCGACACATTGCTCTGCCTATTCACCTACTACTGGACAACATCCAGACACTGTCTCCACCTATCCATCCTACGTCACGTAACACCATGATGGAAGGGGTACAGGTTGGCCCGTCTTATGCATTGTCCAGTGGGCAAAGGCTCCAAGTGGAATGAATGAAAGTCGACCTTAGGAATCGTCCCCATCCACTTCCTGTAGGAGGACGTGATGGGATGTCTGCAGCTCTACAAACAACGTTCCTGCTCGACCTTCACAAGTTTTAATTAGCAATAAGCGCCAAACATTTGGTAGTTGTGCCTTTTCCAACCTTATCTGACTTCTTCAATCAAGTTGAGGCGAACTGCAACTTAGCTGATAAATGCTTGAAGGCGAAGGGTTGGATCAACCGATTACTGTACCCACGCAAACTCACCTACACTTGCTCAGGCTGTTTCCGCCCTCTTTGTTTACCTTTTGCGGCAATACTCACGTGCCCAGAACATGGAGAGTGGAGACGGACCTCAATCGACCTTTTCCGCTACGAGCATCACCGCCATCTCGGCATTCAATTTACGCATAGCAGTACCACCCTACCCCTTTCCTAATTCTCTTTGGTCGCTGATGAGGCCAGCTGGCTTGCCATTTGGGCTCTGGGATTTCTCCGCGATAACCATTCTGTCCATGCCTGACCCCTGCATTCCGCTCATAAACAAACCTATGATAAACATTCATTTCTTAGGGAGTACTAGTACCAACGAAGACGAATTATTCTCAGCGGAAACCTCGGAAGCAGCCAAATTTCCAGACATGCAGTTACGAGACAGGATAAAACACAAGCAATTATGATCAACCTTTCCCGCTTCCCCAATAGAAAATATGAGAACCTTTTATATTTGGACATACCAATAACAGGCGCACAAGGACAAATATACAGAATTTCAATTCAGAGCAAATGCTCCCACGCAGTGGTCAAAGACAAGTGGTAAAACATGCAGAGAACGAACTACACATTGATTTCATGCTTTTTCTTCTTTTTCTTTCCCTCAACAACAATGGAGGCATCAGCTTCAAAACTCTCTTCCCTACCCCCATTCTCCGCCTCATTTTTCTTTTTTTTCTTTCGCGGTGGCTCCACGACGCCATCCATCCTAACATCCTCGACAGTTTCCACCTGCTTTTGTTTCTTCTTTTTCTTCTCCCCAACCTCTTCCCTCGTCTGTTCAATTCCTACTTCTTTGTATTGAGCAGTTTCCTCTAATTGGGCAAGTCCGGACTTTCTCTTCTTTTTCTTCGTCTTCTTTTCTACTGGCTGTGCCTCGTTCCCATTATCCTTTTTGTAACAATTGATATTCGGTGAGGCTGTCCCATTTAACGTGGCAACGGCTCGTTTCTTCAGCTTTCCAATAACCCGATTGGCCTTGAAACGTTCACAATGAATGGTATATTCGGGGTGAAGTATAATCAGTGTACCAGATAAAACTCACCTCCTTTACGGCCGCCGCCATTGCCTCTGCATTCGTTATTGGCATAACACCACTCTCAAAGTACTTTAGCCGGTCCTCAACCTGTTTCTTCAAGTGCTGTCCATAAACATCACAGAGAATATCACTGAAGCAGTCAATACGTGTTGCGAGGGCACATTTTGCTGCTAAAAAGCGCGAAATCCTGCCCTTGTTCTCCTTCGCCGCGCGACCGATGTAGGAACTGTGGAAAATTAGTCCGTATTTGGGCGTACGACCACGGGTTCGCAGCGCTCTGAAAAGAGCCTTCTCTGCACCCAGAATTTGAATGGTGGAAGCTGGGAACTTTGAAAGATTTATCAGAGAACCAGCGTGGGAGATCAGACGAGCAGCAACCTGACTGCCGATGAGAGTGTTGAGGTTCGGAGCCACACCGGTCAACTTGTTGACAAGGTAACTGTAGGCTTTTGCACGACGCTCCATGAAAGTTTGCACGCTTTTCGCAAAGGAAGACAGGTTTTCCACATCCTGATCAGTTACATCGAAACCTAGGAGAGAAACCTTCAATTGACGAAATGAAGGACCTACCCATTGAAGTTTTAGCGACTTCAAGAATCGCAACTGCTTTTTCGTGGTCATGGATGACTTCCTCAATCTGACCCAGCTTATCTTCAGTTAAGTCTTCACGGCTACGGATTATGTTGACTAATTTGATGTAGTTGGTGCTTTCTGGAACAATTTTGGCCAATTCTGGAAAGTGATATGAAAACCACTCCTTGATTCGCATAGAAAAGGTGTTAATGTCCTTATCCATTTGGTCGAGTAAACTGATTGTCTGAATGACCATATTGTCATCTCTTAAAAAGTAAAAAATTACTATCCCAGCAGGCATCAAACCTGTTTACATTGAATTTAACTTTGGCACGGGAGTAGCTATGCCCTAGCCCGACTTGAGCCTGGGATTCTGCGAAATGCGTCAATTCAGCGATGTAGTTCGGAAAGAACTCACGGATTCCGCGATAAATATCAATGGCAGCCGATTCAGAGGAGATTTTGACGGTTCCAGGTAATCCGGTCTCAGTCGCTTTAATAGCATCGGCCAGCTTGTGCTCCGAAACACATAAAAGTACGGGTTTTTCTCCCTTGAGATTTGACAGGAGAAAATTTTGAAGATCATCATGAACAATGCCCTCTGAAACTGAGTTACAATTTTCCAAGGCGTTTTCGGCTGACGTGAATGGTGAAAATGCACGCAGTTTAAAGGTGCCTGAAAATTTATCATAGTCAGTAGAAACTCCCGACAAGCGCTCAACAACCGCAGATAGCTCATGCAACTTTGTGCCCAAAATGGCATAACCAGATGCGTGTTCAAAAAGGAACAAAACCCTACTCTAAATGTGATATCTCTATTAAAGCAACGGGACATGCGCCCACCTTCATACTCCTCCCTTTAGATTTGACAGATTCAAACAAAGTCCGACGGCTAATGCTTATACCATTCATTTCTTATTCGAATATAAATCCTTGAAAATTATTAGTTGTAATATCTCTAAGTGCTCAGAAGGCTCAGTTATTTTGGCCATTATTTTTAATTTTACAACGCTTGCGTAATAGTTATGCTGTTTTTACTTTATTTTCAGAGAGGAGGAGGATATACAAATCAAACCTAGTGGCTGAGGAGTTATTGTTTTGCAATCCGGAGAGTGGTTTCGTGTCCTCACCCCCAAACTCTGTACTTGCTTTTCCCACTTACCCCAATAAACATGACGAAGTCAATTCAACTTGGGAGTTCTAAGAGTATGAGAACGAGGGAAGAGATCTACAAGCCTCATCCCACACTTGAGTAATGCACTAATCGTCAGTCCTTTCTCTAAACATCTATATTCAAATTCTGCACCTGACTTTTCTTCGCAAAACTCCTGGTAGTTTTAATTTAAATCTAGTTTAGTTATTAAAGTGCATCTAAATATCTGGAGATTTCAAACTCACTCCTTTATTTAGTAACACTATTAATGTTGTAACTCAAAAATATGTTTATTCTGTGCGTAAATTCCCTGTGTTTTATGACCAACCCCTTAATCAATGCAGAAATTTGTTGTTACACTATTTATTTTGACCAATCTTTAGCTCTCTGGATCCTCCCTCTAGTCGTGCGGAAAAAGACGTTCTCCTAATAGAATACGTTGGTTGTTTGTTTAACCATCGATTTTTGCATAGGGTCACTTGATGTCGTGGCCACTGTACCTCGTCGGGTGGGCTGGTCTCCGAACTGTGCTGCCAGCCCTTTTCCCTTCCCTGTACATTAAATATGCGCATGGATATGTACATGCTCTGCCCTATCGTTATGCACTCTTCGTTCAGGGAAGTCTTGAGGATCTATACTGCCGTACAGAATAGCTGGGAGGCCGCTAGCATGGCCCCAGGGCTCGTTCGTAGTGCGGAACTGCAATCTGACTGATCCAATATGCAAATTAAAATTTAATGCAGACTCTTTGACTGAGAATCGGGATAGGCTGTCCACTTTCATTTGTTAAACTTTGGGAACAATTGATTTTGGTGCTCTAAGAAACCGAAGTAGTGGGTAAAAACGTATACTGATAGCGTACGGAACAGCTGAAAAGCTGTTAACATGGCGCGAGGATCATTTTTTACCGATCGGAAGAAAAACACGCTCAGGGTAGAGAGCTCAAATAGATGAGTTCATAATTAAACAAGGACTTCAAGCACAGTGGTCGTTTCCAACCCCCTATGAACCATTTATTTGGTCAGAGAAAACATGGTTTAATTTAAATTTATGACGCAAAATGAAGTTATAGCCTTTAATTTAGCTTAATGTTTTTCTTAGGCCAACAGGTAGAAATAATTTCAACTTGTAAATTTAGTCTTTTTGGTTTGCGCCGACAAATCACTCTCACTAGTGTTTCCTTCTTTGGCCTTTGGTTCGTCTCCTTGGTTTCTTTGTTTCTCCGATTTTAGCTTCTGAAAGAACCCCTTTATTCCCTTCGTCTCCCTCTCTTGGTTAATATGACCCAGCTGTTGTGTTAAAACTTGCAAATTTTCGTTTATTCCTCTATCTATGGTCAGCTGATTACCGGGAGAAGGCAACAACGTCGACGTTGATTCATCTGGTGGTGGTTTCATCCGCACTTTGTCGATTTCCTTCATCTCTGCTCTCATAAAAGGCATTAGCAGTTGTCTCCTTTGCCGTGCCTTTTGTTGGGCTCCGATAAAAAGACGAGTCCGATCTTCAATTACCTCCTCCACTGCACTTTCCAACTGATCCAACCTTGGCGTTCTTTGCACCCATCTTTGCACTGCCCATATCGTTAAAATCAAAGCTACGAGTAGTCCCAAACTGGCTACTGTCACGATTAATGCCACCAATCGCAGCCTTGCAACTCGTGGAGGTCGGGCTGCAAGTTCCCACAGACTAGGAGGCCTGGAAGTAACATGGAGGAAGAAAGAGTTAATCAAAAACCAACCAGAGAAGCTTATGTTCCTCGAAGCCTGAGTGGTAGGAGTATCTGGCCTTGGTACAATCAAATGGCAGTCCCATTGACCCTGCATCTCATTCCTCAAATGAGGAATGAGTCTAATTCTCGCCTTGGGGCGGATAGCAAGATCGTTGAATATGGGTTCTCCATTGAGGTTCCACTGAATCCTTGCAGCATCGTACCATAGCACTTGACCCTTTTCGAAGGCACTCCACTCACCAATGTTTGAATGAAGATAGAAGGGCATCTGCGCAGGTGCGGAAAACTGTTGACCTAGAACAACGAGGGAATAGAATGTTGCCAACCATTCTTCACTGCCTATTTTGATATGACAAGTGTATAACCCCGTATCATGGGGTTTCAATCCAGACAAGAGAAGCTTAGTTCCTTCTACTACTGGAGAGGTTCGTTTCAGACCTGATATCCACTGCGTCTCCTCGTCTACCAATTCCTTAATAGGCAAAATAATGCGTCTTTCTTTAGTAGCCACGTAATTGCTCCCAGTGGCTATAGTTCTGCCTCCAAGCTGCCAGAATATTGACACCCTCCGAGTAGGTAAATTAATTTGAGACAGACTTATTGTCTTCTCCTCCAGCGTCTCTTTCGCAAATCTATAGGCTTCTGTATCACAGTCTAGCAAAGCACTATCTCCCGCGGTTCGAACTAATACAACGTCGGCATGATCCTTGGGGAATTTCCTTTGTACACGAGTAACTAAATGATCTTTTTGCACCTGTTGTTTAACCCGTTCTTTTAAATTAAAATCGTCCATTTGGGTGTCTTGACAGCCATAGAGGCAGGATTTGACTTCCTGGCTCAACCCGGAGCACTGTAGGGCATTGGGACCGAGTTCAGGTGGAGGATTGTTGCAGAGTCTTGTACGAAACTTAGTTCCTGGTAGACAGCCCTGTGCATCCGGTTTAGGTTTCTTTTTCGACTCGCTGGGAAAACAGTCACTCCAGGGGCTCCACGAACTCCAACCGGGTTGGCGTGGGCACTTGCTGTTAATAACACAGGTCATGCATTCCTCACCACTGCCAACACATTGCGAGACATTGCGAACACCGCCAAAACCATCTAGACACTGGCGGTTTCTACAGCGTCGCCCCTCTCCACAGGTCCGGGAGCAGGCTACTGGCCAGGCGGACCAAGCACCCCAGGTGAAACCAGCTGGTGAAATTCGTGGCAGACAACATAAGGTGAGGAGACAGAAGACGGATAGGTAGAAGCGTTTGCGGAACATTTTGAAAGCTGCGGTAATCGATCCAACCTTAATGAATTTCACGTGTAATAAATGCATTGTTAGTAAAACCTGTTATCCTCCAAATCAGTGGCTAAGGTAGTTATCTGCACATGACGTGAACTGTTTCTACTTATACTAGAGGGGTTAAAGTCAATTTCTTACGAGGATTAGAAGCTACGTTTATTTTTTTTTGGAAACTTTAGCTACATTAGCCCCAGTGCAAAGCTTCTCTATGGATGGATTCATTAGCATGGCCAAACCATCCGAGGACAGCTTGCTATCCAGGTTTGCACAAAATGTGCTAAAGTTTCGACATCGCAGTTGTTCGCAAGTGACTGTGTCCATCACTCCTATGGAAAGGTTCCCCTCTTGAGTAATTTCACGTAGGGTTTGCATCCATTAGACCCAGAGAAAAGAGAATTTCGTAAACAAAATATTTACACTGATAGGATGGTTACTGATGGTCAGCATTTGTCTTTTAAATATTTATATCAATTAAATTTTTACTTCGAAGTGATAAAGTGTGCTTTAGCACCATGTTGTGCTTGGAGCCTTCTGTAGATGAGTATATATCCGCAAGTCTGAATTTTAAAACTTCATTCGTAAAAAAATCTGGTTATTTTAGCGATCTTTCACATAAACAGCCACACTCAATACTGTTATTGTCTGCTCCCTAAATTTACGGTGTCAAATATGTGTTGCTGTTAAGATCTTTGGTTACATGGCAGCACCTTAGCTTCCATAAGGCAAACAAACCACCAGGATAGAGCGCGGAATTAAGGGCAAAGTAAAACTGAACTCAAAACATTATTTAGTTTGCGATGTTCTTAGTGATGTGATAATTAAACAAAGGCAAGTAGGTCTATCTTACGAGGCAGATAAGGTATATCAACAGCGACAGGATAATCCCGCAAATTTGGGAGTTATAAAGGTGTAGAAGGTGTACACTTTTCAAGCGACTCCAGTTGCTGCCACTTCTGCAAAGTCATAGGTTGATCGGGGAATGGCGGTCAGTTGGGAGTTTGAGAAAATCCAGCATGGGGTTACAAACATCCGCAGCACCTCCCCTTACAGAGTCACTGAGAATGATTTCTAGAGTCATATTGTCATCATTCCATTCCGAGCCTACGCCCACAGCGCTGTCGACTTGCTACTCACTACTGGCCGACCTGCACCTTCACCTCCACAGTGTTCTGTGCCTTGGGATCTGCAGGTGAAGGCAGCATCCGCAATTTGTCCAGCATTAAGTCTGTCAGTAGAGCACCGTGCTGAGCAGAGGATTGCTCGGTCTATCGCAGACGTTGTTGCGTTTCCAATGCTGGCGTCGAATGCAACTTTAAGCTGGCAAGCTGGCATTCAATCAGGGCTTTGATTTATAATAGGCGATTTAGCACGGAGTCATTTGATGATTGTCCGATGAGTCACCAAACAGAAACGTTGGGAAGGTATGGTCAGTTATTCCTCCCTCCTCCCGTGACCTCATCAGTGCTTGCTTCAATGTGTCAACAGACCTCTTCGCTTGTAGGTTGGGTTGAGTGCAAAACAGTGGAAATGGCGCATTCGTAATGTTATGCTGACAGCAGGAAATGGAACTCCCTCGATGTGATCTGCACCCCCTAGAACCTGTGTTGGATGTGATGTGTCAGAAAACGCAAAATGCAAGTCTGTGGTGGGAAAACGGTACAAATATACCTCACACTCTTCTCCAAGTCATCAAAATCCCCTATCATTCTGAATCAATAGCACGAGCTGTAGACAGAACGCCGTGGAGACTGTTAGACCATGCATCCAACGTACGGTTAACGTAAATGTCGCATCCATTACCTGCTCTAACGAAAAGCACTGGTTGTATTTCGAGGCAACTATATCTGTCTTCAATTATTTCTCATGCTCTTCAATCCTCACTCACAAAATCCAGCTTAAAATGAATTTTTTTCAAAGCGAATGAATTTTGGTATGGAACACTCTATACTAAATCAAATAGACGGATATACTAAGTTACCTCCTCACTGGCTCTTTCTGATATGCCTGCCTGCCTCTCAAGTCTTCACGATGCGATTGAAAAGGTCTACTGGTTGTCAGTTGACTATGGCGCAAAATCTCCAAGGTTGATGATTTCTGCAGATTGAATTGCTCAAGTTCTCCTCAAAACGATTCGTGCCAAAGTGTGCAAAAAGGAGTTCTACATTATGAATTGTCTATGAATTTCCTAAGCACTTCAAAACCACACACAGACAAGGCCGGCCTAGAAATCGTGGGCAGCAGCAATCTCTGTCTTCCCACAGACTGGAACCTTTGCAAGGCAAGAGAGACACGGATTTTTCTTTAGCCTAAATTATTAGATCTTTACAATACTGCAAAATCACGACCTGGGCTGCTCGAGTGCGCCGATGGAGATTGCGTTATGTCTGTGGAACATCACAGTGAATGCTGAGAAATAAATACAGCAACGTATCCATTTATGTCGGTTAATTTGCCTATCTTCAACTGTGGTAAACAAAATGACGCTGACAGTCTTCGCTTCGAATTGAACAGGAAAGTGACAGTCAGATAGAGTTTAACAGGTCCAGCTGCATGAGAATTCAGTGATTTTTGCTTGTTGGGCTTCGACTCAGTGATTCTACGCCAGTAGTGATCAGATGAACTTCATTTCAATAATCTGCTTGCGGAAGATTTTTGCAATGATATTCAGTGACCCGTACTTTTATGTGTTTCGGAGCACAAGCTGGCCGATGCTATTAAAGCGACTGAGACCGGATTACCTGGAACCGTCAAAATCTCCTCTGAATCGGCTGCCATTGATATTTATCGCGGAATCCGTGAGTTCTTTCCGAACTACATCGCTGAATTGACGCATTTCGCAGAATCCCAGGCTCAAGTCGGGCTAGGGCATAGCTACTCCCGTGCCAAAGTTAAATTCAATGTAAACAGGTTTGATGCCTGCTGGGATAGTAATTTTTTACTTTTTAAGAGATGACAATATGGTCATTCAGACAATCAGTTTACTCGACCAAATGGATAAGGACATTAACACCTTTTCTATGCGAATCAAGGAGTGGTTTTCATATCACTTTCCAGAATTGGCCAAAATTGTTCCAGAAAGCACCAACTACATCAAATTAGTCAACATAATCCGTAGCCGTGAAGACTTAACTGAAGATAAGCTGGGTCAGATTGAGGAAGTCATCCATGACCACGAAAAAGCAGTTGCGATTCTTGAAGTCGCTAAAACTTCAATGGGTAGGTCCTTCATTTCGTCAATTGAAGGTTTCTCTCCTAGGTTTCGATGTAACTGATCAGGATGTGGAAAACCTGTCTTCCTTTGCGAAAAGCGTGCAAACTTTCATGGAGCGTCGTGCAAAAGCCTACAGTTACCTTGTCAACAAGTTGACCGGTGTGGCTCCGAACCTCAACACTCTCATCGGCAGTCAGGTTGCTGCTCGTCTGATCTCCCACGCTGGTTCTCTGATAAATCTTTCAAAGTTCCCAGCTTCCACCATTCAAATTCTGGGTGCAGAGAAGGCTCTTTTCAGAGCGCTGCGAACCCGTGGTCGTACGCCCAAATACGGACTAATTTTCCACAGTTCCTACATCGGTCGCGCGGCGAAGGAGAACAAGGGCAGGATTTCGCGCTTTTTAGCAGCAAAATGTGCCCTCGCAACACGTATTGACTGCTTCAGTGATATTCTCTGTGATGTTTATGGACAGCACTTGAAGAAACAGGTTGAGGACCGGCTAAAGTACTTTGAGAGTGGTGTTATGCCAATAACGAATGCAGAGGCAATGGCGGCGGCCGTAAAGGAGGTGAGTTTTATCTGGTACACTGATTATACTTCACCCCGAATATACCATTCATTGTGAACGTTTCAAGGCCAATCGGGTTATTGGAAAGCTGAAGAAACGAGCCGTTGCCACGTTAAATGGGACAGCCTCACCGAATATCAATTGTTACAAAAAGGATAATGGGAACGAGGCACAGCCAGTAGAAAAGAAGACGAAGAAAAAGAAGAGAAAGTCCGGACTTGCCCAATTAGAGGAAACTGCTCAATACAAAGAAGTAGGAATTGAACAGACGAGGGAAGAGGTTGGGGAGAAGAAAAAGAAGAAACAAAAGCAGGTGGAAACTGTCGAGGATGTTAGGATGGATGGCGTCGTGGAGCCACCGCGAAAGAAAAAAAAGAAAAATGAGGCGGAGAATGGGGGTAGGGAAGAGAGTTTTGAAGCTGATGCCTCCATTGTTGTTGAGGGAAAGAAAAAGAAGAAAAAGCATGAAATCAATGTGTAGTTCGTTCTCTGCATGTTTTACCACTTGTCTTTGACCACTGCGTGGGAGCATTTGCTCTGAATTGAAATTCTGTATATTTGTCCTTGTGCGCCTGTTATTGGTATGTCCAAATATAAAAGGTTCTCATATTTTCTATTGGGGAAGCGGGAAAGGTTGATCATAATTGCTTGTGTTTTATCCTGTCTCGTAACTGCATGTCTGGAAATTTGGCTGCTTCCGAGGTTTCCGCTGAGAATAATTCGTCTTCGTTGGTACTAGTACTCCCTAAGAAATGAATGTTTATCATAGGTTTGTTTATGAGCGGAATGCAGGGGTCAGGCATGGACAGAATGGTTATCGCGGAGAAATCCCAGAGCCCAAATGGCAAGCCAGCTGGCCTCATCAGCGACCAAAGAGAATTAGGAAAGGGGTAGGGTGGTACTGCTATGCGTAAATTGAATGCCGAGATGGCGGTGATGCTCGTAGCGGAAAAGGTCGATTGAGGTCCGTCTCCACTCTCCATGTTCTGGGCACGTGAGTATTGCCGCAAAAGGTAAACAAAGAGGGCGGAAACAGCCTGAGCAAGTGTAGGTGAGTTTGCGTGGGTACAGTAATCGGTTGATCCAACCCTTCGCCTTCAAGCATTTATCAGCTAAGTTGCAGTTCGCCTCAACTTGATTTGAAGAAGTCAGATAAGGTTGTGAAAAGGCACAACTACCAAATGTTTGGCGCTTATTGCTAATTAAAACTTGTGGAAGGTCGAGCAGGAACGTTGTTTGTAGAGCTGCAGACATCCCATCACGTCCTCCTACAGGAAGTGGATGGGGACGATTCCTAAGGTCGACTTTCATTCATTCCACTTGGAGCCTTTGCCCACTGGACAATGCATAAGACGGGCCAACCTGTACCCCTTCCATCATGGTGTTACGTGACGTAGGATGGATAGGTGGAGACAGTGTCTGGATGTTGTCCAGCAGTAGGTGAATAGGCAGAGCAATGTGTCGGTCTGGTGCCTGCTTGGCATATCACAGACGCAAGTGTTTGTGGTGCCTCATCCGGATGTCGTTTCCAACCTTGATGACTGAAAGTCCTTTCGGCGTTTGAACAAATCATTCCGCCTCTCCGCTGATCGTGTACTGACTGCTAATCTGGGACGTAGATGTCAATGTTCAGTGTGAGACTCGTTAAGGCTTCCAATGTGTTCTTTAGAGCCGCTTAGCTGCCTGTTGGCCCAGCTAAGCTTGCGTCCCATTATTGCTTCGGTTGGTGACCGGTGATACTGAATCAAACTACTGGTAAAAATTCTAGAGGATTTGGATTTTGGAGGATTATGTGCCATCGATTTGCAACATCAACAGCTTTTAACAACCTCGGGTGATTATTGCGAAATTGGCCAAGTCATCTCAGATGTAGATATTTGGGCAAAGCACAAGGTGATCACTAAATGCCAGGCACCCGTCGTCAAGTTGACAAATAAGTGGAATAGTTGATTAATGAAACAGTGGTTTGAGTACGCCGCTGGATGGGGAACTAGAACCCATTTTTCTAGGGAAGCACATCGCCTGTGCTAATGTTTTCTTGTGCCTTCCTGCCCCCTGAGCTTCAGCAGCGATTATGAAGAGAAGTAATGCCAAAATGAATAGTGATTCGTGGCGGCATTGTTACCACGACGTTTTTTATTAAAACATCTTTAGTCATGAGTGAGGTGCCATGATGCATCATCTTAATCAAAATTACATGCACACCGGCAATAATTGCGGAAATCGTAATGTAGCAGGGTAAGCGTCCATCGTTGAAGTCTGTTTGCCGAATATGCTGGAATTTCGGATTTTGAACTAAATAGTGGCAACAGTGGTTTGTGGTTGGAAGGAAGTGTGGAACATCGACCGTAAAGTAGCTTGAGGAACAGCAAACATCAATGATAAAGTATCTTTTCGATTTGTCCGTAACACGTTACAGCTGAATCTAATGTTCGCAAAGTGAACATGGCGGTCAAATCAGTCCCATTCGGAAATGCATTTTGTGAGGCAGCTCCTTTGCCATAAGTAGAACCGTCTGCAGTTCCGATAATTGACGCTCTGATTTATGGTAAACTAGCAAGAGGTTTGAGTTCAGCATGCTCTTCAGGTGACAGAATTCGGACTTGTATTCACTGGATCAGTTAAATGGACTGGCTTTAATTAACAGGACATTCAGTAGCTTACGAGCTCCAGAACCGAAGCAAGCAAATGGACATCCTTGAAGGGTGACTCTTATGGTATTTGGACTGAAATGCCGAATAGTTGCATAAAAATGAGACTCAGATATTTCACCAACTTTAAAAAGAATTCATATTATTCGGGGTGCAATAAGAATTCGCTTTGCTAAGTACATCCTTGTGCAGACTTGCTTTGTTCGCTTACATCATTTAAGCATGCAACCACAATGGGAATGCCGGACATAATGGCGTTCACTGCTGGCTAGAAGACTGTCGAGATGGTATTAACTCCACCAGGTAGTTAGTTGCATTGGATATATCATGGTAAGTATATCCAGCCAGCGATTCATGACATTCCAGAGCAACTTCAATTGTAAGTAAATAAGTGAGTAAGTTTCACAGAACATTCCCTACCACTTGCGGTGCCAAACAAGTCCTTTGGGGCGGAAAGGGGGCAGTATTGCACCTGGTTTTCTGATTTAAGACTGATGAAGTAATCAGCTCATATTCTGATAAATTTGCCCATTTTATGACCACAACTCTGTGTGTTGTCCTTTCGGAGCAGGTAAACAGACTTGGGACTTCTTCGGATTTCAGCGTTGAATTGAGGTAACAACCCTTAGGAAATTGGTTTCTTTAGACAAATGACTGGTGCAGCATTTGACCTCAAAGTAGAGCGGCCTGTGTTCCATTGCAAAGCCCAAAGCCCAGTTTAGAAAATAAAATGAACATTTTACCAAAATTTGACGATAATTCTGGGGCACATAGAAGTTGAATGTAACTAATTGCAGCACTTTGACCGATTATTTCTCTATGCTCCATTTGTCAAACCGGACGAGACACAGTAGTTTGAGATTGACCTTCCTGATGAAACAGCCTTGTAGGAATGATGTGTCGAGGAAGGATACATAACATTCCACTTCACCGGTAAGCATTCCCTTTTCACTCCCCACACCTATAGGGGTTCCAGTGGGCTGCTGGGCCAGTGGTTTGCAAATCGACGCCACTGTTAATCCGGCATGATGGCGATATCGAAGCCAGTGGGTAGTTCTGGTTGTAGTGGACAGATAATCAGCTAGGCGGTGGTAGACCTTCGGTCGCCGGGCGCTATCATCTGGAGGGCACTTATCACTCTAAGTAGTTTACAAGCCCTCTCTGGCTTTTTCTTCTACTGATTACGTTCTCCATGCACACTTGATGCCAAAGTAGGGCTGCATTGACGTCATCGACAGTGCCTATGCTTATGATCAGCAGCGTTGCACTGTCAATAAATGGGATGTCTGTAGGCAGAGGCATAATACTTGACAAAGTGTTCGACTGCACAGTGCTAGCAGGGAGACCGAGGAGCTCTCTTGTCTTTGGCATTGGTGTTTTCAATGCAGGAACTTCGGTTCAATTTGGAAAAGCTGAATATCTGTGATTTCGGGTCAGAATGATACGACTACTACGCTGCATGGATTTGGGACCGAACCAAAGTTGTGCTATGCTGCACAGTGGTGAGGCGTTAATAGTCCTCAAAATTGCCTTCAGCGTGATTTTTCCAGAAACCTGTTTCTGGCGAGCCAGCAGGTGCTCTAGAATATCTGCAAGTTTAAGCGACTGTTGACTGCAGATGGAGATGAGCGGTTCGTACAGATCATCACTTGCACGTTCCGGGTTAAATCGCTTGAGCATGTGGCTTACGATTCCCACGTGAGTCAGAATTTCATCGGCCTGGTGCATAATCAGCTTCAAGCACCTTTGTTCCGCATTAATTTCGGACGATTACTCACCGAAGTGATGCCGCAGGGAATTCATTTGTCTCGTTCAAGATGCAGTCCTGGGGGGTTTGCGGTAATATAAGTTAAAAGGACTAATTCATATCTGTTGAACTCAGTTTGTTAAGTAGATTGCTGATCTTCCACGCTCCATTGAACTGTTAAATTAGTCGAAATGTTGGCCTGTGGATCATAGTAGCACCATGTGATACTGTCGGCAACAGAGTCAACGAATTGGAATCTTTGGTGTGACGATAGTGCGGACTGGTCTATATATATCTGCTGAAGTTTTAGAATTTCATCGGGTTCTTTTTAGGATACCGCATTGCCTTTTGCTGCGTATGGATATGCTATGTACGCAATGCCTGGATCCTATTGAGGCCCTCGCCCACATAGTCAAGAGATAGACTCCAGAGTAGATGCCTTTTTTTACCGACATTATGAGTAGGTGGAGAGGTACGATGAATGCGTACGGGCGTAACGGTGAGACGGCATAGATAGTCTGAGCATCAATTTGCATGTAGGTAAATGCAATTATACCTAGCCATGTTGACTGCTGTACTTAACAACCACCTTCGAGGAGTCATCAGCACACCTCGCCTGCAACTTTGCTTATTACAAGTCAGTCAGGAGAGACTAAGTAATACTGCGAATCTCTAGAATGGTCGGCAATTAAGAATCAACTGGAAATGGAAGAAAATTGAATCGGAACGTTTTCCTGAGGTTACAGACATTTGTACGACACGCAAAATGTCCATTAAAAGCATCCATATATCTGTTGTGCAATTATACAAGAGAAGAATCTTTCCATGAGTGGATCGATGATGATATGCAATTTTTAAAATTTGGCACACGCTGGGTATTGACAGAACGTTCCGTGTGGAAGCTTCATTGAGATAGGTGTAGCATGAATGTTCTACCGGTTTATGACAAGGAAATGGATACCTTCTTTATTTAGATCTGCTGGTATGACCATTTTGCAACCCAAAACGGCGTCCTGGTCAGCGAAATTTTCAACAATGACATTGGGAGATGGTTATTATAACACTGTTTTGGTGCCTGCTCGTGGCAAATCCATCTTAACCTCCATAATCTGGTCAAGACTATTCGTCTCCTTCCTCTAAAACAGAAAGAATTAAGAATGAATAGAGCAACTTGAAAAAAAAAACGAAGTGATTTTGTTGGATGGATAACAAGTGGAGAGGCATGTGCTGTGCACGGTTAAACGTGTAGGGTTGCAGAAAAGTTAGGTAATGGAAATCGCCTTGACGTATGGCAGCTTCCCCAATATGGAGGTCTGGGTAAGGGTCAGTAAAGTGGGGAGTCCAGGTATAGCCATGTAAAAAATGCTTTTTAAAGGACTGTTTGGATCTATCGCCCTATGTTCTTGCAGGCAATTTAGCAAGGAAAAGAAGCCGATTGAGGGTATATGGTGGCTGTAGAACATCTTACGGCCAATTAAATTCGTTTCCTAGGCAAATCACCTAAGAAAGGACGATGTAATCCAGATATTCAAATCGGAAATACAATATTTGCAACTGTACCCTAATGTAAATGAATCACAGAAAAATCCCTTTCTATCGCTAAATATCAGTTCCGCCCTTAGCATAGGCATCTAAATCAACACCAGCTGGAGCGCTTTACACGATGATATTTCATCGCTAAGAAATATCACCTCACAAAGAACATTGAGTGCTTCCATTTTTTGAGCTGTCTGCCTGAAAGTGAGTTGCATGAATGATTATGGTAATGAGATTGTCAACATCCTAACACGCCACAGTAAGTGTAAACAGGTTCCGAAATGCAATGGTGGATTGGCGGAGGTAAAGAAACACGGCAGAGCTGTGTCAATTAATCAAGCCACTATTGGCAATTCCACCCACTGCTTCACCCGCATCATCTGCAACCGTAGTAAACTGAGTCGCAACTTGTTTTAGACTGTAATTTTTATGTTCGCTTAGCCTGAATCCTGTCGAGGTCCTAACCCGATAAGGGTTAGGTAAGAACTGGGGAGCAGATCGCCTTGTTACCGGCATAAAGAGTAAGTACGGAGGCAACAAACGATGCGTCCTCCTTTGGCGGCCAGAGAGTGCAGACTACTTGAATATGAGTCTGAAGGCCACGGCGATTTGTTGTATTTAGGCCAAATTAAACAAACTGACTGACCTTGAACTTGAATGAATACCTGGACACTTAAAGTATACATCTGCTTGATATTGGCCAATCGGAAGGCGGAGGTGGGAAGAATAAAGGAGGAGATCACAATTCTCTATAAATTTCCAAGATCAGAAATCACCCGGAACATCAAGAATATCAAACAAGACAGATGTCTTGGGGATGCACGCATCCCCAACAGCATTGCATCCACGATTACCTAGATGCGTCAGTGCTAAAGTTGGTTTGATAATGCACCTACATGGTTGCCTTTATTTTGTGGGTGCCAAGATATGAAATAATAAAAAACCTCGGAGGCCATAACAGAATGCAGTATGAAGCGTATAATGTGAGAGAGTTAAAACTAAAAATGCACCTTGACACGACAGTAGTGAAGAGATATCAAATTTGAGTTTTGCTAGTGTTTCGCTGCAACCTTTATGGCGTTCGTATTAACGTTTCCTTACTAGGAGACGCAATATCAAAGTGGCAATGCAAGTAAATTTATAAATGTGATGGTTAAGAAGTACCTTTATTTGGATTGGTAAAGAGATTGCTGCCACAGCGATTTGCTGACTTCCTATAGAGTCAAAGATTTTGATGACTACTTCCTGAGTACATTTGGGTTTGAGCTTTATATAAAGAGAATGGAATCTACCATTCCTCCATCCATTGTAAATTCATTCTGACAACTCTACGCTGATGCGTTGGATATTCATGTTAGATAGTAAAAGTAAAAATACGCATGCCAACAACACTATTCTTCACCTTGGTTTCAGGTCAGACCGCTTCTAGGTAACATTCAGCTCATTTTCGGAATCAAGATTGCCTATCGAGGCGGCCTTTCCAACTCTAACCAGCATACAGCGCACTGTCCACTTTGCGTTCATAGTCTGCACGCATCCTCTTCTCACACAGGACTGTTCGGTGACTCATCGAGTTGGTTTGTTCCAAGATTTGGTAGGCATTACTCAAGAAAAGTACCCTTCAACAATAACGAGAAGCTAACTCACACGATTAAAAAGCAAGAGGTGAAACAGTGTGGATGGAACATTAGAAGCATCAATTTGCGTTTTGATAAATCCGCGAATTTGGGAGTTATAAAGGTGTAGAAGGTGTACACTTTTCAAGCGACTCCAGTTGCTGCCACTTCTGCAAAGTCATAGGTTGATCGGGGAATGGCGGTCAGTTGGGAGTTTGAGAAAATCCAGCATGGGGTTACAAACATCCGCAGCACCTCCCCTTACAGAGTCACTGAGAATGATTTCTAGAGTCATATTGTCATCATTCCATTCCGAGCCTACGCCCACAGCGCTGTCGACTTGCTACTCACTACTGGCCGACCTGCACCTTCACCTCCACAGTGTTCTGTGCCTTGGGATCTGCAGGTGAAGGCAGCATCCGCAATTTGTCCAGCATTAAGTCTGTCAGTAGAGCACCGTGCTGAGCAGAGGATTGCTCGGTCTATCGCAGACGTTGTTGCGTTTCCAATGCTGGCGTCGAATGCAACTTTAAGCTGGCAAGCTGGCATTCAATCAGGGCTTTGATTTATAATAGGCGATTTAGCACGGAGTCATTTGATGATTGTCCGATGAGTCACCAAACAGAAACGTTGGGAAGGTATGGTCAGTTATTCCTCCCTCCTCCCGTGACCTCATCAGTGCTTGCTTCAATGTGTCAACAGACCTCTTCGCTTGTAGGTTGGGTTGAGTGCAAAACAGTGGAAATGGCGCATTCGTAATGTTATGCTGACAGCAGGAAATGGAACTCCCTCGATGTGATCTGCACCCCCTAGAACCTGTGTTGGATGTGATGTGTCAGAAAACGCAAAATGCAAGTCTGTGGTGGGAAAACGGTACAAATATACCTCACACTCTTCTCCAAGTCATCAAAATCCCCTATCATTCTGAATCAATAGCACGAGCTGTAGACAGAACGCCGTGGAGACTGTTAGACCATGCATCCAACGTACGGTTAACGTAAATGTCGCATCCATTACCTGCTCTAACGAAAAGCACTGGTTGTATTTCGAGGCAACTATATCTGTCTTCAATTATTTCTCATGCTCTTCAATCCTCACTCACAAAATCCAGCTTAAAATGAATTTTTTTCAAAGCGAATGAATTTTGGTATGGAACACTCTATACTAAATCAAATAGACGGATATACTAAGTTACCTCCTCACTGGCTCTTTCTGATATGCCTGCCTGCCTCTCAAGTCTTCACGATGCGATTGAAAAGGTCTACTGGTTGTCAGTTGACTATGGCGCAAAATCTCCAAGGTTGATGATTTCTGCAGATTGAATTGCTCAAGTTCTCCTCAAAACGATTCGTGCCAAAGTGTGCAAAAAGGAGTTCTACATTATGAATTGTCTATGAATTTCCTAAGCACTTCAAAACCACACACAGACAAGGCCGGCCTAGAAATCGTGGGCAGCAGCAATCTCTGTCTTCCCACAGACTGGAACCTTTGCAAGGCAAGAGAGACACGGATTTTTCTTTAGCCTAAATTATTAGATCTTTACAATACTGCAAAATCACGACCTGGGCTGCTCGAGTGCGCCGATGGAGATTGCGTTATGTCTGTGGAACATCACAGTGAATGCTGAGAAATAAATACAGCAACGTATCCATTTATGTCGGTTAATTTGCCTATCTTCAACTGTGGTAAACAAAATGACGCTGACAGTCTTCGCTTCGAATTGAACAGGAAAGTGACAGTCAGATAGAGTTTAACAGGTCCAGCTGCATGAGAATTCAGTGATTTTTGCTTGTTGGGCTTCGACTCAGTGATTCTACGCCAGTAGTGATCAGATGAACTTCATTTCAATAATCTGCTTGCGGAAGATTTTTGCAATGATATTCAGTGACCCTCATCTAAAAGGCATGCCAATTGCACTGGTGCTAGCTACTACACATCAAGGAAGAAAGGAGTGACGGCGTGTCGAGGTCCCTGCTATCCCCAAGGCTGACTGACCGGCTGCTCTGACCGAGGACGCGCGCAACCAGGATGTGTGCCCATGTTGATGCCATCTGCAGCACATGTACTTATCGCAACGTCAAACCAGTGCCCTGGCATCTGCGATATGAAAGCTACTTCTACTTGGCTAGACCACTCTGGGCAGGACAAACTTGCCTCCCTTCAACACTGGTACCGAAATGCCGGTCTTCGGGAGTTACTTTTGGAATGATGCGCAGAGGAACCACCCGAAGGCAAGTCTGAATCGAGGGCAGCGTAGCAAAACTCTCAGCAGCAGAATTTGGTGGGCGCTTTGGAAGAAGCAGGATACTCTGGGAGATCAAACCTGCAGATCGCACAGAACATGACACTCGTATCCTACTGAGGAGTTGAAAACCCACCTGAACAACGTCAACACTGTCTGGGAAGAGCTTGTACCAAACAGAGCAATGTATAACTTTACCAATGTGCAATGTCAATAGGTTTGTTGATTCGAAGCGAATGCTTTGGTAAACAGGTCAAACGACGCTTGAAGTGATGATAGCTTGTATTACGCCGCATCGTTGCATGGTTCACATATCAGTTAGCAATGCAAAAACACCTGCACCAATCTCTTATTAATCGAAAATGCCTCAAAACTTTAGATCCGTGGTCCCTCTGTAGTTCAAGCACTTTTTGAGCGACTTCAGTATTCCCTTTACTTATTTCACAATATGGAAAATATCGCGTGATCAAAGTGTTTGGCTGTTTGCAGAGACCGCACTGTCGCACCGACTCGCTGCAGCTCACAAGAGCCTCTAATTGCATGCAGTGTGAGGGAAAGATATCCACCAGTCCATTGGTGCAGTGCTCTTTGTTGTGTTTTTGGCATTTTGAACTATCACGTCATGTTGGATGAAGATGAAGGTTGTGTTTACCAAAGCTGTCTGCTTTGTGAACCGATTTTAAGTTTGTTCCGAAGCTGGATGAACTTCTTGTCGAATAAGATGTATGGCAATTCGAGAAGGCCACATCATCAAGAGACGATTTTGCAAATAGCACAGTGGAGTTCCACTGTGATGTAGAGGGTAAAGTTGCGTGTGCTTCATGGTTTAACGGTACGATGACCTTTGACGATAGAGTGAAGTTACTGCGACATCAATAGCGGCCAAAGCCACCTACAATCTCACGCGCTCTGTTGGAATACCCGTGTTGCAAGCAGTGCGCTTCATGGGGAAATATGAAGCCATATTTGTCGCATAGCGATGACAGCAAATCTCTATCCTATTGCTGCACAGTTTACCCATCGCGACTCTGCTTAGCTGAAAGCTGGCCGATGTTTGGCGGTCACGCTGATTTGCGCATGCTTTTACGTAGGAGGTCACTTTGCCAAATCTGCAGCGATCACCCTAACGTCAGCTGCAAAAAGTCCGTTGCCAGAAGCTTCGCTTACTGCTCGCACATGAGGGAGGATATTGACAGCTTTATTAAAACGTTTTTAAATTAACGATAGACGGTAAGGTATCATCCGGGTGCCAAATTCACCAAAATCTCCAACTGCTTCATCAGCCAGTTTGTAGACACCGACAATGCAACACAGTTCAGATTATGGGATTTCAATCACTATTGTCATCAACATCTTATCACACATTTGTACTTCCAACCCCCTCACCCCCAATCCGGCGGACGAGACGGGGTGTATTGACAACTTCAAACGAGCACAACGTTAGTCTGATAGACTGGTGTCTATGTCATAATGTGACCCGAGGTCCTAAAAGCATTTTTTTTCAGCTTTAAGAGAACTTCTTCTGTTGTGATTGTGTCGAATCACGATATCCAACTAATGGACATCTGTGCAGTAACCTTGATGTCCCCATCCTATAAGGTACGTTCAGCATCCCAAAAGTACCTATTATTTTAATTCTACCATGCTTTAAAGCTTTTTCCTAATCTCTACTCAACACGTATACATGGAAGGATGGATTGATGTTCCACCCATAATTTGACCATCTCCCAGATCCGTTATGTTGCTAATGTTAATTATTTTGATGCCGCAAATAGGGCACATTATATTTTAAACTTTATTTCGGTCTGGTAGTGAACAGCTCTACTGATGAGCAGAAATAGAATTCAAATTTATTTACCTAAACTAACAATACCAATAAACCACGATTTAAAGTCAAAATATCACCGGTACGAGATCTGTTCAGCAAAATAGATTTCTTGTTTTAAGAACTATCAGGAATGCCAGCGACTACAGAAAAAAGTTCGCATTCGATTCGTTGGAAGTCTCCGTTTTGTGAATAGCTTGGCGAATTTCCTAACAATCGCGATTTCTCTCACTTCGTCATGGTAAGCTGAGATCAACTATAGATGCACTTCAAGTACACTAATAATTGCCTTAATTTCGACGTCAATCAGTTGCTGTAGTTACACCTGCCTTAGCCGAATGATTTTAGCTATTCAGTTGTCAGGGCCGTATGCACTCGCCGTACCCCACCCGCTTTTGCCCACCTGTGTACGTCGGTAATAAAGACGGCAATGGAGTCACGTGATTGATTGTTAGATGGGATGATGATGCGGATTTAGGCTCTTGGTCTTTCATACCCGCAGCTTGACAGAAGTCTATTGAGATTTGCACGAGTGGGTGGTTGCTCAATCCAAAATTAGCCTCAAGACCATTCCATAATTGTATGATAGCAAATTCTACTCTAGGGACAATCCAAATTGTCTCTTTTTATCGGCTAATGGTCTTGGTGTTTTAAGTCCACGATGTCGTGAGGCAAATCACAATTCAGACCTGCATTAACTGCTTTCGCTTTTGAACAGCCTGCGGCATTTAGAATCTTTGTGGAAATGTGGCAGATTTCGAGTTTGAATGAGTCCAAATTAAAATTGAATTCTGATACATGCACATGGTTGTTGCATATCAGTAAAGTGAAAAGAGTCAAACGAAATACAATGCAGATATATATTACGTATAAATGGAAATACTAGAGGAGACGAGAGGTAGCAAAACCATCCAGAGTAGGACGACTCAGGTATAGAGGCTTCGCAATGCCTGAAACACGTCACCCACGAACGGTGTCAAATCGGACATCAGCTCCTCCAGATTGTCCATGTATGGTAACAGTTGATCCTGATGCTAAAATGCACCAAAACGGACACAGCATTAAGGGTACTGTCAATGTGTAACATCTCCGAATTCCGTATGCATAAAGCATTTCAGATGGAAAGGATTAGTGAAGTCAGCATACCAATACATCACCTACTTAAATGAATCTCAGTAAATATTGTGAAGCTCTTATAAATCAACAATGGAAAAATAATGGCCATAAGACGCGCACCTCCAGAACAGTCTGCATAAGGCGTCCCTTAAGCCAGTAGGCCACGGATGCCAGATCGACAAGATCACTCGGGTTGTCTGGGCCCCCCATCTCCTCTGTCGCTTTCGCTTCGACCGTTGCTACGAGACGGACGTGACGGTGAAGCAGAAGGGTGATGACTGCACATTGAGAACGCACCGCCTCACCACGCTCCTCCTTCAGACGCGCCAGGCGGTCAGGCGAGGTACCGCCACCACCACCGCTACTACTGCCGTGGCTCCCAACGCGACAATGCCGTTGGTGTCGACGGCGAACACGGACAATTTTGGTGCGCAGATCACCGTCACCGTAGTCGTTATCTAGGTCACTGGAGCTGCCGTCAGATCGAGATCCACTTGCAGACTGAAAGCAAACATTTCCAAAAATACCACACGCTTTTCTACTTGGTGTATTATGCATTATATACTTCGAAAGGCCATACCTTACGATGGTGCACGCCTGCTTGATCCTTAACAGCTTCCAGTCTCGGTGTGATTTGGGCGATGCGTTGGCCAACTCGAACCAGTGTATGCATGAGACACTCCCACACATGCGACCTAAAATGTTATTTCAAAAAGGCGAATTATGAGGGATGGGTATGTTTTGGATCAAAAAGAAATAAAAGGAGAAAAAGAGGACTTACTGCAGCATTCGAGGACATACGTGAACAGTGGAGGGCGGAGGAGCAAGGGGGCCGCAGAAGGCGGACATAAAGGGTGAAAAAGCCCACCCCACCACAGACTCGGGATCCAGCATACCCTGACGCGACATGTAGTCCGAAATAGCCACCACCATTTGCGACTGGTTGCACCACACTGCTTGCAGAATGTGCAGAGCCTCCACCTGCAGTTCTACTGTTGACGCTAACGTCTTGAATGCTTCCGAGTACCTATATTGATCAGAGTAGTATACATGAACCATTTAGCGAAGAATGAGCCTGAATAAAAGCCAGGCGTGCAGATTCAAGACCCCAAAGCGGTAGCTCACTCATTCATCGAGCACTGCAGTACTGATATCTATCAGATCCAACAAAGAAAAATGCATTAAATCTGAAGACACACCCCATAATTGCTGTGTTGACTATATGACAAATGAATAACTAAGATAAATAATTGCTACAAAGCCAAGCAAACCTTATCCCACTTTTCAGAAACTCGGTTATGTCATCAACAACTCCACTTACCGATTGAGTAAGGAACAAGTGTGGCTGATAGTCTTGTGAGCACGGTAAAGTAGAGCAGTCATGAAGAGCTCCAGCTCGCGATTAGTTACACCAGGTACCAAACAGTTATCAAAGTCATCCTCATTATCTTCCATTTTCTCCTTATTTCTTGCCCTTTTGGAGGAGGTCAATTCATTTTTTGCGGGACGACTCTTCCCGGATGTAGAGGAGGCAGAGGATGAGCTTGAGTTCGAACGAGATCCACCCCTCTTATCACCATCAAGGTGACGATGAGCAACTGGACGCGAACGCTGATCCCTCCCATCCATCTCAACTGAACCCTCCGTTTCGGAGTAGGAGTTGGAGTGATGGGGATGATTGCTGCTTCCACTTCTGCTTCTACTTCGTGACTGACGATACGGCTCTAGATCGGATTCGTCAAAATCATCACCCCTCTGAGAAGCGAGTCTTCGGATAAGGTTGAGTAAGTCATCAGAACTGTGGCGCTGGTGGAATGCTTCCAAAACACGAATGAAGATGCGCCGCTGAGCTGTGGCTAAAAACAATATCAATTATTAAGACATGAATTTTACCGCTGTAGAGGCATAGAATAATTACTAAATAAAACAGTAACCTTTGAACGCAGGTAAAAAGCAAGACTTTTGTCCAGCTATTCTCGACGCCTCCTGATTTCAGATAAAAAGACTTACACGCTTTATCGTAGGGATTGATAGGGCCTGGTTGGGGTGGTAAAAGACAGTAGAAAGAACGTGGAAGGCGCTGTTTGACGTTCTCGTAGTAAGAGTAGCGTACGAGGCGACACAGAGTCTCGGAAATGAACCATCGTCGAGGCGACATCACCGGCTCCCCTAGGGCAAGAGACCAGTCGCGCCAGCTCCACTTCAATTGATAGTTTGTGAGGTGGAAAGAAAACCACTCCACGAATCTAGATGGGTCGAAAATAAGCACCAAATGAACCTCACCTCGCAATGCACACAGGCTTCATACTATCTAGACGCTCGAAAAGGATCCCCGTAGCCTGGGCAAGCACTAAAGGTATGGTGTTGACAGCCTCGTTGCAGAGTTGAATGAGGAGAGAGGCGTAGAACAATAGATTTCCATGGCGCACTGGTGGCTTTGGGAGACGAAAGATATCAGCAAATATGGCCTCTACTATCATGTAGTCGAGAGCCAATTTAGCGCGTGTTTGTAGGTTCAAAAGAGTTCGAGCACTGAAAGTTAAAAATAACGGATAACTATTTGTTTAAAATGCAAAAGTGGTAACAGCAAGTAAACGTAAAGATCCAGGCAGACCAGTGTAACATGAACGGCCAGTACTACTACCAAAATAAGGGCTGCGCACCACATAATGCGATTGAAATGCATTGTTTCGAGGATGATATGAATCTGGTCATCCACCAAAAATCTTTCGATAGTGTGGGCACCAGGTAGGGTGGGGGAATTCAAAGGTGAGATTTTAGATACGTCCCGAGCCTTTTCACCATCTACCGCTACATCGTCGTCTGGGCAGTAGACATCCGTGTAGTCGAACATGCGAAATACAACTTGAGGCAGAGGATAGACTATTTCTGAATCATAGTCCGGTGGTGTGATCTGCAAAAAAAAACTGCAAAATTCAGAGAAGGAAAATCAAATTAGGATTAGGAATTTGGAGTCTGAACGTGTTTTACCGTTGAGTAATCTGGACGCCGGTGCGATAAACACTGAGTGAAATATTATTGGCGTTTTTAGTTTTTTAGCGAGAGTCTTGAGTTTTTATTTAATGGGACAGTTAACTAAACACTGGAGGTTAACGTCAAGTGACAATAAAGCTCCCACTGCTAAATTTTCCAAATGAAGTTCAACTAAAAATAGTTTGAAATTAATAAACGGCAAGAAACGATGTTAGGAATGATGGGAGTTAAAATTAGCACCATTGTGAGAAAAAAAGATACGTTATTCATTGAAGAAACTACGAAGAAAAATTACTACCTGCCCAAACTCGCAAGGCTGACCGGATTCACGAAGAGATGGAAATGCGTCCGAAATACGCCAAAGTACATGTTCCTTCCAATTGGCATTTCTCATTGAAGTTATTTGTGACCACAAGCACGACAAATACTATGAATGCAAAAAAAACCGAGAATGAAAAACAACTATTCACTTCTGATAGAAATAAAGGGCAATCCGATACCTACATCCTCCTGAGGGTGTGGATCAAAGTTATCCCAGACACGAAGCATGGGAACGTGAAGTGTTCGCCTTTTCCTGCATGAAATTTAATAAACCATAACTAAAGCCAGTACACAACTTAAGTAACATCCGCGCAGCGATGAAAGCTCGCCGCAATATAAAGCAAAAAATCGCGTACACCAAATCTAACCTATATAAATAAGAACTTACGACAAGTACACGCTAATTGTGCTTAAAACTGCATTTAAAGCCGAAGAGTTGTAATCATTAAGGCGCCTTGCGCTCTAAAATTTGTCAAGAAAAGAAAAGAGGAACATACATAGGGCAGTGCGGAAAGAACAACAAAAGAATACCAATCCGTTCGCGCTTGTGAACTTGAGCAAACATCCAAGGTAACTTCCGCGAAATTCTCATAAAGAGATAGCAGACTGGCTGGATGAATGATGTTGCAGTTTACCGAGTTAGATAAGAATCGAACCTAGCAGTGAGCCATATGAACCACAAAACTACCAAGTATTTCACATCATCAAAAGAGCTAGATTTAAGAGCGTCCCTCAAATCTCTGACAATGGCATCAACGGCCTTAGAAACAAAGTCGTGATTCTTCAGATTTATCAACCCAAGAAGGGTCGTGTAAATTTGCATGCGCTCGGGAATATTCTTGGCGCTTAGAATATACTAGGCTCGAAATTCGATTATTACCACGAAGTAATTATCTTAATCCGATGCTCAAGATTCTTATCCAGTTCAGCACAAAAGAGAATGCACAGTTCACTGATGTCCTTATGAATCTTATCAGTATCCTACAAAAGAATCAGAATCAATTCATCAGCAAACCTTGCTTCCGATCCTATATACAAGCGACTCTATTGTGTCGCGATCAGGCCGTCCACGTTTTGGATAGAATTTATCTACAGGATGTAAGCCAAAATACGCAGGACTACAGTCGGTATCGTAAGAAGAGTCCCTATGCCGCTTCCTGGACATCCTAATGGCTTTATAAAATGCGCAATACGGTTCAGCATACTTAAACACTGAAACTTGGCAAATTTAATTATTCTCTTTAGAAACTTATTTATTTTCTAAGACTTTTGCCTAATATGTGGCTACGCCAAGTTACTGTAAACCTTATTGTACTTTTTTGCCGCTTTTTGGGTAGCAAAAATTTTTAAGTTCCTACACATTTTATTACCTAATTAGGAATATTTTAATCAAGATATACTCCTCTAGTCCCTAAGTATGTTATTCCTAAAGTGCTTTAATCGTTGAGTAATTTGGGGGGATCAATTGCTGTTCCCACATTTCAAAGCTTCTTAAGCTGATGAGCACTTTCTGGTGCATGATTGTCTAGGTGAACCTTATGTTTCATCGGGCTTCTACATCCTCATAGAAAGCATACTCTACACACGTCTATCACCCAAAATCTGCGCTTCTTAATGGTTATTACTTGATAAGTCATGCCCTCGTCCAACTTTACTCATTCTATGTGAATGAAGGTCAAGGAAGAAATAAACACTGAACCCATTACTACGCGACTGCCGAACGTAACTACTTGAACCGTCGCTTGCTCCGACAACCCAGCTTTCGGAATACGGCATCCGCAAGAACCCCAACCTCTCTCCAACGGAGTGAGCCCTACCCACCACACACAACCAGCTACTAACCGAAAAAGGTGTCCACACCCCTTCCACCTCCCTTGATAAGGGAATCCCATCCGACATTTATTTGAGAGAAACAGAATCCCTCCAAAAGCACGTACAGCAGCACGTTAATAAAGCGTGGATTGCCATAATTTTGGAATGTGGGGTACTCATATGGTTAAGTTGTCAAAGTCAATCTCAGAGAAACCCATGTTCTCCGACTGCATGACTGACTTTGCAGGGATGCGTTGATGTGCGGCCACTGTACAGTCCTTGAGGGTGCAGTTGTCGTCGATTGTCACACCTTCGCCGATCACGCAGTTCGTGATTTTGCATCTAAAGATACAATCGCAGAGATACCTCTTTGATAAGTGATAACTTGTTGAACATAACTGACAAAAAGCACTATTCAATCAGCATGAGATAGCAGCAGGGTTAGCTGCATAATATACCAGAGACGATTCTTCCAAGGTGAAGTGAATTTAGCCCTGTGTAAAACCCTTGTTTTGAAGCATCAGACAATTTACTGCTTGAAAAGCCCGACCACGGTGGCGCTTGTGGTCAGTGTCAGGAGCGTCTTCTCAAGTATAATGGACAGCAATAGGACGTGGGCTATTAATATTTACTTCCAATGCTCTTAGAGCTGTAGTTGAAAATGAGCAAAAATATCCCAACGATTTTCTAGGTCCTTTTGGAGTCTATAGCATATTTCCTCCAGTAGCACCAGCAGGGCGAAAAAGAAGGTGGATCAGCCTTGCATTACATTAATGCTAGATTGTAGCAGATCGATTATTTCCGGAGCATTGCGAGCACACCATAGAGGGATCAAACAGACTACAAGGTTTTGAAGTACACCTGTTGATTCGATTATAAGTGAACCGACAGTGGTGATTGAGAAAAGACTAGTCGAACAGAGAGGAAACCAACCCCCGACATGGAGAAAATGAGAACACACCATAGTAATTTCTTCCACATATTACAAATCCAAAGATGGATTTTCGCCTTTAAAATTCCCCGAATATTTATTCACAAGCCAAGTCAACTAACATCAACAGCTTTGCACGAGCAGTGCAAACAAATGTCCAATTCAGTCGTTTTTAAGATGAAGGTCAGAGGGGGTAGAAGATAGTATGAAAAGTGTTGTCATGTATTGACTAAAGAAGCGAGTAATGAAGAAGTCACAATCACACATTGACCAGTTTAGATAAAAGAATATCGACAGCTTTTACTAAAATTTGCATTCTCCTACGGACTATAGGAAGATCACTCACCCATTGCCCACCACAACACCGGAGAGGAGAACAGAGCTGAAGAGTCGGGTACTCTGGCCTACGGTACAACTGGCACAAATAATGCAGGACCGGATAAGCACCCCGTTGGCGAAGTTACAACCCTCGTACTGCATGGTATCGACTATTTGGCCGACCTGACGACCACCGCCACTAGCGTTAGCAACTGAAGCCGTTTTTTCAACCATCGTGTTTTCTGGGGGGTACTTTTCCCGGATCTGGAGGGCAAGTAATCGATTACTGAGAAGGTTGGATTTTTTTAAGGTACAAAGTCAGAATCAATTGTTTCGAGCTTTGGCATAGGTCTAAGATGCAGTGCATTTTTTGCACCGATAACGTTAACAATCATTTTAGACCAATAATTGTGAAACCATTTGTAAATTTGACATCTTCCTCGTGAGCACAGAATGCGGACATGGTCCCATTCTGGCCAAGAAATTTGGTTCTTACCACAAAAAAGCCAAAAAAGAGATCTGGGTAAGTCTGATTCAAGAAGTGCCGCCTTCGACTATCACAAGTGTTTGAAACAATTATAGGACGTCAAATGAATCTAAAAACATTGCATTCGTTTGCGAACATCATCTAGTATTCCATTATGCAAAGTAGTCAATCGTTTGTTAAGGTGAGCTGCCACCCGAAATGAAGCACATCTTGGTGGGGAAGCATTCAGCTCTCAAGATATCGCAAACAACAATGCTCTTAAACAAGGCTTTTTAATTTTTAGAACCTTTGGACGTCTTTGCTGTCACATTGCAAAATTTGCTGCCAAGATTGTTTGAAGAATGTGAACAGTTTGGGGGCGCGTAATTGCGTTCTGCTGGAGGTATGGTCAAATTAACCCTTGATTTCAAAACCCCATCAACGCACCATCTTAACAGCATCCAGATAGCCGAGAGTCGAGTCCAGGCGACGACAGACGGGTGCGTTCCCGAGAACCGAGATAACAACTTTGGCATATTGCGGCATCTCCTCCTGCGAGTAATGAAGTGATTTTGGCAGCTGGCTTGTCACTGATGAGTTGGTAGGACAAATAGAGGGTAGACGTGAGAGGGTTATAAAAAACAAAACCACTAATAATAAGACACCTCAACACAAAAAGAAGCAGCTTGTAATTAAACGGGGGGGAATCAGACCAGTGCAATGTTTTAAAGACAGCTGAACTTGTACTCACTCGAGCTGGTGTCAAATTGAAAGGGTTTGTGCTGTTCAACGTTGACAATGTGTTTGAAGAAAGACTTTCTTAGACCGACATCATCCCTAGGTAATTTACATTAAAATTAACCATCCCAATGATCGAAACCTCGAATGTAATGGAACAATGGGAGTTTAATACACTGTGATTGTAAATTGCCTCATAATTGAAGTGATCTTCATAAAATAGGATGAATAGCAAAATAACGAAGTCCGCACATGGTGTTAAAATCACTATTTCAAAAGGAAAACAAAACCGAATGGTTTCATTTAAAATTCCCCACCACATGGGCAACGAACACACTAAACCTTATGCTGCATTATTTTAATAATGGAAGGCATGCGTAGTGCGCATCACCGAGACCAATAAAACACTTACTTATCATATTCGAGCATCCTTAGAGCGTACCCAGAAAGCAGATACATTCCAACATCATGAAGATCTGCCCGACATGTCAAATTGCTATGAGAAGACATTATGGACTTCGGCACGCGTATCTGCTTCTTCACTTCCGAAGCCGGTACATACATAACCAGAGACTCGTCTCTGGCATCCAACACTAATATGTCATGTGTGCCCCTAGCCATTTTGAGAAGTTTTGCATCCGCAGTGTAAGGTGAGGCCAACGCTACAATCTCTGCTTTAGTTCGAACCATCCTCAGAAAAAGATCACGAAGGTCTAATTCAGTCACCGCAACATCAGCATATGTAAGAAATACGTACTGAGCAAAGGGAACACACGTGAAATGATCCCGAATACGATAAAGGCATTCAGGAATACTGAGCGTTGCGGATACTTCGACAATAATGCAGCGGTGAGATTTGGGAAGACATTTCTCAATTTGTTTAGAATGACCAGACCGACATATGATAACAGGATCTAAGATACCGGCGGATTCAAAGACGCCGACAAGGTTTGAGAGAAGTGAGCCCCGTGTACCCAGAGGAAGCTGGCCGACTACACCGGATGAGGTCAGCTGACGAAGATAGGATGAATCGTGAAGTGCCAAAACAACGGCTTGCATTCCGATCACCTTAAATAAGAATAAACACAGCACTGCGCACAAAGTAAAATGGGTTTTACAAAACCCTAAAGTTAACAAAAGAGTACTCCCAACTGTTGTCCTCCTACATAAAACGCCGGTCTTAACATGGCAGCGAGTGGTGATATATATAGCAGCAGGTAAACGATGACAATGAAAATAACGTTTTAAAAAAATGACGGTTTACGAACACAAACAAATGCCATTTCGCGAGTAGGTGATGCTCCCACTTTAGTCTAACTTTATAATAAGACCAAACTATTAATAATAATGGAGTTTCCAGGACGAATATTGTCGACCAAATCATACCCTTCCAAGGTACAAAACAGATCACATGGAAAATTTAAATGCACGTAAAAGCGTACTGGAAATCCACCAATCGCTTTTGAAGGCCTTAGGATCATGATCAAGATAATTTTGCGAATAAATCCGAACTCAGATGTAAATACTCCATAAAGTTAGGCCGATTTTTTACACTTACCTGAATATTCTGTAAGTTTTGCCATGAATCAATAAAAAAATTATCAAAAAATAGCCATTTCCCCTCCAGGGATTAATGTCAACTATTTGTTTTGTATCCTTCGCTGATTACTTAATACCGGTTGTTGAGTTTTACATAGCTAAACTTCAAAACAGTCCACTCTACGAATCGCTCCTCTGGTACAACAATTAACGAATCGCACTATCTATATTGTTCTGCTTCGATTAATAAGCTACTGGAATATTTTCCATAAAGTTAATTACTGCCTAACATTAATTTAGCTCTATATTACTCCCCATTGTTATTGAAATTATAACTATGTGTCCATAATATAGGGTTCCGAAAGGACGATTTGCTTTGGATAGGTTCTCTAACCAAATCTATTTACTCTGATTGTTATTTGTGGCAATACTGTGTGGCATCCCTTCCATACACGAAGGCACACAAAGCCAGTGTGCTGTAAGCTTAGGAACACGCTGAATTGGACACTTTACCATAAATAGGGTAGCCAAAGGGAAGGGCCGAAACGCTAGAGCGGCTATATCCGCAGTTATGACAAGTACCTTTGACCTTATCTTCATAGCAAATAAGCTCTTCCATCGATGAGTGGAAAAGTGAGGTTGGTTCCGAGACAAATAATTCCTTGGAATCCCATGTCATTATAAGTTATTTCAGTGGCGAGTCAATTTGAGGTAATTGTCATCGGTTGCTTCTTGGCAGGTAAATAACACCTACGGCTCCGATGCAGCACGCTGGACACCTTTGTGCACGAAGCATAACAAATTTTCCTGTTCACCTTAACATTGCTATTTTAAACAAGCACTGAGCCTTTTCTTTTAAAACCGTATCACAATTGCAATTGGTAAGTCCCAAATCATAAACCGCCACATTCTTCTGAAATGGCTTAATTAGGGAAGCTCAGAAAAACAAGATATCCAGACTAGATTATTATGTGCGAAAAATAGAAGCTTCAAGATATTAGGCTGTAAAATGATTCATGTATTTTCAACATTTTGCTTAAGGTTTCACCACTTCATATATTTCTAATCAAGGTAAGGTGAAGTAACATGTAGTTTTTGTTTATTTTCCTCGAAATAGGCAAAACTATACCCACATTTGACTCCTTTTATGCAATTTTGAGCGAACCCTTTCTCTAACATTTCGCGGTCAACTAGAGCGTATCCATAGCTTGAAGCTGCTCTCTGTTCGTGCTTTAAGTGCTACTTCAAATTAGAAGGGTGAGGACAAATGTGCACAAAATGTCAACCAAGCAAAGCACAAACGAAATAAGTTACACTGGCTCTAAAAACTGCCGTCGGTTTAATTCACCACGCAACAAGAACCATGACATCGCTTCGGTAAGGCCGAGGCGCCTACAAAAAATGCACAAAAGTAGCATGTCTTCTTTGAAGTTTACATCACTACAAATAGGTGAACTAGTAAAATAATTTGTGAAAAAAAAACCGTACTTAGGCTGGGATAATCACTTAACATTTTTACCCGTGCAAATATTAAGGCAATGATATAGGTTTCATTTAAAAAATATTCCAAAGTCATGATATTTAGGTTTTAATACGTTTAAAAGCAGGAGTTTGACAGAGGTAATTGTGCAATCCAGAACGCTGGTTAATGCAAAGATATCTAAAATAACACTATTTTCCGAAAACAGTAAATAGATAATCATCTGAGATTAGAAACTGTCTACTGTTTTCTAAATGCAGCGCATTCTTCTCTGCCCTTCAAATCCCTTGAAAGAACTAACTCATTCAATAAGGGAATGTCTATTAGTTAGCGTTATCGGGATAGGTACAGGTTAAGGGGAATCTGGGCTCGAAACTCTCCTCTGCCTAGTAGAAAACTGATGGCACACTTCTCACCTAAAAAGCACATTTAAATAGCATTCGTATTACTCTAAGCGTCTTAAATAATCATTATCTACTCCTTCTACCCTCGACCAAGGATAATGTCGTAATCGATTGGGGAATGGATGCCAAGCCAAAATAATATTTAATGGCAAATGACAACGATTTCTATCGTGTCCGTGCAGTTGAGGTGGTAGAATTTCTCTTAATGTCTCTTCTTGATGGCTTGCATTTCTAGCTTAAGTAAACATGTTAAAAGCAGTGAAAACGTTTTCGTCGATATGAATTTTACCTGTTGATCTATTTCACAGTTGTGCAAATGAGAGGTGGCAGAAACGGCTTACATCAAGGTAGAGGCCATATTTATGGTAAAGATGATAGCAGCTATTTGTAGAAGTGTAAAAGCTTTTTAGCTGGGAAGGTTAATTTTGACAATGAAGCGTTTTTTTGTGCTCTCGCAACCACTCCCTAAGTTAGGTGCGCACACGTGTGCACTTGCGTGTGTATATGCATTTCTGGCCATCTCACTATAAGTATTAGCAGAGTATAGAGGTGTCTACCTTAGAAACATCAGCACCACAACGTATACGATAAAAAAATTGCCACTTCTTTATTCATTAAAACACTAGCCTTATTTTCTTTTTGGCCTAGAATTTGACTTCAATGGCTTACTTTGAGGAGTTCAATTTAGATTAAAAAGTTGACAAAAGAATTTCTTTGCGCACGAAAATGTACGATTTCCACAAATCTCTTTTGGCATTTAACGAAACACCCTTGGTTGAAAAACCGGAAAATCATGGACAAATTAGTATCACTTTTAAAGTCTGGTTTCTTGCTAGGATCAAGGTTACATCACGGTCAGTTTGGGACATCAGCTGAGAAGATGTGGGTAGTCAGGTGAAGTATCCGCCAAGAGTTTCATGATTTCCGCTTTGATAAATTACAAATAGACCAAACGCTATATGCGTGCAAGAGCTGAAGTGGGTACTGATGAGATGATCCTATGTGCGGCTTTCGACCTTGACTACATGGCGAATCGTAGTTTGACATGCACTAATAAGACAAAAACTTTTGGATTAGTCGTAACAAATTAGCCGGACAAAGAGACTGAATAGCTAAATTGATTGTAAAATTGGCAAAAATTATACAAAGATAGGAATGGAAAGTGAGTTTGAGGTTCGTCTTTCTACCTTACCATGACGGCTTCAATAAGGAAAAACGTGCCATCACGTTAGAGAAAATTGATGGATGTGGTTGAATGAAATGTAGAAATACGGAATAATTGGGAATCTGGTATTCTACGAATCACACATTATCCGCCGTACTTGCCTTTAGTAATGATTTTTACATACCGGTGAAGGTGCGCGTAATTAAGTTGTCAAATTGGACAATAGGGTGAAGTAAAACAGACAAGTGAGTGCATAAACAAGCTACTCAAACCAAAGGAGTCAGACTAAGATTCAGTCTTGTGCCCACAGTATTTTTTAGACCCTAACTGAACTGATTAGGTCATCACATACTTCACGTATCATAAACCATCTTACTCATATATGTTTAATAACTCTTCTATCCTGGAAAAATTTGTGCCCTTAAAATAGGGTTTCTACGTCATTTGTTTGCCATAATAATTTATGCAAAAGTGTTTAAGGGTAAAATCTCTTATAAACCCCTTATTTACACAACATTTTTATTCGCTATAACCGTTTCGTTTGTTGACTATTCCAAAGCGATACGCAATTTTTAGCACCTCAAATTCTATGCAACACAAACAGTCGTCGTTGAGATCGTTACACCAAGATCACGATGACCGAGAACACAACACTTAGTTTTACCTTATAATGTGTGTAACAATGATCCTTAAAACAACAATTTGTATAGAATGAAAGATTTGCTAGCCAATTTGGAGATATATTTGAAGCGTTGACTTCATAAATAAAAAAAAGTAGTTAAAGCTGCGCCCATCAGAACAGATTAGCTCGATGTCATTTTTAAAAATTGTTCACTGAGAAACAAACACATCGCTTTTTAAAAAGATCCTGTTTTATTCCTTCACCTATTATAGAGGTCGGTTTGTGTTTCTTTTGACGGTATCAATATTTAGGCCAAGACAATTCTGATGGCTATTTTTCAATGTCCATTTATGAAAACACCCAACAGCTCGAAGTTGAAGTTTTACGTTCCTTTGGCAATTTTCCCTCACATAAGCATGTCAATTTTTTACGTATACGTTGTGGTGCTGATGTTTCTAAGGTAGACACCTCTATACTCTGCTAATACTTATAGTGAGATGGCCAGAAATGCATATACACACGCAAGTGCACACGTGTGCGCACCTAACTTAGGGAGTGGTTGCGAGAGCACAAAAAAACGCTTCATTGTCAAAATTAACCTTCCCAGCTAAAAAGCTTTTACACTTCTACAAATAGCTGCTATCATCTTTACCATAAATATGGCCTCTACCTTTTGGCCATGGTTCTTAAAGGATCAGCTAAAAGGCTCATTGCAATAAAAAAGTCAGTGCGCAATTTTCTATCAAAAACCAATGTCAAGATGGAATCTATCAACAATAATACTATCAGGGAGCACAAACCAAGCGGGAACATTGCTAAGCTATTGGTTAAACAAACAAGCGGTCGGTTTAGTCACTCCCCAGCCCAACAGGAGATGTGGTGTTGACTCGCCCTTCCTCTTTTACTAGTGCCTTGCGCATCTGCTGCCATCAACTGCAACTGCGCTTCTGGGGGTGCCTCTGCCAGCCATAAATTATGTTCTGCCTTCAACCAAATCGACGCGACGGCAACAGACATTCCTCGTGTGCGAACGTGCGCACATGCATAATCGCATATTTATAGGCGCACGAATTGATGCTCAGTTCTTCTTTTTCCTTTGTACTTTACAGCTGCCCGACAAAGACACGCACTCGCACAAATCTCTAGGGCTGGACCTCCCAATCACGGTAGCTGATGCACGAACCAAGAGTAGCCCTCCACGCCGAAAAACGTGGGCCCGTTTCCGACGGCCATTTTAGGCTCTTAAAGTTAAAATCGCTTCAGCAGCAAATGATGACACCACATTTATAAAAGATTAATCGTTATCTAGACAATATAAAAGAATAAAAGGCTGAAGAACAGAATTTCGTTACATCCTTCTAGCAACTACAGTAGATACCTTTATAAATAACGGGCTTAGACATATCTATTAACCTACTTGCAATTAATGCTACACGTTCATGCAGAAAAATAGGGTTATTAAATGGTGGAAATTCGATTTGCTAACATCTGTTATTCAGTAGCGATGCTCTGACGAGTCTAAAATTAGAGCTTATACTGTAAGAACCCTAGGTAGTATAAGGCTAAGTAAAAATGTTGCAGAAAAATATTAAATGAATACGAAGAAGGTAAAGGTGAACGTTTGCCTTGTAGAGTGTACGTTTCTGATTTAAGGGCTTCTCACGAACATTTACCAAAGATTTTCGTTTGCGTGAATTAAAGTATTAAGTGACATGAAAGGAAATGAGTAGGTAGGAGAATAAGCGGGGAGCAAATATGGGAATGGGCAGGAGGTTTCTGTTTGAGGTAAAATATATTAATGTTTAGTTTTTCTGCTTAGTCTTCGGTCTAATTTTTCCGGAGCTATTTTTCCAAACCCAATTTAATGGCTGCAAAAAGCGACTGAAATGGGAAGTGCACTTGTGGAAAAACATTTCGAACAAATTTTCACTCGTTCACTAGGAAGTTGTTTTTCAGAGCAGTTTGAAAGGTAGTTGCAAGTCAAAACTTGTTTTTGAGATAGTACGATCCTTCTAAATAAATAGAATCGCAGAACTGTCAAGGTGAAATATCAGGATGATACTAGCCTCTGAATTTAATACTCAGGAAAACGGAGCGTTTCACGTCCAATGACTAAGTTTAATTAATGTTTTACAAGATTTTGATTGCATCTATTCATTATTCTGCCAGAGAGAAATGTTAACGAGTTTATGCAACCGTAAAATTTCATATTTTGAGTAGATATGAACCACTGCAATAGATTTCCGGGACCCAATTTGAGCATAATTCTATTGCATTACCTATGCAGGAAATCGCTTTTATTTCCATCACTTTCTATATTTGCCTCTTGAATGAAGGGTTACAGTGCGATATCACAGATTCTTTAATGAAATACGGGACCTTCTTAGTTTAAAGTAACATTTATTCAAATATGTGTGAAAATGTTTGCCTCATTTGGTGGCATTGCCAATAAGGGCCGTCCGCAGCAAATCTACCATTCTTGGAAACATGATAAGAGGTAAAATTTAGGCTAAAGTAAATAAGTGTTGGCCAGCTAAACCCTATACACTTCTGTTAGATTAATTCCGTAATTTTTTTCATTTTAGCATTCTTAAACGCACAACGCAAAGGTCAGGAGTCGAAGTGATGGGCTGTGGAGTGAACTAAACGGACAATATTTAAGCTATTCAGCTGGTGGATTTTGCTAATGTGATAATTGCTAAGTTATGAGAGAGAGTGTTCGTAAGTTCCACAGCACCATGGCTAGCCAACAACATTTGCTCATTAGGTTTCCAGGCCTACTAAATGTATTTGCGGTACCGTTGTTTACTGAACACAAAATAAAGATGTGAACGAAAGAATGATAAAAAAACATTAAATGGGTTTCAGAGGAAAGGATAAAAACTTAGCGTAAGGGTAAACAAAAAAAGATCATTTTTCATTAAAACTAGTTCGTTATGGGAGACAATTTGAAGTAATTACTTAAATTTTAGCATTATTGTTCCCCAAGGAAGAATACTTTGAATAAAAAATTATGAACAAAAGGTTAAAAGAGTACAAATAAATGTACCGACCGATTAAAGCTAAACCAAATCCCTTTCTGGGTTATTTCAAGACGTGTCAGATCATTCTATACGAAATGTTCAGTTCCGTCAAATACTAAGTTATAGTCGAGATCTCTGCCGTAAACTCCAATCAAAACCTTTAATCGCTGTCTAATGAAGATACGGGGATACTCTTTTTCCTTTGCACTTTGCTTAAACGGCATTTCTGAAATAAACTCATTCCAAAAATTTGTGCCGCAATCTTAGATTCAGAGCACTCTGCCATTTAGCCATATTCCAGTTTTGACTATAATTCTTTTGTCAAGAGGAGTCCAAAAGCGGTTTAGTTTCAATTGAAAAAAAATGCGTGATTTTAAAAAATTGGGGTTCTTTGTGCCACAGTTCGATGTGTACTTAGAACAAGGTCTGTATGTGTGTGTGCGGCACTGGAGTACATGGCGTGGGGTCCCAATTGCTGTGCATCTATATCCTTGTAACTTGCCTTAAGATGAAAGGCATTATTAGCACACATAGAATGCGTTCCCATCCAATGTTGGGCAATCAGGAGCAACTCAACAAGGGCGTAAAATGAAAATGTTTTTAAAGGGCTCGCAAATACGACACAAAGGAGGAAACCAGCAAGAACGCTTTCTGGGGGTCATATCCACCTTTACCAAGCTCTTGGCGTCTGCTGTGATTAGCCTTCCACATTGACCATCGCGATAATCTACAAGTGGAACAAAGTCAGAGACGAAGGTCATAAGTAATTCTCCATTCCAATGAGAAAAATATCGATGAAATCCATCTCCTGTTAGCGAGTTTTAATAAAATAATAATTAATTTTGCGGCGACCACAAATCACGCATCATTCAATTCTCCAAATGGAGGATCTTTAGAATTCCTTAATGGTAGTGGTCCCTCAGAAGTTTGATTTAATTTCGATGCTCTCTTAAGTGTCATTGCTTCTTTGGTGTTAATCAGCTGTCTATCCGAGATAGCACTTGAATCAAAATGGTGCGAATAGGGATTTAAAATATTCTAATTAGTATTATTAGGGACGTCTTAATCTCAATCAATAGTCATTGTCCCCAATTTCGCCTCTTAGGGAATTTCCGCAAGTTGATTCAATCACGGTAGAGGTGTTTCTTTACTACTTCAGACCTAGGCCTTTTTCGAAGAATCAGCACAAGGTGAAAATGTCAGCTGCGTCCGACAACTGCCACCGGTGGATTTACGTCCATTGAGTCGATTGTAAATACGTCAAAGAAGTAAAAGGCCATATTCGTAGCCGCTAGGGATTTGCTTAACACTGCCATAGATACTGATTTGCAAGAGCCTGGGATGATTCCCTTAAATTTCCACAATGTTATCACTATACTGCTAAGTCAAAGCAACTATTTATAAAGCAGCAGATAGGGAAAAACCAATTTGACTAAGATATGGTCAATAAAATTTCTTACGATGAGTGAAAGGGGGCGCAACATTTTGGAAACCCTAGCATGCTATTGTCCAAGTAACTTACAACACTGGTTAAAAGTTTTAACTTTAATACGTATTCACCATTGAATAGTATAATTCTGCCAAAATACTATTCAAATTTGGCAGTTTTTCCTTCCTAAATGCCAAACTTTAGTGTCAGTATTGTTTCCATTTAGCGCGCGTAAGGTAGGCCTTCAAGAAGGGCCTTTCAGCTGCGTACTCATAAAGAGGCAACTGTGTGGATGGCTTACAACAAAATAGCAGGTTATAGCTATGTTTCAATAAAGACCACCTTAAAACTCAGCATCCATGGAGCCTTTTCTACACAAACCGTTAATTTTACTACCGACGACTCCACTTAAAGGATTAGCATTACGATACCTTATCAATCCACAATAAAAGAGACTGACCGATTCACGACATTGCTTCATCACCTTGTACCGCTATGAACCGACGTTTTTTTTTAGAAGTAGTAAGATAAACTCGCTCGTTTCCTAGCTTTGATGACCAAATATTACCTCGGGGGGTGGACCAGCAGTTATCTAACACCAGTGGTAATTTCGCAAGCTTTCTATGCAACTTATGTAAGCGTAAATCACTGTACACAGGTCCATTTTTACAATTAGTAGCAGCTTTGGAAAAAATTCGTGAATTTTTGCCATAAAAGCCATAAGGTGGAGCAGTGATGCATTAAAAAGTATATCATATTAACAGTTCCTTCAAAATTGTGTCATATTTACGAACAACGACGTTTTTAGTTCATAGAAATCTTAAAATTCCGTTCAGAATTATTGCACAAACTAAGAGATTAATAGAAAATACTTTAAGGGCAAATACAATAACTTATGAGGATGCCGATAGAATCACTTATCAGGTATATTGGTATCTAATTCAACGGAGTCCTCACATAATTTCATTTTTTAAGTTATAATAAGTGGCAAAACATCGACATTTTACTTTTACATTTTACCTTATAAGGTAAGTTGCTTTGACAAGTGTCATTCAAACCGACTCTCGGCTTTTTAAAGCCTCAGAACTGATTACTTGATAGGTTTACCGAAATGCGAGTTGCTAAAAAGCAAGCCTTTGGGTGTTTAAAAACGAGTATCCTTCAATTTCAATAACTAGCAATATACAAATCTTAGAAGACAACTTAATTTTGGACGACTTATTACATTTTAACAGTAGTTCCAAATTGGGATTTTATGCTACCACATTAACGATTCTGAAGTTCATTTAATTATTAGGTAAATGAAAGAATGAACAAACAACTAATACACTCAAAGCGGCACAAAAGACAGCACGATATGATTGGTTTAGAAGAATCCAATAGGAGGTGCAGACAAAAATGGGTTCATCATGCTAGTAGTTGCGATTGCCATTCCACCCCGTAGCCTAGGCTACACTTCATTATAAATATATTTATAATTAAAACAACAAAAAATAGGATTTAGCAGTTTTACAAATACAATGCTATGTCTCGTATGCGGAGACAATGCTAGTGGAATTCACTACGGAGTCCTCTCCTGTGAAGGCTGCAAAGGATTCTTTAGACGGGCATTGCAAGTAAGCTTCTAGCTAATGATAGAACATTTTTAAATTTTTTGAACCCTTTTTGACGTCTATTAGTAGACCGTAATTTACTAGCATCAGTAAGCAGTAAATAATTTGGGAAGTGGGCACGTATATAGGCCTACTTGTGAGTATTGTAGTTTGATTCTGGCACTGTTTCCGTAGTTTGTCATTTTCTTAGTCATTCTCCTTTAGTGATAGTTGTCAACCCAAGAAATTTCCAAATTTTCAATTACTATTTGATGTTTAAACAATTAATCCACTCATTTGCTGTATCCTTTATAGGGTGTTTAGAGGGAATGGTAGTTGTCCTAGCTTGGAAAGTAGGCTTTTCATCCATGCAGTGGCATAAAACAGTGTTAGCGACTAAAGTGAACCGTAAGGTCAATTAAAAAAACTTCTGATCACAAGATGAACGTTATTTGTGATCATGGCCTTTTGACCTGTGGAGTTTTTTCATCACATGTGCGATTAGTATTCCAGAATGGGTGAGGTCGTCGATTTGTTTTGTTCTTGAATGATCCCCATGCTTACCGACCTTCACTTATAGTGTACCATAATAATAGTATGAAGCCTCAACGCAAATGTTGAAATAAATGCTAATCCTGCTAGAAAGCTTCGCTGCTTATTTATCCACATTGAAGTTTTTTGACAATTATGATTATAAGTCTCATAAATTATATACTTATGGTGTTAATTTAAAAACACCACATAAGACAGCTGTAACGAGGAGAGGCAAGATTACATTTAGTCAGCATTGTATGCACACCATAGGACTGATTTATGGGAAACACTAACCAAACAAATACTTAAGGCTAGTAATACTAATTTCGACGAAGTTAGGGCGTCGTGAAAATAATTTGATTCTCCTGACTGATATAAATATTTGCTAATTAGTTCCTCTTTCAGTGAGTTGCAGCATTGCTCCGTGCGCCATCTGGAAATCAGGTTTGGTTCTTGCTGTAGGAGGAAAGACAGGGCTCCCTTAAGGTGGTAGCAGTAGCAAGAACAACATCTCCACTTAACTACTCCGTAAAATGCGTGTAATTTTTTCGCCATAAATGATGCCCACGCCATAAGTGTGTTTCTTGAACCAAGTGCTTCTTTATAAGGCGGAATGAGATCAGGCAATGAAGAATTTCTCAGGATCCAATCAGATTCCTCAACGATTAGAATTACGAAAATATGAGAAAATCAAGGTCACTGACAAAATTAGTGATAAAATGTTTCAATCTGGCCAAAAATAGACTCACATGACTTGTGAAAAACAAAGGAAATATGTTCCGCAAGTAAGAGGGAATCGTGAAAACCTTTTGAATGGGTGAAGAGCTGAGAAGAGAAATAGGGATTTAAAGATAATAATCTATTGATTCATTAAAAATGGACTGTCATACGCGTAAACCAGTCAGTATTTAGGAAAGCAGAATATCCTATTGATGTAAAGTGAAGTTTCTGGGTGATAATCGGCATTGCTTTTGATCGCTGACCGTGACAAACATGCTGCGTCTTTCATTAAAACAAATAGCTTAAGCAGTTTGTAAATGCCACAAATCCCATAAACATTTATTGAGATTACTTCAATAAATAATGGAATTGCATACAAGTGTAGCCAATGGGAGCCAGCATTAACTCACCGAGCGTTCGCATTGAAACTAGTTTATTGCACACAGTGGTCTCCTGTGCTATTTCCTTGGGGCAACTGCACTCGCGAGAATTGAACCTAAATGGAAGCAATTCAGCCACTTAGAAAGGTGTCCGATTTCGAGATGACACTGCTGGGAAGAAAATTGAAGTTTTGGTACGCTTTTACAGCCTACGAATGAGGGGCTTAATACATCTGTTACTTGCTTGGCTGGATAGGATAAACGAGCACACCTGCGCAAATGCATTAGGCAGGATCGATGTAAGATCTCGATTAAGACACGCAACCACTGTCAGCCCTGTCGACTGCGCCGGTGTCTGGAGCTAGGCATGTCTCGCGAGGCGGCCAAACTGGGTCGCAGATCTCTCAAGACTTGGAAGAACCTCGACCTCGCCATTGCGCTTCACGGTCAACAAATCAATAAACCCGAGGACAGCAACCAATCACTTTCTTTGACCAATAAGGACACACCTGCTACTCAAATATGTAAGTGATCAAGTGATTGGTCAAGGAACAGTAAAATAAAATTTAACGAAGTGTTTACGATAATCAGAAAGCAAAGTGATTAAACTGAGGATAAATTAAATGATTAATTTATATCCAGAGGCCTTGTTCTTTTAATTTTGCAATAAAAAGCGTAGGAAAATTTCATTTTAATTGCCATAGTTGATTTTAAACAACCCCTGAATGGAGAAAGTCATTTTTGAAGAAATAAACTTCACCGATATGTGTAAATTACTTAATTTGGTTTTCTATATCAAAAGGAATATTAATAAGGTGGCTCTGTGTCAAATGCCCCTGCCTACTTTTGCAGTCGCTGTCTAAATACTCCATTTGCATTTAACTAGTTGTTACCTTCTAGTAAATTTCACGGATTCCTCATGATTATCTGTTAGCATCCTTCTTCATAGCAGATAACCTGTAAAATCAGGTTAAGGTTTTCCTCACCCAGAATTTCATTTCATAGATGGGTTACATCGGTGAAAGTTCTAATTGCAATACTCAAGTGTTGCACGTGGACGTTCATGTTCACTCCAATCTTTTTCACTTTTGAAGCCTACCACTTTAAGAATAGGACTGCTGAATAAAACGCAGTAACACACAGCCTCAAGAGCCCATTCTCATACATACAGTGTCTTAATAAATTTAAACTTCCGAATATCCTAGGTCCAGAAAACACCTATTTAGGTGTTGTACAGTTGAATTTAAAAAAAACCTTTAATCATTAGGAAGGTAAACACAGGTTAATTGGCTAATTATACCCATCCATGTGCACAAAAGATGAGTTCGAAGCTATTAAATTTCCTGAGGATTTAATGTAACCAAAAACTAACCTTTTCCACAAGGGCAGTCAAGCAGCTTATGATCGCATTTGATTGTCACTTTGATATTTGTAACTATATTTTTTTGTTTATTGAATATGTTTTTATGTGAAACCGTACGCTAGAAGTGAGAATACGTTGTTGGTATCACCCAATATAAGTCAGCGATGAAACCATTTAATCCAAAATGAAGGATGAACAATCTCCACTTTGAGTGAAATTTTCAAGGAAAAGTGGAGACTCTGGAAGTTTTGCTGAATATTTTAGTAGAAAAGTACTAAAATTTGAGGGGATTCTAAAGGAAGCACACTAGTTATTTATGATTTTATCGAATGGTTAGGTGAAACACATTGGCAAATTTTTGTGAAGGGAGGTGAAAGGTGTTAGCGGAAGATGAAATACATGAATGCGTGTTAGGTGCCATTGAGTTAGTGTTTCTTAAAAAGTATCAATTGAAATCAAGTTGAGAAACATTCTTATATCTAATAAATGGAAAAGCACTTGGTGTAGAAAATGAGGGGTTCAAAGCTACTTTTAGAAGGAAATTTGCGGTAAGATATTTGTGGTCAATGGATCTTTCTAATGCCACTGTTGTAATGGCAAAATTTGTCTGCTTTGGAATACGATCTTTTGGAGATGTTAATGTCACTTTTATGAGCTAATAGATGAGTAAATTTACGCAATGTATTTTACGATTATTACTCACTAGATTAATGAAGAGCATCCTCTCTGCCCATCCCCAAAATTATTATTTTCAGCCTACAGTTAAGGCAAAAGCTAAAGAACAGCGCAGAAAATTTTTCACTTTTTAATTTGTAGGTTATAGCTAAAGGTTACCTTCTACTTTTAGACAATGGTATCTGGGTTTTCATTAAAGGTGAGGTTTACAATTCGATTACAAAACTAGAAATAGAAAATTCTGTCCGGATAGTTTGTACAGAATTCTGCATAGCGAAATACCACAAAGCACTATAATGTTTCATAATAAATCACTAAAGTTTTCCCAGCAGACGTCAAAGGGGATGTGAATATCAAACTCAAGCAGTGGTTTGTTTTTTAATTTTAAGGTGCGGTGCGATTTCTACATAAAGGTTAGTAACATCTTCATATCCTGCGTCTAGGCAAGGCAAACTGATAAAACATTATCGTAAGAGTTGAGAAGGAAACTGAATGGGACAACATTGTTAAGTGCTCTTATATAAAGACAAATGAAAAATACCTGCAAATCTAGTGCTAAGGATGGATAGTTGTAGATATACTCTTTCCAACTTATTATTATTATTTTATATCTATTTAAAACTGACATTACCATTGAGAAGTTAAGACTTTGGATTTCTCTTCTGGTGTTCTGTGACAGAAATGGGGAAATAAACCATTAAATTGAGCACTCGATATTTTACAACTATAAAAATGAAGAATACGGCGTCAAAGTAAATTATTCTAAGCCCCACACAAGTGGTATAGAGTGCAAAGAGTACTGCTGCAAATCATAACATTAAATAATTACTGTAGAAGCAAATAACGTAGAGTACATTCTATGTGTCCATATTTTCCTTAAAAGCGTGCCGTGAATGTAAGCCATCATAAGTACCATTGCTAAAGAGCGAACTTACTGATTACGATGAGGTACAAATATGGTGTGAGAGTCCAAATATGGTCAAGTAAGCACAACTAAACCTTTAAAATTCAAATAAATAAAATTAGGAAACTCATTTGGTTGCAACTTAAGCCACCGAATTTGTTTTGGCAAATAAGTCTTAAAAAATTGTATTGACGAGACTAAGTTTCGATATTTTCTTTCACTTAAGGTCCACAACCAGGCACGAATATGCCATTTGCTGTAGAGTCGGTGCGACAGCAACCATCACAACTATTCGACGATGGTAACTCGCCAAGTGGCAGTGACGCTACCTTTACTGCACTCAGCAGTATCCCCTCAGTAGATACTTCGGTATCAGGGGGAAGTAATTACGACTGGGGTGCCACACCGGTATCTCTGCCAACTCTGGAAGAGGATTGCATTATCTCCACCGCCCATTGCAAAGGAAACAAGGCGAACTCATTCTCGCCCGGGTCCCAAATCATGATTAGTGAGGTGAGCAGATGTAGCGCGAAAAAGATATCTAAATAGGGGCTCAGACTACCTGTTGATCAAGAAATATGAGGGCAGATGGAGGACTTAATCTAGTTACACATAGATTACGGTTGCTGGTGCATTTAACTGCTAACACGCACTACAGATTAGACAGCTCATTGAAATTAAAGTTTGAAATCCGATTATTTAACCAACCTTGTGGATTGTAGGTAGGTCATTGTAGTTCCACTAAAGGTTATAATTAATGAAGGAACTTTATCCATCACCGTATTTCCGGTAAGTTTGGCCATCAAGCTTCTCTAAGACACCGAGAATTACAAAGGACTTAAGACATTTTCCTATTTCAATGCACTTATTTCGTGATTTGTGCCGTTAGAAATCTTTAATAACTAGTAACAACACTTTAAAATCAAATAGACGCTTAAAAAACTTTGCAGTGCTAATGTAGTGTCCATATGAAAATTGGGCAATATTTCGAATGAATTCCAAGGGTATTAGGAATTTTCTTGAAATTTTAACTTCGCTAGCAAGCAGATACTAGTTTAGTTTCTAAAATATGAATGCAAATTAGTAAATTAAAGGTGGTTGCTTTGATTGTTTCCTGACCGGTGCTATCGTAATCCATTCCTAGTTCTGAGAAAATTCATTTTATGCGTGATTGTTTTCGTATCGACACAAAGGGAATAAAAGCACACACTACTTTACACCCTCAGGGGATGCCTACTATAGCATGCATTTCGTGTTAGTTGGAAGTAATAAATTAACTACTAAAAGTAATTTACAGAGAATGGTAGTGGTTGGATGGAAAGGCGGGCTTATTGACTCTCGCACAAAAGTTTCTCCAGCCTCGTCGGCATACCTTTAGCCGAGTCGTAGCAAAGAGTAGGCATTCTTCTTTACGATCTGTCTCAGCAAAATAAGCTTAGTTAACCTGGACAATTTAAATTTCCAAGGCTGCTTTACGTCGATGGTAACTCGCGCAACACCCAATAAACTTTTAGGTTTAATGTATTATATATGGAAATAAAAAGAGTGGCTTAAGGATCCAATTACGAAGCCGGACATATGCAAAAACAATGTCTCTCCGTAAGTTTTATGGCTAAAATGAAAACAATGGGTAAAATTGCATTGTTTTGCAAGAGTAAAAAAAAAACAATACCTCACTTTTGATTAGATCAATTCCGTGAAAAATGTGAGCAATTTCTTAACTAGTAAAACAAATAAAAGAACAATGGAAGTCACTTTTGAAGTGAATTAAACTGATGTAATTGTTAGTGGATACTCATTTCATTCCAAAACATAAGGTAAATTCAAAAAGTGACCGAAATGGGGAGTTAGCTTGGAGTTGTAACAAACACTATGAAAACGGGGTTTGGAGCGGTTTGGCTTAGCTACCACAATTGGTCCGTCTTATTATTCCTTGATCAACAACAAATAGTTTCAAATTCATTATTCAAGAGAAGATGGGCAAGATTTTTGACCTGTTGACTTTTTGCAGTTAGTGTCCATTAAAAAGAAATTATTATAAAAATCAAAAACCTTAAAAGCAAATATACTTTGACATGCTAACCGAAATAAAGCTGACAGCTTGAAATGAGTCAGGAATCCCCATGAACAACTTGGTTTATCCACGCATTCATTAAAGTAACTCATAAAATCTAACTTAAATTATCATTTTTTGGGAATAATTTTGGATACTCGTTACATGCATGATGCAAGTAAATTTGTAGTCCTCATCAAATAGTAGCAAGTCACCTTTTTAACTGGTTTTTGCTTCTAAAAAGTGTATGAAATAATGCGGTGAAAGTCATGCTACCGTTGAATGCAAATGTAGTATTAGGCTTAAGGGGTAATTAATTGCCATGCCGCATGATAGCTTCTCCGTGGAAAGATAATGAAAAAGCCATTTGGGGAGAGGGAAACAAAAACTAGCTCCTGTGATAAATGCTAGTCCGCCTCCGGCGACATTTTGCAATCGATTAATCGGTAGGTTATTGTAAAAAAAACAAACTTTCCTTCTGTCTACAATTACGTCTGCCAGAAAATGCCATGTTTGTGTCTGTTTTTCTGGCTAACTACCACACTTGCCTAGATACGAAATTACTACACTCAGCCACTTGAATTTCTACCTTATTTCACTAAAATATTTTAACTAATAACCCAGGATTAAGAGCATCATTAAAAATCAACTTCGACTTTATTATATAGAGGCTTAAGTAACGGGTTTACTCATTTACACTGAAAATTTTTGTTACTTATCACAGATTATTTTCTGGTCTTTAACATATTTAATGCCATTATTATCGCCAACGAAAGTGTTATTTATTAACATTACAATCATGCTTCATACTTTGGAAAATTTCTTGTTTGTTTCACGAGTTCAAGTATTGTAAGGGTTTAACTGAAGTCAAAGGTTTGAGTGTTTCATTGTTGTGTATGGAGAATCGTTAACATGCTAATCTTGAATATTCCCTAATTATCTCGTTTCATCAATCACGAATTCTTCTCAAAGGTCAAATGAAAAAGTGTGATATTTGACTATCAAACATGAATTGACGGATTTCGAATGCGAAATTTCTACTGTCAGGCAAGAGGCGTTGTTGCTAGCAATAAAAGAATGCAAACCTAAATTAACAACTTCACACTTTTGTCGTCATTTAAACAATGGTTTGTTTATGCCCATCTGCTGTGAATAATTCAACAAAATAGGCAGCAGGAAGGTTGGTAAAATCACTAAGACTTTTGTGAAGATAAGTGAGGGAGAAATAAATTTTCCAGTTTCCTCAACATTACCTATTGTTTTAAGGGTCAAACCGCCGCTTTATGACACTATCTTCTCTATGCCACAATTAGTTTAATACCGTAATATTAAACACCCTATTTGTCTACTTTGGTTTTATTATAGATCCAAGTGAACATCTATTTTAACCCCGAGGGAATCGCTCATGCAAAAATACCGGTATACTTTAGTCCTTTGCCCATATCATTTTCGAAGTAGACTTCCGAAATGTGTTAAAAGCTATATTTGACAACGTATATTCGTGACAGTGGTGCCTAATTACCCTCTCCTTGACCACATAACCTAACCATAATGGTATAGTATCCTTAAGGATATGTTCAGCAAATCAAAGTTGAACCGAAAAACATAATTTATTGAAATGCCAAAAGACAAACTAAAAACATTTTTGTCGAGTTTTACCAACCGGATTTTTAATCTTATTATGCTCTTGATAAAAACCATACTTGAGTCCTTCGCCGTAAGTTCTAAGCAGTAAAAAATTAGACCAAAATTTATTTCAAGTGTTTATGTTTCTTCTTGTTTTTGCATTTTTTTAGGAAAGTCAGAGTAATAAAGTGGTACTTTTCTTGATGGGCGAAAACGAGGGAGGCTCAAGATCAAGCACCACCTCTCCCCTTGCTTGCGCTGCTTCAGATCCAGTCAGAGAGTCTTGTCAACCCAAACGCCTTCGTCCAATAAAACCACGTATCAGACAGGCTCAGACATTCCCTGTTTTAGCAGGAGTACCATCAAACTTCCCATCGGTTAAAGCATTGCCTTTGACTGCAGTCCAACACCATCAACTGAACGCATCAAAACAGTCCAGTGGGAGATCTGAAACGCTGCGCCTTGTGGCCGACCCTCAGGCCGTTATACTCCTCGCGTCTAATAATAACACACTGCATTCTACTACTCGTTTATGCTCCAAAATAAGCAGAAGGCTTATCAGAGTAAGTTTGTACACAGCCTCTATTTTGTTGCATGGGTATACGATGCATAACATTCTGGTAAGCCCCATTAGCCAGTGGAGTCAGAAGCGAAAAGAATCCTTCACTTTGGTTTAGCTTGGTCAGAGGGATTTTATCCTTTCAGCTTTATTGTCGGATATAAATAATTGTCGTCTGATCTGAGGCATTTCCAAATGTGAATTTTGGACCTTTTTTTGAATCGTACAGTCTTAATGGAGAACTGTACCTGCGACTATAACAAAAAATTAGGTACGAAAATTAAGGGAGGCAAGGATGTTTACTTCTAAATATTCACATACTTCCCTTTGAGTAGCGAAGACTTTAGGCAACTTAAAAATTGACTGAATAAATGTATCATATTCGCTGTTCAATATTAGTGCTCTGGAAGAGCGGTGTGAACTAATTTGGCTGGTCCATCTATTATGGGAGAATTTCGGGGTATTATTAGACAAAAGGAAAACACTTCTCTAAAAATTAACTAGTCCAGGTGTTCACTTTAATGAAGTCTCCAAAATTACAAAGAGAGTGGAAAGACGACTTAATGTAAAGTGTAATCGTTAAAAGGGAAGTGATATGAGGCCGTTGTTTTTAAGTTTGTTGTTTTGTGTTTTAAGCAAAAGTGAGTATCATTAATCAGAGTGTGAGCTTAAGATGTCTGAAAGTTTGGGCACCCTAACGATGAACAGAAATAAATTTAGTAATTTATTTATGTAGCGTATTTGATGAAAAAGCATGCAGTAAATCAAGTGAATATGTACGTAAAGGCGGATTTTGAGTTTGGATAACGCTTACACTCAGTGCCTCAGTGACCATTCTGGTCTCAGCTCACTTTTCACATTAGTTCATTTTAAAACTAAAATCGGCTTCTAAATCTCTTGCATTGTCCGCCAATGCGTTGTGGACAAAAAACCACTTATTCATTATATTATGAGTTTAATAGGGATTAACATACTTTAAATATAGTTTTTAAAATCCGCAAAAGATTTATTAAAATTGCCCAACATATAAATTAAAACAGAAAACCTGAATTTGAAAAAGTGATTATCTATTTTTTTAGTAGGTAATAAAGGATGTCATAGCGTAATGTCACATACGGTGGATCAGCCAACTTAGCGGTAATTAAGGAAATCGAGCAGTGATATGTTATCGGCGCGATTATCGCAGAATCTTGTTCATAGTAGAAATCTAGAATAAACAATCTTAGGCAAACTCTTACCTTAAAGTTATAAAACATATTCTTCAGATTCTAGAGATACGCAAATGACTGACAGTTTTTGCTTCGTCTAATTTCACTAAGGTTGGATGAGTGAAACATTCTGTAGCGTCTCGGGACTCCCTAAGGGCGAAAGAAGACAAAGTACTCGGGCAGTAATATATATTCAGCGCAGAGAAGGTGTCTGGTCTATTGGCATGGCCCAAAAGGCCAGCCCACCCAGCGAGGTACAAAAGGCTCTTTCAATGTACAAGAGTGGCGCCTCGCCAATGCCGAGGGATAAACCACTATCGTATTACAATTCATTTTTAACTCGCATCATGTGAATGGATCAGATCAACTCACTAGAATAATTGGAACTTGTGACTAAATGATGACTTAAAATGAGCAGACTTTAGATTTTTTAAAATTTTAAGTCATCAACTCTCACTTAATAAAGACAATTCTTGAAAACAAAGCAGACCATACAAGCCCTAAATGCGAAACCTACTGAAGTAGACATAGGCTAGTGTACCATAAGTCCCCGCATACATCCATTATCTACCCACTCGTTCCCTTACTTCCTTACATAGTTTCCAAAACGATACACTCTGTCTTCCTCGCGCCTGAGTCCGGATGGAGGCTCTTTTTTGACAGAACTGTTACGAACAATAGAAAGCTCCTTTTGCGTAACCTTCCGCGAACATATTGCCCACCCAGCCTTCAAAAAAACTCGTGAACAAATCCACGCTGCCAATGAGGCTACTCTACAGCATCTCTTCGGCGTTGTCAAATGGGAGGTAAGTCCAGTAACTGGCATTGGGTGATACTTTAGTCGAATACTGAAAACTCTTAATAAGCAAATCAGGTCTATACCGTAACAAGATGCTAGAGGAGAACTTGATGGAAGGGTTATGCTAAGCATTCATAAAGGACTAGGATTTGTTCCCAGTCCTGGGATCTGAAGTTGCGCACACACTTTACCTCAGTTAAAAGTTTGCATGATGATACTTCTACTCCGTGTTATTTATTTCAATCAACATTTTAGAAATTAGATCTTCAAAACTAATTTAAACGTTAAAAACATTGCCTTACTTTACAAACTGCCTCCGATGTTGTAATCAAGTTCATGAATCTGCTGGTTATTAGTATTCCACAGGCGTATCGACTAGACTTAGCACCCTCACGTAGTAATATGCACCCACCTTTTTTCACACATTTTAAAAATGGAGGATAGAAATCACACCACTCCTCTTTGACATTAGTGTTGAAGTACACTTGCTTTGGAACTATTAAAATTTTACTATTTAATGAATGCCCGCTAAAATTTTTGCCTTTAACGCTAATTTAGGATGGAAGGTCTCACACAGCTCAGGCCTTCGAAGTACGACTTAAATCCTTCCGAGCCTTCCAGACTTGCTTCGATCGAATAATGCAGGACTCTGTGAAATTTGCTAAGCGCATTCCCGGATTCTCCGATCTCCTACCAGAAGATCGTATGGTTCTCGTACAGTCAGGTTGTTTCGAAGTAAGCAAAAGTGTCCTATCTAATAAGGCATATTTTCCATTCGTAGCTGAATGAATTGGCAAGGAGGGGTAATGAACGCATTTCCATTAGTAAAAGCGACTTCCAGCATAATAGGTGGAATTTTGAGAAACTGAATGCAGTAAATTTAAATCTGGACAGATGTTAACATTAAACAACGGAACAGATGCAAATATTACATCTGTAAGACGTAAGTGCAGACACAAGAAAATCTTACCTTTTTCTGATTGAAAACAAAGGAACAGCCAATAAACATAGCCAAGCAATTGCTAGTGGATTTTTTAACCATAATGTGCTTTTATCAGTTAGTGGGAGAAAACTTAGGAATGTAATGCAATAACGAAGGATATTTACCATTAGTTTTGGCAAGTCGAATGCCTTTTACAGCTCACAGAAGAAATTAATGGTGAACAAAATGGACTTAATATCAGTTTGTTATACCAGAGCTATCAATGCTTTCTCTAGGTGACCGAGAAATTCAAATAATTAATGTCTAGTTACCTAAAAAATTGCTAAAATGTAGTTTTTTATGAAAAAGCTGACCAAGTAAGCAAATAAAATTGCACACAACAAACTGAACCTGAATACATTCACTTGATAAAAAGATTATTTACTGCTGTAACAGCTATATCGTTTGGTTTTCCCAAATGAAGTTACTAATATGCTGCCAACGGAAGTTCACGACTATCACTATAGTTTTAGGGTGGACTAGCGTAGTATTTATCGCCTTGTACAACATATTTAGCCCAAATTTCACTCTTATTTAAAAATATACATTAGTCCATCCAGTAGCCATTAAGTTTGCTTTAATGCACTTCAGTACCTTTTTTGGATGTTTCGATGTAAAAAGCAGGTAAGGAAAATTTCCGCCCATTTAACCACAATCGGTGACAGCCAGCAGTTCGTAATTTAGGCATTCCATGCAGACAAATGCAGCAAATGTTTTGGAACAGGGGTGTGTGTGCAGCTGTTGATTTCATAGGTGCAAAACTGCATCTCTACACCTAAAAGCGTCAGTAGAAACGTCTTGTAAATAAAACCGTTGTATTTTTTTGCAGCGTAGGTCGATTCCACGCTTGTCAGCCTAAGATCACAGTAATTTTTGACAGCGTCCCAAATAGCTACTTTGAAACGTGAATGCAAAATTAATGTAGTACTAATAAAGCAATTAAATTCCGTGCAAATTTAAAATAGGTCTAAAAGTTAGGGGGAGCTTCTAGGGTATTCATTAGGACCTCTGGATGTATGTTATTTCTCCGTCGTCGCGTATTAAAAATACGTAGAAAAACCCGCGACTAATTGCTGTAATATTTTTTAGCTTGCCTGCGTAATATTCAGTTTCTATGTGGATGAAGAGAGTCAGACGTTTTGTGGTCCAGGTAACTTCACACTCTCCCAGAGTCAGATGTGGCTTACCTTTCCAATGAGCAAAAAGTTCGTCAACCTACTCTTTGATTTCGCCTTTCAAGTGCAGTCACACCGGTTGGAACCGCTTAAGCTAGGTCTTCTACTAGCTGTTCTCCTGGTTACGCCAAGTAAGAAAATCGTGGGTACTGTACATGTTTTAGTAGAAATTTATTGAATATATATCCTCTTCTGGACTGGGGAGCATTAAGTGGGAGAAATGTTTCCGTTCACTTTAATGCCTCATCCAAGATGGGTTAAAAAAGCTACTAGAATGTAACTGAATATCTACAACAGCGGTGCAAGTTTTGATTTTGAAAAAAATTTTGTAATAAAGGCCATGAGCTTTGGATGGTGAAGTGTGTTTTTCACTTAGTTCTCCCTTTAATTGGTCAATTTTTGATAATTTATTTAAGAAGTCCATGCTGCAAAAATAAAAATTCTTGGCGAGCCCTAAAAACAGTCTAAAAAGTGGCTTTAGAGCACATTCTGAAGACTCCATGATCCTTGATGGAATATATAAGGGCAAACAAAAAGATCACTAAAATGTAACCATGGTCTTGTAGCAAAGGGACCCTTATTTGCCATTCCGGTTTTTTATTTTAGAACGTTCGAGGAGTGGAATTTAAATGAGTGACTTATTGTTATTTCAGTTCGCGAGGGATTGACAAACCGCGAGGAGGTAACGTGGCTTCGTGACCTTATTTGTCAGGCGTTCCGTTTCCAACTTATGGTCACCCACTCCGATGGTGTGGGTCTCTTCAACCACCTTGTCTCGAGCATCCGTGAGGAGCTCCAGCGTCTAGCGGCTGAACACCAACGTCAACTGGATATGATGCGTGCTGCAGGCTTCACCTTTCAGAACGACCTATATAGCGAAACCTTTTCTCTTGTCTAGTCAATATTCACATGCGCGTGCAGGCACCCACACAAGCATAAAATCTTCGGTTCGCAGTTACTTCTTATAGGTCAGCATAGAAAATTCACGAATTAGGATGATGTAAATATTCTTACGTTACAGTCCTCTCAATGCACACATGCACATGAGCTAACTACCCCCTTCCTTGTTCCTCTCCTATTGGTTTCTTTTTCTATTTTTAGTTTAAAAAGATATATTGTATTTTTACAATTACTCTAGGATTGTGTGAATTGTCTGCGTGAATAGCTCTATCCCCTTTCCTGACAAATTAGTAGTTTGAAATTGTGTGCATCTGATTTTGACTCACTATACGATATTTCCAAAGAATTTTTACGTATCTTAATTGGCCTTCCTAATATAAGTTTAATTTAATATGCATATATAATTCAAGATGCAGCTTTGTTTTGACGTATTCTTGCAAAGTAGAGGGAGAATGCTACCACAGTGCGTCTATTTAGCAGCAAATTGCATCCTGTATTGAATATTTGGAGTTAAGCTGATTCGTTTCCTTAATGGCGAAATGGGACTCCAAACTGTTTGTCAGCAACGAGATTTATATCGGACTTTCCGCTTCCCACAGGGCATTGTTATAACGACAGATGTCTTTAATTCCCTCAAACTCATTCCTTAGTACATTCGGCTCTGGCTATTATGGAAGAATAATACATAAACATAAACAGAGCACATTTGCGACAGTGAGCTTTAAACTGCTAACAATATGATGGACGAAGGAGTGGTGACAAAGAAGCAACTTAAAATTTAAACTAGTAGCCCACTAAACTCAGTATTTTAAAGGCTGTAAGTTTAGATTATTTGCGATTTTGGAAATCTTGTACGTCGTTTTAAGTAATTTCCTCTTGAATATAAATAACCTATATTTCTATAATTTCTTTTCATATCATTGGAACGTTTAATTTACCCACTTAGTAGCAATAACCGGTCAGTTTTCGCGGCAGTTTTAATTTATAATTCAAATTTACCAACTGCCCATCTATTGCACATTCGAAGTGACTGCATAATAAAGAAAGGCTTTGCCAACACGTTCGAAAAGAACAAAACAAACCGTTAAATCAAATCATACACTTGATCTCAAACTGTTTATCAACGTTAATCTAATAGTTCCTTGCCTCTGTCCATTAGACGTCACATTATTCGTCAAAAGTGTCAGGTCTTGTACATCAGTAATAAAGTGGGAGAAAGTAATGGGATAGATGTTAACTTTTGAGTTGGCAATGTAAAGCGATTACAGCCCCCTTAAAAGGAAGGAAATTCCCAGTTCTCAATTAAGCAAGATTACAAGTTCCCTGTCTTCCACAGTAGGCACGTAGGGCGAAGTCCCCCGCAAAAGCAGATTACTATAGGACAGACTCTTTTTCAACACATTCCTTCGAAGTTTTGCTGTCTAACTGTGGAACGGGTGAAACAATTTGCAACGTGGTGCTCTGAGCAAAATTCGCAAGTTCTTTACACTCTTCAGCCTTTCCGTATGAATCCGGTTTTGTCTGTTGTTTGGTTTTCTCGCCTAAATCTGTCACTGATTTCAAATGAGACTTTTGAGGGACGCGAAGAATTGACGGCGACTTTCGCAGGTTCTGTGAAGATTTGGGTCTGGCGTGAATAAAATGGCTTTTGCGATTGAAGTAGCTCTCGTTCGACCAGGATTTTCGGGGTATCCTTATCACAGTACAGGGCTCTGTGGTGTTCATGTGAGACCTTCGAGTTGATATTGGACTGGAGGGAAGTGCAGCTTCATTTCTATGATTAAAGTTATGACACCGTTACTTTTGAACGTAAGTAGAATAATTCGCTATAAAAACAAGGCAATGACTATCACAAAACTTGACTGACTTCAATCATACAATTGCATGGCTTAGAAATTCAACTAAATGTCTCGGAAAAATATGTTAATTATCCATTTTAACACCTTATCCAAAAAGGCAAACGTAGTCTTTATCGAAATTATGTCAAAAGTAGTAAAAATACTGCCCCTAGAGCTCGGTAATGACCTTGAAGTTAAGATTTAAACTTTTCTTCAATTCTATCTCTACTCTTCAATACTGAAGAAAGCCTTACCTTCCTTGTCGATCGTCAAAGTTTTCAGTTTTGGCAGTCACCACGTCATTCAAAAATCGAAGGTGACGGGACATTTTGGCAATCTCCTGTTTGCTTCGATATCGTTCGTTCAGACAGACTGAATTCTTGAACTCCTCTTGGTGTCTTTCATTCTTCAAATTAAGTGTCTCCTTTCTCAACTCTTCATTATCCATGTTGATGATTTTAGGCAGCTTCTAACGCAACAAGGTATTTAAATAAGATACGTTTCAGCAAATTTACCTTAGGACAAAATATACCTCGTATCCAAAAAAAATTAGAATTTTCTCTAATCCAAAGATGGATTAACGAGGCGCTTAATGTACTTAATTAATGTTTTCTTACTTTAAAGAAAACAATGACCTTAAATCTAAAATGACTAAAAAAATAACCTAAGATACTCTTTCCAAATAGTCCCAATCACGTCCATCGCAGTTTCCACACTGAAATCTTAATAGGACACGGATTTCCTAACAAATTTATTAATAATTCAATGCCTACTTCATTAATTATTTGACATTTCGTAGGATCTTAAGTCAGCTTCTCATTTTGATTAAGATTTCAACAATTTAGATTATCTAAATTAAGAGATATTCATAAAGCGCTGTTTTCTAAAGAATTGATCATGAACTTGTTTAATGCTTACATTTGTTATTTATTCACTGTATATGAATAAAACGTGACATTTTTAGTTTAGGTCGCCTAAAAAGTGAAGTTCACAATGCATCTAACTTTTATTTAGCTGGAGTTGCTACCCAACCCTTTTTTAATATGCCAAAACGAGTTGCTTGATTACTTCAAGATATCGTCTTTTCTACTTGAAATCTATGTATATTTACCTATTTGACCAGTAACTTCCAAAATTTACTTCTGAATTTTGTTGAACTCAGATTCCCAAAGTCCTGAGGAAGGCTTGTGTTGCACATTTGTTAAGTACTCCCACGCTAGTCAATTAAAGTATATTAACATAGGTTTCCTATTCTAAAACAGAGAGATGTCTAAGCCATCGCAAAGTTTAACTATTGTGAAATAGTTAAAGTTTAGTTTAAATTATGATTCTAAGAAAAGTAAAATTGCTTATGGACATGAAATGGTTTCCATTTTTAAAATGTGAAGATTTTAATCTTCACCGTTCCGCTTTGACAATCCCTAGTTTTTATTGACTTCGAAAAACATCTCCATCGATGTACCAAAAGGCCTTTTGTAGCAATTATTTCAAGACTGATGATGTCTCGAAGATAGCATTAGCTATTTTTAATGCGTATTCCGAGGAAAATCTCTGGCCCTGACTGCTGAGAACATAGGAAGAGTGTCAATGGTTTGAATGGCTGGTCACAATTTTACAGGTGGAGGGTAGAAGTAGTGAAGTCTATTTAAAAACAAATATAAACTATTTGTGATGTTTTGCATGGTCTTTTTTACATAAACGATATCTCCCGATAAACTTCCGATTGCAGGGAATACGTGGGAATAAATGCTTCAATTGGGCTTTGTCATTAAAACATGTCTTTAAGTTTGCCATTTCAAAATAGTTGATTTAAGAATTCTTCTTAACTAACCAATTTGATAATTGTTACTAAAAAAACCCCATTAAGAGTTCTGTTCCAAAAATGAATGGTAAATTCTAAGATTTCTATACTTTGCACATTTGAAAGCCTTAAAATCTAGACTTCGCTGCTAATCCACACATCTTTAAAATAACTTAGAAGCAGGAGAGCACGTGCAGGCAGTTCTGACACACCTTTTTGTGCAAATGTTGCATTTAAAATAAAGTCTGAAGCAGGTTAGACAAGGCATAAATGATACTCCCATCAGTTGGAAATCGGACCCTACTTACCATAACAGCTGCGGCACAGCAGCCATTATGGCCAGATCTTTGAATGAGACGCCGTACATAACTGTAGAAGAAGTGTTCCATAAGAAATATCACGCCACAAAGAAGCATCCCACAGAGCAACAAAATGAAGGCACTAATGAAGTTTTTCACGCCCAGTGTCTTGTTTGTGTTTCCCAAGGTTGTGACCTTTTTGCAAGCACCACTCAACCAAAACTGCTTCCATCGATGGAACTTCCCTAAAAATTAAGATTCAAATTTACATACCATGAACGTCCCCACATCTGCAAAGATTTATTTGTTTAAAAAGTACACTGCAAGCCGCTTTATTAAATCATATTTCAAAACTGCTTATGCAAATGAGCTTTAGCATGGATCATGACTTACATCGCGTAATTTTGCGACTGAAAATAAAGCATGCTCATAAAAGTAAGTTTAGACTAGCAAGTTTTATAAATAAGTGCAAATTATAATTGTATAGACTGACTTATAATTTGTGAGTAGACATAATTCTGCATATTTATGTTCAGTATAGACCGTATTAGTATTGTCACGGCTAAAAAAGTGCTTAGTTTGTTTAATACAATCACTTATGCTTGAACGCTTACATAATATGCGAGGTAGTGATGTTTTTCTAGAAAAATACCGTAACTTACTTTTGGACTCACTTTCTGTGCCACCTTGTAACAAAATAAGTGACCCGTTGGTCCAAATGCACAAAAAATTGGTGCGTAGTATAAAAGATAGTAATCATAAAATATGATTCCATTTGCAACTTAGGATAGCGTCTAGTAACGTTAGCATAAGAAAACAGTCACAACTTTTACTTCAACAAATTCGTTCTTTTTGGCATTATTTCTTCCAACATCTAATTGTTATGGTATGTCTTGATGTTAATGACATGGTAAAATGAGTATTGCAGCTACTGTGTGAAATTTCGGTTTGCTTTGCACATTCTCTCAACTATGCTCATGCTTCAACTTACCCCTTGACTGGCGATAGGCATTAGACAAATGGCAAGCAGCGTATAGGTCAACAAGAAATGCGGATTTAAAGGTACAAGTGTTCTGGTTAAAGCCGAAAAGGCGATAAAACTATGAATTTATGTTGGAAACCAATATAATACCAAGGATGAGCAAGACTTTATTACACACCCATATTACTACCAGCACATAAAGATTGTTAAACATCCCTCCCGATTTGGAAATGCGGATGGGTATTTTACAACAAAATCCCTTGTATTTCCAGACTCTATTGACCAAATACTTTTCTGTAATATTAAAAAAACATCTAATTCTATCATGATTGACATTATTTCCCACATTCCAGATTCAACGTTTGTTTTCCAGTAAAGTAGCACAACTATTACCTCAAGAAATTGCGGTAGTTTAGCTGATATGCGCATCAATGTATCATATCAAATAATTTTTTCTGAACTTTTTTAGAAAATTTGCTTGATGCCACTATCGAGAGTAAAAAATGGTTTTATAAACAATCTTGACATCAAAGGAATCATGCCACACTAACGGTAGGAGCTGCAGCTGAGAGCACTAGGGCTCCACGTAACGTGTCTGCGTGTTAAAGGGTGAAAATCATCTTGATTACTGAGTGAATGAATTTTGCGAGGAACGCATTCTACATTTTGAGAAAATGAAAAGTGTATCCTAAAATGTTTTTGTGGTTATACAATATCTCTTTCTGATATTAAGTACATACGTCAATCCATAAAATGAAATCACTTAGTTTATTTTATCGGCAATAAATAATTTAATTTTGACAACGTACGCAAACTTGCTTTTCACTTCCATCATATTTTTTTAAATGGTGTGAATCATTGTTTGGGCAGTCTAAGGCAACAAAGAGGGTTTTAGATGCATTTTTTTATCACGATTTAACAAAAGATTATTTCCTTTGTTTTAAGGAACTTATGTACCAGAAGGATTGAATTTTTTCATCAAAAGTGAGTGTAATAAGTGCAAACTATAAATACCACTGTCGCAAAGACGACTGCTTTATTTATATTGCATAAAAATATGCTTGTTTTCGAAAAATCATGCCAAAATGAAACTTATGGGAAAGGATTATTCTTTCCCTCTCACTATTGGATCGAAAGCCTTCGAATTAAATTCTCTCAAAGTCATGGTTAAATGCAAGTGCGATTGCTCTTAAGGCCCGACTTGGTACAAATTGGCAAGAAGGACTTACATTTGTATGCCCGCAAATTACATTTGAATTAGTCTTTGCTTAAACAAAAATGTATCGGAAGCGGACTGTGATTGGCCGCAGGACTCACCATTCTTTTGGTAGTGCAGAATTCGAGAGTTGATTTTAGGCAGCCACCGACTACCCTTTGGAAAGCCTATACCATATCCTGTCATTGCGTACAGGTTCCCAACCTTCTTTAATTTACAGCCGTCATCTCTTGACGTCCAGTACCCCAGAATTGTGGCGTCGTATATAAAAGCATCAATCTCCCTGCAACACATGAACGTTCATTCCAAGATTAGGCTGTGATTTTAACACATACTACTTGATGTATTCCTTCATCAATCAATTTGTTTCACTTTGGAAAAATCGTTTGATTATACATTTGTACTTTAACTCGAAAAGCAATTCGTCCTAAATAGGAAATGCTTAGAATTCAAAAATCTGTAATTTTCTGCCAAACAGGATATGCAGTTTTACCGTATACGGTAGAGCAAATAATAGCAAAAAAATTTACCACTTATTAAAAATTTAAAGCATTGACTTTGGGTAGGAAATCATTAAATTTAGAGAGGCATTTCCGGGAATGTTGCCAGTATTATAGAAATGGTTCGGGAAACATCAAATTTAATAAAACGAAGTCACATAAAACTTTATGATTAATCGTAGATGCTTGTTAAATCAGCCTGTATCAAGAGAAATAAGTCATTTTCATTAAAATTTTTTGGCCAAAAGAAACAAGTTAACTCTAGACAGCATTTAAGAAAGATATGAAAAGCAGATGGATGTGCCTTATATCGGCACAGGAGAGGAATGTTGTCCTGTTTTAAAAGATGGCAAAAAGTTAAGTGCGTTGAAAAATCCTTAAGCATTCGGATTAGCTTGTAAAAATTATGTAAATTGGTAGATTTGGTGCCGGCTACGGGACAGGGAACGGAAGAGTAATTAGTACTTGGTAAAAAATGAGATAAAAGTGTAAAAACAATTTTTTACACTAGTTTTTAGATTAAATTGTGAAGTAAGTGACCTTTGTAAAGGCTGAGATTTGAGAAGAGTACATTGGGAATAGTCAAAAACATCGCTACTTATGAAAAGCTTTTAGTAGCAATCAAATATAAAGTTAGTCATTCGTTATACTTATCGTAAAATAGAAGGGTGTTGCAGATACTATATTTCCGTGCACAAATACAACAGCCGATCTGGAGTGCACATTGCGAATACGTACCCTACGCGTCGACACTTTGGTAGAGTACAATAAATGGCTTAACCCACAATAAATCGTGAAACAAAGTAAAAATTTTGTCTAAATTTGGAATACGCGTTCCTCTTTCAACCACTGCAATTCCTGCTGTTATCACAGTTAATGCTAAACTGTAGATTAAAATTTCATTTGTGTCTATATTTTTGCCAATATTTGTCAAGCATAATATTTGAGATGGGAAAAAGTACCGCATTAAACAGTGCAATATCATTAGATTACAAGTGAGTATTAGATAAAGTTTGATAATTTCAAAATACCACAAGTTCCTATTGTTCATTTTAAAGCATTATTAAGCAATAATCTTAATACAAACTACGATTTACAGGTTTATTCTTAGTTTTTACTTAGTAACAAAAAAAATATTTTTCAAATTTTTGGTTGTTTCTTTTCCAGCCCTAAAGAATATACCAAAAAGAGGAGATCATTCACCCAGTATATGTTACTGTAGGTCTTCTATGCATAACTTCAAACTCATTACAAACATATCCCTTAACTTTGGGCGTTCCAAATCATTTTGACATTTATATGACTAGGCACAACAAGCATCACGAGCTATCACTGCAGCAGTAAGTTAACTCGTAAATTAAAGTGTTAGGCTTGTGTACATTTACCAAGTGCAACATTCTTGTACACAGCTGAATTTTTTATGCCTAGCTGAAGCTACCAAATAACTTATAAATTTTTGGACAGGGAAAAGTTGTTCCACTGGAGATCCTTTGGTGCACGTTACGACTTAATCTGCCACTAATGAAATGCCGAAAAATTTTAATGAACATTATGGTTATGTGTAGTGCGTTCCTTTATGGCAGAAATAACTAATATGTAATCAGTGTTAAAGAAATAGTCGTTTATCGTCATGTCTTCAGCGAGCCCGCCCCATATTTTCACGATGTAAATACAACAAAGAACAAAAACAGTAAACTGTAATAACTACATGCAACGTAGCATGACATGATGTTTATCATTAGTTTTATAAATGAAGGTAAACCGATGCTCATTTGGAGCAAATTTCAATACTGCTGATAATGAACAACTATTGTTGGCCTATTGTAGCAACGCGGACTATAAAAGTGGTTTGATAAAGGGATTGCCATTCCGACACGAAATCACTCAATCTACTTAGAGCGTATGGCATGCATGTCAGTTTTAATATGGCAATGAGTTTTAGTTGTTCATTTTTCATGAAAGAAAACCCACCTTAATCCGCTCTGATGCTTATTTTAGGATTTAAAGAAGCTAATCTGTCTTTTGCTACAGCTTTTGGAATCAGACCATATAAGGCTGCAGCTACTCAATGCCCTAACCAGTAACTTATAAAATAACTTCCATGGAAGGATTATTGAAGTATAAAAATGATGTGGATTTTTTAATTAGTAATCCAAGCAGACAAGTACTCTAGCATGGCAAAATTGTGTTGGCAGTCTTGGATTTCAAATAAAGTGGCTAATAAAATCAGAATATTTATGCAAAGGTTACCTTACTGGTATTTTGGAATTCGAAAAAGTATTCTAGATAGTTTTGCCTTAATGACTCACTAAATAATAGTTTCCAAATAAATAACTCTTTGGAATTGTATGCGAGTTTTGTTTCTAATTTTTTATAACACATGTAAAGACAAATAAGATGTTTAATGTAAAGGCTTTTGAAAGGAATCATCAAGTAGTATAACATACAAGATGTGCAACCTATCATTCCCGACCAAAAAGAGTGCAAAAGGGTTACCAAACGTGTTTTATTCAAGCTAATGAAACGGGGAAATTGTCGGTTGTTTTCCATTGAGGCGTATCCGGAGAGTTGTGTACAGAACTTCATCACAGTTCAAATGCTCCCTATCGGGCTGATATTAAGCGCAAATGTAGTTTTTATATTTGTGAAAAGAACATCAGACAGCCAAAAAAACCTACTTAGGCCTTTCTACAAGGCTCACTGCAGTGACCTCATGTAACGTGTAAGGACTTGTTAAATTAAATTATTCAAAAAATGGGAATTACATCTGTCCCTCTATTGCGTTTGGTACTATTTTCCTCTCCTCTCGAACCGTCTTAAAGTGTATCCCATTAAACTGATGTGACTCAAGCTTGTCAGCCAGAGAAGCAAGTTAAAATCGTTCCAACGTTCTATGCGCCTAATGTCCAATTTGTTGTATCATGTTTGGAAAAGGTGAAGTGGCAAAGCGCAGCACCCCCAACTTCATCCACGCAACATCGTGCTTACTTAGGGTGTGGTGCATTGCGATCTAAAAAAGCGCCTTCTAGGATTGTTCACCTGCTAAAGGTGAGAATTACGGCTGAGGTTTATCCACTCAAGATGGTGCAACTCAAATATAGTTGAGAAATTAATTCTTCTTAAACAATAGGCATAACAAAGCAAACGGTATTTTAAAGGTGCTATTTTTGCAAAAAACACTGCAATAACTCATAGCGTGGAAGTGACTTATGAGAAACATTTCACTTTAAAATAGGATGCGAATGTTGTCCCGCCCTGGGTATTCCCTCATATTTTGTAGCTTTTCTCTACGTTAAACAATTATGCACGAAACAGATAAGTGTTGACTGTTGTAATTTTTGTTTCTAGCGTAAAAGCGTTCAAAAAAGTGGAATTCGCAAAAATGTGTCTTTTTGGGGAATGACGATGGACTATACTGGTGATAGGGTGAAATATTTTAAGAGCTTTTTTAACTGTCTGCTACTGTGCAGAGTTGCATGAGCCAATTTGCATAATGCTAATGAAAATCTGCATTAAATGATTTGTGATTAAAAACTGCTTAGTCGTGTGGTTACAATTTATGAATCAGTTTGCTCAAAATTCTACTCTGCGGAAAATTAAACCGTAAAAATGCTTTCGCTTCAAACTGGTAGTTTTTTCTCTCAAGAGAATGAAGCTGCAAAAAGGAACAAAACTTTCCAATACTGCTCGGATTAGCAAGGGCTTTTATCTATTGTGTTGATTATACGTAGACCACACTGAGTGCCACCAATTTGAGGTATTCAATGTCAAATTTACTTTTGGAAATTTCCCAAAAAACACTATCGCCTAACTATTTAGTTTCTAACTTACCAACAATGGTTATTTTTAAAGGAGGGTTTTTTAAAGGTTTGGTCTTTCGGGGGTTCATTAAAAAATGTTAGCGTAAACAACTTTTGCCTGATCGATTTACCTAAGGAAACCTATACATAACATCATATATTTTATTTAAAAGAAATTATCTCGAAATAAACTTTGGTGATATCAACGATAACATAGATGCCAATGTTTTGTCACATGGCCTTCTTGATATGGGAACCATATGAACTCATTTTTCATGCACATTACTTGAAAAGGACCTAGGCACATTTAAGAAAAAGTAAATGAGGCAACCACGACCATTATTACGTTGCTACCATGTAAAGCCGTAAAGAATTCAGGATGTGCAGTGATGCTAGGAAATATACATTGTTACATACTCAGATTTTAGTGACTTCAAACCATCGATAACTGTTGTCCGATTAAAAGCGCGCATGTATGCAGCCATTTCGGGGAAGTTTATTTTTATGTTCTCCTCCGTGGCCCCACTTGGTACGGTTGCGAATCGAAATGGCGGCTTGTGGTTCCATGGCTGTTGCAGCTAGAAATATATTTAAAAGTTTTTACTTAGTAAAAATGTCCATTATTTTGGTACTCCTACAAGGAATACCAAATAAACCTAATTTTTAGGTGATATTTTATGCCTTTTCGATTATTGGTAAAGTGGAAGAATATTAATCATTTCCATAAGATGAGAAATTAATCCGCTCTTTATAATGAATGAGTTCAAGTTACTCTGTTAAATTATACACATTTTGAGGAACATTATGCTACCAAGAGGAATTTTAACTCTTTTGGAATAAGTTTCGTAATCGTGATGAAAAGTGACAGCGTGAGTCTATGTTAGTTCATGTTTTTATACCCTCCCCATCTAAGCAATTTTTGCAGATTGGAGACACACTCTCCAGTCATGAATTCCCTCGAGATCGTAAAAGTCATCCTTGGAGATCATGAAAGCGGCTAGATTAGCTGTGTAGGAGGCGAGGAAGACGAGGGCAAAGAGCGCCCAAATATTGGCCATGAAACGACTGGCCATGCCCCTGGGATTGTCTGCATTCACAGCAGCTCCAAATAGCATGGACCAGATTAGCCACAGCGAGCGACACATTGTAAATCGATGCTCTAAAAATGAACAAGGACCTGCTGCATTGCCAACAAGCAAAATTATATTTTAAAAATTCCGGTTTAAGCACAAGATTTCAAACAGTTTTTCACCGCCTTTTTTATCGTTCGCTTTACAAGGAATGCATCCATATTGTAAGAGCTAAAGTAAGAGTCTAAAATACTCGCAAAACGTTCCTCTATCATTATTTACAATCATCAATATTCAAAAATCGACATTGGATGAAAATCAGGAGTAATAAGGACGCAACAGATTTAGAAGACAAAAAAAATTATTTTGTGTTTAAGGTGCAGTTAAGATGTTTTCTTTCATACAATTTCTCTAGGAAGACAAAATTGGCCGTATAGGCGTAAATTTTTAAATCCTCAAATGCACAAAGTGCTTATTTTTCTGATTTCATGGTAAACCATGCAGGTTTGCATTTTTGACTGCACCAAAAATAAATCTGTGTGTACCTTAGAGCATCAAGCATTATCTTTAATGGAGCTTAAATTTTGTGTTAAGGGCTTATTTGATACAGATGGAATTAATCCTTTTATGGTTGATGCAACCAGCTAGTTCCGACGTGAACTTAAATAAATATTGCAAAGTAGAGACACAGTTCATCGGCTTTTTCATAAAGTGTTATCAAGAAAATTAGCTTGAAAAAACTTACAGTACTACCACACAGAAGAGTTGGGAGGCTACTAGAGTGCCTCGGGGACCATGTCACAGTGTCGAAGCCCAACCTTCGGAGCCTGGATTGCCCAGTATAATGACACACAGTTAAGTGAACATTAATCTCTACTAAGACAAAGCTCCGTGTGATTTCTTTAAGGCCATTTAAGAGTGCCAATTAAAACAGATCTACAGTAATAATGTTTTCAACTGATTTATTTCCATTAATGCTTCAGCCGTAAGTTATATTTTCGGCCAGCAACTAGGTTCACAAACTATTCGAGATATGTTTATTATGAGACAATGGGTCACGTTCTACCAAACGTTAATAAAATTTGCCCACAGAATATCGAGTTGATGAGGGTCACGGCAAATGAGTGAGGGTAATGAGAATGCCACGGCGGTCTCGTAGAGGAGCAAGTCGAACTAACGAAAGTTAGTAAATTAAATATGAAGGTGCTAGTCAGGCACAAATAGGTATGCTTCAAACACATTTCAATAAAAGGTTTCTTTTGCTAAAAACCATGCAATATTTTGACATACTCCACTCTTACGCCATTTATTTTACAGGCGCCGTATGTTGCTACCATGCGTTGTTAATTTGTTTAAAACAAGTTGAGTTTAATGACATCCTCGTGACCTCCACTTCAATTTCCACCTAGCTTGACATAGGTTCGCCTCAGTCCTAGCTTTTTAGTGCATTAGTTAAAGTTTAAGTATTCCATGCTCCCTGCTTTTGTAGGCTCATCACACCTTCAAAAACTTCATTGTTTTGCAGCTCAGTGTGCTGCATTGGCCCAGCAACAGCGCCTTTTTAAAGCAATGCTTTTCTTTCTACCTATTAATCCACTTCAAGGGTAAAACAAACTGAATACACAAACTAAAATGCAACTATGAAATTGTGATGATGAATTTTCGTGTTAGCATTAAACGAAATGGACTGCATAAAACTATGAAGTCCAAGGACAGGGAAATATTAGATCTTTCCTACTTGGCGATAAGTTAATACACCAAACTCAAACTGATTAAGAGCCGATAATTGAATGCATGATTAAATCCATCTATAGCCCGGTTTAGACGGATTTTCGCAGGTTATGATTTACATGAAAAGGAAATCACCAAAATCAGACTAATTTTCAGGTTATAACACTCAATTCAACAATGAATTTCACCCTCCTCCCGAAATGTTCAACTGCGTATTTGAGCATGGACACACGCATCTTTGAATCTGAACCAACCACATTTTGAGTTTCCAGCAAAGTGGTTTGAACATTTGAAAGAATCTGTGTTTTCGGAAATTCTGATTAGGGTGACAAAAAAGGCTACAGCGATTGGTAAAAACCCCCACTAGATGAATATTCCGAAAGGTTTTGAAGCGATCAGAAGAAGAAAAAACCACATCAACTCCTTTTTTGGCATTCCGAAGCATGTGCACTAAAGTGAACGCACGTTTCTATAATTACTAATGTTTTTAACATCAGACATTACGAAGCAAATGCTTTTATTTTACCTAGATGGGAGAAAGCAGCGTTTAATCACCTCTAGACTCACGGTAACATTGAGGAAAAAGTAATAAAGCCTTAATAACATGCATTATCTATGGGATGGAACCTTTGCATCCATGAATTGTCCCAGAAAAATTTTGAACAAGAGCTGCTTCTTTAAGGCACTTAGATAGAAATTTGAATATTTGAAGGATTGTGTGCATCTAAATTTGAATCTAAGGCGAGATGATAACATCACGGCCAAAATAATGGAAACTTAAGGTACTTTGAGTTTTTTTTCCAAAATTGTCAGTCACGGTTCATTCCATTCCGATTAATCACAAAAACAAACTAACATAAGGCTTTCCTGCGTTGGTTGCATCAAAATTTATTCCTGATTGATGAAGGATGACATCTCTATTACGCTACTCCGTAATGCATCTACTCAACTCTCATTATGCACAAAGATTTCAAAAAATTTACTTACTTCTACGGGTTTTAAGCTTGGTTTACAAGGTGTATTTTGCGCAATATTTCCTTTTATTGCGTCAATGTATTACCGTTCTCTGGCAATATTACAATAATAGCTAGCAAAGAATCCCGACGCATTTTACATTTCGCCTGATACAACGTATTGCATAGCACTCAATAAAATCATGAATCACAGTAAGAAAACCTTGCATGTAATTAAAATGTAGCTCCTGTTTTTTCAAACAAAGTTATTTGTAAAAAATACTGTAGATTGCCTAGCTTGAATACGCTTCGTAAACTTTTTTTAGGTCTTAGTGTTCGTTTAGTGTCTGACCGTATATTAGTCGACGTACTTTACTTGATCACGTATTGGCTCAATTAAGCCATCAGCTGAGCCTAAAACCGAAGTATTTTCCGATTTAAGAAATATATGAAATATTATTATCCCCGGCTATCAAAGCAAACCAACCATTTTCTCTTCGGATTCAAACAATAGACGGCGGTATTGATGACTAAGCATTTAAAGCACTAATAAGGCTAACAAAGCAAGTTAAATTATTTATTGTTGCTACAATTCCGCACGTCAAAAAGAAAAATAAACTTGTGACCTTTTTTTGAAAAAAATTGTAAGAAACTTAGGTATAGAAACACTTTATGACTGGAATCAGAACGAAACAGTAGATTATTTTACAATTAACGTCTCAACAAAAAGTACTGGATTTTTCCGAGAAAAGCCATCCCTATTTTAAAAGTTTTACATACATTACAAACATGAATTTGCTTGAGCTAAAAAAAGATGAAGTTCATTTACCTGGGGTGACAAGTCTTCCACGGTCCTGTCCAACAGGAGAAAGCCATTCGTAGAGATAAATTGCTGCACCTGAGGCGTGAACGCTGAAGAGTAGTATGATGCACCAACACTGATAGTCATAGGGTTCTGAAAAGTAATGTGGGCGATCCCAATTTGGTTGTCAACTGATAAGTTTATAGAACTCATTCAAAACAGTAAACCTGGGTCACACTCTTTCAAAACCGAGTTATAAAAAATTTACGAATAATTTCACTTTCTATAGTTAATGAGCTGACATGAATATGATTTACACACTTTGAAAAGACTGTTTCTTTTGTAAAATTTGTTTATTCCAACTAGTGCTTAATTGTCACTTACTAAAACTGAGCGAATTTTCGTAATCCCATTATCCGGAAAGCATCAGTGATCAATCCTACCGGATATAAACGCTAATTCACTTAGTTTGAACTAGTTTTAAAGAAAGTTTTTTGAATTCCTAAAACAGTTCCCTTTTTGAATGAAAGCCACACCTAGATCACCGATATTGCAGGAAAAACAGCATGCAAAAAGCCACTTCTTACCCAAGAAAGCTGTAGGTGAGATGGCCCCCTCTCTTAAGGCAACAGTTATTGCAATTCCAGTTTCCAAGAAAGGTACACTAAAATCAATCTGTTCGGAGCGGTTCGGAGTTATTTTTAACGAAGTTATGGCCATATCTGCTTTGTGTTCCATTAATTCTCGAACCAAGCCATTCCAGCCTTCCTTCTGGACAAAAAAACGCAAAATTTTGGCATGTGCAGCAAACTTTAGGTGCGTGAGGTGCTATCACCTATGAGACTTACTTTCACGGAATGAAGATTAAAATGCAAATACCTGATAATAGAAGTAAGTCACTACTATTAAATAATGAAACGGTTTTAATTAGTACCGAACTTCAGTGTTATACAAGTGGCAAGAGGCAGGGAACATTGCATAAGTAAGTCCGAAATTATCTAAAGTTGTCGTAATGTCTAAATACCTAAACCCTATGCGAAGTGGTACTGCTTTAATGGTAGCCGAAATCGGCAACCGTAACAAGGAATCACACTTAAACTTCATTTTATTGTTCAAAATACTCTGATAGAGAGAAATACTTTATGGGGCCACAGTGATGTCTTCCTCCTCCCTTGATACAACTCAATTTAATAGCAGGCTTCTCCTGTTTTTCCTAATGAAATTTCTTCGACTCATGGTTGCTAGTATGGGAATATTTCCAGTTATCTTTGGCCACCCAAGCATCGTTGTAATAAATCGTTTCCACCCACCGAAAATGTAATCCAGTTGACTTTCATTGCACGTAGAAGTTTTGAAAAATGAGGAACCATTTACGTAGCAGTATGTTAGTGTAGGTAAGCTTTCTTTTTTAGGCGATGTTAATAAAAACATGTTGACAAGTGAAAACGCAATAACCAAACTTTTTGATTATTTTTGTCTTTGAGGTCGCTCATACATTTGCATTTATACTTAATAGTATTTTCATATTTTACTGTTAGAATTTCAATTATATTATGATTACCATTCTTCGTTGTTGTTATGATTGCCCAGATATTTGGTTTTTAATACTCTAAATGCGGGAGAGTTAGTGAAAAGATAAACCCTACCAATAATATTTAAGAGACAATCCTGCAACGTACAGTCCAGCCACCCCATAAACGGTCTTTGACTTCATAGAGCTCCACTTCGAAGTTAAGATCTTTCATGAGCTCAATTAAGAGATCCATTGTCAGTCCGGTACAGCAGGCAAGTTGCCTTTCTTGTCGAGTCCCTGAACGTTCATTGAAGGACAAGTTTTTGGATCCGTCTAGGGATTTTCCAATCGATACCATGGGGTTCAATTTCTTGTGCGAACGACCCCTATCTCCTCGAATCCAGCAGGGAACAGAGTTGGCGTCGCAAGATCCGTCCTCCTGTTTATAAGTTAAATGTGACTAAGGCACTCCCATGAAATTAACGCTCGCCGGGTTTAACAGAGTTCTCGACTTCTACAAGACACATTCTGCAACTACCTGCGATCGAAAGTCTTTCGTGATAACAAAACCTGAAAAAGAGTTGAACTGTTTAAGTAATGGGCTGAGTAAACCTTGAAGGCGATACATTGGATTAACCTACCGTGGAATCTCAACACCCACTAAACTGCATGCCTGCAAGACGGTCATACCGGGTGCACAGAGGACAGGAATTAAGATTACCAATTATCCACCTGTTTAGTGAAAAAAATGCTGCAAATTGGTATTTAACCCTTATAATATTACTGGTTGCGGATGAAAGCTTCATTATAATGATTGCTAATGGCCAAAAGTTATTATGAACGCTTAAGTGGTGTCAACGTAGTGTGCATGATAATAAAATGTGATAAAATGCCTGTGTGCTCTTTTCCTAAATCTAACTGTCATAAAATACCCATGGATATTAGGTTTACATTTGTACCCATTAACGATTACCAATGAATATACCCTTACCAAACCAGTATATTCCTTTTAGAGGTTTGAAAGCCAAGGAGGAAGAGGCAAACGAGAAACCTGATATGCTGCACTGACGTAAACCGTTCTAGTTACGATCAATATTACAGAATATTTGTGTAACAATGCAGAAAATGGAGCCGCCGATCGCATTGCACTTCGCGGTAAAAGTTATAGTTATGGTGGGACTTCTGCAAGTTTGCTATCATTGCTACCAAATAAATAAAATATTAAAAAATCCCTGTTATTTGTGTTTTCTGAGGAGTTCTACGCCAATCTACTTTTCTGCATTCGAAAGCTTTAACGGCACTTTAAATCGTAACGGAATATTAACATTATAGCTGGTCGAAATACGAACGAGCGCACTGCACACTGTTAAGATTTTCACTGTCACTAATTCAACAAGAAGAGTTAATAAATATTATAGGTTTTACATTGACAGTCTCAGTTTGTTAAGAGTTTTAGTGTTACATCAAACAATGTCTCCGTTTTTGTCAATCGAAATTGAAAGTAATAAGAAAGTGAACGATTAATAATGTAGGTAGCTAGTGTGCATACATTTTAAGTTATTAAATACATTTCATCAAGATCATTCGAAAATTAAGAGAAATAATTTGCTCCTGCAGTTACGAGCATAGATCTTATAACTATATCCTAATTGTATCATTTTTGCCTCGTTATTAATGGAATGAGGGAATTTTATGAATCTGATGTTGTGCGTGTAATATGGGGAAACGCATATTTTAAAAAATGCTCATTAAGTATTCGTATACTGCTCTATTCTTAAGACATTGAGCACAATTGCACCTTTTCTACTTAAAATTGAATTATGCATCCCTTAAAAATACCAGTTTTTGTTTCCTATCCTTCCTTCAAATAAGGCGATTTTATTCGTTCCATTTACAGACGGCAATTTTTGCCTGACCTTCCGGAGTTACGAACATGGATTTGAATGCTGAGCAACGCTGACAGTTTGATAGCACGGAATTGTGGTTGATTCAGTGTATCATGCCCTTTAAAAGGCAAGCAAGTATGCTTAGGTAAATCACAAAGAACTACCATAAAATGGTGATTTTTCATTCTTCCATTCAGATCAGTGGTTGAAGCATGTTGCTGTTTTATTGTCGATACTCTCGACCGTCACGGAAAATAAAAATGTGTTTTATCTACAATGTCGTAATGTTTCGCACAATTTAAAATCATTTTCATTAATTATTTTGTCTTTATATTCTAAATATATTGGACACTTGAATAACAGTTTATGCTAAAAGGTAACAGATGTTTTACACTCTACGAAGCTTCGGACTGATAACTGTGGTGGGTTCTAAGATTTGGGCACAAATTAACTATAAATGAAAAATTTTAAAATCGTCCCTGCTCTAATTTCTCTGTACAGTTAGGGATATAAATAAGGTGATTCGCACCTGGAGGTTGCCATATATGAGAAGCGGCTGTTCCTGCAGCATAACCGCCTTCAATTTGAGTCGATGAGCCCTACCCTTGGGTGGCGAATTAGCACCTCCTGGCCAGGTGACTCCGTCGATCCACAGTCGCGATTTGCTTCGCCCCCACTTGCTGCTCATAGACCACGTACCAACCTGAATTAGGAAATAATGCATGAAATATGGATAGGCTGCAAGTTCAGTTTTGTTGCCTGGTGGCTGCAGTATTAAGCGCCTCTGGTTTCAACATCACAATGATTTAGTTAGTTAATTTGCGCCACCCTAATGTGCTTAACAGTAACTCGAACAATACAATAATGGTGATGAAATCTCGTCAAATCATTTCTACCAAGAGTAAGCCTATTATTCAACGTTTTATTGCTGCATTGCATCGGTACTGCAGAATTTTATTGTATATATGTGTGCATTTTTAATAACAGGACAGGTACAAAGCATCGTTTAACTCATTTTTCAGAGAGAAGGAAAACTGTAATTAAAAGTGGACCTCAAGAAACAGTAGGTAATTGCTTTCTAATATAAAAGCAGAAACGTTATTATCCATTGATCATAGGAAAAATGGCAAAAGCGATGCGATATCCTTTTTCAAAGTGGCATATTAAAAAGCAGATATACAAGAAACTTTTTTTTTGTACAAAAACAAGCATTTGTATAAAGTAGCACTGACCTTAAACCAATTCATTCGACCATTGGTAGTTCTGGAATTGAAAATCAAAAACTTGGATACATTTAAGCCTCCATTGGGCAGAAAACTTATTGGTTCACCTTCAAAGTTCATTTCAAGTGATCGAATGATGCTAGAAGAGGAAAAAAACATTTTTTTTATGCATCTTTGCATTTTGCTGCATTTGTTTGATACATACAATGCGCTGCGTCCCCCGCACCCCTTCTACGTGGATTTACTTATGCTCGTCGTGTTTATAGCCCCCTAACCTTCAGCATTATGAAAATCACTCTTTATTCCTATGTTAACAAATGCAATAGGGTTGGCATACATATTTTACAGGACCCAAACAAATAAATTAGGTCTTCAGAAAAATGTACTAGGGTTTAACGAGGGGCCAATGAAGGAAGTCTTAAAACCTAGATTTAACTAAAGTGACGAATGAGTGGAAAATTGCTTATGATCGGCGTGGAGAATTGTGTATTGTTAGAAAATTTTGCAAATGTTTTCTGGTAAACGCTTAATAAGCGTCGGTTAATTAGCATAGCCTTATTTGATATTCCGCACTACTCTTTAGAACAGACGAGAAGGGTGTTAAAACGAACAGAAGGAATTCAACCGGTAAAACGGAGAAACGATGTTAATTTTTAACAGCTCACTAATGTTGAATTTGCGGTTTTGATGCACCCAACTTGCATTGCGATGTTTCTTACAAAAGTGTAGTAAGTGGCACAACAAAATAAGGGACACTGAAGTTGCGCATCACAAAGACGTTTAGTCTGCTGTATTATAGGCCAGTAGCCCATTAAAGGCCATGCCAGTAGCTTAAATACCTTCTCTGTGCTGAATATATATTCTGCCCGAGTATTGTGTCTTCCTTCGCCTTCGGGGGGTCTCAGAACGCTACAGAGCATTGACTTCCGAAGACTCAAACTTTCAAGGTGAATGAGCATCTGTTTTAATCTCCTTTTCTAAATCACTAACATTTTTTTTTAAATTTTGAACCAGTTTCATTACTTTGTCGACCAACAGTCAGAAATAATCTTTTAAAATCTGCGTTCTCTATTTTTCATTCACTTAGAATTAACAGTGTCCCTCCGAGACGCTCAAGAGCCGTTTTAATGGTTTATTAGGTCAAATACTAGAATTTATGAATCAGGATATGTCTGACAAAAGACAGCTTTCTGCACTACTTGAAACATCTGCAGTCCACTTATTTACATCAAATAAGTATAATCATATCATGCAATTACATGCTAAAGTGTGCGGTTATCTGGGATTAATTAAATAAGCCTAGTTCTAAACCTAATTGTTGACAAATAGCAAAAGTGATAAGTTGTTTGAGAAGTTCGTGAAGGTGGATATGAGGCGCTGTTATGAACGGAGGAAATCTAATCCTTAACATAGTTAACAATATCTAGGCACAGTTTACAATAGTATACTTGAGAATGATGAGCATTCATGACCTCTAGAGTTTCGGCCAACGAGCACATACGTATGCGCAGTACCCCTAGTGTGTCCAAATGATCAGCATTAAAAATCCCCGTATTGAAGTTATTTTTTTGTTTGTTCTGTTTGGGACCTCACGTGTGTTACGTGGTAGTTCATAAAATCGGAAGTGCCATGCTGCCATCCTACATATAGTTTTCATGTCAACCAACATTTTATGCTAAACTTTCAAATCTTTCCCATGTTTTTTATATTGACGAAGAAATTTATTATCAATTTCACATTTCATTAGTTTTATTTATTTAATTCTGTTAGTGCATATTGTTTATCGTATTTTATTTTATGGCATTTAAATTAACTGCGACGTTTTTAAGCTAACCGTAACTTGAACGTTATACGTCTGCTTTGTTTGGTGCACTTTGACATTCTGCAGGATCGTGGAGGTCAGACTTTGCAAATCTAGTCTATGATTTTCATCACTTGACAGCATATAGCTAACATCTGCTACCTTTGTTTTTTGTTTGGAAAATAAAACTCTTAAACACGCTCACGTTTCCATTAATTCACCTTCGAGCACCGCTTGTGGCTGCATTGCAGTATTCATTGTACTGCTTTTTTGGAATAAATGTTAAAACAATTCAAGAAAAGAAAATTTTTTTGAACATGCTTGAGAAGGTGTCTTAGTGGCAATTCTTTCAGTTTTGATGGGTTAGCATAAAAATTTGTATTTTCATTTTACTGTTTCTTCTTTTTTATGACTCAGTTTATATCTACCGAATGGCGGATGATGGACAATTATAATGCACCACTTAATACACACTGGCGGATAAAAATACTTATTACATTGGCTGCTATTACTCATGGGTCTCCATTGGGAGCGGCCACTAGAGTAACTTACAAACTTTCCACAATTTAGTTCCATGACCCTTTCGGGCAAATTACCTCGGTATATTTTGTAAGAATAGAGATGCCTTTTGAATGGCGGATACTAGGAATCACTCAGCTTAGGTACCCGTGACATTTTCTCTGCTTTTGCCTTTTTTGCCTCTTAATATTTCAGCATGCAATAATTCGCACAACGTCTGCAAATCAATTTCACACAGAGTACCATTCACTACTGCACTAATGACACTACCGATTACCTCGTGCCCCAGTGTTTGATTACTATCTCGAAAATGTCTACATCTGGTTTCTATGCGGTGCTTAATACACTCCACCTGATTCCTGAAGCTAAACTGATCTATTCGATCTCTTTGACATGTTATGTACAAACACAGTTCTTTTAAGCCCTTCACCAAAGTAAAGCCACTTAGAAACAGAGCAGACTTTCGAGCTTGATTATGCGGCGTCATAGGTGCGTTACTTGTTGATATATGATACTGTAAAAGTGACTTATTTTCATATTCTTTTTTCTTAGCACAGTTTCCTACATTTTCTAATGCTGCTTTAAATTTAACTTAATGGCCCGCTATTTAAATTCTTTGCATCAAATAATGTATACTATAAATGAAAATATTCTGTCCTTTTTCAGGATTTTTCTAAAACAAATCTGTTCTTTGAAATAAAGAAGCTTCACTCGTACGCATAATCAGCCAGTTTGCTGAAGCAAGCCATTAGTTCACGTCTCCTTACACAAGTATCGAGGTTAAAAAGTACAAAGTACAAAGTACAATTTTTTTTTTGCGAATGGGATAACGAACGTCAAAAAACATTGTGTTTGAACTAGGGACAGTTCTCAAGTGCTTTGGTATGTAGAGATCATAAATGAATTATTATGATGGTGCAGGGGCATATTTTGGAGGTTTAATTCACAATCACTAGAGCAATAAATATTCAATTTTGTGAAAAACTAGGTCGCCTTTTAAGTGTAATGATTTAATGCCTCTTCCCCTGCCCTTTTACATTTCTAAGACTGTTACAATAGGTTGATTATAAAAAGGTGGCTGTTTGACTGGTGACTTTTAGAAATTAACTTGAAATCCGTCTAATGATATAACCATAAACTATTTGAATAATTATTAGGCGGGACCATTCTTTAACCAAAATGAGATCAGGACGGCTTACTTGTTCAGTCGACGCCCCCACTGCCAAACCACATGTTCGCTGCTTTCGCAAAGGTCGCCCGGCTGTAGTTTTTCCAACAAGAAGCGATGGTAGTCGATGGTCTCGGCAGAGGTGGAGTTGAGATTGATCGGTTTTACCGGTGGGAAGAGACCAGCCATCTGCTTTACCAACTCCATAAGGGACTTGTGCCACACCTCACGAGCCAACTCAGCGTGACGTTTTCGGTTGTCTGCATCATTTAGACAAATCAAACCTACCAATGATTAAGAATGACAAGAAAGCCAATATTAGAAGGATAGGCACAAAACTAGTTGATTTAGGCCTTGCTACTAAATGACTCAAACCCTGACCTTTCAGTTTAAAAAAGACGGCTGACTCATTTGCCTATAAACCCCAACTGTCCCTTAAAACATTTTGTAATATTTTTGATTACAATCTTTATTGTGACAACATTGCGCAGATTCAAAGAACCGTAAAATGTGGATCAGTACTCATATTATAGCCTGTCATTGGTTATATGATGGAGCGCCTCTTTCCATAAGATAATATGCCTGAACATGAGCAACGTGAAAACGCTAAGCGGATTACGGTATCATTTAAACTATTATGTTCAAGGACAATGAGTCCTGCGAGAGAGTATTATCAATCGGTAATAATGCTAACTTTTCCTACTGAGAATTTAAAGTGGGATACCGTGCCATTCTCAGTAAAGGGGTCAGCTTAGATATTCACAATTATTATCTTCCTATTGTTTAACGCAATAACAAGTGCTAAATCGCAAGGACAAGCAACCGTATAATATGTTTTCGCTGTCGGGCAATGTTGATAATAGTACTACTTGTTTTAATTTTGCACGTTGTGAGGCGATCTAGATCAATTTAAAAACACCAAGTCAGTGCCAAAGTTCTACAATTTCGACGATAGCAATGACGATTCTAGCTTCCGATTGTTCTTCCTGGAAAATATAAATAAACTGCTTCTTTATAGCTAACGCTAGAGGTGCAATAACCTACAGAAAATCGCAGTCACTGCTTTCATATATTAGTTATCTAGTCCAGTAGTTCACTTTTCAAATAAATCAAATTTTTTTGTTCTAGCTTAAAAACTTCACTACCGCAAAACGCGTAAAAGTGCAAGAGTTCCTTTTGGAATTGTAGGATTTCTCACAATGAAACATGTTTGCAGTTCATGTTGCTACTCGATTAGGAGACTTATTTTTTTATTTTAATTGCACATTAAAGTTACGCACAATAATGACAGAAACAATATGCACGTTGTACATTTTTTCCATCTTCATTTGGGAATTTTGGGAACCTAATGCGTAAATTTGTTAAAAAACAGGTTTATTAGAAAATAACTAAGGAGAGAAAATGTTTGTCAATTTCCCTTAGAAAATTAGTAAATTGTAAAACAGTGGAATCATTAAATTTTTATGTAAAAACGATGTTTTTACCTGTAATGAAAAAAACGTGTTGTAGTTTTGAAATAACTAGCAGGTTTTTACTCAACACCATCTTATGGTATTTGTGTTATTTGAAAGTGCTTTCTGCGTTTTTAATTAAAAAATGGTACAACTTAAATGTTTCTACAATGGGAGTAAAATAACGCCTTTCTATGCATGTTTTTCTTACCTATTAATGTAAAATTCAAGTAGTCTGTTGTCGCTCAACAAAGTTTTACTTGCGTTTTACCATCGTAGAGGATTGAAACATTTTCTTTCATTAGTGCTTTTGTCAAGTAAAGTGCAAAAGACTAGAAAGTGGTGGTTAAATCTCAAAAATTGTATGTTATCGATAACCTTGGACTTTGTAATGCTCTAAAGTTTAATGCATTGATGCACATTTTTTGTGGAGTCCCTATCACGATTGACGTATGTTAAGCTAAATAAATTTAATCCCATCCCTTATTATTTCATTTTCACAAATGGACTTGTCGTTGATTTTGCAAAGAAATCAAGTTAAGATACATCAGAACAATTTCAATTAACGACTGAAGGCCAGGAACCTTGGATTACTGTCTCTAACTAACCGAACATGCCGGGAATTTTTCGGAACATGGTGAATTCCGACAGGACAATGTTGTCACGATTAACCGTTTCAACTTGATCGACTATTGTTAGTGGAGCCATTGTCGAAGGCGTAAAAATCCACACGTAACCTGTTCCGAAAAGCTCTCCAAGGTGTTCATTTTCTGTGCCTTCCAGCGTATCGGCAACGTACATTAACGCGTTCAAATCGTATCTATATTAAAGTGGGCAAAAAATGATTCAGTTTTGCTAATCAATTCGAAGGAACTGAAAAGAACTTGCTCATCAAAAATATCACATGTGTGCAATAAATGGTAATTTTTCTAAGTTGTCTTTCAGGAACATGCGGACATGCCGCAATTTATAACTCTCTTTTTACATGCTCAAAGCATGAGTAAACAAACGCATTAGACGGCAAATCAATTATTATTGCTAAAAACACACTAATGCAACGGATCCTGACTGCTTTATGGAATAAAATTTTGATTAACGTTTGGTTATTTATTTGGAGCACAAAGCAACCCAAAATACATTTTCATTTTTAAAAACATTTATTAGTCGTCCATTAAATCTGTCAGCTGAACTCTCTGCGCTTTGTTATGCAAATCAGGTGAAAGGTAATTTTTACTTGTAGTTTTTACAACCATGAGATGTAGATCGCAAATTGCAAAATTCGTGTTCTAAAAATGGCTATACTACGGTGCTTTTCAATCAGATAAATCACTCATAAATATGGTATTATGCTATAAAAGCAAAATGTCATGGCTTTTGACTACATTGACCTTTGAAAAGAAGAGAAAAGCAAATACAAGAACCTACATTCACTAATCACGTTTATTGTTAAGGTGTGTTCAAGGAAGCTTACTAAACACAAAAAGTTATTTAATCACATTGGACTCCACTTAACTCTGTTTTAGTAAATGAGAAAGGAATGCTCACAACTTCTTTTTGTCAATCTTATACTTTTTATCAGGCTTCTTTTGATCTCTATGGATCAGAAACGTAACTGGGCTCTTAGTTTTTAACTTTTTACATCGATTATTCCCAAATAAAAGGCTAATGAAGAATTGAATAGTAAATCTGGTTATAATGAACGCACTGATTTCCATTAAAGATGATCACTCGGCTAATGGACTCCCAAATTTTCTGCATTGCAACCATCAGCGAATCGAAGCAGTCCGCATTCTTATTATCTTTTAATAAGGTGCAGTCCTTTAATTTCCGCTTTGTGAAACCGTCAAATGGAAGGTAGGCATCTATTTCAAATCTACAAATTTAATAGATATGCATAGCAGTAACAAACAAAGGTTTAAAGCTAAGGTAATGAATACTTCTTTCTCACTTTACCTACAAATAAAGTTACGGTTGCGTTTATAAAAGCATTAGACCACTGCGTGTATTTGCCTAAAGTCAGTGAGACTTTAAATTTCTTGCTATTCAGCCCTTATATTTTATCTCAAAAAATTGTAGCCCTCTGACGGAAACATCTAGTGGTGATTTATCCCAAAATTTTGACTTGTAGTGCTGTATTAGCTTCTGCTACGGGTTATTTTAGATTATTGTAGTTTCCAAATGCTTCTGAATAAGCAATGTTTCATATTTTTAAAGGAGGTTTAGGAAGAAGTAAAAATTCAATCACTATCTTACAATTGGTCGTTATTTTATCCAGTATGAGGCCAGACAGTAAATGTTCCAGTAAAATGGGATAATGGTTTCAACTTTTCAATCACTTAGGTAACTTTCGCAAAGCCTTTCCGAAGATTTAATAAGTGGTATTATATTGTTAGCCATGTAGTACATTCCCATTCTTTGCTTTGAAGCAAACGCCATTAGCATTTGATAGATATTTTCTTTCACAGTAAAGCACCATTTTAGAGCGATACTAATTTCCAGCTTACAATGTCGATGACTCTAAGTGTGCTGTTTTTCTTGTGAATAGTCATAAAGAAATAAAATAAACTTTCAGAAATCGCATGACACTTTCTTGTCGACTACAAGTATTTGAGTTGTAACGCTCCCAATGCGCCCTATTAAAAAATGCAATCCTCGAAAACTTTGGCAAGCTCAAACTTGTATTCACGCATGCATTCCACATTATACTTTCCTGACTTTTAAACATTTTTACCTTATTTACACTGCCGCGATGCAAATTTCTACCGCCCTTTCAATCCAAAAAATGTACCAATCTTCAATGAGCAATTCTCTTTTTAATCTGATCGCGCTAGTGTTTAAAGGTTTTTTTGATTTATCCATTTTACGCCGTTGTAAAATTTTGTCTCTTAAAGCTGCAAATTTATACCTTTTATTAGAAATCAATATCTAGTCCTACAATGGGTAAATTCTGACTTCATCAGCTGAACGTTCGGTTCATTATATAAAAAAGGAAAAACCTGAATTATCCTGTATGTCTTACCACAGTTTGCCAAAAGAGTGCCTGCCTCAGAAGCCGGATTACTTTCTCTACGTTTTTAAATGCCCGTTTTTGTATACTTTCAAACAATACGGCACAAATGCGGCGTTAAAATACTTCAGACATGTGGTACCTTCAAAAACCCTTCTACGTGTATTTTGTTTATGAAAGTGAGGGGTTCATGCAGCCTACTCGTAGTAATTTGGATGGTCCTGTTTGGCTCGCTCCATTTGCAGGAACTTTAACTCTGAAATCAGGGGTCTGGAGCCGGGTGCATGGGTGTTGTAAAGCAATATGATTATATTCCAATTAAAGGCCTGCGAAAAATCCACCAGTGCTCTTGCCACATGCCATGTGAGCGGCTCTAATCGAGTCGCCAGTTGTGTCTCCTCTAACTGTAGAAAAATATAAGGTTCGTTGATAATCATTTTGTACCAAAATTTATAATTAATAAGGAACAGATCAGTGTAATGCAAACCAATAAAAATAACTCACAAATTAAAGATTGTCTACGCCCTTAGCTTCAGCATGAAGGCTTAGAATTTCTGTTGCGCTGTTCTTGATTTTCTTTATAATGTTTTTTATTTGGTGCCAGAAAAGAACAGTAAGTTCCTTTTAGATATTGCTATTTGCTTAGTCACTGTAAGAATACTGCTAAAATGGCAGTTTCTACCCTAAAAATTGCGCATTTTCATGGAGTGGAGGTCCTTTATATTCAATTTGCATAATAAAAGACTCCACCCCTCTATCACTAAAATTCACCACTACTTTAAATTTTCTTGGCTTAGGTTTTTTCTGCACCTTTGCAAACGATGTCAATATATGTGATTAAAACAGATACCTGGTGTTGTTAAGGTCATGACTGGTACCCATAAAAGAAAACAGCCAACGTTATACACTCCTCAAATTATTTCATTACTTATCCTTTAAGTCTGGTAACACGTTGGTGGAAACAAGAATTTCCCATATTTTAAAATAATTCAAAAAAATCAGCTCTCTAAGTGGAAAAAAATGCATTTAATTTAAAAATCTTAGTACGTTTATAAGAAGCTCTTAATGATCATATTAGTGGTTGACGGGTAAACATTTTAAGTCGTCAATTTTGTCATCACGACATGTTTAGTAACGTTATTTGGAATAATTATCTAACGTGCCGCTACTACCATCACCTTAACTAAGGTCCATTCATAAAAAAAGTGAAGGTGATTAACAATTTTTGCTTATTTCATGAAGCAAATTTCTTGATGTACATTAAATGCATATATGCATTTCCCATGAATGAACAAGTTACTTTTCTGGCAAAACAAATTAACCATATATTCAAAACTGAAAAGTGTCCATGGATTTTTATGAGTTAACAAGCTAAGTTCTATTTTTTTATGGGTAATTTATTAATAAAGCATTAAACGACCATCGGATTCCTGTTAAACTGGTAGATTGGATAAGAATCATCAATGCTAAAAAGATTGCATTTTAACAAAAACAAGTGACCTCGAATTCTCCAATCCTGTTGGGCATCCAGGTTAGAGTGGGTAGACCAAGGGATGCAGTTATTTGAAAAAACAGTTGTAGTAATCTATCGTGCCTTGGCCTATTTACCATGGCCCCAATATCATTGACAACAAAGATGCTGGTTGGCACGTGTTCATTAATTTTGCGGCGTGTGGCCTGGAATTGTCGACAGATCTCCGCTTGAATTGAGAGGGGATGGTAGGAGGTGATGAGAGTGGAGGTGTAACTGGGATCAAGTAGGATGTGGGGATAGGGCTTCATGAGTCGCCTCAAGTGACCACTGGCATTGCCCTTTTCAGGTTTCAAATAATGTGTCACTTCGAAAATGAATGCCTGCAGCTTTAGACGGACGTAGCTTTGGCTAGAGTTGGTGGGGATAGCAATATTGAAATACCGACGTGGCGAACGGCTGGTGTTGAAAAAAATGTCTTGTTGAGAAAAGCCAGATTTTTGATAAATGAGAAAGATAGCAAATAAGTGCAGCATTGACAGCGCACACGTCCTCAGGAAGCACATTCTGAAAGTAAAAGGTCATGGCAATATGTAAAGACCCCAACAGTGCAGTAGACCCCAGTTATATGATAGTTACATACCATTTTAGACAGCTGCTTTTCAGGGCTATTATGTGTCTTTATTAGTAATTCCACATTTTTCGCTACTTTTTTAAAAAAAAGGTTTCTAAGATAATTTTCTTTGCGTAAAGAAGTTAGTAAACTTACGAATGGTGCAATTCTTTCAAGCTGAAAAGTTTCTCTTCTAAAAAACCAAAAGTTCTCACTATGGATTGCACAAGAATTCGCTGAAATATGACAAACTAGCAACTACAATTAAATCTCATTAAGGTTTAGCTTTTTAATATTACATTTTTTGAAACAGAGAAGAAATAGCCAATTTTGTCATTGCATTTACTTGTGCAAAATTTAGAGGCAACTCGTTTTATCAAGTAATTTTGCTAGGTATTCAATAGGCAATTCAAACATTTTACATGATTAATGCGCTTTCATGCGTTCGTTTACAAATGAAATATTGACAGAGAGCACAAAACCTTGAATTCGTTTTAATCAGGCCAAGAACTGTAAGAAATCAACAGTTTTAACAGCTGTTGTCCGAAAATCTTTTTCCGCTTTGATTCTAGCAAAAAAGACATATTAATGGTAATCCCATTTTCCCTAACTAATCTTCATTCTTTCTGCTTTTTTGAAAAATCTTAATTGTTTTGGCATTCCGAGACGCAAATATGTGTTATTGCATATTTTGTTTTAAAGTCTTACATCATTTTTGATTTTTTAATTGTAAAGTAGACAACACATTAGTTGCTTGACACTGAGGGATGTGAAGGTTTTTCCAAATCTACCAATGTCCTTTTTAACTAAAAGACTGATCAGGCGTAAAAGAAGATTGAAAATTCCGAAGTCGCAGTATGTATTGAATCTGTGATAAAATGAGGCGAAGAGCATATTTTATTGTTTAGAAAACTACCTTAGAGATAAACATATCATATACTTTTAATCAAAAACTCCAGAATGAGTAAAAGTGTAGAAGGCGTTCTTTTGTATTTTGTAGCAAAAAAATATAAACTTGTGGTCTTGTGTAAAGACAAGGTAAATTGAGATTATTTAACACTTTCCTAGTTTTTGTTATCTATTTGCTATAATTGAGGTTGTGTCCAGCTAACCAAGCCACCAAAATTTTGCATCTCTCAAGTTGACGTGCATGCTTTCATATATGTATTGTTCAATCACTTCTACCATTTTGCACAAACTTAAAGTGGGTAAATGCAACTCTAAACGTCATTTACTTTTCTGATTTACTAAAGATTAAATTAGATTACAAAAGTTAAAATATATATTTTGAAGTACTTGAAGGAGAATTTTTTTACAGAATGGCTATCCATTGCATTTCGATGCTGCATTTAGAAAATATTCAATAAATCACCATAATCATAACTAGTATTCAGCACCATTTTTCATTTTTTGTTATGTCAATTCTGCACTTCATCTGAACAATCTATTTCTTTCCATCCATCGACTGTCCTAAGTACATAATTACTGTAAATTTTTAGCAAAAATTAACATGGTTTGTCTTATTCGAATCCTTTGTAATTAATCATCATGGTCAATTTTTTAAGGCGGGAAATTATGCAAAACTGTTTGGCAGTATCTCAATACATTTGTTCAGTTGTGCACGATATTTCAACTAGCAAAATAGATTAAACCTTAATATCTTCCCACATTTTATCGTTTTATTAATGATTTAATAAGCGTTTTAAGAACTACTAAAGGAAATGCTTAACAGGCAAATCAGCTTTTGTAGAGAATGCTTTGCAAACAATGGAAGAACCTCATATTCATTCGAGGCCACCTCATAAGTTCGTTAAAAACCCTGCGATAAAAATTTGATTGATTATGATTATTTTTAAAGGAACAACTTCTTTGCATTGGATTTAATGATTTCACATAAACAATGCGAGATAATGATGTTGATTGGGCAACTGTAGCCGTTTTTCATCAAAAGTATGCGTTGAGCTCAAGTCAATCAAATTCATAGCAGCCTGTCTAGGAGGAAAGCATCCCTTTGGTAGGGCATTGTTTTGTGCATGTTTTATTCTCTAAAAGATTAGCATTTATTGGCGCAAATGTGTTTAAAGAATTACACATAATTTTATTAAATTTAATACTATCAATGAAAAAGCCTGTACAAAGACCGCCTAAAGTAGAATGAGCTAAGTGAATATAATCTTTATCTTAGCAGATTTTTACTAAAGGCGCCACTGTATAGTATTTACGCATGTTTTCACCTTTTTAATTATATATACATTTTGTGGTGAGCAATAACAGATGGTTATTAACAGATTTTAGTGGAAATGACAGCTAGTGAAACTTATTTTAAATATAATTAAGTGTTAAAATGTTTAAAGCGTTTTTAACGTTAAACATGAGTTACCGCTGAACTTTAAAAACTATTGTGTTTTGATTTATTTTTTACAATATGCCCGCCCATAGACCAACGAATGTCCAGAAATATTTCCACGACTTAGAATGTCAGCAAAATGAACGTTAACAAATGTGGAATTTTATATGGATAGTTTTCATTCATCGTTTAGAGGTTTAATCTCAAATTGGGCTAAATGACCGCTCCGCCCAGGTATATGTGCACGCTGAATCTCCTAATTTAATGAGTGAATTCAGCAGAAAGTTAGCCATAACAAAGCAAGGTAAGCTGAGACCTGGTTCGATCGTAATCTCCACATAACATCGTGTGCAGCTGAGCTTTCATGACTATCACCTAAACAATAGATAGTTAATTATAAAAAATATATTTTTTTCACTGCGGAGGAAAGCATTCGCCTTATTTTGAAAGAACGATAAGACATGCAAGGAGAATACGCCACCTTATTTGCTAGTTTCTTTCAGAAGCAACAGGGTAAAACACGTTAATCTAGCCTTTAGTTTATTACAAAAGGCTTTTGTTTAAGTTTGATCAATGATGCTTTGTAACATTTCGGAATTGATAAATATTTAGGAAAAATTTATTTAAACCAGGAATTATGCTAATTTGTTTGGGAGTTATTTTTTAAGCATTTTTTAAAATCAAATGGAAAAAAGCAAAATATCGAAATGATAATTTTTCATTTTTTGTGTTGGAAGACGGTTTACATTGCATTAACCGTGCAGTAGAGAAGACTTCTTTAACAAACCTGTTTTCGCTCACTTGTTTCACCCCCAGACCAAAGTATGGTATGCGTAAGAGGTAAGATTAAAAGCGCACATTGAAGCCCGATAACTAACATGAAATTTGGTTTTGTATGACTGATTTTTTATGAACAGGTGATTCATTTTTTGTTGAATTCTGTGTTTTTTTAAAGTAGGCCCTTCCAATACAGCACCTAAGTTTTTACTGAAATCGCAAGAAGTCTTAGTATTAAAACAGAAAATGCACTATGGACATGTGGAGGGCTGGCACAGCTTGGAGATCAAGAGGCTGGGATGAAAAGTAATGACGGAGACTTGAGTACCCGCGAAACAAAAACGCTGAGTTAACACACTGCCAAAGTGTTTCATTTTATCCTTTTAGGTATTCTTTGCATATGTTTTTCGACATATCTTGAATTAATGCATTAGTTTCCTCTCTGTAAATTATCCTTAGGAATTGTGAATTTCAAAGTACAATACATGTACTTCAATTTTTTAAATACTGTATGATTTCTAGACTTTATATATAACCTCCTAAGTCACTAAATTTTCTATAAAGCTTTTGGAAATGATTTATTTGTAATTGGTAAATGTTAGGTAAAGGAGTGTATTTGTTAAAGAAGAAATTGGAAGACAGAAATTACTCAGTTTCCGTGCTAATTGGATATTTGCTGCCAAATCCCATTAATTAAGTGATTACTGTAAAAATTTTAGTTAAATGTAGTTTAAGTTGAACTTTGAAAATTTCTGACAAATCATGTTGGCCTTCAGCCTTGAAAATAAAGGTGTCGAAGACTCATCCAACTTTTGAAATCACGGAGCTTGCTTTTTGGCAGAAGCTTTTGGGAAAATGTGTAAGCTTTAAAATGAATTGCTAATATAAATAACATCTTCTGCGCGATACAAAAGTTTCACTCAAAAAAAATTTTTTTAAATACATAATCATTGGAGCTAAATTTTATCTTTCTTAAAATGTTTGCTTGAAGTTCCAAAAACATTTTTTCTACTTAATCGTCAGTTTGCAATAAAAAGAGGCGTTAGAAGCTTTGTTTTTCAAACTCTACCAAGCGCTTCGTTCGTGGCCGAATGCTATTACAACAACTTCTCAACATCCTTTGATATGTTTTTATAAATTGGTCTTTCATATATATTAACTTCTAAGAATTTTTTGAAGTCGATCTGCCGATTATTAAATATTAAATAAATTTGAATATATACGTTCACATATGGCAGGTTGCCTTGTCAAACATGACACTCATTTAAGTCTCATTAATACCAACATTTTTTTAGTTTCTCAGTTAATAAATAACTCTAACAACGTTTTCAGCACTTGATTCAATGCAAGATTGAATATGAGTAAAAATTTCGAGTGAAGTAATATTTACACAAAAGAAAACCATGAAAAGTAAGTTTACAAAATGGGAATTCAACTGTTTCAATAAAATAAAAATGATCAATTTACATTTCTCTTAAAACTGTGGCGATTACTTATTGTGACACCTCAGACGGCGAGTGGTAAGTGAGAGTGAGGTACGTACGGTCAAGGTGAACGAGTACAATCTCAGTTATGGGTAGAAATGTATGGGCCACAGAGGCAGCGCGCCTTGGACAGCATGACGTCGTGTTGATCGCGAAGCATTGGGGGCACGAAGCCCGCAGAGGGAAGGTAAGTAAGCGAGAGGAGAGAGTGTTGCTAACGTTATAAAGCGCATATGCTGGCAAAATAGGACATACGCTCGTAGTCGCCCGCTTCTTTCCACTCAGCCAATGAGCGTCCGAGCCATTCCTGAACTTCCGCCTACAAAGTGTCCGACCACCCACGAGCTCCAAATCAAATTACACAAGCGATCGGAATTTATAAATCGTGTGACGCAAGCGGGAAATTTATAGCCCAGTACTAGTGTGAAAGCAGGAGACCTTGTACTATTGAAACGCAATTTTTCGACACAGGTTAATAGCATATGGAAGTTCCCGATTTATATGAATGTTGAAAACCAATAGATACTGTACAAATTTCTTTTCATAGTATTCGGGTCATTTTCTGAGCCACAGAAAAACATCGAAATGTTTATGCATTTTAATATGTTGCCTAAAATCTCAAACATTTATGGCATTCTACAGTGGTTATCAAAAGATAAGTAAATTCATAGTAATTTTGGTGGTATGCGAGGAACTTTTGGGCATAGAAAAACACTTAAATCTAGTCAGTGTCAGCGTAGTCATCAGACCTCATTACTGCTCCACTTGACCGAATTCAATGACACGCTTTTCAACAACGCAAAATATAACGCAGCATAATATTTCTTAAAGCTCTTAATACCTAAATTTAAGTCCTCGTCCATGAATAATGTTTCTCTTAACTAAGACTTGGTTTCTAGAGTGCAAATAACAAAGGAAATACTGGTCACGCTTGACCAAAAACTGCACGCTTCTAAATTGTCTCGAACAAGATTCCCGTTCAGTTTAGCTAAACAGCCACGATAACACAACCCTTTATAATGCATGGTTCAGCGCTTTGGCCAAATCAATTATGAATAGCAAATCAGTGTTGCTTTTCATTTTTGATGGCATTTTGTCATGCATTTAATGACGTGTCGCCTTTGCGCAATAAATTGCTAGGCTGCATGTCATTTTACCATCAACTTGATATTTTGTTTATTTTTGCAAAATATACTGAAAGTGTGTGTAGTTTGTGGAGAGAAAAGTAATGGAAAACTGCGCCTTTCATAAAGCAATGCTAAAAATTTTTTAAGCATGTCGCAAAGCATATTTTTAAATCGAGTTCTTCGCATTCGTGCCTCAATTTTACAAGTCCCATTTACAGAATAGTATTCCCTGTAAATCTAGCGTCAAATCACATCTTTCCGAGTTGTTTTCTTTACCACGTTTTGTTTGATAAATCAGATAAGAATTTCCATTACACTAATAGAAAGGGAAACTGTTCTACAACCTTTTAATAATCTTGTCTGATGAATGTGTTTTTACTTTGGCCATTATACTTATGCTTTGGAAGGAAAGAATTATTTCGTATACTACCTAATGGTACTTCTCCAATAGGCTTCAGTTTTATGCCCAAAAGCATTTTGATCTGTAGTGCTGGTTCATTAAAATATCGTTTGATTTTAAATATGTACTTAATCACAATTTATTCACGCAACTACTATATTGCCGTGAAGCGAAATTTAGTGAATGTGGCTAAAGCTGAGCTTTGACACCAAAGTGTTTGGTTGGAAAATGGGATTTTTTTAAGAGATTAGATATATTACTAAATATATTTTACATTGTTATCATTATCTTATTAGTATTATATTAATATACTATTAAATATATTAATATGTTAGGTAAGGTTAACTCTGTATTTAGATTCCCTAGTGATGCCGCAAATAATTGTTCTTATTCAAGCGAAGGTGGAGAACATTTTTGGAATTGCATGTGCTTGCCAACGGTTTGCTTAACGTTTCGTTAACCCTTTATTTGCACCAATTTAAAATACTGCCATGCTATAATCAACAATCTTGCAGACGATTGCTTTAATGACCGGGGGCAATGCGCTGGTTGCTTACTTTGTGCTGCGGAGGTAAGTGCTTTTATCTTATTCCATTCCAAATCCCAGAGCTCTTTTATTGCCTCGCAGAGTCACCAATGTCTAGTTTCACTGCTTTCGGTGACATCAGTTAAACGCCATGAAGTAATAATTTTTACGTCAACTGTGCAGCTTTTTGCCGTAACTAACCGAGTTTAAGTATTTTCTGTGAAAATCGTCTCCAGTTTGTACAATCTGGAGTTCCCGTGATTGCGAGTCGCCTAAATCCTATTGAGGCCGCTAACCAGATGAGCAAATGAATAGGTGAAGATTTCAGGGAAGATCCATTTATCGGCCTAAATAATGTTCCACAGCAATGCTTTAGTTTCATTGAAATCCATAATTTAATTGATTCGATGCGTTCTTCATTTATCTCCCTTTTGTTTTTAATCTTATTTAAGAGAAAGGCTTTGCGAAAATTGTCTTAGTAGAATGTGCGACGGCCACTCTGGTGTATTTACAAATGGGTTTAGTACACTTTTCAAACTGCGCAGTATTTTATCAGCGGGTACTCAGTAAACATGAGAACTTAATAGGTTCTTGATTTTTAGTTAAGAACGTTATATGCCGTTTATTTTCTCGTTGGCTCGTTTTTTCCTATTATCACTTATTTGCAAGTTTCAGAAATTAACTATGGTGTATAAAATTAAGAAATTATAACACAGGCTTGTAAATATATCTTTTGAAAACCCCTTTACCCCTTAAAGATAAAAGACAGGAGGCTTAAAAAGTCTTCCAGATAACATCAAATAATAAAATTCTATTTTTTCAGAATTTATTTCGTCGTTTAACCATACCAGTAATAATGGATTTCAGATTTGCTGTTATCATTAAGGTTGCCATTTTTCGGTATTGAGACAACAAACAAGCCTAATGTTCCAGTTTTCCTGAATACAGTAATTTTAATGCAAACAGCTAAAATTTTTACACTCATTATGCCATAATATGGCAATATTTAATACTTTTATGTATTTTTGCAAACTTACTTATTTAGACAAAATAAAAACAATGTTAGATCTGTTTAAACAACTTTCTTGGAAAGACAAATTATAAACTCAGCGAATTTTAACAAGAAAGTTTTGTATAGAACTGCAAAATTCCTTTCCAACTACTCATTTCCAATAAAGAAAAACACATCAATTTCCGTGGAAAAACTGTTGAATTTTTTCTTTCAAAGGATGTAATACTCATATTGTTTAAATAGACCATTTGGCGACGATGCGGGCAGTCGACTTGAACATAAACCTCCATATATCCCCATTGACGCTAATCAAAATATATGTTCCACTCCAATCAGTCTCTTCATTCTGAGGGTGGAAGGCCAGGGAAGAGGCGATAAACGCATGCACAAAAATTTTCAGGTAAATTTGCATGCCTTCTGGTGTGGTTCCAGGCAATGGCTTGGTAATAGTTGTGAAAAAGTAGTGCACTGTTAACGTATCACAATACGGAAGTGTCTGAATTTCAGGATATTTTTAAGCTTATACTGGCTAGCTAAATTGTTTTTTGCTAGTGGAATATACGCATACCAAAAGAGGTGAAAATAGCATGAATTAATGGGTGCACGGAGTTGTCGATTACTGAGTAAGGATAATCAGTGTTGATTTCCATATTAAAACAGATTCTACGGTAATGTGTGAAATTCACTTTAATGTTCTGCTTCTATTTTAGCATGATCAACGAGCGCATTGTGTTCTGTATAGGGCTATGTGGTGGTTTGAGAAGTTTTAAAAGGAGAATGCTAAAACTGCTACCACTAGTGGCGTCTAATATGATTAGTCCCTTTTTACACAACCTATAGTGTTTCTAAGCTGTTTCAATTCGGTTTTCGTTAAGTTGCGCTTTGAATAATTTGATGGGATCGCCGTGGATACGTTGTAATTGCAAAGAAAAGTTAATCTAGCTAAAATTCAGCAGTTGCTTACATAAGGTGATGGTCCAGAGGCTTATTTTGTCGGAAATTTATGACAATACCTGTTTTCTCATGCGGAGATTTGCCTTGTTCAGTTACCTTTTTACCCGATAGGTATTTTCATTACACAGCTATAGACAACGAACTTCCGATTTCTCTTATAGGCTTAATTCAATTCGCCAATGGTATGCAAGGGTGAGCACTTTATTTTTTACCTATAAACAGACCTGATGCCATTGTTGCCAATGGTAAGCATTTATTTAACTTTGAATGCATAGGTAATTTTTCCCACATCATTGATAGCTTCTGATAAATAAAACTGAGAGTCGAAATCATTTGAAAATGACTAGTTTAAGCAGATTTTGCTTGCTTGATGCCCATACAGGACAACTATTATCCATTAGATTGGACTACACGTACTTACCATCATCACCCGTTAATTTTTCATCTTACCTCAGTGGATGGTGTGATGTAATTACTAATCAACTGCGAATTCTCGTGTATTCAAAAATAGTGGATTATTAAAGAATCAGTGCATGAAGGGTGAAGGGATGAGCCAGAGGAAGCTAGGTTAAAGTAACTAGGACTAGAGCAAGCAGTTTTAATTATTAGCGACAGAGTGAACTAATGCGGGAAAGAATGGCCTACACAATGGAGGCTCGCACCAATCGTTTTTAACTCCTAACAATCAAGGATGACACTAAGCATGTGGCATTGTCATCTTCCGTTTCCATGAGAAGTTCTTCAATAAGCAATTCGAGTCTTTGGAATACCGAAGAACACTACGTAAATACGACACATCTCAGGGGCTGTCATGAACAGTGAGGCAGGTATTATTATTTTGACAACCAAAGACAGAAAGACACTGGTGGTTTTTTGTTATGCGTCAAAGTAATGTCAACAAGTGTACCATTAATCCTTACGAAATTGATAAATTTTCGAAAAATAATATTTCTAAGGTTGATTCCTTTTACTCGACAAAAGACGTATATCATTCTGGTTTTTAACACTGCAACCAATTGATGTTAAAAATACATGTGTATTATCCGGGTATTACGCCTTCTTTTGTCTTTAGGGCAGTCTTAGGGTGCCACATAACGCTAGTACGTATTCGTTAGAAAATACATTAGTGTCCCTGATGTCATGCACGCCTTTTCACGTTAAAGCCCTCTCTGCTCCAATCTGCAATGACCACTACCTTCACTGTCATCATATTTTTCCACTCAATCTTGCTAAAATAGCTTATTTTGTACCCAATAGTACGGCTAAGCACTGTTGGGCAGGCAAAGTTGGTTTTGCATACATTATCTGTTTTGCTGCTGCTGGCGAAAGTACCTGAACGTTATCGAAGTAGCAAGTAAGGCATGTGTTAGGGGGTTTGAGATGAACGCTACCTTCTACTGCACTTTCAAGAAACTACTCATAATATACTCGAAAATAATGCCTGGACAATGGTTTCCATGAAATGTGCTGGGCTGACTGCTAACGCAAAATCTTGGCGAAAAAAAAATGGTTTTTAGGCAATGTTCAGTGTCAATGTACATCAGGTAATATGTGTGGAAGAAATGTGGCAACAGCTCTGCAAATCGAACGGTCATTTATTTTGCGTCACCGAATAATTTTAAATAGTGTTTTACATCTTGAACCAGCTTTCAGAAAAGCGGAAATCCAACTTTAAAAATGTTGACAAAGACCAAATTAAAGTAGCTCATATTTGGGAGTTTGAAAACCTGATTACGGTTGAACATTGCACTTGATTATGTTGCATTAAAAAAATTGCTAACAAATTACCATGGATACTTATTTGCCTCACCATTTCGGTAACGACTCCTCCAATGTTTGATTTATCAACCGTTCTCAGCACTTTAATGGGTCACTATTTTCATTTGCCTGCCATAGCAAGCATTCCTACGGATTCCAACAAACTACTAAATGGGGTAAAATCAACCTTATAAATCGCTATCACTGGTGATTCGCCATCCACTACTTTTCCGTGTTTTAGTTTTCGCTTTTCTGTAAGTCTAACTACATGAATTGATTTGAATGCAGTGCATAGGATAGGCAAAGCTTTGCGACAAGGGAATAAAGTAATTCAATCGAATTTAGTGGTAGCATTATTAAAGGAAGCGCAATGCACTAAAATGCAAAAAGCCATCGTGTTTAACGAGGGATTTTAAGTCATTATCCCAAGTAGGTCTAAAGTTTACGCAATTTGATAGCGTTTTACCACACATTGATGCGCTGAATGCGGATTTGATGATTGCCTAAGGCAAATCACTGATTGAAAAATTCTGTGGCAAGTTTATGCTGCATCAGGCACCTACGTTAAATAATCCCCCTATGAGGTGATTATACTTCCCAGGCTGTCAATGAGAGCAAGCAAACCATGTAGCCAAGATGGCAGCAAGCTCTACGTAAAGCATAGAACCTGCATGGATAAACACATAGCTGTACAAAAGTCAAATTTCTATGTGTGGATGAATGTTTACTTCAAGTTGACTATTACTGCCGATAAAATATCACAAAAGTGGCACATTTCTTGAGATACAAATTATGCAGTGAAGTCATTAAAGATGTATGATATCTCCATAAAAAAGTTGACTCGTTTTGCAGGCGAAAAGGTAGTTTATTCCTTTTTTAGTATTAAAGGACTACGATGAAACAATCGGCAAGAGTTTGGGGAATCGTATCGCTCTAAAAATTCAGAGATTAGCTACAAAAATAAATTTTCCTAAGCAGTTGTAGGCCAGTAGTATGTAATACTATTTTTTTTAACAAAGATAACTTAAATGCCCCTAAAGGACTTTAACTTTGTCATTCTAAAAAGGATTTGTTTTAAGCGGCGCTTCCTAGGTTGCGCTTTCCAACAATTGGTCTGAGGCGTCAAGATCGGTGATGGAGGTGACGTCGAAAATAGTTAGAAAACTGGACAAAATGATAAAGAATGAACTAATCGTAACAGCATATTTTTACTTGATTATTCCCTCAGGATGACGAGTTAGCGTTGTCTTATTTGCATCGTCTTCAGGACACTGATATGACCTTGGATATCCTGACAAAAACAGGTGTTGGTATCGTCATAAATAAGATCAGGAAACAATCTTCCAATGGGGAGATCAATATACTTGGAAAGCAACTCATTAAGCAATGGAAGAAACTGGTTCCTGGTAGGCGCTGAAGAAGTTCTGTTTTGCATAGCACTACTGTTCCTGGTATTATCTGACATCAGACCGGTGTCGTATGCGATTCCTATGTATAATTTGAATTGTTATTGGTAATTTGCTTCCCGGTGGTGTCCTATGGGTATCAAGCTTTAGTAATAAACCGGGTCAAGGTTCGGTTTTGTCCTGTTATCAACGAAAATGTATTAAAAATCAAAAGTTGTTTTGCATTGAGTGGCTAATTTATAATACAAGCTTCTTTTAAAAGCAGATTTTAATGTTGTTCTATAATGGTAGCAGTTAAGCCAATCGACTTCAAAAGAGTAACTCGAAATGTGGGTTCAGAATTGCACATGTTTTTGCTATTACTGACTTTTTCTACCTAATTTCCTTTGCGTTGATTAGTTCCGTATTGCATGTTGCGTAGTTTGCGCTCATTGTGCTGTCGTTTTACTTTGATTCCCTTTTCTTCCCAAGGTTTTCTACATAGATTAATGACTAGAATATTAACTCGACTCAAACTTACGCTTTTAATTCTTCCTCAATTTTCGTTGTTCAGAGAAGGCTTCTGAAACTGGAAGTAAGCGGTCACCGCCTATGTCAGGTGACGACTCATCTCAGTACCTGTCTACTGAGGGGAAAAGGGTTCGTCGACCTCTAATAGATGATGAGGATCTCCGAAACGAGTGCAATGCCGTCAGTAATCACCCGCCTTCATCCACTGCTACCCATGATTCTATCGGCCGCGGTTTTTTTATGTCGAAGTCCCTTGACACTGATGACCCAGTACGGCTTAAGGCTCGAGAAATGATCAAGAGCGCCCTGGACGCTAGTCGTAAGTTGCTTTTTCGTCTTCATTTTGACTTTAAAGTATTATCGTTTACCTGGGTAACAGAGGCACTTGCCCCTTAAACTATTCATCTCGTTATTTTGTACTTAATGGTTCTTTTTATAACTCCACTTTATTAGTAATAGCCACTTTCTGTCACTTTGCTCGTCACTAATTCCCATTTTTAATAAGCATGAAAACAACCGCGTTCCGTTTTGTCAGGTGCTTTTTAACAGTTCTGCTAATGGAGATAGCTAATCCGGTCATTCGAAACGCATCCACTACTTTTGAAAAGAGAAGCGCGTAGAATCGATGCAACATTCTTGCCCCCTCTGTTGTCCGTTTTGATTTATCCAACTATTAGAAGTTATTCCTTCTACTTGACTTTCGGTCAGTGATGATCTCGACCCTGGCATAAGTCTGTTTTGGAGGGGCGATACATCACGGCTTATGAAACGATTGAATTCGTGGTAATATGTGCAATTTTCAAAGGTTTTGAACAAATTCTAATGTTGTGACCAACGCAGCATCACCACGTCTGTTGTGGTCATAAGGCGCTGACATTAATAACTTCTTGTTTTATTGGGTCCATCTTAACTGGGACTTTTAGAATACTCCAAAGTGCTTTTTTAATGTTAAGGGGAGGAGTATTTTGATGCTTCATGTTTTCCAACCCATCGTATTGAGCCTAATGTCTCCTAAATTTATAGTAAATTGGAATTTTTTGTTGAACTAACGTTGAAGGTCTCAGATCAGTTCATTTAAATAACTGATAGAGGGACTTTCACAGTTAATGTCCTTCATCGTTATTACTCAAACCGTGATTCACTCGTATTCGAGGTTGGATTGCACCCTATCTATTTCTAATTTATAGGACAGATTAAATTATTGAGGCATCATTCCTTGTGTCGATACATATTTGATATACTTTTATGACCAGATAAGCATGCCTGTGTTATCCAGTGCTCAGCAAATCAAACCGCTTGTTATTGCCGACTTTCTGCTTCAATTTGAGCTTATCTGCGTGGTTGGCACATGCACGGATTCCCAATTGAGTAAGTTTGGAGTCTTCTTTTTTCCTAAGCTCCTCCAGCAGGCGCTTTTGACGCCGATTACCTGGCCACCCAAATCGAGAGTGAAATTTTCACCATTTTTGGAGTCACTGATTCGAAGTACAAACACCGTGTGCGGACTCGAGTGATGAATCTGCGGGACATCAACAACCCCGATCTGCGAGCAAACGTCTTCATGGGGCACGTCCGACCCGATCGCCTGGCCAGTATGACTTCTGAGGTGGGTTGCTCTCTCTTCACGTCATTCCACCTACTTTCCTCCGTCGAACTTACCTCCTTTTCTCCACACCGCAGGAGATGGCCAGTAAAGATATGAAAAAGTTGCGAGACAAGTATAGCAAGGAGACTATAGACGACCACCAGATGGCTGTAACTAGTGGCACCGAATCTGACCTTCTTAAATGCGGAAAGTGCAAACAGAACAAGTGCACCTATAATCAAGTTGGTGCTTTTTTATTGTTCATCTCTCTTCTGCTTGGCGTTACTCTAGAAGTGCAATTTGGTCCGATACCTATCTTATTGCTTTGTTCTTGATTTGTTTTAGGTGCAAACAAGAAGCGCCGATGAACCCATGACCACGTTTGTTTTTTGTAATAATTGCGGTCATCGGTGGAAGGTAAGTCAGGTGGCTATTGGGTGAACTGCCGCATGGCAGCTGCAATTTGTCACTGAGTGGCCTAAGTGTGAAGGATTTAGCGTCGTAATTTTTTCCTTTTTTTAGTTCTGTTAAACCTATGGAAATCATTGTGCTTGCTACCATGTGTTGTATATACAAGGACGAATCGGTTTTCATAAATGAACATGTGCCCTCCTTATGTATTAAAATTATTTTACAGAATTTCGAGTTGATTAGTTTGCACGTTGCCTACAGGTTGTGTATTTCATGATAAAATTCTGTAAAATAAAGGTCACCTCAGAGCTTATCTTTTTCCCCAACTTTTGGGTAGCCAGGAATAAGTGTACTGGCTTCTTTAAATGGATTGCCAATTCTTAGCCAGATTCATTCTGGTAAAGCCTGGCGGCATGAATCGTTTAATGTCGGGTGCGTTGTCCTAGGTTATTGTAAGTGAACTAGTAAAATTGGGATACATCGGGGGTAGGCTAATGTCATGAGTGGAGGAGGCTGCATGATGTGGCGTTGTGGGCTGTTCGTGTTCTTTCTGTCTATATGCTTCTAGCTCTTCATTAAAACCATAGTAGTGTAATGCATTGGTTGTTTGTTTCACGCTCAATTTTCGCGAAAGGTCGCTCTTGTGTTCCCAGCGGTGAATCCTTGCTAATTGGACGCCATCGGGCAATGTTAGCATCCCCGAGTATCATACCTCATTTTTGTCTTCAGAGGCATTTAGTGGCGAAACGTCAGTGGCCTCAAGAAGCGTACCCAATCCTAAAGGATACCCGTCCTGATTTCTACAACTGACTGATAAACTTTAGTGGAGTGGAAAATGTGCATTGCTATGGATGGGGGAATCGGTGATGGCCCATAATAGAAGGGCTAAGGATGGCTTTTACTTTCGGCAGCTAACCCAGTCCCATGATCTGCAGAAAAACTACTAACTACGGAAGTGATTCTAGACGTGAACCAACTGCTCACTGTACCTGTATGGAGAGATCAAACATGTGAACACGTGGTATAGCCCAGACAGACATGTTTGGACTACACTGCAGTTAGAACAGCGTGGCGAGGAGGAACAGGCGCGAAATCTCACCCCAATGGAATTATGTTCAATCCCGTCCTTTCTTGTATGACTTCTTTTAATTCAGCGTTCTTACGACTAGCTATGGACACGTGTCATGACCAGCATATTCACTTCTCCCCAAATGGGTTCTCAAAAAGGACGAAACTTCTGATCCAATGAAAATCCCGAGAGGGATTGGTGGCGTGTGGTCAAGAATCTCCTCAGTTCCATGGAATTTCGATAGCTGGCACACTTGGCTCGTGGATTTTTACCTGTAGCACGAATCACGACCTAATGGTTGACGCAGGAGGTTAACCAAGGGAAGAGATCAAATGAGAAGAAAGGCTCTAAAACTAGGTTTGTTAGCTAAAATCACGGAAGTTGGCAAGGGGGTAATCGGGTGACCCGCCATTATACCTTCGCCAGTCGGGCTGGCCTCCGGACCATACCAGTGGCTCCAATACCTTCATGGTGTCGAATATAAATACACTACCTGAGTGTTATGTCTTCTTTCGTCTTCAAGGAGGTCTCGGGACGCCACACTGCTATGTGCCGAATATACGTGTGTTATCTGAGTGCTATGTCTTCTTTTGTTATCAGAAAAAATCTCGATGCTACTGTGGGGCGAGGCTCACCGTTCTCCTCTACCCTGTTCCTAGTGTTCCTAGAACAGCCTGGTTGATTTGGTTTTGACATCTTTATTAAGGGGAAAAGATAGGGAGGAATGGTACAATGTTTAGGGAGGGAAAGAATCGCAATCACAGCTAGGCACGGAAGGCGACTACCCTCTCACCAGATTCGAATTTCCAGATTGCCTCCTCCCTGAAGGGTACATTAAAACAACATATGCATAACACTACAGTAGTTATGTCAAAAAGGTTCTGGCACCCTCAAGGAATGAACAGAAGCTGCCTAAGTTCAGCACCTTTTTCATGCTTTCAGTTGTATTTTGAAATAGTTGAAACACCATTACCCATGTCAACGCATTCCCCTATCGAAATAAGTTTAGCCGAAAATTCAGTCCATTATGTGTTGTCCTATTCATAGCATAGGTTTCAAACGGAATTATTAGCTAAAATGTTTATTAATTTTTATTAACTATAAGTTACGTCTACGCTTATGAATGTATTTCTGCAGTTGTTTTTGACTTGTTTAAATCTGCACCTATGAATGAGAAAAGACCGAAATTTTAATCACTGGGTTACATGGTTTTGATTGGTTGGAGTGCCGCCGAGGCCTTTTTTAAGCCGTGGCATGAATGTTTAACAAAGGAGGTATTTCCTCGGTTTCTCGTCTGTATATTATCCCATGCTTCTGTTACCATCGATTGCTGCACCTAAATAACCCCTCTGCTTATTTATCCTAGGCTGACATCAAGATGTTTAGTTTGCTGCTAATTTAATAATCCGAGCCAGGGTTTTGTTTATCTTATCGGTTGTTTCCTGTGGATGCTTATTTAATTTTTTATGCTTTATTCTGCCCTAGCTATTATCATGTTACTTTGTCCTTTATCTCTTCAAAACACATACATCACCTGGCACTGACTTCCGATATGCAATTTCAGTGTGTCCGTCATTAAGCATCGAGCGTTTGGGTTTGGACTTAACTCAAGGTAATTTTATGCTTTTCTTCTTCGCTTGTGTAGGCGATCAGGCGATTTATTGTTTTTTCTCGTACATCTTCTTATCAACTCTTCGTTGGTCGATTTACGGTCATAAAAAATATGTGGCTTAACTGTTTATGTTCATTAACCGTTAACGTGCAAGATATGCAAATATTTCCTCTTCTCAGACCCGCTCCAATTGCTGAATGATTTGCTACGCCAGTGCTGGTTCGATTTCTCACAAATTTATGCCATTGAAAGTCTGATCGATGGCGATATACAGAAGGATAAAAACTCTACCAGCACCCAAATTTACGCACTCCTAACAGATCGCCTCAATGCCCTCGTGGTGCTCAGTCCCCGAGTCTTCTTTCGACTTAGAAATGCAGCTAATTTGCGACAGCCAATGCTTATTGCCGTCTACCGTATGTGAGTACTTCTAATTTAAGCTGTCCAAAAACCTTTACATTCAAACAGAGGTTATTTTACTACCTACTGTTCGTGTCTTGTGTGATTTAATTCTTGTGAGCAAGCGCACCGACTAAGCAGGTGATGATGTTTCGCGCGGTCCTGAGTGGTTGTTCATTTGCTTTCGTTCGTGGGTTTAAGGGATGTAAATTTTGCATCCTAACTAGTTATTGTAAATTATTCTTTGACTCGTAGCCGCCCAATTTGCTGCCGACTCACGACATTAAAATTCGCCTCAAGGTCAATTCACGATTTGGTTGAATAGGCATTGGCCGGCTTATTTATTCATCAAATTTGCCATTGCACACTATATTTGGACCGTTCGTTAAACATCAATAGTTTGCTGCCCTAGATACCCATTACTAGATCGTTCACCACCATTACTTTTTGTGATTTATGAATTGAATGAACTTTTGATGTACCGTAGTTCGAAGCCTTCCTCACAAGCTAATATGCTACCTGTATGTGTTGTTCAATTTTTTCTCTCGTCTTGAAATTTCTGGACCAAGTATTAATCTACCTATCACTAGATCACAAATAATATCAAATAAGTGTGCAGAAGATCAGTTTGTGTTGAGATAGCTCAAATGGGCTCAATGTTTTGAGGTATTCGAGTCAAATCAACCACGTAACAAGGATTTGATTTTAGAAGCATAGTTTTTTGAAATGTCATTAATTATGGATAAATTGGGCCACAAATTTTCAAACCTTTTTACTGCTTTTAAAATTGCAAGCGGAAATTTAGCGCTTCGGTACAACGGTAGTTTTTTCTAATCACCGCTTCTTAGCATGTAAAATCGGTTGATATTTGTAGCCCGAGGTTCCATTAATCGCAAAAATGTGTCAGCTGCATTGGCTACTTAGAAAAGTTCGGTTAACTACGCATCTCTTTACAGTCTTTCTTTGGCCCTGTGGTGCCGTCAACGGGCGATCCGCTGCGCTGGTCTGCGCTGCCTGCGCTACTACGTTCGCACTAGCGAGGATGTAGATGCGTTCCTAGCTAATCGCTTGGATCTCTTTATAACCAGGTAGGCTCCTCTTGCCACCTCATAGCCACTTTGCTGTATCTTGTGCGACCTCAGTCTTTTCGCCACCTGGGTTTTACTATTTTTGTGCGTGGTCAGGTTGCTGTTTGCCTGGTTTCATGATCAGGATGTGGCCCATCCGAATGTTGTTGCCCACCTCGTGAACTTTTAAAATCGAAGTAAATCCCTCTTACCATTCGTTGTGTGGTATTGAAACTGCTTTTTTATTCAAGCCGCAAATTAGTTTGCAAGTAGTCTGCCTTCATACCAGACTTGTGTAATGACATTATCTTAAATTTCACCGCATCTTTGTCTTACTTTCAATTAAAACGTCTTTTAGCTGTTTAAACTAAGCAAAAGGCAGCCATCTTTCAATGTAGCTTAAACAGGCAAGCGAGATTGAACAATTTTTTTCAGGATCTTTATTCTTTCCATAAACCTAATATTTTTCTTCGAACCTCTTAGAGAAATTATTGTGGCAATGTATTGTCTTGATCGGGTTTTGTAGTAGCTGCCGTTTGTAATAGTGCTAGATTCATGCTTAAAAAGTTAGTTTTAAAAACGCTTGAAATTGTTTTCTGTTTGTCAAGCCTCAGGCATGTTTGTCGGCATTATAGTTTATCATGAACAATGTATTCTATTATGCAGTCAATAATTTACATCAATTGTGCCGTAAAAACTATGCCAACCATAAATTTTGCCACTATTTTGGCTATCAGACAGCTATACTGAGCTAAACTCTGATTCCACTTATATTTAAAAGAATAAACCTAAGAAAGGAGTAATTTTTTGTGAGTTAATCAACTTACCATTTAGATGTCTCGATCTGTCTTACATGGAGGAACTACTAGCCCTTCTGTCAATTATAAATGAGGACTCAAGATACAGTGAGCGGGCCGAGAAGCCGCAGCACATACAACGCCCTGGCGGTCCTTATCGAAGACTCCTGGACAATTCTAAATGCGTTGTGCGAAACGTTGACTTCCAGCGTCCCTTTCACGGTAAATTGGACGTTGCACCATTAATTGAAATTCATCAGGAGGCTATCATTTAAAGTTTAGTTTTGTCGCCCTTTTTGAGGCCGTTACAACGTTAGGCGATTATTGTCAGTAATTCACCTTTATATCCCGTTTTTAATTACCAAGACGGGATTTGGTAGTAATAAGGGAAAAATAAGCCTATCAAGCGTTACTGACGGATTAAGTTCAGGTGTTCATTCTGCCCACTTAAAATAATGTGCAGCGTCTTGGATTGGCCAGTGTTTAATTATTTCGGCTTAAAAGTGGTAGTGTAATTGAACCTCCTCTAACGTCATTCCCAAGAACAGCGCTTGAACATCTTTTGAAGAGGTTTTCATCGAGTTTTACCGAAAACCTATGTCTGCCATTAATGTCCATGGGTTGGGAACACACTTTTATGCCCTTGTGTTTATAGTGACTCGCTCGGTTACTACTGAATTGAAGACTACCATTGAACCGGGATATAGTCGATCTAACATCTCCATTCAGGCTTCCTACGGCCTACGGCTATTTGATCTTTGTGGATCATTATAGTTTTTTTTTTCTCTTGATCGTGACTGCAGTCAAACATCTGGACACTACACATCACATCAGTGTGACTATTTTTGAACTTTTAAATCCATTGCAAGAGACAAACTCATTCTCTTTTCGAACGTGTCTGGAGACGAATTTGTGTTCGCAGAATACATTCTATTTACAAAACGAGTTTAAGTACTATCTTATTTCCAAGGCATATTTGTTTTCATACTATGCTACAGGCGGTGACGTACCGAACAATTATTTTCACCATGTGCTCATATAGGACTCCTCGCTGCCCCTAATTTAGTCTTCACCGTTTTCAACGCTGGTGCACTTCTGTGAAAACTTGTTGGAGGGTTATTTTATTGCTTTAATCGGTATATATCAGAAATGGTTTATTTCATTTACCCACTTTTATGATGGGGCTGCGATTGCTTTTCTTCTCTCTGAAATCCGGCAGTACTCCTTATACAATCGTCCATCTTTGGTTCTTCGTTAACGCATATCTCGCTCAGCATGCTTCATTTGTCCTAAGATTATTTTTAAACCCCTCCAGTAAAATCAAACGTATTGTTGCACTCTCTTTAAAAAGTTGTTGATTGAAAATTGCCAAATTTAGCTACCGAGGTGATTATTCTCAACTTGGTTAATCCTCACGGCAGTGTATCATTGGAGTGATGGAACCTAGGCCTCTAGTTCTGCTCACTTATTTATCCGATATGAATATCTTTAACATGTCAGACTTTATGAAATAATTCGTTACAATTTTTAATAAAGATTAATAAAAAACACTTCATTTTATTCGTTTACGCAATGTTTTAAAGGAATTTTTACTAACGTTTTACACTAGTGTTTTTGCTACATCGCTTTCACTGTAGAATTCCTAGTTGGCGATGATGCAAATCTTTCACTTTTAACAAAAACTTGAAGCGCTTTTAATTATTATAGAATCAAAAAGCAACATATTCGTTTACGATTGTAACGGTGCTCCTCCACAGGGATGCAACTTAAGAATATGGAAGTCAAAATTGGTGTGCAAGCACAATACTCGAGGAACTCAGCCATTATACTTTTATCAACCCGATAGTTATGCATTGTAGTATTGTGGCAGGGAATAAGAATTTTCAAGGAATGCTTATGCAAGTATCGATTCAAATAGAGTGCTTAAATAAATTAAAAGTGTTATGCCTCAAAGTCCATCAATAGGGTAGTTTGGGAACCGTAGCATCAACAACGTCAAGTATACTTCGTGTTATGCTGGTTATGCAGCATAGATGGCATGGTAGTGAGTACATTTAATTAGAGAAAAAAGTTGGTGCACTGCTTACTAGAAGCAACCTCGCGTGCCGCAGAGATGGACACAACGGAACGGTTAGCCGTAATCCGCCTGGCCTTCCACCTCCTCCGACTCTCCGTCCGTGCATTCTCACCCGACCTCGTTCACGGATTGGCTGCCGCTTTCGCCTCAACGTCCGCAACCGTCTTACGTCCAGCGGAGCTCAATCTCAACAGGGAGGTAGGTGAGGAGGCGCCCCCTCTCTTTTCACCCCTCTCTACTCAAGTCAGCGCCACCCGGGATGGAGACGTTTGTCTTCGGGGCTACCTCCTCTTACTCACCGAATTCGGTATGAGAAATCTCTGCGTTATGTGCGTGGATCACTAATTTTTTTCCGACTTAATAACCCATTGAGTCTGCGAAAAATGCCAGTAAGTTTTCTTCGACTGACTTTTTTAAAGAACTAATTAGCCTTTGCACTCGCAGCAACTTATTGGGTTTTGAATGTGAGGTATGGATATATTTTGTCGACTTACCTTATTGAATCAGTATGTCTTGATATATACCTTTGGGTATCGGCTTCATAGATTCTCTTACCTAGCTCTAGGTCCCTCTAGACGAGGTATTGTTTATCGTGGTAATTTCAGCAAATGAGTTGTTCTTAAACAATCGAAATGGGAACGGAATTCCTGTCCTCGGGATTGCCTCGCTGAAGTCTGCGTTTGGAAGGTCTTTGCTAGCGCTTGCACTCTCTTTAGTTTGCGTGGCCCACTAAATTCCTAAGGGCACGAATAAATACATCTTTCAAGTTAAATAAAATATTATCAAGTCACCTTGGTTTTCTGCCAGACTAATAACGATATCGGAAATAGACCCGTGGCTCTAATTGATAAGCTTGCCTCATTCTTGGATCATGGGATTTTGGATCAAATTTTCAGCTGTCGGTACGTTTTGCTCAATCAAATTTATTTTGTGCTGAGCTTGAAATAAATTATTTGGCGTTGGAAAGGGACTAATGGCTCATTTATAGGTGCGTTGGGCATCAAAATTACTTTTGGGTTCTTGTTTCTTAAGTTTTTTTAGTTTTCTCTGTGAATCGGAGACCCTTTCAAGCTAGTTGCAGCTTACTGCACTTTTCAATGATCAGTCGAGCTTTGGAACTTGAGAAGCAGTATCATTTGGTGGTTTTAGCATTAATTGGCTGTTTTGGGCAATAATATGATCCATAAGTGTTTAGGCCAATGGATGCTTGAGCGTGATTTCGGTGGATGTGTGCTCTACGTTTCATGTCAATGCCAGCGTTTTGGTAGCAACTGTTTAGGGTAAGTTAAGCGATGATTCCCGATCAGGTGCGGTTATTTGTACGCGAAATTCTTCCTCTCCCTTTGATCTGTTGGCGCATTCTTCTGTTGTGGAAAATGAATTTGCGGTTAAATGCTCTTCGGACCACTTGAGTTCTGTTGTTGATAGTCGCTAAAATTTTGAGTCACTGTTTTTGGTTTCTCACATAATTGAAGTCACTTGTACCTGGCGCATGAAATGTAAAATGGTGGATTTGTCTCTATGGCAATTAGTGCAGTGCATTATGTTGTGTGTTAAATAACCATCTTATGATGCCCTCGGTTTTGTTGTTTCTATAGCTGCATTAAGCGGCTCCGGAGAAATGCATCACATATCAGTGTCTGCCACCATATCTAAGTCAAAGTTCTATGCATCCTGGATATTGACTAGTTTGGTGAACTGAATTGAATGTAATTATAGTGTGGATTGAGGGCCTGAGAGATTTGACTTTTGTTAGTTTTTATTATACATTTGTGGATACCGTGTTAGATACAAGCTAGAGTTACAAGTCGGATGGTTTCAAGTAAGGTACAGTAACTACAAAGGATATGGGTACTATGCAAATGAATGGGGAGTACAGCACTGATACTTTTTCAATTTTGATGCTCGAAGTAATGCGCAGCTCTGAAGTGCACGTTGGGCGTTGTAACGAGGGGTCGGATCTTCCAGCTGTGGCCACCTCTTGCTGCCCTCCGCTCGAAGTGGCCGTCAAGTCACTGTTGAATGCTCTGCCGTGCTGCGGAGAGCCCGGTGGGGTTTTCAAACATCCCGCCCAAATCTTTGAGGTGGTCCTCCTCGCTCTCCTCCGTCTCTCCGCGGAAAGTCAATACGGTCGACGGGTTGTCGATTCGTGGGTCTTTCAGGTAAAAAAATCGTTTCAATTATTATCCCGGCTTCCGGGGCATCGACCAAACGGCACCATTAGTAGTGTTCTATCGATTGGCATCCTTTATAAGTCAATCAACCGAGTTCCATTGCAGCTGAGTTCGATTATTTCCTCAGTTTTGTTTAAAGTATCATATAGGTTTTTGGGAATAGTTCGTAAAATGCAGCATTGTGGCATGTGCTCTAGTCTCTGTCAAAGTAAATCCTTCCCGTCACCGATTCCATTAGCATGAATGAAGTTTTTGGTTGCGGTGGCTACTTGACGTAGAGAGTACGTCGGCGATTAATCTTTGATTTTGGCTTCGGGTAGGGTTCTGCTTGCAACATCGATCCTCTCATTGCCGTTACTTTTGGAGCTACTTATATGAAAATTCGAAAAAACTTGATTATTGTTTAGCATTAATCAAACAGTCCATTGACCAAATATTTTATAAAGTGCTTTCGAAGTATTCACTGTTTTCATGGTGTAGAATGAATTTCAGAGTTTCGCAATAATCGCTTTTTCATTAAAGTAATGAGCTTTTATTCGATTTTACTTTAGAAATGCGTCGCTCCCTTCCTGGTTACCTATCCCTTAGTCACCATTCCAAGGTCTCCTTTTGACTCGTACGTTGTCTTTGCGTACCGTTTATATCCCAACCTCTTTTGCATCACAGTTTTCATCCAGTCTCTTGTTTTACTATAATGAGGTCCTCTTAGGAATGTTATCTTCTGCATTGATTAGGCGCAATGAATTACACGAAATATTTAATGTGTTTGTAAGTGAAACTGTGTAATCTGGCTTTAAGACAAAAATGTCATTCATCCCGATAATTTACATCACGAAAAGCTATCTTCCAATACGCTACTGGTCTGACTCGCTATTCGCGTGATTTGATTTCTCACGATTTTAGAAACCCATCCTTTATCGCCGCTACGAGGGACTCCCTAGTACTTGCTCTCCGCTCCTGGTCAGGCAAGTGTTTGTACTACTCTTGGGTCTCTGGGCTTAATATATTTGATTTTCCCGATGGTAGGTTTGACGCTTTTTCCGTGAAAATAGGCTTCTAATTAATTTTGGCCAACGTAGCAGTGCAGACAGTCCACGTAAGACTAGCAAATGATCTTCAAAGCGACTATTAGATTGTCTTTGATTTTGGATTGAATGCTCCTTCAATTGTCATGCAGTTTTCGCTTATTTCGTCAGTTTGGTACATATTTCCTTATTCTTCTTGACTTACTGTAGGCCTGTTTTATTTCCTCCGCGAGGGAAGACCATGTCTGCATGCCCTGACTCAATCTCTTCTTCTTGGCTCCTCAAAAATTCGAGTAAGCATGTTTCATTTACGCATTTATTTGAAGGAAACTCGACCTTTTTATTGCAATCCACTTCTGCCAGTTCTTTGATTTTTTGAGCTGTCCTCAAGGGAATTTCAAGTCCTCTGTTTGATATTCATTTTGTGATATCAGTCGATTCGAGATTTGTTTGACAAAATGGGATATCATCCGATGTCATATCAAGTCACTACTGCGTTTACTGCAAGAATCTTCACTCATCTTGGTCATTATTAAATGTATCGCGATTATTTGCTCCTAGATACTGCAAATAGATATTGTGGACTATCCTGTTGACATTTTTGTTGACACCATTGCTGATACAAATTAATGATCCAAGGAATTTATGGCGTTTAAAAAAGTATTTTAAATGTTGCCACCATGTATGGTGGGCTTTGACTTGATATGTTCATTCCTGCCCCACTCATAACTCTTCAGGCGCTTGGTTCCTGGTCTGTTTTTTGTCACAGGTGTAAACTCGTTTTATCAGCCGATTTGAAGTGAGTTTTAAGGGCGTTGGATTTTGAAAAGTTAATTTACTGTCACACTGACATTTACTTTACGAAAAACTTAAACACTTAGAGAACTACTGAGTAGAGTTGTCGACAGCCAGAATACTTTTTTTACATTTTCGTTGCAATACTTCTGTGTATTGCTTGTATGCATTAAAAGAAATTTGTGGACTGATAAAGGCATGGTTTTACTGACCACCAAAGCATTATTAGCCCTACGGCGCATCGTAACCCGTAAAAATTAATTATTTCCATAGAATGTCACTGTCCAAATTCCCACATCCATGGTTCCAGCTCCCACTATACTTTGCTTTCTTATATTTTTTTCAGGCTTTGGTGCTCAATGTGTTATACAACCTCTTTCCTGGTGTTCCCGCCCTCATCCGTACCAATCCAGCTGACGATACAGCCAACTCAATAGCGGGTGATCTTTCCTCGGCCCTTTACACAGGCCTTCCCTATCCTCTGGCTTCCCATCACCCAGGCAGAAGGCAGCAACAGTCGCCCTTTCCCTATCTGGATGGCGATTTCGTCGTAGAAGAGGGCCTCCGTCTCTTCCCTCTCGTCCAATCTGCAGGCACAGACGTCCTGGAGGCTCACTCTGCCCTCCTTTTATGCTCTTTTGCCCAGGCTGGCCTCTTTGAGGTAGGAATGTGTCGGAATATTATTGATAATATGATTAAAACGACTGCTTTCGTAACCATTTGTCACTTTTCTAAGATTCTGGGTATTAATCACTCTCGAACATCGATCCAACACTTTTAGATTACCTTTTACAGCTGTTTGCCGGGATTGTCTCTTATCTCAGGCGACGCTGCTTGAGTACCGGCGTTTTGAGTGGTGGGTCAGGTCTTTACAACATTTTAAAGGAGTGCTGCAGCACTATTGTCATTGTTTACGGTAAATACGCTATCTTGTCATTTCAAATGTGTTTATTTTGAGTGACCAGTTACTGAATGTCGTGTCGATTACAGAAAAAATACTGCAGCAATATTCCATTTCTGCCCCCATACCAATTGGGACATTATATTTGAGGAGTTGTCTTCTGGGCGTTTTTGTAAAAGATCTTTGGTAGCCAGTAATCAACTGGCAAAAGTTTTGGTAAAAATTTTATTGGAATGATTGTAGTTAAGCGCTTTATTTACTCCCGAAAAGCTATATAGCGTTTTTGAAGGGCCAAAATTGTGTACCTTATGGTCAATCGATGCAGAAGCAGAAAGTCGGCAAGTTGGAAAATCGTGTATTACGTAATACGGTTACTTTTTCCATGCTTGTGCGCTAACACAACTACTAAATATTTTGGGGTCATTAGTTCTCTACTTTTCCCTAGATTAAAATAGGAGTTGCTATTTTCTCAAGCATAGCTGAGTAACCATCTCCTAAACGTTTTAATGTTAATAAAGGGCTCTGAAAATATGACAATTCCATATTAAATTTTCGTCGAAATTAATTTCTATGTTCAAATGTGAGGAGTAGTTTTAGGATTGTAGTCTGCTCCAAAACAATTCTATTTTCCTCTAGGCACTGATTTCTGCTGTGGATGACGCCTCACTCTACGTATCAGCTGCCGCGGGTCAACTGTTAGGCATTCTTTCATTTCGGGTGGGTTTGCCCTGGTATTCCATACGATTTTCTGACTGTTCTCCTTCCGCTTCTCCTCTTCCTCTTCAATTCAATACCATCCCTATTTCACTTAATTCAGGCTAATTCTCAACTCCACCCGAACTCCCTGTGTATGGAGCGTCTAACAAGTATTCCCCTCTTGCGAGACAAGTTCCGTGCTGTGGACTTCCTGGAAAGGGTGCATCAGATTTTAATGGAGCGTCATCACGCTGGCGCACGTCCGATTCTCTCCGCGCCGCTCATTTCGCCCTTCCTGGAGTGCCTCTCGCGGCAACAGCGAAGCCCATCCACTCCCTTACCGCCGTCGGTGCCCACCTCTGTCGGTAGTAAAAGCGCAGACATCGGTCCCGTCTCACTAATGCAAAAAGCATCTGTCGGTGCCGTAACAACCTCTCCATCTTCTCGATCTGTGTCTGCTTCCCAGGTGGTCCGGAGCTCTCTTTTTCTCGTGTGCTTTTGACGATTCTTCGCTCTTGCATCTATATCATTGAGTTGTCATCGCTTTTGGTCCGTCCGGCACTAATTTTGTGACGATTCGTTGGGGGCACCTGAGCTTAGAAATAAATATGGATCCATTTTAATTGAGTCTCATCTATTTATCTTATTCTTTCCTCACTGGAACTTTAGAATCAGAGTTGCCTTTGAAGACGTTCTGGAACACGGAAGCACGCAGGGCTTTATGCCGCCAGCGTTGAATTGGTTTCTTGGAAAACTCGAAAGTCCTACGTGACGAGATAAAATTAAATCAAATATCGTTGTACCAAGGAACACCGCACTTTTAATATAACACTATGCTGTGTATTAGATGTGAAACAGTCCATGAATGATTCAGGGCATGCAATTATAAGCCATGGACTGCACTGTTTTGCCACCATCTTCACGGCAGCCTTTGTTTATCTTTTTGCAGCAATGAAACCTGAAGGCTGATAGAAAGATGGTGAAATTGCATTTGAGCATTCTTTCGTGACACGGTGCCGAGAAGGTGTAGTGGCGGCCAGTTTTCGAAAAATCTGGTAAATAATGTACCGTTGTCAGTAGTTTTGACAGCGGTAGTTAGCCTGCTTGATCACAGGCTCTCCAACATTTCCATTCGATGAATTACAGTAGATTCCGTCAGCCGTAATCGAGTAACTAGTGATCCCAACGAGTGGCGCCTCTCAATTTTTACTACCAACAAATCTGATATTAATGCTAAAGATTTCACTCATTTTTTTCGGTGTGCTTTGTGTTTATACTGTACACCACTTGCAGCGGTAGCGGAATTTCTAAGTCAAGCGGTTTCACATTCAAACTTCTGACAATTTCCTGAACGTAGATGAAACCACTATATGAATAAAGGTAGATTATCAGCGTTTAAATAACATCTTTATCCAGATAAATAAAGTACGCCGATAATTTCGACACTAACATCGAGCCTTCTTTTGGTAGCCTGTTTATATTCTCCGAGAGGTGATAAAGTCGGAAAATGTCTTTTCCCATTTCTTGTTAATCGTATTTACTTCTCAGCTTGCAGAAATTCGTGCGAATCGAAAGAGATGCAGCACTGACCACTTAGTCTTATGATATTTGCCTTGTGTAAACATTCATTTATGAACTCCATGGTCAAGCACTATCCCGCAAGACCAGTGAGAGGTTCCCGTCTTCTTCACTTGCTTTCAGTACACCTCTTTCAAAATAGATCTACTAGATCATTTTAGGGAGTAGTGGAAGTGCCATCAAAAGATATCCATCGTTCGTTTTTTTTGGCAATGTTCAATCTTTTTTCCGTCGAGTAAAGAACCGTGATGCCTTCAAAACTCACCCAAGATGGCGCTCTAATCTCGGTAATGCTCTTTGAATTGTGAAAAAAATCTATTGGTTTACCTTGCAAATATAGCACCGTCTGGAAATATAAAGCACTTGGTCTTGCAGAATTTTGAGTACTATTTCTTTTAAAGCAGCCCCAGTCTACGGTAACCTTTCGGGAAATCCGTATTTACTTGCTGTTTCGCTTATTACAATGGTATTTTCCCCATATTGATTGGAAGGTGCTCGTCCGCAACCCATCATTACTTTGTGGAATGGCTTGCCAAAACAGAGTCATCTAGCTGTGCGGAGCTGTAGATTCAAGTAATTGACAGCACTATTGATTGTTGGGAACTCATAAATTCATAGGACTTTTCGTCAAAACCTACCACAGATTCCTGTGTAAAAAAATATTAACATCATCAACACTAACTGTGGAGTAGTCCGCGTTAAAAAAATCGACAGTGGCAGAATAGATTATCTGGTACACTACATAACTTCTTGATATCTTTAAAGCCGAAAAAGAAATTTTCAACTGCTGCATGCTACTTTTGTTACTAATAGCATACTAAGTAACAGAAATTGAAAACCGAGATGCTTGTTCTCATGATCAAAAAACTGTACTTTATACTATTTGTAAAAACTGTATCCAATTGTCTTGGTGCAATTCGACCCGATTTGTGAATGGATTCGGCTCTCTAACTCTGTTTTCTGCAACCAGTTTGTTAGTCTACTTTTATACTTGTAGTAAAATGTTTTCTGTTGTCCCTTGCTCAGCACACTGACGGTCTCCTCGAGGCGGTGATTGTCGCCAGTGGTGTCTGCGCCTCATCCTCCATAGCTAACACCATCACAGTCCAGTCCCTTGCTGGGTGCTCCATGGCGGCCACTTCGATGCTGGGGAAGAGCGCCTTTCTCACTCATGTTCCTATTTCCCATCCCCCCATTCCCGGTGTCCCCAACACAACTCTCATTCTCTCCTCTCCCTATGAGTGGGATTGGGACGTTCTCGCCTCCTGGGCTCGCAAACTCTCTTCTTCTGCTAATCTTTTCTCCTGGAAGGATCAAAACAGTCAGATGTGAGCTCTTCGTCCTATCTCTCTGTATTGTAACTCACTCCACTATGATTGCTATATCCCTCTCTGCGTGTAACAGCTTCCTGACACGCCTGATCGACTTCATCACACCCAATTTAGAGGTACTCTCTTTGTCATTGGAAGTGGCGTACCCCACCGGGACGTCGCCACTCTACCCGCTCCTTTTGAAGCCCACGAACAGCCAAGAAGACGTCTTTCCCCTATCACCGGCCTACCTGCGCCTGTTAGGTCAACGGGGTGCTATTGGCAGCTCTGCTTCTTCCTCGAACTCAAGAGTCATTCCCAGCCTCTCCTGGACAAGTTGTAATTGGCCTCAGACCTGGGCTGCTGCTACTCTACTTTCTGGTTTGCTGCCCCATCTATCGCTTTATCAGCCCGTGTGTTTGTGATGATTTTCGCACTATTGCAATTGCCTTAGGTGCTCAGTACCTATATTCTGCTTTTTTGTTTATATTTAGGCTTTCTCTGGTTTCTTTGGCCTCCCTTTTTTATTTTTGCGTGCAGTTTACGATTTTCGCTGTTTTATTGCCAGATGTTCGATGAACTCTTAGATCCGGTTCGATTTGTCAGTCATCACTCAGCACAGACTTTAGTAATTGGCTCTTGTTGGCATGCTTTCATCTTGACGGTATCTTGTTCATCCCTGTCCGTTGCAAATAAGAGCTCGGGGGATTAATAATTCTCGAAATTTTTTTGATTCAGTTTTTGTGAGTTTATTTGAACGGTTTTGTCGACCCCGACGACATTTTGTCGAGCCAGCTTTCTTGCAGGAGAGCTGACCTACTTATCAATGAAATAGACGACGTTGGGATAATTCCATTTTTCTTTCTGCCTACCGTCTCATCCAGTCTGTTGTAATGGATGTTCCTTGACATTTATCGATGAGCAAACTGTCATAGTGCCTTTGCAGTGCTGGGCTACCTAATAGACGGTATTATTGTTTCGGTTTTGTACTGGGCTTTGCAACGTCATCCCCTAATTATCGTCTCCAACATTTACAACTTTTAAAGGTGCCTATAGTTTTTGACCTCCAAAAACTACTCTGTACTTTCGGTGACTACACCATCCAATCGATAACCAATGCTATAGCCTTGCTGTTTGGTGCTTACACTCGATATTCACTTTCCTTCATTCTCAACAAAACTATAACAAGTGAACGATTGATTGCAGTGTATAGCTCGAGTCCTCCACGCATTTGTTACCAAAGTGCTCGTGTCTAAGAATAGATTATTTACAAATGTAAGGGTAGGTTAGTGGTGTATTAACAGAAATCGCATTAGTAGGGCCCCATGACATCGCAACGATGATTGAAGTCATAGCGACCCAAATGTTTGCATTGCTAAACAGACAACATCGACGACCACAGTTCTGCCCCAGTACAACCGCAGTTTCGACTCATTTCTCGGTAATTTTCGCGTACTAGTTCCCGTTCGAAAAGACGCGTCACCACTGTTTCTACTGCGATGGGGCAGTTGGTGCTAGGGCTTAGGTATTTGTATATGTAATTTTTAACCTGGCATTTCTTATTGCTTTGTCGACTCCTAACTTACCTTTGGTGTCATTGAGGTCTCACTTTGGTATCCCTATAACTACTGTCTCAATTTTTCTTTAGTGTTGACTTCTGGTTTGGTCTAGTTAGGCGCATTGCTTGAGTCGGTATTTCGGTATCGCCTAAATGAGCTAGCAAATCGTAGCTAACGTTTTGGATTTGGTCGAAAGTTTGGATTTGAAATGCTGAATGAATTGCTCCCACTCTGTAGTATCTCAAATTTTTCCAATTAGTAATTTTGTTAACAATCGTTGATATGTTCCCAGTTCGTTTGGTGACTTATTTCATAGTTTCTATAATTCTGATGGAAAGGCGTTAGTTGAATAAGTAATTACTTACTTCGGTCTGTGGTCAGTGCGTATTCTACCTTTCTGCACATCGTGGTACTACGCCAATAGTTCCCGATTCCTGCTTCGCCAACGATTGGGAATACTTCCGTCGTTTGGGTGCCGTGTTAAGTAAACCTTTGATATTGCATTTTGTTTCAACTCGAAATTTTGCTCTCTTTGTTGAGTGGCTTCATCTCTTAGGGTCAAGCGGAACCATACTCCGTAATTTTGTTTAGTTTATAGCCCATTAATTTTTTGATGAGTATCTATCTTTAAAACAATAGTATTATTTCACCAATTGTGAAAGTGAAAATGTGAACTTATTTTTCTTTTGTGTGTTGAGTTATTGCCTATTTACTTCATTCATATTTGAAGACTTGGTAAAAACGATTTCTCTTGGAAGTGAAGTCTTCATCCCTTTTGTGAGATAGTGTTATGTGATTGGTTTTCCTACTTGCATTTAAGGCTATTGTCTTTTTCATCATAGTGGAGTTATCAATATGTTATATCAGCACGCTGATTCACCTGTTCTACTTTTTGACTGTCGCAGGACAGCTTCCCGGGCGCACAGTTGCGTCGTTTTCTCATTTCTTTGCGCAGCTGCCTACTGGCAGCAATCACACCGAGCGCGTCTTCCATGACCTGCGCTCACCTCCTCTTCCAACCCAGCCACCTCCGTGAGCACTGCTCCTCCCTCCTCCTCTTTGGTCTCGGCCGTCTGCTATCATGCGAGGCTGGCTCCTCCCTGCTCCACGACATGGAGATTCCAGACCTTCTCCACAGTCTCATTGTCGGTGGCAGCGGTGTTGGCCAGGATCTGTCGGCTCTGAAGCTCCCAAATCCCCTGAAAAATCTCCATAAACAGCGTCTCCTTTGCGCCAAATTTCTCCTCCCCTCGATGAGCTACACTGGCAGCGGTTTTGGATACAGCCTCCTTGCCACCATCTGCTCTTCCGGTCACACCGCGCTACGTCTGTTTGCCGTGAAATTCATCCGCCTCCTCCTCCGACTCAACATCCCTTCTACGGCGATTTGGCTTGTCCCCCTCCTGCTCAACCTATCCTGTGATCGAAGTCCCAAGGTGTTTCACGAAGCTATTTCAGTTCTGGAGGTATGTCACCACATAAATCCTCTCCCCTTCTTGAGTCACTCTAATTCTTCTGTTCGCCTTTTTTTCAGGAGGCATGTCTCAATCCGATGTATCTGCAAGCCCTGCTCGACTACATGCAGACAGAGGATAGACATAGTGGCAAGCGGTGCTGCACGGCCTTCCCCAGTCCCCTGTTGCGACTCCTATCCATCGGCAGTCTGTCCAGTCAACGCGTTATCGCCTGTCTCCTCGCCAAGTCTGCGTGGATGTTCAAGGTCGTTTCGACTCCGAAACCGGTCGCCTTACGATCTCCACTCGCAGTGTATCCGGGTGGCGGAATCAATGGCACACTGTTAGAGTGTATTCTACGCGCATGGATGGATGTGAGGCGGAGATGGGTTATAATACACCTATTACCGTTCTTTTTTGGTTTTGGAAGTTGATGTCGTTGGTCAGTAATCTCTTAATATTGACTAATTTACCAAGAATATATATATCATTGGTTTATTGTTAATCATTTATTATTTGTGACTTTGGCGCAAACAGCATTGAGGCTGAATTTTGGGCGGTAAATGGATTTGTCCAAATAGATATCTTACTGCATCGAGGAGATACAATTTCGACTAGATAGGGCAATTTGGAGCCCATCATTTGCCTGGGTGCTTTTAGGCATTGAAATGTGAGGTCCCTTCATGTCTCTGTAATATTTGCCGCTTTACTTTTAATTTTCAGTAATCTGGTATTCTCAAAAAATATGGCTGAATTTAAATTACATTTTTTTTGCAAAAGCTTGTGAGTTATTTAGCTATTTCGTCAACAGCCTGAATTTTTATATTTTGAAGGAGTATGAGGGGGTTTTTTGCTGGATTTAATTATTGAGTAGGTTTCCTCTAGTCAGCTTATATGTACTTTTTTATTTTTGATAAATTCTCGTTTCAAATTCATCCTGCAAGCCGTCATCACATCACCAGTTGATGATTTTGTTTTCGTCAAGGCCCGTTCCCGATAATATAAATATTACAAATTTGAATACGATTTATTGTTTGCTCAGCTTACGATTGTATTTTCTAATAATCACTGCTCCTCTGTCAGATATACAACGAACAATATGCGGAGAGCATTGAGAGCCGTCTTATGAATAGCTTCCGTCTGCCGTCGTTGCAAAATCACTGTGATTCCACCACCGAGCTTTGTCCCAGATTCCTCCAGCATTGTCCAGCCTGTAACCACCAACTTAGCAAGGACTACGAGACTGACAAGAGAAGCACTGAAGTTGAAGACGAGTTGGAGGAGGATTTCTTTCTCGATCATCAAAGCAATCGACTCTTCTTCAGCCACTTGGATGAGGTCGCAGGGGCGGAAGTAGGGCTGGGGACCGAGGAGGAGGAAAGGAGGAGTAAGGAGGTGACTTTTGACCTCTCACCGGTGGCCGTCCAACTCTTCTATCGGAACAATGGCTCTCTCTTTGTCCCACTACATCTTTTCTATTGTCTGGCGCTTCAAGAGACCGGCTTTCGAGTGCTTAGGGACAACGGCTATCTTACGGTATGTCGGTTTCTGCATTCACTGCTCAGCTCTTCAGTTTTTGCAAAATGTGAGTCACTTACACCAATTTATGCTTCTTAAGGCGTTATTTTGCTGTTCGCTTAATCTGTGCTGCGCTTTGTTGTTTATCGATGCTACGCCCTTGTGACTCCGTGTTTATTTTTACCGCAGATTATTTTTGTATTTATTCACTATCTTGTTTTGAGCCCAAATCCGCCATGTACGGATTGAGTTCCAGCTTTCAGTTTTATCGTAATTGATGTTTACTCAAAATCATCTGTAAAAGCCGTTAGCGCTTTACCCATAGCTGCGTTCTTTTGGATAGGTTTTCTTAATTGATGGCTTATGGGTTTACATAACGTGTCTCAGTCGATTGAGAATTATAGTAGTGCTGTAGATGGAAATGCAAATTTTTAATACTTTAGCCGTAAAATGAGATAGTCTTTCATCTAAAATTTGGAGATCCTAACTGATTTTGTTGTCCGGATGACTTTGTTTTCCACCACATCACCTTGTCAAACTTCTTTTTAATGGTACCAGATAAGTGGGCAATATGGTGGGAATTTCTAACATCAGTATGTAAACTGTGAGGTATAGAGTTTAAATAACGATCAACAGATTACTTAGTTTTCTATCTTATTCCAACCACTGTTCTCCAATTATGGCTATCGCGTCACGACTTGACATTGTTTGAATGGATTGAGGGCAATAAATAACCTAAATTTGAGTAATCCTCTACCATGATCCGGTTTATGCTTTCAAGCATAACTTGCAGGTGCTTGTGTATTTTGTTTAATAGGAAAGTTTTTAACCGTTTCATTCTCTGTCGTTTACAATAAGGATGCTGTTGGTTTTACATTTGGGTTAATTTCCTAGCTTTTTGTAAGGCAAAGGCGCACCGGTTTTGCTACTTTTTTTATAAATGCGATTGTTTGATCAATCCTAAAGGAATGTTTAGTTTGAACGATTTTTCACTTCATACCTCGGTTTTATTTTTGTCCACTTTATTCTTAAATGGTTCCAACTGCACTCATTCCTTAGAACCTTGCTGATGCGTTGTCTCGGAGCTGCCATCCAGCTACCGATGACAGTGATGAAAGTCATTGCGCTGCGACACATGTCAAGGCCGCAATTTGGGCCCTGGCTAGTATTCTCGTCACTCCTTACGGCTCTCGATGGGCACGGGCTCCAGCCGTACTTCAAGATATCTTTTGGCTCATTGCCAACGCCGATTCTCTTTCCGTCCGTGGGTAAGTTTGGTCTGTTGTTTTCCCCATCTCAGTTCTTTTGTGGCTTAGAATTTTAGTGACAAAAAACCGTCTAGTTTAAGATGCATCTTTTGCGTATGCTTTCAATTCCCTTCAATCCGAAGTTTTTAGTACTTAGCAGTCTATTTAATGAGTTTTTTTGTCATCCCTATGCAATCGAAATTGTGATGCGACATCACGTTTTCCCACCACCAGGCAGCTACCTTGAAAAAGCACGTGAAAGGTTTCGTGGTTTCAAATTCCAATGGAGGAATGTTCGTGCTTTTCTGTTACCTCAGCTTCTGAAGCAATTATGCTTGCAAAATTATTGCTTAGGAGTTTGTTTTACTCTAATAGTTGAGTGGACATTTATAATCATTTCTAATTCGTCGTTTAAAAAAGACTTATGCAATCCTTATCGACTTCAATGAAGGTAGTAAAACACTGGGTCGTTAATTTTGAAATTGATTCTAAAGTCGTGCACCAAAGCGAACGTTTGTTTAGATCGCTTTTATATGAAATTTTAGAATGTAGCACGAATCTTGCAATGGTCCATTATAAACTTAATTTCTAAAATTCGCGCTGCTTTTCACAATCTTCTCAAATCCGTTGAATAAATGGCGCGAATCTCGTTCCGTTTAACAAAGTAATCGCCAAGTCCACAACCTGCTTGGCGATCAACTTGACGTCATAGATTGATTTCTACCTTTCCCGTTCTCAGTACATCGGGAATGTTCATTTATTTCTCCACTTCTTTTTCACAAAAATCGATTTGGATTCCTAGTTTATTTATTTGGATACGTTGGGTGCTTCCTGAGATTGCTAATCGTGAACAGATTTTGAGAACCGTACTGCCTCTCTTCATGACGATCAAGATCATGTCTACTGGCAAGCATTTTCCTACCCTGTTACTTTATGGCCAGTTCCATTCGCTTTTAAAATGTGGTGCAGGATCGTTTTATCGCTTTTTAAACATTTTTACCAAAACGAATCATGGCGTTGGTTTAAAAATCTGCTCACTTTACACTATTGAGTTGAGTCAGCGTTGGTGGTGCTTACCCGGTGTCATTACAAAGTGCTTTTGCCTTTTTTCATCACAGGATTATCCAACTAGTATTTTACTTTAACAGATTTTGCAAGCATTTCTGCGGACCTGAAAAAGTGCTATGGTTCCTTCTATCTCGCATTATAAATAACTATTTCGTTTCCAATGCATGGGAACAATACGGCCACTCCTATATTTCTTCATCGCAGAACCGCTTGCTTGCTAATCTAATTGGCTAGATTTCACCATCTGTTTTAAAGTGCTATGCATGTGTGAGTACGGATCAGGCAAGTTCCCACCTAGAGTAACCCAATAGGTGAAGGCTTCAGAACGGAAGTTTTTACTGCTGGCGGTCTGAGTTTACTGGAAATGCGGGGTGTAGGTGCGCCCGCTAACGTGATAGAGCAATGGAATGCACAGATGGCCAGTATTTTCACGTTTTATATCATTTTGAATAGCCTTAATCCTATGGTGAATATTAGTTCATTTAAAATCTGAGATTTATATTAATCAGTCGGCAGAAACTGAACCTGGGAATGGTCCTTAAAACTTCCTGTTCTCGGAAAACTAGGCTCAAAAGGGAATTTCTAGAACATTGAAACTGGAATATTTTTCTGAATTTACAGACATTCCCAACACAACTGGTTCCTTTTCCTAGGAAATACAATATGCTTCCTGCAAATGGTTGTTTTGAGAACTGTATTATTGTGTCCCACGATCAAAATAATAACCTGATTCTTGTAATTGTTCCTCATTACAGAACCGCCTGGTTGGGAGTCTGTTTTGTAGCCTCCTCAGTATGTGGCGGCAGTCTTCTGCGTCCATGGATGGTTGGAAGTGGAGAAAAAGGAGGAATGAATGCAGGGCTGAAGATGGCGACCGAGGACGCTTGGCTGCTGAGCACAACTGACCGCGATGCGCATATGTGGCCCCTGCTTGAGCGTCGCGTCCTCTGTCTCAATTCACAGGCCTCTAAGAGAGCGATGGAGGTTAGGCACACCCCTTTCGCGTCCCCTAGACCTCCATCAAAAAATGAGATCGCTTCTCTTCACACAGGCGGCCATGAAAGGCCTCCAATGACTTTCAGTGAGTCTTTTCCCTTTCTTTAATAAAATGCTCTCGGTTTAATCATAAAATGGTGGTCTGGTTAGAATTCCTCATGCTGGTGGAGGATGTATGATATTTGACAAGCTGTATCCCGTAGGTTACGAAAGGTATCGAATAAATTTGAATGCTGCTGGACTCTATTCTTGGCTTGAAATATGACCCGATCCTTTGACATTCACTTTTGTTAATAAAAAATTGAATACGTACTTTTGTGTTCCTATGATGCCAGGCCAGCTACCTCATTTCCTTCGGTTATTTATTGAAATTACCGCCTTTTTATTTAAATATGGATCACTGCATCTCATTCGCATGTAGTCTTTTGGGTTTAGGTTTCTTTGAATCATTGTACATCAGCACCTTTCGTTATGTTTTCTCATTTATCCTTATCTGATCAAAATAACTTTTTTGTTTCTCATAAAACTGGTTTCCTATCAAACAAATGACTGTTTAAAGGTGTTTCTAACGAACCACTTTCAGAAGAGCACGGTATTTTTTCAATATCTTATATTTCCCATAAGTGTTTTAAGATTCAAATAACTCGAAAATAGAAGGGTTATAAAGGTGAAATGGTGATTTAGGTTTAACCGCGTGTTTCGTTAGTAAAAATCATTTATTTGTACATTTTTGAATATTGGAAAATTTTTTTAGTTCTGGTCTATGGCTCTTGCTGCCTTGATGCTTATCGAATTTTTAGCTTTGCAAGTCTGCTGTCGTTTTTGCTGTATCTTTTGGCACTTTTTTATAACTATGCTGAAATCTTAGCAAAATGAAGTGTAATACAATTCAGGCAAAGCTTACAACTAAAGTGTAAGGTTATTGAAGAAATGAAGAGTCTAATTGTGAGCAAATTTCAACTCATCGTTTGCAATGAAGTTGGTTTAAGACACGAAAAAATTCCGCTCCAAATTTGCCATTTCATATTTAATTGTCAGAGCTCATTTGAAAAGTATAACTCATTCACTATTTTCCTCTGATAGCTTGTTTAAGAATATGATATGACTAAACGTCCGACTCAAAGTAAGCAATTTTATAACGAATAATTTGACATTAATCAATACATCCTTATCTTCTCTGCCTAGTTGCAGACGCGCACCATCAAGACACTCACCTAAGTGTCTTCTCTTTGGGTTGCATTAACGATTCAGCGGATTCTAACCTCGTTGCTGCTTCTACTACCACTGGCACTGTTGCAGCGGCAGCGATCACTACTTCACCCTCCGCACACTCCCCGGCCTCTCCCATGGAGAACGCCAAGACAGCACATTCGAAGGGTCACTTCCTGCGCCCAATGCGGTGGATTGCTCGGCGTGCCATCCATTCACTCTGCGGACAACACGGTGGGGCTGGTAATAGTGGGCGCGGCGTTGACTTCAATCTGCCTACTGATCATGACAATGGCGATGGACTTGAGACAGCAGTGATGGTTGGGGAGGGTAGGGAAAGGACTGTCTCTATTACCTCGGCAACCTCTGGTCATGTTGTTGGTGATGGTAACTCCGCTATGGTTCAGTCTCTTTCCAGTCCCAGCTGGTTTCACTCTGCGCACGCCTCCGATCCTGCCACGTGAGACACCTGAATTTGCGATCTACAACTATCATGCAACCTGGTCTTTTCGTGCTTTTCATCAGCGTATACCCGGATCTGTGGTCCCAGCCATTAGCTTTTGCTTTAAGCATTCTTACGGCTTTAACCGGAATGCGCTTATTCAGCTGAAGTATTTAGTGACTTTTAGGTCGTTTGCTTTCACTCTTGCCTTCCAAAACCACACGTATTTCTTCGCTTAACAAATCTGGAATCTTGTTCATGCAAGTACCTTATCGGGTTGCTTTTTAAACTATATTTCTACATGTTCCTTTTTGTACAGTTTTCCATTATCCTTAAATTTTTTACCGATTTAAATTAGTCCATCAAACTATTTGTAAGCTTTCCGTTTCTCTCCATTTCCAGTTTACATTAGTGCAAAGTTGCTATTAAACGAATCACGGGGCATACCTTTGCGTCTTGTCTAATTTGTGTAAGTTGTGTTAACTGCTGTAGGCTGAGTTGACACCTGTCATGGGCTGAAGTTTTCATGTGCGTGTGGGCTGGACCCATCAAGCTTCCACTTGGATAGCCAATGAATAAAGACATCTCTATCGACCGACTTGTTTGGGTAAAAGAGGTATGGTAAGTGCGTCCCTGCTCAAAGGCTTGTTGGTAGACACCTTTGGATTTTGACTGCAAGTCAGCAATCTCAGTTACACGCATTTATATCGATTGATTAACCTTGTCCTTCACCTCCAAATGGTTACCAGCACACCTAGAGTTCATCTCTCCTCGGTAGAATACAGTCAGGACAGGTTGAAGTAGAACACGACCGTTTTGAATGTTTGGAGATTGAAAATCAATTGTAACTTTTGAAAAATCAACTAGAAATGTTTTTTGGAGTTGCAGGCTTCTCAACACCTCTCCTTACAAAAACAGTCAGTGACGATCTCTGGAGTCAGCTTATAACCGTTTCCTTCTGCGCTTTTGCCTGCGAGGCCGTTGTCTTAATACACAAGATAGATTAACCAACATGTTTTTCTTTCATGGTGCCCTGTAAAGCCGGGTTTATAGGTAAGGGCGGTGTCTAGAAGGGATCAAGTAGTGTTCCCATTAGTAGAGTACCGTGTCGAGCCACTGGTTCCTCGGCGTATTGCAGACTTAGTTGATTGCGATGCTTCATTTAGGTGTCTTTTGCAGCTTTGACCTCTTGTTTGCATTAAATCTTCCCAGAGGTCTGTCCATCGAGTCTTGGCCTATAGTTGCAAGCTTAGACGTCAGTATTTGCTTTGAATCTCGTTGACACTTTGCCGTGTGCCCCTTGAAGCCATTTTTTACCTTGGAACTATCAGTGTTGACCGAACAAAGCTTGAGTCCCACTAGGCCTTTAGCTGGTGATTGGCGGTTTCGTACGGGCCCGTTAGGCTGTTCTCCGATACATCTGTCAGGACCTCTGTAAGATATCGGTGGCCGTCTTTTGTCGAGTGAATTCAACAACGCTTTTTTTAACGTGTCAGCGCATTTCTCCCTTTGTTCGTTGGATGCTGAATTTTTGATGGTAATTCAATCGTAGGAATCGTGAAACTCTCCCCGATGTAAACGTTGACTGTGATCGACGTCTTTGCAAGTTCCTGTTGGCCAAGGATCTGGCCCACCATTTGTAGCATCTTGGAATTCGTAGGAGAGACCACATGTGTTATTGGTGGTCATTTTGAATAGGCGTCTACCAAAACGAGGTAATAGATGCTGCTGATTGGAACTGCAAGATCGAGGTCAATTGCGACCAGGGCTTAAGCCAAGGTATTAAGTGGAGATTTTGGAGGATTCTTCCCCACCTGTTGAACTTCGCTGATGATCGTCAGGAACTCTAAACGCTATGGGTAAAGTTGTTTGCTTGTGCAACTTGTGACGACCACTATCGACTGCTTGGGGAACATCGTAGTACGTGTTATAAACAGTGTTTCGATGTGTTGTTGAAATAATGGAAAATGTTTGGATTGTCAAAATGAGGTACTTTTATTGTTGTGCTTAAGTGGGATGTCTTCGTGCAAATTAGCAAGTGAATATCGCCATTCTCTTTTACGCACATTGCGGCCTCATTTCCAACTTCTAAAATAAAGTACTGTTTACCGTTACACCCTTTCATCTATGCATCAGGGCTTTTCGTGCGCAAAATACCATTGTCTAGAGCTCTTATTCGATAGTAAGCTTACACTTACATGAATCTGCTTCTAAACGCTTGCGTTCAAATCAGGATTTGCTTTTTAAGTTTATCAATTTCTGAATTCACACTTTATTGTATGTAGGAATAATAAACGTTCGAAGCTGCGTTATTTTTAAACACACGGATTATTGACAGTATGGACTCGGTGGACTGAAATACAGTAGAATGGGAAACATTTGAGTTTAACGAATTGAATTCAAATCCTCTACTTTTTAGCAGTCTATGTACCCATTGACCCTACTGAAGAAATTGAAAGTAGCTTTATTACAAGCATATAGAAGGAGAAAATAGACCACTCAAGATCATGCATAATTAGAATATGTCATTCTCTGTTCTCTTTTGAACCTTTCATTTTTTTATTGCCACTTATTTGCGAGCCTGAAACAAATGCCCGTCTTTTGCAGTGATTCAAAATCTGCAAGCGCCTCACCAGTTGAAGCGCCTACAGCGACGACCGACAGTCATCATTTCGGGCTCACTGACGTTTTTGTCTTTCGCGGTCTCTTCCTTCCTTCTGACGTTAGCATCCTCGGTAAAAATTTCTTTTCTTGTTCACCCACTTCACATCGCAGATCGACCGCACATCGCTGCAATGGGCAAGTCCTCCCTCACATCCTTATTGTCTTCACTTTTTTTCATCGTACGTCTACCATTTAGCTAAACTTTTGAATTTCCTTGGTCGATAAGTCTTTTTTTCGATGTTTGGCTCTTCTGTGCTGATTCACGTTATCCTTATCTCAGCTGAAACATGCCAATATGTTGTAGAAAGCGCTTGCACTTTCAAGACTCCCTTATAAAGGCGTCGAAAAGCAATTGCGTTGCTTTGTGCTATTCAACAGGTAGTTTGGGTTGACAAAATGTGTCCTTTCAGGTGTATTACTTTACTTATTTTAGCATTTTTACCGCAGACTTTGATAAATAGGCTGCTAAATGCACTTAAGATCTTGATACTTGCGGTATCTATTCTACCTCCCTAATTTGTTAATTAACTATCCGACTTGAAAAGCCAATTTACCATTTTACACAGATATTTGGCTAGTATTTTACACTTTTAGCAATTATGCTGACAGTGAGTGATTTTGCCGCGTATTTATGTAGCTCCTGTATGGACTGCGCGATGTGAGAATTTTATTTTAGTAGGATTTGAGGCACATGTAGAGATTGTGCTATGGTAAAATTGCTGTTCATTTAATGTCATGCGAGTTCAAGTACCCATTAAAATGGCTTTTATTCTGCGGTTGTAGTTTGCAAACATCTGCCTTGCAGTCCGTAAATTTCTCACATGGGTGTGTGCTCCCCCAAAACAATTCATCATTCTTAGCTCGTATTAGCTAGTGCATTTTTATGATCTCTCGTGCTTAGATCACAACTCTATTTCATTGTTGCTTTCTGCTCTATTGACTTTTAAAGAGCTATTAAACTTAGTTTTTGCTATTTTTATTCTCCAGAGCAAAAAATAGTTTCACGGATGGCAGTTCCGTCAATGGTGATATGAATAAGAAGGCGGTTGAATCGCCGTCTGATTGTATTCAGAAGTTATGCATTTCTGAGGCCTGTCGAAGTGCTAACTCCCCTTGTCCTCAACGTAAGAAACTCGCCACTATTGCTAGTGCTGCGTTTTAGTATTTCCTTTGGATATTATTCAAATCACTGCCATCAAATCGTTTTTACCATCTACTTTGAAGACTGTCTCGAAATGTGTGCGAATTTGCTTCGTAATTAACTTTTCAGTTTGTGTTGATACGAAAAAATAGGCATGTTATTGCTCTGACTATCTGAAACTTGCCTCCTCCGCAATAACTCCTCTCAGTAGTTTGATTCGTTGGCATCTTTGACTCTGCATTTCTCTGAAGCTACAGCAATAAGATAATATCACTCTATACAATCATCAACACCATGTTTTATTTATTTTTCTACTCTAAAACTATCAAGTTTGCATCAAACATGATGAAATTTTGGGTTTTTCTTTGGTGTTCGTCGCCTCTATTCCTAATTTACCTTAAGCCATAACATCAATCCTAAAAACTTTCACCATTTATTTTAATTCGTATTCAGTGAAGCTCTTGATAGGTAGCCTTTGTTTGTAATTCCAGCTATTTTTAGACGAAAGTAAGAGTATGCAAGTAACTCAACAGGGTAAAATCACGCATGTATGTGTGATTGGCCATGCAAAAAACGAAACGTATACATTAGTTTCTCATATCGCCTCATGCCTTGTAGGGGATTGACGAAAACACTCATTTTAGCCGAGTAAAAGGTTACCTTTTAATGCTAATGTATTCGTTGTTTGCACCCTACGTTGAGATCCTGATGAATTATTTAAGTATTTCGATACCACTCTCGTTGGATTGTTTTCAAAGCCATCATTAAAAATTGCCTTACTCTATCCATTTGCAAAAATAACGCGAACTTCGTATTAACCTCGCAGAATGACCAGTGGAAATAATAACAAGCACAATTGGACTCCTCTTAGTTGAGGTTAATTTTTTTCCTGAATTAGAAAATCTCTCTGAGTATTCATAATCCAAATGTTTATTAAAAAGTCCATGTGTCTGATCCATTTTCCATTTGTTTCTGCTAGTTTGACGTTTTTTAGCTACGATTATGATTTGATCATTAATCATCAGCCGTCTTAAAAGAGACATCCTTCTGGACAGTCACTTTTAAAATAGTTTAATTTCATTAAATCTTTCACAGGTTTCAAATTATAGGTTGACCAAATAAATTCTCGTACTCTATACATTAAAGCTAAGTAAATGAGGAAAGCCTTTAAAAATGTCCTATTCATTAAAATTGTCATCAAAAGGCGGGAAAAAACTTGCGAAATCCACTTTTATAATACGTTTTGTCTGCAGAACCAAACGTTGCCCAAGTCACCCCTATTTCCGTCTCAATTTTTATTCCTGACTGCCCATTCCGAGGCTGATTGTCTAATGTCAAGAAAAGTTTATTGTCATCATTCGAGATATATTAGCATGGGAATAAGTTGGGTAAAGATGCGGTAGTATCTCCCATTTATTATAGAATACGCCTACTTTCACGGCTAGGTTTTAGGGTCTTGTCTTTTAAACCTATTTTCACTGTCTCCAAAAAGACGTTTTTGTAAACGTTTGAGTAATGTCATACAAAGCGGGTAGGTTTCGGTCGTAAGTGGATACTTTGTTCCGAAATTCACCGCGCGCAAAGCAGGTGTAGTCTTGTGGAACGAAATGGTACTTATCTTGCCTGTGGGATTTTTTATTGCGTGAATTCTTTTGAGATAACTAATGACTTGTCCGTTTGCTTGACAGTTAAATACAGTCATTTCTCGTCACAAATCAGCTACTTAGCAAACAATCCTTTCCCATTCAAAGAGCAAATTAATTTTCCTTGAATCTAGCTGATTTGTCGATGTACGTGGCAGCTGTTTACTTAGCTCTACCATGATTTTTCCTTCTCTGATGATCTAAATATAAAGCAATTGTTTCATCGCTCACGTTAGACATTACTGGGGCTTCTTGACCTGTTAATCTCTAATCATTTCAACTGTCGGCAGCACATAACTCTTCATGACGAGGAACAGAGAATCTTGCTGAAAGTATTACTCCGCCCTGGAGTGTTTCGTCCACAGCATCAAATATCTTGTGCATGCGCTGATATCTCACTTGCCCGATGTCCTTTACTACAAAGTTGATGAGAAACCTCTGAACCTTTGGGGTTGAGATAAACTAGGGCTCTAAAGCCAACAAGCTTGACTCATATGCATCGGGTTCAGTCGACATTTTATGGTAGGGAGCTTAAAATGAAAGGAAATTAGTTCACAAGCGATTGAATTTCCCAAATCTCCGCAAGCTTTAACAGGTTATTGTGGTTAGCTATATTAAAAACTGAACGAATCTTCTTGCTGACTTGATACTCTTATTGGCGTTTGAACAAAAACGTAAGGCGTATTTTCGTGCTTTGATTTTTATTTTCTTTTTCAATTTGTCTGATTCCAAAAATGTATTCCTCTTTGAATATTAAGCAATGCCTCAATGTGTTTTGTCTTAGCGCTTAGATGCTAGTCACGTTTTTCATCATTCAAAATTTCATTGTTGAAACACTTGAGCGTCTTCTTGTAAAAGGCAGAACTTTAATGAAACAGTGCTTTTTATTGTTACTTTTTTAATACAGGAGTTAATTTTTGCGCATGGCGTAGAGGCGTTTCCTTACCTTCCACTATGCTATTCACTTAAATATTCAGCAAATAGCACTTCGAACTCAAAAGACTGTCTTTTCCGTTCTTCGCAGCGGCGGAAGACGCTGAAGTGGAGTCATGGCGTCGTGAGGTAGTGGAAGAGGTAAAGAACCTCATGAACAGTCTCTTTCTTGGACGGGTCTGCAGCAATCTTCTCGTCCTTTCGCATCGCGCCTATACAGACATCCTTCGCGGTCGTCGTCACCGCAATTTCGCCTCTGCTTGTCTACACGCCGAAGTTTCGCAAATACTTTTCAACTATCACTATTCTCGTCTCGCTCGCACTCTCGTCCAGACCTTCCTCGGGCAGTTTCCTCCCTTCACTGAGGTTTGTTCTTAGCCTTATTTATCGTCAAACCTCGGTCTTGTTGCTTCAACAATTATTCGCTTTTCCTGGCTCATTTGCCTTTATCTCGTTTCCATCTTTGTACCATGACAAAAGAGTATGCTTCCTGTTTCGCTTCCTGTAGATTTGGTTCATATAGTTGTATCAATCTTTATTTAGATAAATAGTACCCTACTTTAAGCTAGGCGCATCGTCTGCTCCCATTGCAGGCGTTCTCGGCTCTCTCGACAAATCATGTGCCTCTAGTCGTATTTGGTTTATTTTTTCATGCTCGTATCTGCATTTTGGTCTTCATTAGCACATAGTAGTACTCTATATGCCATCGTCAAAATTTGTTCTTTAACAATCGCTTGTTCGTCTGCTTGATGTGTTTGCGCTCATGAATCTAGCTAATTTGGATCATTATAGAATTTTGTTATTACTGCGCTGGTCTCGATGAAATAGTTATTATTCACATTGTTATTAGGATGTGCAGTCTTGCAAACCATGAGACTTAGCCTAATCCTAGTTATATGAAGTTCCTCACAACTTTCAAAACTTGTTTTAGATTTCTTAAAGTAGAACTTTGTTACAGATAATGGTGGTTATCATCCAAAAAATTCACATTTGAGACCTTCGTTTGTAATCAGCTAATGTGAGCGTTAAAGTCAAATCATTATACGGACACAGCATTTGCATTTGGAGCCCCGATACCATACTGCGGTCAATCCACTTTATTTATCCACAGTGTAGAATTACTGCTAATAAATATTCTTTTGCATCACCTGTAATAATACGTTTTATTATTATGTTTATCCCGTCTTATGCTGTGGCAGCAAAGGAAGGTAAACCCAGGAACGATTAATTTTATCTCCTTTCCACTTTTTTCACACGAACTATCCTCGTATCTATCCCACCTGCTTTTTAACCCATTATTTGTTGGTATGACAGAAACACTCTCTCTCTTAACTCAGGCATATTTTGAAATGTTCTTGTTACTTGCACTCATCAACATTTGTTTCTAGTAGTCTCTCAGATGGGGCTAAAAATCACAAAAAAGCGGGCCAAACGTATTCCTGAATCCTAGAGCACTATCGGTTGCTCATAGCTAACTTTAGACTTCCTACATTGATGTTTCAAACTCTGCCTGCAGTTCTGCTAGTTCATTCGACAAATGAATTCTTAAAGATGCTAGCTCTTGAATAGCACATTAATGATTTTGAAAGATCGGATCAAATAAGAAAATTTAGCGTCATCGCAACGGTAGCTAATATAAAACGACAACCGTCGCAATTGTTGCTTTAACAAAACGATTTATAGAGGTACCATTACTCAACCGTGGAAAGCACTAACATTTCGTACATCGTTTTAGCTAATATAGTCTATTGAAGGCGAAACTTTGTATGGGATTGTTAACTTTTAACTCTGCTTCTGTTGGTTTTTTTTATCAATTAAATGAACACAAATTCACCTGTTTGTGATTGTGACCGGTTAATATTGCCTAACGGATTTCTCATGAATAGCTGCTTGCTGATGCCAAAAGCGCACTTGAGGACTGGAATAATGCGACGTCACTGGGTCCTCCTCCTGATTCATCTGCCCCTGCTTTACCAAAATGATCTGTTAATCACGCCCGCCCAGCACCGACCATCACCATGGCAGCTCCCCGTAGCGCTACCAGCAGAAGTCTTTGGTCATCCTTTATACTACAGAATTAGTCAGCACCTTTACATTTATGATGCCACCTTTTTTGTGATATGTAACAAGTAACCCACTCAAAAATTGTTCTCCGGTGCGTTTTCGAAAGTCATAGAGGAAAATTGTGCTAGGCAATTCAAAATATATGCTCTTTTTGGGTAATACTGTTACGTTTTGCTTTTGTAATTTCACGGGAAGTATTAATGTTTGCAGGTCAAAATGTGATTTAAGACTTTTGTAAGGCGTAGAATTTACCGCTGTAATGTTTGGATATTGGATACTCTCTTTTTACTGTTAATACTTTTGATCAGTTTGATTTCCTACATTCAACTGAAACTGATCATCTATTTGATGCTTTAACAATGATGGAAGATTTTCTTTCACATATGTGAAAATAAGTAACGGTATAAGGTACCGAACTGCCGTGCTTATCTTTTTGTCGTCCATGGCAAGCAGCTTATCATGATGAGAAGGCCAATGGCAGCTTCATTTGATGTTCCTTTTATTCTGAGTATAACTGTGATGTTCGATTCATGGAGTGTTTAATGTTAGTCGTTTCATCGCTTTAGGATATTGGGAATACGTGAAAAGCGGCTTTTACGGCTGGAAGTATGCTGGCTCTCGGGTTTAAAAGTTCTAACCATTGCATGGATTATTTCCGTCCTAGAAAAGATTATGAGAACAGTAATTTGCATATGCGACTCCCTTCTTTACTGATAAGTTCAATAAAAGCTTAAATACAGTGTACACAGTGGGAATCCATTCTCAAAGCTAGAAATCGTTAATCCTTTGGAAATTACTCGACAAAGAGGACTCAGGGCATATAATTTAAGGCTACGTCTTTATTGCTTTTTATCAGATTTTTACTGTTCTGCCAGTCCCTTAAGCGTCCTCAAGATAAGCCATTTATATAGCATCTAAAGTAAGCAATCTGTGAGGGACCATTTTTTTCAACCTTCCAGTAGGATTAACTTCACATTTCATGGTCAGCTCCCTTTTCCCCTCTTCATTACTTGAGCCGGCCAGTCAGCCGTGTTTACCCGACCACATCACGCAGCAAAGCCCACCTGGCCGACTCGAGGGCTTGAGAGCTGTTGTGTGGTACAGACACACAAAGTTAGCCAATAGGATGGCAACATCACTCAAAACTACCTTGTTGTCAGACTGTAGTGCATAGAACAACTGACTGTGCGGATACCTTACCTATGCGGCTTATGCAGTTTCCAGGGCTGTTTCTGTGTTTTGCCATTTCTCTGCTCTTCTTTCTCCCCTCCATTCAATATGTGAATTCCCATATACACCCACGAGGTCAATACCCATCCTCCTCCTCTATACCCTTCCCAACTTCGCCTTCGGAGTCAAGCTTTGAGAACAGTTTTGGCAGTGAGTACAACGTTTATGAGGCAAGAGAGACACATCCCGAAGCTCAGGTGACTTCTCCCTTTCCTCTCCATTCTCCATCTTTGTTAACACCGTCAATTCGAAAGAGGAAAATTCTCTCTCAAAGAGATGACATCTTGGAGAAGATTTTTCTGAACTACAAAACTCATGAGAGACCCACGGAACAGCTGGATACTTCGACAATTGTTCAAGTTAATATAAAGATCCAATCTATCTTTTCAATCGATGTGCGAACCATGGATTATTATGTGGATGCATTACTTCGACAAGCCTGGATTGATCCTCGTCTTGCATGGGATAAAATGCTTGAGCACAAAAATTTTACACAGCCTCTGGTTTCACCCAAAATGAAGAACCAGCTTTGGCTTCCAGATCTCTTCTTCCGTAATGGCAAGGAAGGCTATCTGCATAAGATGACCCTTCCTAATTACCTTCTTCGTGTCTATCCCAATGGGCAAGTTCTGTATAGTCAAAAGATTACAATGAGATTTGCTTGCCAGATGGATTTGCAAACGTTCCCCATGGATGTTCAGGTATGCGATATCAACATCGGCTCTTATGGGTACACACTATCAGAGCTGAAGTTTGTGTGGAGTGAGAAGTCTCCTATCGAATTGAACAAGGACATGCAGCTATCTGAGTTTAACACACCAAAAGCGTTTGCCACTTTCGATTGCACTTCGCAGGCTTCTACATCTACCGGCAACTATAGCTGTCTTTTAGCCAAATTCTCGATTGCTCGCCGACTAGGTTCGTATCTTGTAACCACGTATATTCCCAATGTTCTCATCATCATGGTTTCATGGTTGAGTTTTTGGGTTTCTGTCGACGCCGCCCCTGCACGTGTTCCACTCGGACTCATGTCACTCCTCGGTATCTTGACACAGGCCTCCTCTTTAGGCTCCAATCTTCCACGCGTCTCCTACATTAAGGCTATTGATCTGTGGTTAATCTTCTCTATCATATTTGTGATCAGCGTCCTCGTAGAGTACGCTCTAGCTATCACATATTTACGGAAGACGAGAAAGGGTCAGTGGAAGACGGATTTATGCGCAATCGTTCGCGAAGAACTGGCACGATGGTGCTCAGCGTGCCAACAAAAGGAGTTGGAGAGTATGCGGGCAGCGGGAGCGTCTGTGCCTAAGTATCAAGCAGACTACTATACCCAGATGGAGGCCATGATCGCCTTCCGTGGAGTGGCGGAACAGTACCGCAAACGTCGCCTCGCTAGCGCTAGAAAAAACGGCGTTAACACAAAGATTAAGGTTATCACCGGGGTCACAGAATCAGTCATCGATGCATACAGTCGGTTTCTCTTCCCTCTCTGTTACCTTGTCTACAATGCCTGCTATTGGCTCTACTACCTCGTCCTTGTCAAGCAATGAAAATGTTGCCTCTTTGTTGTTGTCTTAGATTGGTTTGTTTACTGATTGTGAACTCACCCCCTTTAGCAAATTCTTGAGTCCTCACATTGTGTATGCCCAAATATATTGTATTTGTATTTGTTGATGTTAGATGCTAATTTCCTATTAACAAAGGACTTTTTAGTATACCACCTCCTATCCTTTTGCTTTGATTTATTTTCATCACTTCCAAAAAATACATTCTTATGATTTTGAGGAAATACTGATAACCCTTGGATGAAAAACGCTTAAATGCGTACACAATTTCCATCTCATCCTTCGATCGCAAATTGGCGTATTAATACGTTCTGACAGTTAGGCGTCGAAACACAATCGGAAAAGCTTTTACCATAAAGCGTTTCTATTTTAGAAGTTAGTTGGTAAAACATTCTTCTGTTGACAGTTATTTAAAGGCCAAGTGATCGGTGCAGCACATTAGCTTTGTAAAATTAACTGTAGGGAGTTTTGTCATGACTTGATAGGGATTGGGACCTAATTATTGCTGTGATTTTTTGCTGTTGAAATCAGATTTTGCTGTATTTTAACCAATATGAAATCATTAAGTGCTGTTTATTCCAGAGCGGTTGCACGAAAATGGAAGTCATTATTGGACCTCTTCCAGGCCAAACTCGAGGCGATACAGTTGATGAGATACGGGACTATCATATTGTTATTGCTCTATCAGATTTGAAGTTGAATACCAAATACGACATTTTCAATCCTTGCATGTTAAAGCTAAGTTTCTGTTAGTGGACGCCGCGAGCTCAACGACTAAATTTTCACGATAAATTTCCAGCCGGGTATGTCAAATGTGTATCAAAATTACTTAGCTGGAGATCAAAATATTCGCTTTGCGTGTTCATTGCCCACCTTTACTGTGCTAAGCCTTAGAATTTTGCTACGGAGGTGTTTAAACGTAAATCTGCTATTTTCTTTTAAAACCGTTTCCGTGATACACACGCAGTTGTCGCGGCCATTTTTGTCCACAGAGCAGCCAACAAGATACGTCACGCCATCTTATTGATCTTCAATTTAACGACGCCTAGTCTCTTTTATGGTCAGACCCTTACTGAGGTCTCTTGGGTGCCTTTTCGACCCAATGGACGTGTAAGTTTATCGTGATTCGTATATGCTATAGTATGTAGGAAGCTATCATGAGACAAACATAGGATAAGGATTCTATAATGCTTATTTAATGCTTCAGCTAAATTATGTCCAGTTTCGTAACTATTGTAGTGCCATGCATTTTATCAAAATAACCAAATGAGTTTGTTGGACTCTCTACGCTCTTGGTAGGCAGTTAAATTCGCACATTATGTATTGAGACCCAAGTACCTGAAATTACAATAAACCTAGTTCATCCAGCTTCACTCGCGGGGGAGGCTATTTATTATTGTAATCCTCGGAGGGGAAATAAACCCAAATGGAAAGTGACTCTAGTTGTTAGAATTGGCAAAACGTCAGGTTATAACACAAAAAGTAGTATCAAATGTCCGAATAGCGGCAGTAAATTAGTATCGAGAAGGCTCCAGTAAATCTAATTATTCACATTTTGTTTATCCTTTTGCATCGGCAGTTCAATGGACAATGAGTCTGGAATCCTTCATTGGACTTTTGGTGTACTTCTCATTTTTTGGGAAGCGAGGCAATCGAATTGCGCTGATTTAGTGGAACTGATGATTTCGACCTCGTCACTAAAAAAATTTTTACGATATTTAAGTTCAGTATGCCACCGCTTATCTTAACTATATTCTCCAAGCTATTCTGCCTCACTGCAATGGAGTTATCTGCGGAATCTTAACGATCAACTCGAGTACTATCTGGAAAGCGGTGCTGAATTATGATGTCTATATCTATTTAGTAATTATTTTAGTGTAAAACTGCCTTAAGAACATACATTCGTGGGTTGGCAAATTGGATTTTATCTATCTTGATATAATCGTCGTAAGTCTAAAATAAGTACGACTTATAATGCAAAAAGTCAAATAATGTTAATTAGATTTAGTCAGTTGAGCGACGATAGTCCGTTCAATTTGAATACATATTTGGATTTCCTAGGAATTAGTTCATTTGAAGCACTTCCTTCTGCTTTTCAAGTTTTACTAGATACGACTTAACACTACTGGTTTACTAAAGTAGCATTCTCACCATAGTATTTTATTCATTCATAATTTAGTATACCACCTCCTATTCCGAACTTTCAGTTGCGCAGCCTCTCTCAATCCTCGAAATAATGTGAATCATGGCTTTTCAAGAGTAAATTGGGTGCCTTAACGTAGGTTGCACTTCTAAAAGTGGCGACTCTGTTCGAGTCGGGGAAGAAACAAGAAATTACATCATGCACCCGAGAATAAATGCAGTGGTTGGTGTCGTGCAGATGAGTGGAAATAAAAAACTTCTACTTCGAGTCGCTTTTCATTCGTTTATGATACAAATATCTGTAATCTCGCAAAATTAAATATTTTCTTAGAATTACGTTCACCACCTCTACCTTACAAATTCGGAATGAAACGTGTACGCATAAGATTTTTGAGACAGAATTTTGGTCTAAATTCCCACTTTGTGAAGGTGTCGTTCGGGTTTTAAAATTGTCCTCACTAAATGTTTTGTTCATGCAGTAAAGCCTGGAGAACTAACAGGTTTTTATTATAAAGTTCTATCCCACCACCTTGAGCTAATATGAGTTTGAGCATCGATGGATCCCAATTTTCATAAAAAGTTTAGCATTTTGGCACAATTACCTTTGAATGCGTAAGACTTACAACATGTTTCGCACGACCATTGCCTTTGGTGCTACATCATTGTACATGCAAAGGTGAATATGTGGAGAAAGTCGTAATACGTTTTATAATTTGAAAATGGATATATTAGGAAGAATACCTGTTTATTCAGCTTGTGAGCATAGCCGAAATGGTTTTTCTGCTGCCCTTTGCACAAAATATTCAAATTTTGGCATTTTCAATAATGACAATATTCGAGACTAAGATAGTGGCTCATGTTTATGCTGTCCCATAACATTGTGTTTCCGATCGGAGTGACTGGCAAGCGTCCTGACCAAATTTTTTTACTAATCTACTCATTATAAGTAAATCGTATGATTAAAATTAAATCATGTACAAAAATTGTTTTTTTAAGTGATCCTCGACCTTGCCAATGGCTAGTTACCACAGTATTGAATGATTGCGACAATAGCATAGTTACCAGTGTCCCATGAGTCAAAATTCCCAATAATTGCGATTTTCCCAGGTAAGTCCAGTTTGCAGATTTTTCATTAAAACAATATAGTCGTAATCACTTTCAGCTAACTGATATGAACGATTAGTAAACATAGAAGGCAGGCACTCTTATTTGTTAAAATTAATTCTTTAGATTTCGTGAGTTTTGCTGAAGCTAATCGGGGCTAAAGCGCTCACATGCTCTGAATCTGAACGCGAGAAATTAAACAAAGACCTTTATTTCCTCCAATTGAAAATATGAGCAGTGAAGCAGCTGATTGGGAGAAGTCCAACAAGATACTTCATTGGTCAATTTAATGATGTCAAAGAATTGGAAATTCCTAGACCTTAAAATGCTACTCTGAGTTTTAGGCAAGTTAAGTTATTTACAAGATTTTAGTAGGATAACTCTACAATTAGAGTTGCATGCATTTTGAATTAGATGCATGCGAGATGGCGGCACATCTAATTTGGATTTCTTTTACTACTGCATCAAACGACTAATTTCAGCCGCGGTTATCATGCAGCATTCATGATTATCAATCATGAATGCTACATTTAAATCGGCTTAAAAACGTTACTTAGAATGCAAACTTAAAGTACGGTATCTAAATTCATTGAAACTAGCATAATTAAGATGTGACAACTGAATTTCGGATAATTTACAATTCAAGAGTAAATAAAGTAAATGCAATCCTGACCTTACAATTTTAGCCAGGAATGGAGAAGATATGCAGCTTTAAGCATCCTGTTTTCCTGATAATAGGAGTTTTTAACAAAATCATTTTTAATCGGATGCATTGAGTTTAAAAGCGAGGGCGTCTGTAACAATCAAATAAGTAATAAATGTAATATCGTAATAGTTCGAAAAAAATTATTTGTCTTTTGTTCGTTCTAAATCAATGCAGTCTATGTCCGTCAAATAGTGCACTTAGTAGAAGTCTAAACTCATCACCAGAATGCTTACATATGGGGCAGATAATTTTCACGTGTGGTATTCTGATCGTAAACCACTGTGCACATCGCGCACTTAATGTAACAAACGTCCAATGGCATTTCGAGAAGTTGTAGTCACCTGAGTAGTTTATTTTTTTTACAAAATGGAGGCGAAACATCGATTTCGGCCGTAAAGTGACAAGATAAACAGCGAATTTGAGCCTCTTATGCGAATTTTTGATAAATTTCGCTGCTCTTTTCAATGTTAGAAGCACGTACAACACTACTTGGATTGTAGAGGGAAATAAGATATTTTTGGGGTTACCAATAAATGAATAAACTTACTTTTATTGAGTTATAGACTAAATTGACTGTGACTCCCCGGTTTACCCAAAGTACATGCTAGGCCATAACACTGTATCCATTGTTCTTGGCTGTTTAGCATTCATCTAAACGCTTAGGACCTTCCAGCATTTTCTTGATATTTGTGTAGATTTTATGAGATTTTCCTTCGCGACCATAATCTTGTTTTAGTGTTTATTGAATTTGAATAGAAGGTAAACCAATTGCCGATAAGAAACATGAAGTCGCTTCAAATAATAACTGGTAAAGCACTTAACAGATGCAAAGTAAATCTAAAGTGATTTGTCCGCTCCTGTTATAACATTGTGAATTAGCAAACCGCGGACCAGGACAACGCCAGTCCTCAACGGGATTTACAAAAACTGCTAGAAGTCTCCTAGCCGTGGTTGCAGGCTTTGACTACGTGTTATTGTGGCAAGAAATATACTAAAAAGAATGGTGCTGTAGTATACTCCTGATTAGTTGACTTGGAATTTCATTCAGTATGGAACAATTTTCCATCCTCCAAAATTACGATTGCTTGTTTTTCACTAAATAAGAATTGTTTCAAGACGTTGTAGCATTGTAAAAAGCCAACTTTTACTTTCGGCTCTACTAAAACTTCAATTGCGTTTTTTGGCAGCTTAAGCCACAAATTTTGCTAAAGTTCCTTGGAATCATATAAATTGGTGTAAGATAGTAATACGATAGCAGGAGATTTACTGGATCCTGGAATCCTGGCGCAAAATACCATAATTTGATTACCATCTTTGACGTATGGAGAACAAGAACATTGCGGTATGAGCTAACCATTGTCAAAGGTGAAGATGACACCTCTCGCTTTCACTGCAAACTTGGAAAAGGGAAAATTGCGCTGACTCACGCTGCTTGGGTGGTTGGACTGCCTTTTTATTGACATGCTTGCTGTGCAGGCATTAATTCGGAAAGGATATAAACTAAGCATTGACCTTGCCAGGTTAAGCAATAGCTCGAATTAAGCGCCGGTCCGTTGAATACTCATGAAATTGCCTGTACGTTCGAGGGGGCTCGATTTTGTCGTCATGATATGTTAGGCAAATTAAGGACCAGCTGCTAGGCCAAATAAATTTTCAATGTACATCAACATTGATTTGTGATTGGTCTGGTTGTCTATTTCACTTCTGCGGTTACTCCAAAGTGGAACAATCATGCAAGAAGTTAGAGAATTAGGCTGCTTTGAATTCTGCAGTAGGTTCTTTTAAAATTAGATGCCTGGATTGTTTTGAGGGACATCGGGTAGAATTTTCGACGTTTACATCTTAAAACGCTTTTGCTAGTTAGGTATTAATTTAATGATTATAAAAAACCCAATTGATTAAACGAATACTGTATTAAATCTCAAGCAAGGAAAAGTGTATTTGAGCAATTGATAGTAGAGCCTTGTCACAATAATCAAATCCTATTTATCTCTCGCCTCAGCGAAGAATACGGAAAAGCGTGGTGATGAAGTTGCAAAAGGCATTTTTCATAACATCGTAGTGCGTATTGAATAGTTTTATAGCTTGTAAAGGCCTAAAAGACAGCTGCTGGTTCGTACTTATGCTTATCTGTCTTTGTTGTTGAATATAGTGGATTCAGAAAGTGTACTATTTATCTTATTCCAACCATACTTTTTTCTAGTTAATGGCAAAACTCATAGATAAATCTCTACTATTGCGCAAGAAGCTTTAATTTTTTTATCACAATGTTTTCTTCCAAAGTGTTGATGAGTAGTGAATTCAAAAGTTAACCACTAGAACTAGTTCACAAAGACAAAAATAACAGTTAAGGAAGGTGTCGAAGAGCTAAGCTATCCGTGCCCTTGTTCAGAACAATATTGAATTCAGTGCGTTGGGTGGTGGCTAAGCCGCTACTCCGAAAGTACTATTGAGGGGATCTGGACGTTTTGGTTCCAGGACATGGTAAATTATCATGAAAAGTTGGAAACTGCAAAAAAGGAGAGTTATTGTAGTGCATGCGGTTATGAGATTTTGAGGTAAAACTCTTACATGGAGCACTTTGGTCTGGAACAATAAATTTAACTGGGGAGGTTACTTATAAAATAATCTGTTTATTTAACGTAGTATATGATAAACAATTGAAAGCTTCAAAAAATTCGCTGGCTTGCGCTAGATTAATTTATAGGAGAATCGGTGTTATTAGAAAGTCTCAAAAACAAATTTTATCTTCCGTTTGCATGTGACTAGCCATCTTTTTATTATATTTTTGATAGCTATTCATATTTTGACGCATACAACGGGTTAATGATCCTCAGGGTTCAAGATCACTACTTAATTCAACTTGCCTTTCTGTATATAATGAACAGTTTGTTTATGCATAGTTGGGTGTGTTTACGCAACAAAGTCTAGTAAAACTGTGAACTGTTCACAAAGACGTTATTTCGTAGCACAACAAAGCATTTCGAATTTTTGCCACCCGGATTCAATTTTATAACACCCTTGTTACCTCAGTGTGGTGTCTTCTTTAGTAGGGCAAACCAAAACTCGTTTTATAATAGTTTCATGACATTTTTATTTTTTGTCTTCACTGCCAATGCGCAAAGCTGATTAAGGTCACAACATACCAAATATCATTTTACCTAATCACATTACCTTTTGCTATTCTTGAACTCTAGATTTTTGCGTGATAAATAGCAATTAAGCTGACTAGGTCGTCTCAAGGCCTTAATTCAAGCAGTAGCATTTCAGAAATTAGTTAGTACGTGAAATTTTAGTCCAAAATTCTCTCTTCTTTTGGGTCTGTTTCAGCCATACATACACGTTTATAATTCAAAGAAAATGGAGCACTATGATTAATTTTTGGCAGCATCTTATAGCAATACCAACATTGATAGCAAGTTTTAGACTCGAAGTTTTTCAGCTCATTGCTTTGGAATCTGGTGCTAAAATTTGAACTTCCCTGAAATGTAAATGGTAAAAAAGCAAATTGGAAATTATGCATTACATCACAGTAAAAAACCCATTTTCAGATTCATTTCACAAATGCATTAGCATTTAGTGGGAAAACGCAGCACTGTAAATACAAACAATTTAGAGCAAATTCCTTCTGACATCAATACGATAGCTGGCATCCCGGGGTGATACCATCAGAGAAATATCACTTTCCACCTTTTCCCTAATTTAGTTTAGAAAAGCACTCACTGTCCCGTAAAAAAAAATAATCTCTCAGCACTAGTAGTTTTTTTCATTCATTAGTGATGGGTGGATGAGGAGGACAATTAAGAATCATTATACTCGTCCTGGGGATTGAAGGGCTCTCGTTGGAGCAAGCAGGGCCGAGAGAATTCCTGTCCAGCGGCGCGAATCCATTTGTTCATTACCCACTTGCAGCCCACCAGCACTGGACAGGCTCCATGACGCGATCGCATATCGCCATCACCACTGCGCAACAGATTATACCAAAAGACCAGCGAGCGAGCCACCGGTTTCACTACCGCTTTTGTTTTCGTAAACGCCGTCGCTCCACCCATCTTCACTGAGGTTAACTGGGTGAAAAACATGGTTGCGTCAATTTAATTTCTTACGAAAAACGGCATTTTTGACTTTTCGGTTGCAATTTTTTCCTGCTACACGATTAATCCTACTCCAAAGGTAAGGTTTTTTGGCACCAACAAATGGAAGCACATTCATAGCATGATTTATTTTCGACAGTAATTAATGGCGTTAAAGACCGACGTTCACTCGAACATATTTTAAAGCAAAATGTGACTGCATATCAATATTTTTCTCCGTCTTGGTAAAACTTTTATTTGCAACGACATGACCATATTTGTAGGTATTTTGGTTACTTGAAAAGTGCGTATCTTTAAAAAAGGGGAACGTTTTCAAAAGCAACATGGCCAGTAGACCATATACTAGTATCAAATGAGCTGTTTCACAAGCAAAAACTTCACGACCAGAACGAATAAAATTGCTCACTGCGCAAGTTAAATAATTGTGAACTTTTGAAATTGAATATTTTGACTTCATTTTATGGCTTTAATGCTTTCAAAAGGCATATTAAAATTAAGAAAATGACTTACTTAATTAAGATTTATGGTAGATCTGTATTGTGTAAAAATTTGCTTGCCAAATTGTTTGCCTACCGATTCTTTTATTTTGTATTTCGATGCAGCAGATTGAGCCGTTATGATTATTTATTATCATTTTGCAATATTATCATAACATTAGAAACTTTTCACTTTGATTAAATTTTCCGCACAAAACACTTCGGGAAAACCCGCTCCACTAACGACAAACAAAAACTAGTAATTTTTCTATTGCTGATTCAAAAAGTCCCGCTTTTACCCTATTATTTAAGGAGACAAGGCCATTTTAACTGTAATAATAAATGTAAATGGATAAACTACAACAACCTTATAGTTACGAGGTAATTTAATGTCAAAGTATTTAATATCATTGCAGTAGACTAGCAATGTATTGCTGTTTACGAATTACGGCTAATGCTACATCAAAACTTCTTTAGAATGTTATTAGGGCGTTGTGATTAAAGCGTTAAAGAGCATTTTTGTATGTGCGTATGTAAAAGTGTTCCATTCGCGTGATTAATCGGGAGTATTTCATTCAATCAATTCACGTCATTGGTGTTTTTACAATAAGATGTCAAAGCTTGTTTGTGAAGTACTTAATGTCAGTCTTATGCGAAAGTTTATTCAAAAATTGAGACCTAATTCTACCTGTTCAAAAAGTGTACAAGCCTAAGCACTTCATTACGTTGCCGGGTCCCTCAAAATCTTGAGTGGTCAGTCTAGAGAACACAAGCGAGATTTGAGTTGTAGAGAATATATTTTAAGACTTCATTAAACCTTTTCCAGTTGTGCACTTTTCGGCCTTGGCATGTAAGCGACTCAAACTTACATAGATCATGGCGGTTGCAATGCGATTTCCATGAGCATTTTCATACTCATCCATTTCGAAGCGCTGAAATGTGAAAATCGGGTAAAAGTGTGGCCTAAATACAAAACAAGCAGTTGAATTTTACATATCACTAGAAGCCCATATAATCCCCTGTAAGGTCAATTTGTGTGTTTCTAGTCTCTGGCCATGGTCGCGAAGATCAAACAGGCAAACGTTGACTGTGAATGATTCTAAAATAGGGAAATCCGGGTATTTAAAAATTCTAATAAAATACTAGTGTTTCATATATTTTTGTTTAAATTCTAAAAGAAAATTATTGAAAGGTCAAGAATCATGGGAGTTTTTGCACTGACGGAAGAGGGAATTTCACCAAAGTTTATAGTAAAGTGATTTTTTAAGTAAGCTGAGTTTAACGTCCGTAGACTGGCATTTCTAAAAGAGAAGCCGTAAGGCTGATCAGAGAGGTTTTAGTCTCCCGGTTGCTTAGCGTGGATTATTTTGTATTTTTAGGTCAATTTCAAAGGCGTTTTGCCAGACATTAGTTAGTTGACAAATGGCTACTATATTTGAGCCAGTTTGCACATGATTCGGTGGAGCTTATCACACAAATAATACAGTCTGTCTATTATTTTAAGATTTAATCCAAAATGGGTTAACCACTGGAAATTCCATTCTACTAAAATGGCAGATAATTTATCTGGCTTACTGAAAATACTTTATTTATCACAGCTGACACCCTAAAAAACGGTGACCTTTTACATTTGCGATTAACTTACAAAATATTTAGAGGACCACTGGATAAATTATTGTTTAAATTTCCATTGTTTGCATTTCAGAAATATCCATAAATACAATCCACTTAGCTATTTACTTTAAAAAAACAAGCTAGTAAAATGCTTGAGATATACCATCGAGCCATTTCTTTAAAGCATGATCACGTAAACCCTGGTCTCATGCCACAAAATATTTACCAACTTTTCAAAGATTTAATTGTTTTATCATTCATCAAAAAGTATTGCCTGGTAGGATCCAGTGTTTCTGAGCATTTCCGATTTCATGGCATATTTCCATTCAAATTCAAACTATTTGATAGGCAAGATTTTTTGTTGGAAAGCAGTACAAACTGGTTCATCTCTGTTGGAAGATTGGCAACCGGAAATTGACATTCATAAAGAAGTGCAGGTGCTGTAGGTTGGTGATGCAAATGAATGCGGGGTAGGCGGGAAATAGGATGGTGCCAGTGTGGCGAATACTTGTTTGCAAGTGGTAGGGATGACTGGTCATGTTAAGCTCAGTTGGGTTAAAAGCATCCTTGTGAAAAGAAAGTGAATAATTAGCAAATACCGTATTCAAAGTAAGTGCTCTTTGAATACAGACCATATACTCCACATATCTGGAGACTTTTGTCGTTTCTCTAAAATCAAAAACAAAATTGGATTTCTGAGGGTTGTTTGAAAGTTAGTGCTGGCAAGTACTTCCAACTAGCAGTTCAGTTAAAATAATCAACAAATTTGTTCCCATTTTTATACTATTACCAGCGACTTGACCAACGGTAGCAAAAGCTTTGAATTAGCTAGAAAGTAAATCATTCATAAATTTCTTTGGGAACAGACCTGCAATAAATGCTGCAAAAATCAAATTAATTCAAAATCCCCACGTCACGTAAACTAAATCAAGGATATATACCAATTTAGAAGCATTGCATTGCCTATAAAGAATTTTCTATCCTCTTAAAACCGAAATTGACTTAAAACCATAACATGTATTGCCGTCAAAGTAGAATCAAAACTATAACGCATTAAAAGCTTGGCTTACATGGTACACCAGCTGTTTGAGTAAAACCCCACGAAATACGCAGTGCATGCCTCTCTTTTGACGGCCCAATTAAGGCTTTGAACAAAATGTCACTCTTCTCGCCTTAACTGCTAGCCATAATAATGTTCCATTTCCCGTCGTGTTTGAAATTGGCAGAGCTTTTGAGTTCTAGTTGCCAAGCGGTAAATCAAGGTTTTACATATTACAACTAAACTACTTTTCCCTATACATTCTCCAGAGTCCAAAAAGTATATAACAATATTGCCATCATCATACTGCTCCAAACACTAGAGTCACTAGACATCTGAATTTTGGCACCTTAGGCTAATGCCTGAGGTGTCACTAAGAAGTTGTCATCGCGCAAGTTGATGTCAGCCAAAAAAAATGGATATGAGTAAAGATTACTCAAAAGGACAGTTGTTTTAAAAGTCTTCATTAAATTGGAAGGCCATTCCTGGGTAGCCGTTAAAAAACTTTACCCTTGCATAATCGTAGTGGGGGGCGTAATATCCACCCAGTCCATAGTTGGCGACCTGCAGCTCCTCTCCGTGGTCAATATTCAGACCTGTTGCCATGCGAATACGGTTATTTAAACTCTTTGTCAATATATTCATATCATCAGGCAGCCAGACACTAAAATAAGGCGAAAGTTAGGTGTTTGATAAAACGTACTTCGAAAAAATTCTTTTGAACATTTACTTAGATTTTCTGTGATATTTAGCTGTATGTATACATTAGCCACAAAGAGCAAATTACCAATAGTCATTTATTCTAATTTTCTGTGCTATCGCCTAGAAAATTAGAGTTTTCATAAGAAACCATCCATCCAGAAACGGGTTAAGACATACTTTTGAACAAATTTATTGTATCTCCTTATATTTCTAACGTGAGTTTAAATAATTTTTGCAAATAACTTTTTCAAGCACTCATTCATCTTGCCGTTTTTGATGGAATTTTGGGGTTTTAAATCAGAACACAACACTTATCTGGAAGGAAAGGAATTGTGTTCGTTTTCTCATGAATTGATTTGATTGCGAATAGGCTCAACATTTAGGGCTTGTTTCCATTTATCGAGGAATAACATACTATACAGTTTACTCATAACTGCCGAGAAATATTTTCGATAGATGTTGGCGTGCATTTGAAGAGTTGGGTTTAATACAAGTATACGAACTTTTCCGGATGGATTATAATTGCAACGCTACATCCACATATTGAATATATGCCAGTATTGATCGTGTTCAGAAAAACAAGGACCTTATTGGCGAAAAACACACTTTTTCGTAACCCGATATGGAACTGGTTCCAGGGCTCCGCTCGCAGGATTCCGAACCAGCGCTCGTTTGAGCTAAAGAATTGGAAACAGAATGAATGTATTATTTGTTTTTTAGAACTCGGACTATAGCATGGTATGCATTTCCGCATTGTATTTTGAAAACGACTTCTTTTGTACAAGCTGATGACCTTGACATATTTTTCCTTACATTTGTAGTATATGATTGGTGTAGCCTTGCACCACCTTGATTTAGCATCTGTATTATGTGCTCTTAAATGATATTACTTACAGTAGCTAACTTAGTGGCTTTGGAAACACGTGAAAAAGATGTGATCCTATCATTTACCTGTAAGAGGAAGTCAGTTTTTTTGAGTGCTTATAGGGTATAAGCCAGTTTGTGATTAAGACTAAACCTTAAATGCGATGCACAATCCATTTTTGTACAGCTATAAAACACGACATCAAAAAATTCACGCGAGACAGTTTTAATCAAATGCGAAAGATTTTGAGCAAAAATTACGACAAGAATCAAAGTGTGCGATTTCGGTATTGTCCTAAACGCGAATCAATATATATATATTTTTACATACTTTTTCAAACATTCATCGAAATAACTCTCTCTTAATTATGTACATTACATCAGTTCTTCTAGTTTCTTATTAAGGATAAGGAATTGATTTCTTGTTAAAATACTGACCGTCCTGATGTTTTGATTTGAAGAAAACTCCCGACTGGCAAACGATAAACAGGTATTGCTAACAACGACTGCTTGTACACAGAGAAGCGCCCTCTAAGCACTAATACAATTCTACATATTCGGTAAAAGGCAAAGGGAGGGCATTGACGTAAAGGTTTGATAAAGAAGTTAGCTGCATTAACCACCCACAAATTTATGGTATCGAATTTGCGACGAACTTAAAAATATCCAAACGAGGCTCCTATTGTTTTGATACAGCTAGCCGCTTATAATGAGTTTTCATGTCATTAATAAATAACAAGATTGCGAAAACGCATTGAAGCGGAAGTGAATGCTGATCTAAGATAAACCGACAAACCCAAGTCTCGTGTTGCGTTGGATTCTTCAGAGTACATTGCAACCACATTTATGAAAATGGTTTAATGGGGACTGTTTCAATTGAAGTTCAAATATGAGTTAACTAAGACCTTTAGAGTAACGTAAAGTAATCATTAGTCTCAGAACTAAAACAATTGACACGGCATACATTTAGTTTAAACGAAAATGGAAAACTATACATGGAAATAGATGCAAATTTTTCATGTGCATCACAGCGTCCGTAGTCTAAGTAAGTTGCTTCTAGAACTTTTGCTTACAAAATTAACAAAAGAAATTAATGAAAACAACTAGATTTGGTACTCCAGCACCCAGGTAAAGAAGACTTTTCGGAACGATTGAAACTAATACAGTCTGAAGCTCACCTTAGGCCTGGCAAGTTTAATGATCTGATCGACTTCATTTTGGGTCACGAAGTCGTGCCATTGCAATATGGGTGGTTCAACCTGAACCACCTCTTCCTTCAATGGACCTAATATGAAGAAGGGATGTGGGGTAAAGTAGTGACAGCTGAGGTGTTGATCTGGAGGCGACAGTAAGTCTGCGGTTCTACAGAGGCTATCGAATATGGCTGCTTCTGAACCTTCGGCTCTTGGACCTAGAAATTGAAACGGTGAAATACTGAACGATAATCTGCCGAATTTTGTTCCCAAAGAAAGTACTGGTCATTCAGGAGTCTATTTTTAGTGCTTAAAACACCTATAGTTTTTTCTTAAGAAACTCTGCCTCTCACTTGGATTCATATCAATTACACAGAGTACGTCTAAAATTTGACACTCCAGTGTTGAATAATTACAATGATTTAATTTTACTATTCCTTGCATTCGTCAAGTTCTTTTAACAACTGGTAAAACCAGTACATAATGAAGTAATGTTTTCCTTCTCAAAATTATGTGCAGTAGTTTAAATCAGTATGAGTAATCACTTTTTGCTGGCATTATAGAACATATGGGTGTATTACTGTGCAAATTTTCACTTACTTTCGTCATCACTGTGCGGTGGATCTTCGCCATTATAGCGTTTCAACTCCATCTCATAAAATACTTTGCTTAAGGCACCGTTTTGTGAAGTAGGGTCTAAAACACACACAAGTTAGTGAAATAGTTCATGATGTCTTAGTAGAAAGCGTATTAACATGGGTATTTTATTTGTCCATTTTAATAGATTTCACGGCTAAAGTATGAGTATTTTAAAACCAGTGGAAGCTATGGAAAGGGGTTTAAGTGTACTTTAATCTCTAGACTTTCAAATATGTGCATCCAACGTTTAAACGTCAATCATTGCGCCGTAGAAAGTTAAAGTCTGCAAACTTGAAGTAACCATGCGGGGCCTAGCCAACAATAGTAAAAAACCCATCGAATAGCACGGCTTTACAAAGCTGTGAATTATTGCTCAGCAAATTAAAAATTAACGCCCTGATGCAGTCATTAATCAAAAGGTTTCAAAAGCAATAAATGAAATGCAAGGGATATACATGAAAACTGAGTACTTTCAAAGTAAAGACTCATTTTCCGGGACTTTTAGCGAGACAGTTTTTTACAAAAGTGCATATATTGTTTCATTGATCAAAGTGGTCAGTAAGTTATTCCACTTGAAATCCTTTTTTTCGCCGTCGGAAAATTATAATTTGTGAAAGTGAAGAAGGACGAGTCCTCTGAGTAATGCTGAAGCATCTGTCAGGAAGTGAGCGTTCTTAAAACTCGCCTTCTATAAGAAGCTTGTTGGTCACCTCTAGTGCCTCCTTGTATCTGCCAGCCTAAAAAGAAAAAGCAGTGGTGGAATAAATGTGGCACTCGAGAAATGCGTAACAAAAAATAAATCTCATGGCTTGATTTGTATTTCGCTTATTTCTATCAATTTTAAAAGAAACTGTTTGCCTACCCTCCCAAGTGCGTATGAAAGATGATCATACACCATGTCATAGGTAATTGAGCTCGTTGCTGTGTTATCCTGGCTCCCTTTCCTTTGATTAAGGCGATCCAGTACTAATCGGTACCATTCCACAGCACAAGCATAATCACCAAACTCGTAGGCGAATAGTCCCAGCTGCATGCACTGCCAATCTGTACAAAATAACATTGTAAATATTACAAAACATCCCACTGTTACAACCATTTTTGCTTCATTTTATTTGGAGAATACTTCGTGTTTGTCTGTATTCCGTACTAGTCAATATACATTTCGTTTCACTATTTACATCAGTAAGTATAACGTTAGCATTAGGAACTCACCAATTGGACTTTATCAAATTACTCAAGGATTACGTATTAATGTTTCATGAATTAAAATAGGTTTGTAATCTAAAACGATTAACCCATACATTCTAATAATACTATGGGGATATTTTAAATTATCCTTACCTCGGATAATGAGTGCACAAGAGCCCTACCTGATAAAGAGCAATAAATATAAAGGGAAAATTCAATAAAAGTGATGTTTATTTAAGATGTGTCTTAATAAAGAGGTTTTTGGATGGTACATTAATATTTATTGGCCTCGTTCGTTGTGATCCTTATCAGAGTTTGTATCTTTTTTGCCAGTTTAATTACCAGTGTTCTACTTTTACCACAAACTAGAAGAGAATACTTCCAATGCCGTTACGTTTGCGCATACTTGAGTGAATCTGCTGTTGTTAATCTTAAGGTAACTGTCCACAGCAATTGAGTTTATCTACCAGTGCTTAGAGAACACAGTTGTATTAAAAAGTCTGGGAATCAAAATCAAATAACTGTTAGAACGTTTGCATTTTGATGGTCCATAGTTCCTTGGTGAGCACTTAATCATGACAGTTCCATCTCCCATTTAAATTCCCTTTCATATCTTACCTATATTATCATCTAAAATTGTGCAACATGTTTTCCCTGATGACGAATCTGATCAAACCGTGAATGCTGCAATTTAACAAATTGGAAAATTGGTAAATACAGAACTATTAATGACTAAATACAACAAATGTTTGTTCAACATTTTATTTGCATTAATTAGAAATTATAATCTCAAAAGACCCGAGGATGACTTTAAAATGCATTTGCTTTTGACATAGCCCCTCTTCGAAAAGTTGCTCAAACTTTCACACAGTTTTTTCTAATGTGAAAAATTACATTTTTCTTTACGTTGCAGGGTGCAGAATGGTAATATCAAATTGCTTACAACTTTGGAACTCATTGTAAACCACCCATCGGGGTAAGTAATTTAGGAATCACGCATGAAGCAGTTTATTATGGAAAAATAGTGCTAAAAGTAAGGTTCAACGTCACAAACTTTAATAGATCTATAGAGTTCCTTGTAAGTCTTGTAGGTAAAACCAAACAAAGAACGATACAAATTTTATAAGTCCTAGATAAGAACTTTCACGATATACTAGGGCTATAATTCAGTTAAACCTTTTAGGCTATCTACTGCAATCAAAGGTAAAAATGGACATTTACAAATGTTTAAAACAGTTTTGCTATAAGAGCGCTAAGTCCAATTTGAAACGCGACATCATACCAGTAAGTTGAGGCGAAGGTGCCGAGGGCAGAATATGTCCCTCCGCAATATCGGCTGCGGATATTTTATACGTCTTTTGCAATCGAATGATGGCATTCAGCGCGCCATGAACATCATTGTCATCAGGAAGCATGTCAGCATACAACTTAAGACGCTGAAGTAGCCCCCTGTTTGAATTAAATTCTTTGAAGGCTGCCATTGGAGCCTCCGCAATTCGCTCGCTCTCGTCATCAGTATTATTGATGGTTGGCAAGCCAAAGAGGGCGTGAAGCTCTCTCGTCCAGTTGGATGCAAGTTGAAGTATGGTAAGAAAGGCGGATACTGGATTGGGTGTGACTTCCCGTGAGGCGGAAGATGAAGTAGGTAAGGAAGAATGGGAAGGCGTGGGACTTTGTTGCTCTGGGGGAGAATAGATCTGTGCAGCACTTTCTAGACGCTGAATTAAGCGCCGTAGTTTTGATAAACGAGTCTCCTCTGCGCTGACGTAAGTGGTTAGCTCGGAGGCAAGGTTTCTACCGGCGGCAACGGCCTGATCGATATTTGTAAGCGCAGAGACAATGTCTGGGGAGTTCGTAGTACAGCCGAATGGAGTGGTCGAGAGTAGATGAAGAAGCAGCATAAGAGGAGTCACATTCGTACATGCCATCTTGTCCACAAGTTCTCCTGTGTAAATGCAAATGTGTGTGTGCATGTGTGAATGCAGATGACGTGTGGGTGGGTTGGAAAACTCCCTTCTGGTGACCAATCATGATGCGGAGAGAGTCATGAAATGGGAATTTAGATAAACTTATTTTGAATGCAAAAAATGTCAGTTGGGGTGCATTCATTTTTTGGGTATTTGTGTATTCATCACTATAAATCATGTTCTGAATGTTCAAAGCCTAACTTTGCAACTATATCTCAGTAATTACTAGGCACTAGGAATCTTCAAGCAATTGGTTTCTTAAACACTTGGCCGAATCTACACATTGCCCTGAATGCATAAGAGGTATGATTAGGATAAATTCTACAATAAGGTGCGTAAAGCTGCATGTTTCAGAAGTGGGGAGCGAACATATGCGAACTTTTTAAATTCAATGCTTATTTCCCAAGTCCCTAAAGTAGAGAGTATTTTGCTTAATTACAGTATTTTGATTGCAGGCACTATTATCCCATAAATACCTTTAATAACAAAATGGAAGTAGTGCACAATGCCTAAAATAAATATTACGATCATTCTTGACCACATCATGAACTTAATGGGCAGATTTGACGTTTTTAACACCATCTGTTTGCAAGAAATGCACATATTTACTGCCAAGGAAAAATTCCAGTGATAAGCTACATAACCTTTCGAGGTTTTAGACGCGGCGGATTGGAATGTGCTTAAATTAGGTATATCTTTAGATTTATGAGTGGAGATTTGGAAGGCGAGAACGATACATATGTAAAATTTTTCCCTGAGTTCGTTTAAACAGTTACTTTTAGTTAGGGGATAGTTCTAAAACTACTGGTACCCTGTGCGCCAGTACTGCTGCCAGAGAATTGACCACGCTTATTATCTCAAACACTTTGCCCTAACAGGGAAATGACATTGCTCTCAAGAAAGGTCGATGGATTTTACCATGAAAATGATCCAATATTATTGTTAATTAGTTGAGAATAAAACATTTAATGGGACTCTGCTTCATTATTTGTTGACCCACATTCATTATACGGAAATAAGTTAGGCAACAGCTGAAAATGGTATAATTAAACCAGATAAACCTAATTAATACCAAAACTAAAGTTTGGAGCATAATGTGTATCACAACGGCAATATCACATGAAAATCTAAAAAAACCAACGGCAACGCGCTTTAATTTTACATTTGTTTAAACGTACCTTCTCGGTGACAAACGGTCAAGTCAGCAATCACGTAAATGAGATGACGTCAACGATCCCTGTAGAGGAAACAAACTGCGATCACCTTTAAACCTTTGTGATCTACAAACTTTCGCCACGCTTTGCAAATAAAAGATGTCTTTCTCTATCCGATCTTTTGGCTTTAAATGCATAAATATGGAGAAAAGGGGAGAACCAAGGAATCTGTTAAGTTAGAATCCACGGCGATTTATTCTTCCTCATGATTAGTGAGTACGTCACTAAAAACTCACATGGCCTAATAGTAATTGCGGGATATAGAGGGTAGTAAAAGTATATAAGCAATCTGCGAATTAAATCACATTCCTTTAGAGATTAAAGTGAACAACGTAAAGAGGATGAAATTGGCTACTGAATCGAGACAAATAATTACCTGCCAGTAGGCCAGCTCACACTCACAATCATCTTATCTACAAAAGGTTTTAATTTTGGCCGTGAATTTAGACGGTGTATTAGAACTGTTCTGTTTGGCTTGAATAGCTTTTGGCCCCTCTGTAATGCGATAGTGGCTTATCCCTCGGTTCCGGTAAGGCGTCACTTTTGGACTTTAAAATAGCCCCCTCGTACCTCGCTGGGTAGTCTGGCCTTTTGTCCGTGCCAATAGCCTAGACACCTTCTTCATGCTAAATACATATAATCTGCCCGGGTATTGTGTCTTTATTCGTCTTCAGGGAGTCTCGGGACGCTACACGTCATCGCCTTATTTAGTCCGATCAGTTAGAAGCCATCAAATTCTTTATAATCCGCCAACACATCCGCATAATCAATTTAAACTGAATAATCGTTTTTGAACTCCATAAAAAAGTTTTAAGACGATGGGGCAATAATTCTAAATTTCGCGATTTTGATTTTAGTTCGCTATTTCGCCTTTGTTCCTCGAGGTGCGTCAGTATGAATATTCTTAAGGTTGTGCAATATTTGTGTACCTGAAGCTTCGGCTTGTACTAGTGTAAAAATTGGATTTGTATTTATTTGTTCTTTTAGGGGTACTAAAATTGAGTTTTGTTCTATTTAGACCCATGGGATTAAATATGGCTGTACTGTTAGCAATCCAGCTGCATTAGGGATAATGCTATTCTTTGGAAGGTTATTCATGTGCTTGGAAGACTATTCTGTTTTTTGAACGCTGCATACAGCCTTTTTTGGTGAATTCCGCATGAATTATATTATTTTTAGAACTCACGAACTGTTAGCCTCCTAATCCCAAACCTGCGGCATGGTCTACGGATCAATGGGTCACTTTTTGCGCAAATTTAAACGAAAAAAGGGTATTGATAGAGTTGCTGAAGATGGATACGTTCCTCCGAAGCCGGCTTACCTTTGGCAACGGCGAAGACGGCAGGAAGAAAGGATGGATAACGAAAAAAAGGAACAGGTCACACAGACCAAAATCAATCCCTGGTTCCAATTGTGTTCCAGCCTTCAAAATCAGACAGCCATGGCACTCTTTTCTTTTCCTGGAGACGTTCAGGCTGGAGAATTGGAGGCTTGGGAGGGCGACCCGCTCAAAATTGAGTCCGTTGACCGAACGGAAGTTTGGTGGCAAGCCGTCAACATGAGAACGGGGAAGTCCGGCTTTATTCCGTGGAACTACATTACCGAGGAGACCGGTGTAAAGGATGTCGTTGGCGCCTGGCATGAGATTGATCGTCGAGAAAGTGAGATTAAACTTACCATGCCTGATCTACCGAATGGCACCTATGTACTTCGCCCTAGTTCCAGCAAGTCACTGGTTATGCTAGAGTGCTATTTTTGTTTTACATACTCGTTCTATGTGTTTATTTTATATTACATGCTTACATGATACTCCATGATTACACCTTACTAACACCTATAATGACCTAAATTAAGCATTGTTTTACATGCACTAATATAACCTACGAAGAAGTTAAACCATTCATATTTTTAGGAGCAATTCTTCTTTTGTTTATTTTTGTCCGGAAAACGAGGCTCCCGTTTTTATCAAAAGTGTTTTATAGGTTTTTCTTATTTTTAATCACGTGTCGTTTCTTCGCATGCCGCATATTTCATGTTACTTTCCCGTCACCTTACTATCTAGTCAAGTAATTGATTCTTTTCGCAGGGTTTTAACATATATCCCCGAAACTACCTAGTGTATAGATAGTCAATGTATTTTTCGGATAATTTGAATTGTTACATGCCTTTTCACTGAAATACTAAGCAATCAGTGAATAGTAATTCACAAACCTTCTGTTACACTGCACTTGGACTCAAATCTGTATCAAATAACACACATAGTTTTTCGTTAACAATTGTACAATTACTATGCTTAGCTCTTCTTGAAATCCTCAGCATCATCTCATGTTGCTACCTGATTTATGCTGTTTTCGTCCTCTGGTGTTGTGTTTGGATCTTGGTGTCCGCTGCCATTTTACCTGATTCATTAAAGTCTGACTCGGTAATTTGGAAGCTGAAAAAGTTTTGAGTATTTGTAACAAATACTTTCCAAGTCAGTGCTGAAACTTCAACTTTTGGTTTGTAGGTGCTTTTTATCTGGGAACATTATTATCATCTATCATCTTGAGGGAAATTCGATTAGTTTTGGGCTTCGATATCACTTCGATCCATAATTCATGCTGGATGGCACCACCATTTACATTAGTAGACTAGCGTTTCGTCTTATTATTACCTCATTAACGATTCAGTTTTGACTATGCATGCTCTGAAGGAAACCGTATTTATGGTGCCGTTATTGTTCCTCGTATGAGTGAATTAATTTAACTTGGAAGAATTTTAAGGTAGGTCCGAAAATATGCTTAAGATCATTCAGAACGCAGGGTAGCGAATCCTAATGCTACTGCCTTTAGCTGGTTTTACTTGATCAATTGATAAATTATCTTGAAGAATTTGAAATGTTTGAAATGTTTTAGTAGCATGAGTTTTCTCTATTTCCCATTTCCTACGCTTTCACATCTGCAAACTTTATCTTCAATCAAAAGTTGGTTTTACATAAATTGTGCACTTATTCATATTGTAGTTCAAAAAGTGGTACTTTTGCCAGGCTTCCTCTTCATGTGGTCCGTTAGTCGGATGAAATGAAGCATGTCAAGCGTCTCAGCATCTCTAATTTAAAAGCCTGTCTTGCTCGTTGACATATCACATCGAAGAATATTCCAGGATATCGATGTCTTATTGAACGAGTTTCTTTTGTTGTCTCTGTTGCTTGTAATGCGAAATTTTAAGCCTAGAGGTAGTTATTTCTGTTTGCGCTTCACGACTATTTTGACAGGCATATGGACTGCATCCTCAGCAAGACGATTCTATCTAGATTTTACATCTTTTTGCTTTGTAAAGTGATATGACTACCATAGCCATGTCGATCTCTATGTCAGATGCGATATGATTAATTGCCTCGTGATTTAAAAAAGTAGCATGAGTTTTACGCGAAAAAGTCAGGCCACTACGCAGTCATTGGCGGTTCATGTAAGTGTGAAGTTATCCATGAGCGAAGGAGGGGAGAGTACGATGATGAACACAAAATATTTATTGCCAGTAAATTCGGAAATCGAACTGTAGCTGTGGTAATTTTATACCTTCAAACCCTATCCAGATGACAAAAATAGTGCTAAAGGTGCCATATGTATTGTTTTTTTTCCTTCATTCGTTTTTTCTCAAGATCCTCTTCGAATCGCCCTATCAGTCCTTTGCATAGTCGGCAGCGCGAAAATCATCAAACACTTCAGTGTGAGATACGATAGCAGTCTCAGCGGTTACTTCATTACACCGGGAAAGAGATTTACCCAACTGAAAGATCTTACGGATTATTACAAAGGTGAGCAGTGGTATGCTTTCTCAAAGTTATTTCCAGTTTGAGCAAATTTCTTTACTGCTTCAGAGCGGATACAATTGTGCTCAGGCTCTATTGAATTGCTCAATAACTCACTCGTTAACCCACTCTCACGGCGCCAACTTTGTCGAAATGCACTTGTGCATTGCAACCTGAAATTTGGTGTTAATTTGCCAGCTTGAAGAATTTGGTCAAGAGTATTAATCGTTTTTCGGTGAAAGTGGGTTTTATTTTTCAGTGTGGCCTTTTGTTATGTTCCTCAAGATATTAGCTCAAAATTGTTATTTACGCATCGGTAGTATTTCGCTAGATTCCTTCAAATGAAATAGAATGGGTTTAGCTTTGTTTTATGCTGGAATTACCTTCACCCAGAAATCTTTCCTCCATCTATTCACTGATTACCGGAGCATTAACTTATTTAGAAGTAGGTGGATTTTTCGTGGATTTAGTCTAGACAGCTATGCAATTGAATAACTGCTCACAGGACTTGGGAAGTAGATTTGTTTGGTACAGTTCGTAAATTTATTCATGCTAATTATTTTCACTATATTTTATCTCCGTTAACTCCAGTTCCTTGTCTTGAGACTTGCTTTTTGTTCATTTTTCGTGAATTCCCCTAAAATTTAGGTCCCCGAACATGGAAAAGAAATTCCTGTTTACGATGAAAAGTGTTCTGAAAATATCGTGTTGCTCACAAAGGTGAAACTACAGCCCTAAATTATGGGAAAGTTTTGTTAAAAATAGTAGAGTTGTATTGGCAAACAAATGCAGCGATGAACTGTGATGTATCGATAGCGTAAGGGAAATTTGAGTAACAGTAACGTAAGTGAAATGTTAAACTTTAGTAGATTACCCTATGGACTCTAGGTTTTTCGATCTGCAACGTATTGCAATGGTGCTTAACAACTGGTGTAATCTCGACTATCGGTAATTTTTTGATTTTCACTTATCAAATTCACCTTGCATGCAGCGTCGATTGCCTTTATCTCTTGCGCTTCCTTTCTTTGATCCCAATGCTCTCTTTCGTCACGCTCGTGCTTTCTGTAATTGGAAGATTAGTAATGTTTCGAACTCCATTCACTGAAATTGTCGGCGCTTTTTGATTTTTTCCTACCTTGTTTCTTTTATTGAAAATTGACAGCTCTTGGTAGTAAAACTGGTATTGCCATCTCATTTTGCCGAAGACGATCATGCTTATTATATTTTTTTCTAGTTCCCACACCTTGTTTTCTTATAGTCCGTCGTCTCATGTACTAAGTTCCCAGTAAGGTTGTCACATTAAATTTTTTTGCCAGTATCCTCCCTTTTATGGACTTCTGCGTTCTTAATCCTTTGGTTGGATGCCGTCAATTTCGGTAATTTATAGCCTAATTTTCAGGAAATATATTTGGCTGATCACAGTGAAAATGCCTCATTGTTGTCAGTTCATTTGCTCTATCATTTTGACACATTCTGACGGCAATAGCATTATTGGGACTGCGCCCACTTTTTATCCGTATTTTTCTCTTACTCCTCCTCCAGCTAACACCGATGGAAAGCCTTAACCGTTGTCACCTCCTATATCCTTCAGTTTAAGTACTGCGTATATTTTAACAATCTTTCTTCTTTTCCTCAGTTTCTCACGGTGGAAAAGTCCCGCTTTTGTCCTCTTCAATGCCTCATAGTCCGCCACCAATTCAGTCCAGAAATTTGCGAATTCCCCTGGAGAAATTGGAACTGAAAACGCATATCGCCCGTGGTGGGCGCTTTGGCTCTGTCTACAAGGCCGTCTGCACCACCTCCGGGAAGCGAAGCGTGGTGGTGAAAAAGATTTCGGGACATATGGGGAGAGGCGCAGTTGTCGCTAGGGCCGAAGCGTGTCATAAGCTCCACAATCGCGCTATTGTCCAATTTATCGGCCTCTGCGAGGCTCCTAAATCTGGACTTATGCTCCTCGTTTGGGAGTACATGCCTGGCGGTAACTTGAGAGACTTCTTGATCAAAAACAAGACCACTACTGACTACATCAGACTTCAGCACTGGCTTCACCAGGCAATGCAATGCTATCGTTTTATTGAATATGTTTTTCAATTTTGAGAAAGTGTGCCAGCTATTAGTTAACGTATATGTATATTTTTTTTCCTTGGAAATTTGCCTTATTTTATCGAGCACTTTTCATTATTGAATCCTATTGGCTTTGAACTCTTAATTACTTGACGTCTATTCATAGTCGTTAGCGAGGTTTGATGCAGTTTTAGACATAGGCTTTGGCTCTTTTAAATATCTACCACTGACAGCTGTTAGCACTTGCAATGTTGTTTCTTTGTATTTATTTATCAAAGCAGCATCAGAGAGGCAGCATAATATCTTAGCGGAATTCTTTTATGGCACACCCACCTACTCATTACGCAATCAGACAGATGACCCCTATGTAGATCCCGTCAGTTTTTTGAATGAAATTTCTCAGTTATTCAAAAAGATAAATCGAGTTTTAGGCTATGTTGCGAATATGATTTCATTCGTGCAAAGAATTGAGCTAAATGCATGGTTTGTTCTGACATTTATGAACTCAAGGCATCTTATTTATTTCCTCCAATATGTATTTTTCATCCGAGGACGTATAGTCGAGTCAGTCGGTCTTCAAAGCTGCTTGTGAAACTAAATTATCAGCGTTATCGCTTAATTGCTACACATTAACCATAACTATCAGGCATCATTTTTTATAATTAGGACAAAACGTTTCTCAGTTTACACTATTTATGCCACTGCTTTTCGACTGCTCTTTAGAAAAACTCCGTGGTTTTGATTTCCCTGTCGAAGTTATATTCCCAGGCATATTTCATAAGCTTTTCACACCAATCTTCCTTATATCTAGATTTGATTTATTGGAGATGGGTGTACAGTTTTGTGTAAGCGGTCTTGAGTTTAAACAAAAGTATGTTATTTTCTTGCGTATTAGTTCGTAAAAGTTCATTTTGTAGTGAGCGAAGCTCGATTTAATCCAACTCACTATTTTTAAGTACGTCTCACATCACGTAACAAGTCACGTTTACAGTAAGTCAGGATTTTTAGCCGCCTTTTTTCACTATGAATTTGTTCTCAAATATTTTTTCCTTCCTAATATCAAGACAGAAAACAAAAGTCCTCGCTTTTTTAGTTTCTGCTGTATTGTTGTAGCAAAATGCTTTAGCTCTGCACTTGATCTACGCGATGCGTAAATTTAAAAGATTATTTCGAGCTTTATGCTTCAGATTTGACCTTAAAGAAAGGTAGTTGGTATCTCAATGGAACGAAACAATTTCTACTTCGATATAACGGTGCAAAAGTTTTCGTTTTGCAATGAGGTTGTTTTTCGGCTTTTGATTGTTGTCTTGGACTACCATTGAAAAGCCACACTACACTTGGTATTATGTTGCTGGTAAAGTTAGTGTGCTTTAATACATATGTAAACACTATATTCGAATAGAAGTTAGTCTTTTTCTTTCCTCTCCCATGACAATTAATGGAAATTTTCGTATGCCTTCTTTAAATGGGTATCTCAATCTCGATGTTCATGTTTTTATGTTTCCCAAAGATATGTTGTTCCAATGTACAAACGTAAACTCCATTGATATCATTTAACCTCGTCTTGGTCGTGTTTTTTAATGTTTACACCACATTGCTTATTGTGCCGTAGTTGAAATCACATTTACGCTCTACCTTCTTAGATTCTGGACGGAATGGACTACCTTGAAGGCGTGGAGGCTTTCCACGGTGAACTGACTGCCTCCAACGTCTTTCTTTCCTCTGAACTATGCGCCAAAATAGGGAACTTTGGCTTTAATGGGCGATTTAGTAAATTCATCAGCGACGCCTTTGGTGAGCTCATGGTCTCGTTGCGATTGATTATGCCCTTTCTCTTCCTTACCTTCACGCGTTTATAGATTGAGTGATTCTCATTGTGGCGTACTGATTTTCAGAAACGTCATCTCCGCTATTCTCATGCTCAAAATGGAACTTGACAACCTATCCTAGAGAAGCATATTTGGAAATTTTTATGAGAGTACCCGATTATAGTCGTGGCTGTTCCACTTTTGTGGCTGACTGCCTGCTCATGAGTGTATAAGGTTAAAAAAGAAAGTGAAATGGTCCAAGTGTGTTTTGGAACTCATTGATTCAATCCGTTCATATTCGTCATTTTACCGTTAACTGTTTGTGATTGTAAAGTGAAAACGGCAAATTTAGTAGCAACTGTACTTAAGGTGTCTCATTTAGGAAAGACATTCTGGGATTTCTTTAGCATCATTTTAGTCTGGGGCATTTTGAATACCACTTCACGGGCTGTATCCACATTTTAATTCTACACTGAAAATTGTCTTGAATTATTTGGTTCCCTTAAAATTGCCTTATCTATATCTTGTGATAGAAACATTACAGTTGATAATTCAGTACCCTTTATTTGTATGGAAATCGCGCGTTTCTCGTTTGTGTTTTACTCCTGTAATTAGATTTTGCGTTTATTAAACCTCTTTTGGTTCACGACGCAGTACTGTTTATTCATATCGACGTTTATTTTCGTGTTTTCGGTAATATTATCTCTGACTGCTTATTTTTTACTTAACAAATGATGTATAAAGTGCAATCGACGCAATCATTTTGGCTAAAGGTGCTGCTGATATAATTTTTAATTCAAAGGCTTTGGTTCTCTTTAAAATGCAATTTTAATTTTCTATCCATTTATTTATTGCTATGCGTTAATACTATTTCTTTTGCTTAAAGCAAGCTAGTAGTGTAGAACAATAACTACCCTTATTAACTCTAGCCATAATACGTAATTTTTAGGAGAACCTGACCTTAAGCGCACTAAATGAATCTTAGGTATACATTGTCAGGGGGAGTGAGCTATCTTAATGATTCCAAATTCGATCGGTTGGGCGATAGAAGAGCTTACAGTATAATGTATAACAAACTTTTGACTGGATCACTTTCACCCTAATAAGCATGTCTGCAAAGAACCTGGCGGAATCGAACAGAAGCTTTTTTCTCTGAATGCGTTTTCCTATATTTTCCGTGACCAACATAGGGACATGTACAACTGTTACAAATTTTTTGCACAAATTTTCAAGCTTGTTCTCAGTTTCTCTAACATTGTGATCGTTCCTTTCTGTAAAACGCTCCTTGTGTGCAGAAAATCTTGACTTGATTAATCTGCTGAACCATGATTTTTTGTTAATATTAGGTTGGTTGAACATCTCTCCTTATTACTATCTGTTTGTCCTCGGGCAGTTTACTTAATCTTCCTTATGAAGGGTTATATTACTGTGATGTGATTTATTCGTTGAGTTTTGACGAAATGATTTTTGTTCATCTCTATCGAAACATGGGATAAAATAACGTATTAACAAGCAACTATTCACATAAGCATCCATTTTATAACAGCCGGTTTGAGATGTTAAAAAGATTGAAATGCGTTGCTTTAAATTTAACTAACTAAATTATTTCTATCTAGCAAACTTCTAAAACGCTGTTTATTACAGTTGCTGCATATGCTCTATTAATTTTAAGTAAATTTTGTTTCATTTGTATTAACACTGCAGAGGATCTTTTATCAACGATCCAGATATCTCATTTTCCACATTACGTGTATGTGTTTGTGCTACGAGATCATTGACAAGCACGTTTCCACTTCGGTAGAGTGAGATTTCCGAATGTAACTGAAGCACTTATGCTTCTCTACGCGTCTTACTTTCGCCTTTACGATGACAGACATTATAATTTACTTCATATCTACAACATTCGATTTGAATTTCCTCAAGTCAGATAAAGCTACTTGAGCACTTCTATGAATTGATTATGCATAAAACTAAAGTGCCTATTTACATATATTTACCCACTTCGATGTATGCGATTATTAATCGAACAAGTTCGGGGACTTTTCACTATATTTTAATGCTTGATTGTGAGTGAATGCATTAGTGAATCAGCAGTAGAAGCAAATATTTTTCTCAAGGCAAATTAGTACCGATGTTAAGTCTCCATAAACGGCCACGTTGAGGAAACGCTTAATAAGGTAGTCGGAATGCAATGTATGGGGACTGGTAATAATACCGTAGTGGTAATAGTTAGAGTCTCCTTCGACATTAGTGATGAAGGTACTGCGTTAGGTGAATATTTTAATGGGAAACTGCGGCACACTCAGAAGTAATACGTGATAAAAATAATTTTATTCTAGCGAAGCTCAGGTTATTGTCGAAAATTGGGTCGTGTGAAAGTATATGGAATTAATCAGGGCAGTCAATGTATTTACTTCACAAGGTTGGATTTTTAATCGAGTTATACATTTTCAAGTCTTTTTTCTGGTCTGTGATAATCGTTTAAGCCTACATATTCATTCTTCCCAAATTCCAAATTTTACCATGAAACCAGTTAACGTTAATCAGCAGCTGCTTGATTTCATACAATTCTTACATGATTATCTGTAACCAAAATTGCAAACGATCAGGCTCGCTAATTTTTTTAAACAGCTAGGTTGCTAGGTTTTACCTCAACACTGAACTAATCATTCACTACCTTTTTGTTGACCATTCCCATCTGTTATGTTTCTTCTCCACTCTAATATTTCCCACCTAAAGTTGAAGCTGATAAAATTTGTTTACGATGTGCTATGTGCAAGAAATCAGAAGCTAAAAATGTGTTTATTCACAGTTACAACTAAAAGTTTCTTAGGAATAGGATAAGATTCTGATAAAGAAGACAGGTAGACTGACTTTGGCTTCAAGATCAACACGTTGGGCGGATGTCAACGGGGGAGACGAAGTCACCACAGGTAGAAATTAAGGTAATGCCTTGGGAAATCATGTCATTTCGGAAACGCGAAAGACAGCACAAAGATATGGTAGAGAAGTCCGCCTTCAGGGGCGCCAAATTTGTTCATACTACTTCTCCCTTTTCTATCGTCTTTGTCGTCCCCTTGGGCCGTCACCTCATCGTTAAATACTTCTATTTGTTGCTTCCGTCAGTATAGGACTCAAATTATCATCTCTCCCTATCGGAGGGACAAGTGATGTGATAATGGGGACTTTAAATGAATTGAATACTGCGGCAGTTCCTGTATCACTGATGTCAACTTCAATATCTTCGTTAGAAGACGAAACGAAGAGGGTGAGGAGGTAAACGGGTACGGAGGTTTCAGCTGCGACGCTTATGAAGTTGTCAAGGCGTCCGGAACTTCAAAATTACGGAATTAAATTTTTGCACATTAAGGGCGAGATGAGGGAAAATGGCACTACTTATCGTCTGCAACCAGTTATCATATTTAAACTTGATCTTAAGTCACAAAATGTCTCATTCCTCAAAATCATCTTGTGGAGGAGATGGAATTCTTAGATTGTGGATGATATCGGATTTTAAATTTTCTACGCAATTTACCGGGAAAACGGCGATTCGTATTAATCAGTGGTGATTTATTCGCAAGTGAGTCCGTTAGGTATATCTGATTCTCTCCAACTTGCCACCGATTTTGCTTGGAATCACGGAGACAAACAATTACTGAGGTTTTGATTAAATTGGAACACTTACGGTGGATGGCTTAAATGTGCTTCCGTTTGCGTATATCACGGTATGCATTCAAGCTAATTTGAGTTCGTTTTTCGTATTGATAAAAACAGTTTAATTAAATGAGCAAAATTGGCCATATTAACACAGTGGAAAATTTGTCTGTGCGTTTTAATAAGAGAGAACTTATGGGTAAGAATGGGAATACGGCTGTAGCACTTTTGTTAATTACTGAAGTATATAAGAAAAAAAATGGTTCTCCCCCTTTCTGAACTATTTGAAACCCAGTAAATCGGTTACTTGTGCCCTGGAAATTCTGTAAGGTCCCACCACCTTCGAAATTTGATTTAGTTGACAAGGATTCACTGCCATTATGTGGTATCTTTTTAGCCCTTTGTGACCGCCTTGGGGATATTCGTAATGTAAATCGAATGCAATCTAGTATTGAAGTGCAGGAACGGAATTGTAAAGAGTTATACCAAAATTCGTTCGAATTTACAAGGAATCTGAGGATTTTTTGAAATTTGTCTGCTTTAGAATGTTAAAAACCGACAAACTGATTTCTTGAAATGAATGAGGTGAGTTGCAGTGACTCTGTGAATCGCCGTCTAGATAACGTAGCACTCATTCTGACGCATTTGGCTCGGTTCAAATGGTGGAGCTTTCCGTCTAAATCGAGCATGAACCATGCTAAGGCATCTTTCAAAATGCAGCAAATGGCTTATTTTATTCTCAGCACATTTGCATTCATTAGCATAGATGACGCAAAAGCTAAAGTCTCAATGTTTTTAGTAGATTAGTGTTATTAAAGACAAAGTTTGGAGTGGTTCAACGGTAACAAAATGAAAAATGGAATTAATTGTGATGGGGCATCCATCCGTCTGTTGCAGATCTGTTTATACATATCCGCTTCTATGTCTGTTCCAGATTCAGCCATTCACACTGTGTCAATCCCGGTTGCGAAACTCCAGGGCCGATTAAGCCGTCTAGTCATTCATATATCCTGGATCCGTCTATTCATTCATCCATCATTCGATTAGCTACTCAGCACCCGAGTTAGAAGAGATTTATCGATACTCTTGATCGTGTGGTAACTTGCAAGCAAATCGTCAGTTCGAAGTTTTCATATTATTTGTGCTCGCGTGTGGAATGCTGAGGACTGTGGTATCATTTGCTACACTTATCTGATATGGAGTCACATGATTACCTTTTTCATTAGATTGGCAGTATTTTGCATAGAGAAATGTCAGAGCTTCCTGAAAAACTGTTTTTTCACGAGCCCAATCCAGGGAAAAATGATTTCTCAAACAGTACGAAGTATTTTCTATGAACAAAGGCAAATGTTGCTATTTATCTGTGTTTTTCCAATTATTTTTAATCGTGGAAGTATGCATATATGATGGCTCTTTAGATAGGCTAACCCAAGATTGATTACTGGGTAAATAGACTGATCTTCGCATCCGATTTTGCTTCCATGTCTCTAAATCCTTGCGTAGTATTAACATTCCACCCTTAATCTGAAGTAGACTGAATATTACTAAGTACGCTTTACTGACTGCTGCCTAGATCTTGCAGAGACGCAGGCTGTGAGGTGGGCGGCGCCGGAATCTTTGGATTCCTCTCATGTCTTCGACATTCGTTGCGACATCTGGTCCTTTGGGGTTGTTATGTTCGAGGTCTTTACACTTGGCTCGACGCCCTATAAAGGTAGGTAGTTTCTAAAAATGGGGGTATGAACGGTTTTGCATTGGGTAGATTGGCAATTTCAACTGGATACAAGGCTAGTCATTGTAGGGGGTCTCAAACTAGATGTCAATTGCACAGCGCGTGAGTAGTTTGCGCACAATTTATGCGATTCGATATACAAGAATTCGGTTTGGACGTTAATGGAGTGTTGAAATGATGCGGCAGTAGACGCCCACATTAGAGCTTGTTGTTACTGCTTCCACTTTTTATGCGGAGCATTGGTCCTCGCATACGCGGCAGAGCCCAGCCCTGAGGTTCATGACCTCATAAAATTAGCACCACCACATTATTCTACTTAAAAGTGAGAGGGCAAAAGACAAAAATAGGTCATTCGCGCTAATTGTTGCTTCGATAGTGTTTATGGATACTTCGTTAGAACCGATAACTATTACACCTATTTTGTCCCACCATAGCCGTTTATAACTACTCGAATATCGCCTCACTTTTTAGCAGATTCAATCATCAAACTTCCCATTGGGTTTAGTCTCCAAATCGTTCTCAAGGTAGAAATTCTTCTAAATTTCGATTAATGAAAGATTCAAGTAGCAACGTTATTGAACAGCAACATACCCTACTGGGGAATATTCCTGTTGCTGTCTAGCTATGCCATCTCGACATTCAACAAAAAAACAATTTGGAGGTATATGTCCCAGAAACTTTATTGTTACGGTTTCTAATCTTTTGGCTGGTACGGTGGTGCGTCCTCATCAAGTAGATAATATTACATCTTGGTTAAGGAGAATTTTTACTCTTGGACTTTCCAGAGTGATCTCCCAGCACCATAAGTGAGTCGCCTTGCTATTTCTGAATATGAGTCCTAACGCTCATAGCTCACTTTATCCTTGACTGCGCTGATAGCAATTAATAAAGTTAAGTCCTAATGGGTATTTTTAGTCTTCAAATTGAGCCATGTAAGGTTGAGGTCTAACCCGAAACCTAGGCACATAAAAGGTTTAGGCAATATAATTAAGTTGTTTTGACTCACACATTCGATACATTCTCGTAGGTGTGCTGCCACTATGAGTTTAAAAACAACCATTCTCGAGTGCACCAACTGTTGAAGATCAACTTTTGAGTGCATGCCAAAGTTTCTCCCTCTGCAGATATGGACGTGGAGGAGGTTGTAGAGCGGGTAAAGGCGGGTTACCGGTTGCCGAACCCAACCAGTCTGGGATTCTACTGCGAAGAAGTGATGTACGAGACGATGAAGAACTGTTGGAACACTGATTCTACTGGTCGTCCTACCTTTCACGAGCTCTGGTTTGTCTTCGAAGACCATTTGGCGAAGGATGGCGACGTCTACGCGGAGATCGAATGAGCATTGTGCTAGCACTGTGCAGCACCACCCACCACGATCTGCCTTATTTTTGACAAAAATTTCTTTTTTACAAAAAAATCCAAGTGCTTTCAACAGGTTTTCTAATTGTGGCTCTTGGACAGTGTCCGAGGCCTACAGTGTCTACGTTGTTGTGTTTGCACTGGGAGTTGTGACGGTTGGGTAGAGTGCAAAAGTACGTTGCCTAATCACTGCCTAGGAGTGGCTCCATTCGAGTGGTGTAGTTCCTGCAGTTAATTTTGCCAATCGGAGCTGTTCTAGCATATGCGAGTAAAGTGGTGGTTTAGTGAGCCCTATCATCCTGTTCCAGGCGTTGTGTCTGGTATTCGTGCATATTTTATGGTTTCATGGATCAGCGCCAGATTTCCTTGATTGTACTCCGTGGAGGGTACTGAGCAAGCCTTTTTTTCACTAGATTTTGCGAGAATAAACTAGGTGACAGCATTTTTCACTATTCGATGCATAATGTACCCGTGATTGTATCTTCAATATGTGACGTGGTATTGGATGAAAAATGGGTTTCGCGAGTTAGTATAATTAAATAAAAATCACTCAAAATGAATGCAAACTATCAAATATCAGGTAGTGGGTGTTATGTTACAGATTGGGATTGTAAATTTGAGTATGTGTGAAGTATTTCGGAAGGTTACTGAATGCGAATTAATTGCATTTGACGAAACATTTATTTAAATGACAATTTTATAATCAAAAACCTTTATTGAGATTCCTTTGTGAAGATTAAATAGAACAATCACATTGATTTCGTGAAAAGCGATCTTTTAATTCACTTTAAATGTTCTCTGAATTTTATTAATCAGACAGCAAAATCAGACAGAATGACCTTGAAGGCATTGAATTGCTAATGCTGACTTCACGTTGGCCGCCGAAAATGGGCTAACCTTCATTGTCACTCGTCGGGGATTGGGTTTTTTAGCTCCGCGCTGAAGATGGCGCTGGCCGTTGCCATTATGCTTTCCACCAGTAGCTCGCCTTCTTTTACTCCTCGACTTCAGCCAACTGATTTTCGATACTGACTTTGATTCTAATCCCCGATGTCGATATTATGCATTTAGAATGCAAGGTTTCCTGCCTCGTGTCCTGTTTGAAAAAATGTGAATCTCACTTGTAGTAGGAAATTACCCAAACTATTGTGCTCCTAATTCTCATAATGCTATTGAGCTTTAAAAGAAGGGAGGAATCTTCTTTTGGTCCTGACCGAAATTTACTCAGGAAATTAGACCCCAAACTTGTGCCACTGCGATTAAACTGGTCGATTCATCAAAAGTTTACAAATTCGCCATCTTCCGATCATTTGTGGTATTTGTGTGATATACAAAAATTAACCTCCACGCATCTCAATTGTCGCCAGTGGTAGAGTGGTGTTACTTACAACAGGTGGGTATTTTGAACGAAAATTTGTTAGGTTATGAAGTGAGTTTCTTCTGCAATCTTTTGAGTGCTACTCCAGGTCGTGTTGGAGACAGGGGCCATGCATCTTGTTTTTCCCTCGTGGATTAGTATGAATTTCCGGAAGAATTCGATCCGTACCCTGGCCGTAATGTTGCCGGCCGATTTTCCCCAGAATTGTTCTGTTATTCGCAGTTGACGCCCGTTCTCAGGTTTTTTGCCGCATGGAGTATCGTAATGAGAAAAGAATGGTGGATTTGTTGTTAAGTATTCATTAGCGGAGGAAGTTTTTTTTCCGTAGGAATGATTAAAGTCATCTTCCGTATTGTGTGGCAGTAAATTGGCACCTCGGTGGTTTCAGTTTAAGGGCAAGCCTTTACGGATAATAAGTCATTCTGCGATGGTAATCTTTGTAGAGTTTCACTAACTTGATTTGGACTGAACGAAATCGGATTTATGTGCGTTCGAACTGTTGGAATAGCCTAAACTATAGGGAACAGAGTGATGACTGATCTTATTTGCTGGTTTTCGTAAAGGGAAGAGCATAACTATTTCTTCCCCATGGGGCGTTAGCCTTTTTTACTGCTAAATATCTATTTTACCTTTCATAGCGGTAGTTATTTGGTGACTAGTAATTTTAACTATTAAATACACACTTTACTATATCCACTCTTGCTACCCAAAACAACCTCCAAATGGGCCATTGGAAGCACTGTCTAGTATACCTCCAATCAAACTATTGCTACTGTTATTCCCGAAACCGATGGTCATCCAAATTACAACCACTAACATCCCAGGATGCATCCGGTGATTGAGTGGGAGCTTTCGACCCATGGGGTGGAATGGTGTCAGGATTGGAAGCTCTAAGGGCTGATGCCCAAAAAGTGGGTAAAAAATAAGAATCTCAGTCACCCTATAATGCCACAAAAGGGCATGAGGGCAACGCATCAGGTTCTAGCAGTTCATAGTTTTAGTTTGCTTAACTTAGGTGGACGGGAGAGGAGTACTGTGGGTCGATTAATGGCTCGCATAGTCTCCGGATCGCTTCGGTAGCTAGCCGACTCACTCTGACTGTCATCAGCGCCAATGCCAGCACCTTCATCCTCATAATCATCCCTGCCACTCCCGCCCTCAGTCTCCCTATTTTGGTCGAGCAAGGTCGGGGACACCTCTTCTCCCTCTCCCGAAGGAACCGCCTCTAGTGACGTCATGTCATGACTGTCTCTCCTTTTCGAGGCCCCCTTAATTGTGCTTTCCTCCACTTCTGCTTCTACCTCAACCTCTTCACTTCCACTGTCCACCAACTTCGGTGTAGCAATACGAATCCGCTTGCTGAATCTGTCAAATGAGTCACCCTTCAGGTATTCCAGCTTATTCCCACTCGTTAAGTCCAGTGCGGGCAGTTTTATATGAGCAATCGACCTCAAAACCGTCATAATGTTGGCAATGATGTTTCGATTCTCTGAATTACGATCATGGTAGGCGCGCAGCATCTCAATGTATAACTTAGAGGGCAGTGTCTCCCACTGCTCTTTGCGATACACCTCCGGTTTGTACATCCACGTCTCAGATTCCTCTTCTGCTTCCTCTGCTGCTTCCTGTTTTATTGAATACGGTTTCGGAAATGCATTGACAACCGTGCCAAGGATAGGTTTGAAAATCCCAGCGCCGGGAAGAGGTTTTTCCACGATCTGTGGTTTCGGTTTCTCAACTCGTGGACAGTGCTTCTTGGCAACGTCCTCTAACTCCGCCATATTCTCAATCACCGCAAAGAGGACTTTGAAGAGATGCTTCCTAGTTATTTCTTTTCGACGTAGAATGCGGCACTGAAAATAGTGAATCAAGAAGGGATGTGGGACATTGTAGAGGAAGTCCGCCAATGCATAGTAGGCATAGCCAATAAGACGAAATTTGGGCTCTCCGAATTCATAATTGAGACGAGGGAAGTGGAACTCCAGTGTCCTCGCCTTAGCAATCTCCATTTCAGTGTGAAAATCCAGAGCTTTTCGCAGTTGCTCCACATGACTCTCCGTAGGGGCCATGGCAACTGCTATCATTGTCACTAAAGCAGTAATGAGCGTTTCTGCCGCCTTGAGCAGGGAGAAGTGGAGTTTTCGTGCCAGAAAAGCGATTGTAAGGGAAACCTCTTCTGCAATCAATGGGTTCTCTGCATTTAGGCAGAAGACAAGAGCGTTGTGTAACTGAGTAGTGTGATGCTTTGTCCACTCGTCGAAATCCTTCAACCGTCGAGGTGTGTTCGCTAGTTCACAGAGTTGTCTCAGCGCTTCCACTCTTTTTAAAGTATCAACGGCCCCTTCATCGATAAAATCACTGATCACACTGAGATTTGCCTCAATAATACTCACTGTCGCAACTTTTCGATGTCTGGCAACGAATTCCCCGATGCTTGCCAGCCTGTTAAGGAAGACGTGGCGTGGAAGGCCCACCACGCAAGGCAGGGAGTCAAATACGGAGTGCATTAACGGCTGCTCCAGACTCACGATAAAATCTCGAAGACCCTCTTTTGAGCGCTCTATTGAACACTCTTTCGCCTCACGAATGATATCCAAGGGAATTTGGTTATCCTCAGGGTTGGTCTTACCATACATGATGTAGAGGACAACAAATATCATCAGCACGCGGCCAGGTGCACCGAGTTTTGAAAAAAAAAATCGATCAGGAAACGCATTCATCTAAGGAGCAGACCGACGCTACGCACGCACTTTTGAAATCTGTTAAATGCCCCTTTTTTTCCCATCACTTCACTTAAATGCTCAGGACACCAATCACTACTTTTCAAATATGGCAATGGACAACACTTAATTATAATTCAGTGCGAGTTCGTGATCATATCGGCCATAAATAGCAATACCGAGATCAAGCGTTCCCGTCTTTCGTTCGATCGTGCAAATAGCTACATCACAAACCCAGGTGTGCATTGGCCACGCTCCCACTCAAGACAGCCAATGGGAGTGCTCGAAACTAACGAAGGTCTAGATACAGCCAAACGACAAAGCACAAGCATACTCAGAAGTTGGTCGGTGCCTGATCAATGACTTGAGGATTGGGCACGATTCACATACTACTGGCTGCATTTGGCCATGCACTTCCATACATAAACCAGTGGTTTATCGGGTTTTTTAGTCATATGAATAGTAATTTTCTCTCATGAATTGGCTTTGCCTTGTCAGCAATGACAACGATGCAGCAATTTTGGAAAGCTCAGTCTTTTTTGAGTCGCAATAGCGAGAATCAGCAAAGTACAAGAGATAGTGAGGTAAATCAAACAACCAAATAAAAATAGCATTAAAATGTGCCCAATTTCAAATAGGAATGTCAAGTAAGTTCGCACACGACTCGCCAAGTTGCAAGGATCCTGTGGCAGCGTCAAATTGACCTAGAGTGGATTTTCGGTCTATTCGAACGGAACTCCAAACCTTTTTACTACACTGCGTTCCCACCCAGGCTCCGCAGATGTCAGCCACCTTCCAGATGGTTTTTTCAACTTGACCCATACCAAAACTCGCCCACTTGTCCTCTACTGCAATCTTCCACACACCACCACTCCTTCCGTTGGCACAGCGGACGAGGTCAAGTTCGATGAAAGACGCACGAAAGCCCGGTAAACCAGGATATGGAGCGTCTTTAAGAATGCTTCGCGGAACAGTGAAGTCGCAGGCAGCTGACTCCATCTCAGACTTGAACAGGCGGACCTTCAGAGGTGTGACACTCTCCTTGCTATCACGCCAAATCGCCAGGAGAGTCAAAGGGGCAGCGTCTTGCGAGGACGGTGTAAATCGATGGTAATTGCGGAAGACCAGTTCCTTTACATCGAAACCAAACCCAATCTACCAATCAGAACAATTGCGGAGGATGGTAAATAAGTACTGCCCAATTTTCTGATCCTTTAAGAAAGCGGTGTAGTACCTCAAAGTAGAAGAGCTCAGCGGGACTCAGGATCTCCAGGGGGCGAGGAGAGATCCAGGCCTGCGTGGAGGTATAGTTAGGTCGGAAGAGCACCTCCACAAAGGGCAGACGAAGCACCAAATTAGGAGGGTGGAGTAGGCGCAGGGGCAACGTTGAGCCTACCACTTCCCTGGGCAGAAAGCCATTGTGATCGAGTTGAATGCCCAGATGTGTATAGTTCAGCCCACCGAGCGTTTCAGTAGCGTTGAATAGAGCAAAAACATCCACTTGCTGTGATGGGAGATCATTTGCGCCGAAAGCTAGTGATTTTGCATATACAGTTACAATTAATACATTTTAAACTCTTTGTAAGTTGGGTACTTTTATTGAGGATTAATGCAAGAGAAGTCTTATAAACCACCAGAAGTGATGCTGTCATTCTACACGTACAAATGTAACACCGTTGATACTTTTTATTGTTATATAGTTATATTTTACTTTAGTGTAGGTGAACTTAAGTAAAAGACTGCTTATTAAATTCTTGGGACTAATTCAGGCAATTCTGGCAAATTTTGCCAAATTTTCAGTGATCCTCAGTCAATAATGTTATTTTGGCAAAACGAGAAGTATAGAAATGGAGATGTCCCTCAGAAAAGAAATGTAAGCGAAAAAAAGCTACAGACCACACCATAAGACTCCTGCATCAGCAGCCAGATATTTTATTGCTTAACATTTAATTTCTGGATTTGGAGGATTTACGAAAAAAATGAAATTTGTCACATTCAGCAAAACAATAGCAGAGTCACTAAAACCAACAAGGGCTGATAACTGATCTTGTAAAAATTACGAATTAGAACAAATTGGAAAAAACCGTGCTGCAAGTTTAAGTGGTTCATAAATATTCAAGTGACGCTAGGTTAGCTAATAGTGGTGCGGGAATCTTGTAATTCGTTTAACCATTCTCGGTAAATCTTGACAATATGTTTGCAAATATATCACCTAATCCTCAATGCACAAATTATGCGACCTCATATGTCTACACACTTACCATGATGCGAACAGCAGTTCGTTTCAAGGGGTTTAACGAATTCGCATGCCACCTTGATCAAATTATTTATTCCATTTCGTACATGTAAAGGTTCCCTCTTTCCATCAAATTCCGATGAAAAAATCGATTCGAGATAAAGATCGATGTTTTCGTCAGATGGTAGTTTTCTTCCTAACAGCCTTCCTTCCACGTAGTTCACCATAGCAACATCGATTGTCGAGTCAAACTTTCTTCCAAAGGCCATTGGGCTATCAGCAACATTCAGCGCCTCGTGGAGTCGAAGTAGAGCCTGTGGACCGGAAAACACGGAGGGTGAGCAACCACACCAATCAGCAACGGTGGTCTTCTTACAGCTGCAACCCTGTGGACGTTGCCAATTGGTAAGCCGAAAGTTGGCATTGATAACCCTCTCGCAGAAGTGGGAGTTGTACGCAAGAGTGTGAAAAAAACTCTCCACCGGGAGAATTGCATTCTGAAACCAAATTCTAAGACCTCGCACGAGATCATCATTACCAAAAACGGTGTAGAAGGCGAAATCGCGTGGCAGTACCAGCCAATCAGAACCCCCGTGGATGACTACTCCGTCCAGCGGAGGACGTACACCAGCCCGCCACACGTAATTCCCGCATTGGACAAAAGCATATTGCAGACCTTCGGAGTGAATGTATCTAAGGCTCAAAGTTACCACCGACGAAAAGAGTAACCCACTTAAATATCTCTTCAGCCGTCTGTTTCACAAATATCCGTCCGCGGTGGGAGTCAAGCAGGCGCACCAGTGTTTCAACTGGCCTAAAAAAATCGGAACGCAAAGGCCAAAGCTTACATTACTGGCAGATCAGTTTCACTAAGGTTGATGAAGAAGTCCCACTTCCAGTGGGGAAAGTTATAGAAGAGGTCTTCCAGAATGGAGAGCAAGAGATCCAACAAACTGGGTGCACCCCAAACTGGATTTTGACGGTTAGAGGCTACGTGTACGTTGTTTGGGAACAGTTTGGCTAGGCTTTGGCACCGAGAGTATAGATAGTCACTTTTCTAGAACCATGTTGGTGTACAGTAGAAAGAGACGTTGAACCACATAAAAGCTTGCCAAGATAGCATACCAGATCTACGTGGATGTAGAAGTAGTTTGAGGTGTGATAAAGAAGACGGAACATTCTCTGGACATGTCGCCAACTTCTACCTGTAAATACAAGCACGTAGACGATTTTCACATTGTCAAACTCCTCAGATGAAATCGAAGACAAACGGCTCAATGGTACGACGGGGGCCACTGTAGCTAAAATATTTGACAATCAGAGGATATCAGTCATGTCATTGTTAATAAATTCTGAAGAAAAGTAAGGCTTGTTTTCGAACGATAGCCCACAGTAGAAAGGTTGGACACGTTAGTCAACCACTGTGCTGAACGAGGACTTTTGATTGATCCAGTTCCACCATTCCGTACTGGTCTTAGGCCACAGCAACAAGGACAAGCTTCGAGGATAAAATAGTGCACTTAAGTACTATAGTATTCCATTAGTTATTTAGCTCTCGCACCTCACCGATTTGCTTGAAATGATCCAATACTATAAGAGTAATGGCATCTATTGGCGTCAGACACCAGTTTCAGTTTAATCACCTCAGTCCCAGATCGGTTCTTCTCCGTGACTCACTTAAACGGGCAGAAACTCAAAACAAACCAAACCATAAAATCATCGTCAGATTGAATCATCTACTGAAATACCTTGGCTACATTAACTTGTTCTACAAAGATCATAAGCGAAAACAAGGTACCACTAGTTATCAACAGTTTAACAAGAACAACAAGATGCTTAGGAGTATCGGTGACACAAAAGCCAAAAGCAAACTAAGTTGAACGACTGAACAATATACGTAGGGAAATCAAGAATTTCTTAATCACTAGTTTAGTAAAAAAAACCAAATAAACTAATTTGGTAAGGAGTGATTTTGCGGTAACTGTCAACCAGTAACCACGCGCTACCTCGATGGATCATATATTCAATAGAAGAGGAAGTGCTTAAAACAAAGGTTCACGCGAGACAGATAGAAAAATACCCAGGTGGTAAAGTTTTTGTAAGAGGATATTAGCCACAAGCTAATTCTAAAGTTCTGGTTAAAACTCGTTGAGAAGGAAACTAAATTAGACGAATGGAATATTTTTGAGGTAGAGACCAGTTTTCAGGACACCACTTGACTTGCACAAAACATCGAAGCAATCCCTTTGCGTGCCGTTCCTTCCTAGCTAAAAGTGGATTTTAACTACACTGGTTATAGAGATTGCATACAAATTATGTTTGTTTCAGAATAAATTGCACAATAAAAATCGAAGTGGGACACACCGAGAGAAGAGGCTAATATAGGGGAGCCAACAACGCCGATAGTAAAGACATCGATGGCCGTTTCGCCACCGCAAGTCATAGCCGAAGGATCCCCAGGACATGCGACGGTGCCGCAAAGCAAGGAGGGGAGCATGAAGACGGGCAATCGTCGATCACAGTAGCAAAGAGAGCCTTCTGCTAAACCCGCGAACGTCAAACCTGCCCATCGGCAGGTACGTACGCAGTGGTCAGGTGAGTTGCGCAATGTGTCGTTATAAAACACTAGGCGAAGGGGTGGATGTGCTCGCTCGTAGTAGAAACAGCCTACGTGACGGCTCTCTTCGTTTAGTGCGGCTACACGGAAAATGCAACTGACTTACAACTAACAAAAAACGGACAATCGATTTAATCCAAACCAGTACAACGCAACTTTCTTAAGAAAAGAAAAATGCATCATAGATCTGTTTCAGCAATTCAATGAAACAGCAAGCTTCACAAACCTAGCTTGGGGCATCGGTTTGGCAGTCGCACAGGCTTGAGGAATATGCCATCATTGATAAGTCCTGAGACAAGATCTGAGCAATCTTCACGAGACCAATTGCTTAAGTTTGCATATGTCGTGAGGTGGGGGAAACCAGTTCCTTTTGCATGGCACAATTTGCGGATCTACGGGCAAAGTAGTTACATGCTGTATCAAGAAAACTTGCCCATAAGAAATTAGATAGTAATATGACAAAGAGCAATAAGAAGACCGATAGCTTAGCACTTAGAAGAGGGGAACGAAAACGAACGAACAACATTGCTCCTAGGTTCTTTGTAAAACCGTGGAGTCGATCTGGATAACCACACCAAATCTCCTGATTTCCGAGGCTAAAATTAGTCAACAGAAACCAAGCAAAGGAAATCACTCAGCTTTCGATACCACGAATTAGATTTCCACGGCCCTGAGGGAAGCTAGGCCACCAAAATAAATGCAAATGGAAGGAACGAAATGGACTTTGTATAAAATACCATCATGCGCGCAAAACGCCACAGAAAACGCAGCTTTGTAAAGCAGGTAAGACCCACACCTAAGATGATGCAATGCGCCCGAAGCAGCGTGATTGACCAGCTGAATCCGAGTCACTGCAAAACCGCCAAAATCACAAGCACTTGCTTTTTGTATTGGTCACCATAATCAACCAATGACCTACTCCCTATCGATCGATTCGACTGTGCAAAAATCGCATGAAAAGATGAGAAGTTTGACTTCAACAAACAACAACAAATGCTTAAGCTGTGCCCTAGTGGAATGCTCAGTCCATTAGTCGAGAACAACTATAAAGAGTTTGAAAATTTGTCAATGAATAAGTAACTTACATAAACAAAACCTTTGGCATTCGTTTGCCAAAAACCGTGGTTGCTGAATGCTCATTAACTAAATTCCAATTTACGCCACAGTGATTTTAGCCTTTTAAATCTGTTCTGCTCAAAACACTGTTTTTGAAAAAAAGGCACGCAGCTAATGATATTATCAGTAAAAATTATTCTTTTTTAAAGATCATTGCCAAATTAAAATAGGTGACAAGTCTGCGTTTCAGATTTGGTCCTGGTAGCAGCCATGGGATCGATAGTTCTTTACTTGTATTCCTTTAAGCGGCGGCCTGCATCTGGATTGGAAATCGTGTTTTGCGAGTTAAGTTTCTGGACATGGAGCCGCCATTCATGATAAAGCTGATGGCCTCATCTGTTTCGATCGCCACGGTTGCGGGATCAATAATTCGTAGGATTCTTTCAAGTGGCAAACTTGGCATCGTCGATAAAGGTGTCAATGACTTGCAGACTCAGGCTGATCGAAGTGTGCAGCACTGTATTGTTACCTCACTTTCCAAGAAGTTCCCAGGAATTTGCATAATCGGTAGTTTGTTTAATTTCCTTCCAACTTCCTTAAGTATTGTCAGATTTGCGCCAATATTTTTGCCTTGCGAATGGACCGTTCATTTAACTTCCTTTGAGGTATATTTTGTATGCCTTTATGCTTTGTTTGGGGACGTTTCTATCCTTACCTAGCAATGTGTAACTTTTACTGTCACTGCTTGCTGTTTTGGTCTGTTTTATTGACGTCCATTTTCGTTTTGTAAATAAACTGTGTTGTCGTAGGAGAGGAGGATTTAGGCAACAACGAACAACCCTATTCTGAGTTAGTGGAGGATACCGATCCATCTGTACTAGCTAAAAATTGTCCAAAGGGTCTGGAATCTACAACTGTGGATGATGTCGTTGTGTGGGTTGATCCTTTGGATGGTACTAATGAATTCGCGCAGGTCAGTCAGGATTTCTCACCTTGTGGCAGTTAAATCCACCCCAAACGGTGTTTTTCAGACATTGTTTTATGTTAGTTACCCACTTTAGACTGCCTTTTTTCCTGCTGGTTTGTATTCGTTTTATCGTACATGCATATCAGCTGGGGTTTATAACTTACTTTGTTATTTGACACGATTGCCCATCGAAATTGAAATGGATAAAGAATACAATCGTAAAGTAAATCGAAAATAATCACTCAAAGATCATCACGTTGCCATGGCTGCTGCTCAATTTGTCACTTCCTCGATCTTGATATGCCTGCACTTGAAGTACCTCTTCTTCTGTATCTGTTCTTGTGGTCTAGGGTGTATTGGAGCATGTAACAATTCTTATCGGGGTTTCCGTGCAAGGTCGAGCTGTGGGCGGAGTTGTTTGCCAGCCCTTTTACATGGCTGACTTCCGCGGGTTTATCGAAAATGCCGGGGAACAGGAGCGTCATCCACGAGTCGAGGAGACGCATCAGCGTCTCATCTGGGGCCTCGAGGGTCTCGGAGTGTTTGGCCTTGCTGGTGAACCGATTGCCAAAGCGCCCGTCTTTTCCCCCACCACTGGTGATGAACGTGCCAACTGCATCGTTTGCACCAGATCCCACTCAACACCCACCGCTGCTGCTGCTATTGAATCTTGCGCTCCCTCCAAGGTTAGATTACACTTCATACGGTCTTGGATCCAGATGTAACGAAAAGTACTTTTAGTATTTTCTTATTCGACTCGATAGCCTGAACACTTTCCCCAGTGTAATTGCTAAGTAATCGCTGTCTTCACTCCCAATCTACTGAAATTCCGACTAATGAACCAGAGTTCATAAAAGTCCTCACAAAAATTAGAGCTAGATGGAAGCTGGTGGCATATCGCCCGATAATTTGGCTGGTATGGGCGAATTAAGGAAATATGCTGTGTTAGCTTTTTTGGAACAACAATAGTGGTGTTAACTAGCCTAGCTTTTCTGCAAATGTAATAATTAGGCGGATGTAGCATGTTCGGCTGTAAGGAGGGATTACTGCCGCCTTGAGAAATCGTGCACAGGTAAAATGAGATGATGCGTGTAGGTGCATCACCTCTGAAATGGGTACAAAAAATCTTCTTGACAGCTAGCGAATAGGGATGGCGTATGTTTTAGGTACAACATATGAGGACGCTCGTCTACGCTTGGCCATCTGCTTGTTTGGGGACGCTCGTCTGCTATCGTTCAGGTCTACGCTAATTTTAGTTGGGTGGCTGATTAAAGGCAGCAGAGAAATTGCTCACAAGTTGGGAGACAACGGCTTGATAATGTCGTAATCGTCGACATCGACCTTGTCAAAGAGGTTATGCACTGGATCCTCATCTCCCGGAAGTTCTAACTGGTTTTACATTACTTGTGTTTGCATCGTTGTCGTTAGATCTTCCTTTTCAACCTCACTGCTTCCCACTTCTCCATCACCTAACGTTGAAGCTGTTGCAGAACCCAGTTAATTAAATGTAAAGGTGGGGAATTAGGATAAAGGAAAATCAGTTGATTTACCGAACTCGCCTATTACGTGGATTGGTAGCGACTGATGTCATGATGAAATTATCGAGAGGGTATAACGGCGGTTATGATGGTGAGGACAAGGCTGATAGAGGAGGAGAATGCTAGAGCATTTGTCGTTGTTGCCAGATTTGCTTCTACGCTGTATTTGTGCTGATCCGTGGAATGCATTGTCCAGCGGGAGTCGTGATTGAAGGCTAGGCGGGATACCTTTCTTTCTTTCATTCAAGCAAACGGTACATTTAACAATGGCTACGACAGGAATAACAACTAACTCGGTGTCAAAGTGGATTATACCAATAGAGATTGAGTTGCCTCCGAGTATTTTTGGCGAGTGGAATTTGGTTTTTCTGAAACAGTACTCTGCTGTGGCTGAAGCATAGGCGTTTTTAATAAAAGCTTCAGTGATTGACGTTCACTTAGAGTCGAAGAGAGAATGGTGAGGTGGTCATGTAAAACTTGCCCCAAACGGGCGCACTAGAAACAGACTAACTGAGTCTTCATCTTGCTTTGATAAACGGGGTGCTCAGCTAGCGAGGATGCGACTAATGCGTGCATAATATGCGGGTGATCTTATTTTTCTGTTTTAATATTTAAATCGAGCACCGAATGGGAACTGCAACATTTTACGCATTGACCCTATTGAATGGACTAGTCGAGCGAATGATCGGTTTCTCATATGTATTTATCGTTAACGTACAACTTCGATTTTTGAGCCTAAAAACAGGGTCCGTGACGGAATTCTTTTAGTTATCTGAAAAGGTTGGTAAAATCGTGGTTTAGCATTAATTCTTTTAAGCTACGAAAGTTGCGACAGAAGTATGTTAATTTTTTCCTTGGATGTGGAGACCACACTGCTATCATTGATCCTTTCTTAGTACTAAATGCTTGTGAAAATCATCTCTGGTAATGGGATGGTAAGTCATAACCTGAATGCCTTTCCGTAAATAGGTCTACCGGTTAGGTGGATGTGGTTTCAAAATGCTGATGTTGCTAGAGGGCGTGGCACACGCCTACGTCTACGCCAGTACAGGCTGCAAGAGGTGGGACACGTGTGCGCCCGAGGCCCTGATCAACGCCATCGGCGGTCGAGTGAGTGGCGTGGATGGACAAAGTTACAGCTACGCGGGCAACGTTCAGCCCATCGACGCTCGTGGTGTTGTCGCTACTCCTACTGCCGCCTGGCATTCTGCATACATCGCCCGAATACCTCAATCAGTTGTCGACAGTCTCTGCGCCTCCGCCCCCTACAACGAGTAGCTCTGCGCCTCTTGCGTTTTTCTTGACCTCATTTTTAACTTCTCGGCTGAATTATTTTTGGTTGCTTTTAATATTGGTGACGATAGTTGTTGACAATTTTGCAGAAATTCCTGTGCCTCTGATTCTCCGTATTAAGATTTTTCACTTGAAGTTGTATTCAGTTGTGCAAGATTTATTGATAGAGAATTCCCTATCGTAGACTTTGCGTAGGCGTAACTTTGTTGGGTTTTGTCTTACAAGGCGTTTAACTTATCCTGCCATTAAAATAAGAAAATTTCTGTCCATTGAATCTGAAACCCTAGGTGGATAGCTTCTTGCGCCATGTCAGTTCTTCTATATGTTATGACCTTGATAGCTAACACTTGCAGGAAATCAAATTTTTGATGTTGCATAAATTACCAACTCGGTTTTACCATCATACTGGTGGTTCTTTCGTGAAAAGTCACTAGGGGTGATTGGTGATTGAATTTCTGGAATGAACGACAGGTCCTCATGTAAGTCAAGCTGCTAGATATTGCAGTGGTAACTTGATGCAAGAACTAGAGAAGTATTTACGAAATCGATTTCGGTAAATATTCCACTGGTTTTATAAGATGATCAATCAAATAAAAGCCGTCACTAATTAGTCGAAAACTATCCCATCGTTTCAAGCCACTGATAACAACGGAAATGCTTTTCCGGGCCGCTATTTCATATTTACTAGCTCGGATTAGGTTGCTTGCCGTTTGATGTTTGGAGTTTGTTGCAAATGAAAGGTGAACGAATTTGCAATTCGTAAACAGGCCCTACCTTCGTCAGGATACAAATTAAAGCCCAAAATGCTAGTAAGAGGAAATCTGAGCGCACTAGTAGTTTTGCGTTACGCCTGAAGCCGTATTTAACCCTAGTGATGAGTTCGATACTACCTGTATCCCGCCCTCCCGAATCAGGTTAAAAGATAATCGGTTTTTGAAACATCTTACTAACAACCCAAAGCCTTTTGTCTTTAACACAGAAAAGCACGACATAATCATTAACTAAATTCACCACATCGTAACAAATTCTGGGTTGACTGCTTGTAATCAGTTTGCGTAATTACCATCTTTAGGGATAGTTCCCGTTTCAATAGTCGATATTGCCTACCCACGTCTCACCTGCCGTTTTTTTTCAAAAAACAGTGCAACCAGTTTGCCAACAGAATGAGGGTATTATCCCACCGAGTTCAATGACTTCTTGCAAATACTTAACTCACAGTCCACAGTTACGGAAACGGAAAAGTGGTAGGATTAGACTTTGATTACACAAGCCTACAATGAACCTCCTGCAGGAAGCCTGAGCTTCCAAAAAGTCAAACCATATGCATTAACACTAACAAAGCATCCATTTGATAACAATAAATTCATGCGAAGACAACGAAGAATACAGAATGGCACTTTACTATCTGCAACTGATTACTACCTGTAGTTTGCACGTCACACAGCAGATAAACAAAGGACCGGGAAAGCCGCTTTCCACAATTATTAAGATTGAAATGAGAATAAAAGCGACAATAATTCTTCGCAGTTTTTTATACAGTTCGCACTGAACAATGACACGACGAAATCACTTTCCTTCCTCAATTGCTTCTGTGATGAAGGGATGTGTGAGGGCATCGTTCAGTGAAATTCGTCTGCTTGGATCAAGAGCAAGCATCCTATCCAGAATGTCCCTAAACTGGTGCACCTTCTTCAACAGTGCTGGAGTCAGTTGATTATCCGATGTGAGGTCACCCAGTAGGTCCCGCGTGAGTTGGACGTTTCGAATCACTGTCGTCTTCGGCTGAAACCAGGTGAAATGAAATCACAAAGAGCTACTCACCAAATACAACTATGGAAGTTGAAAAGCATACTTTATGAGTAACCTTGTCGACGTCATGATAGAGGAAATTGCACTGTTCATCGAAATGAGCATGACGCAATGTACCCCGACGAACAACGCGATTTGGAATACGTCCACGCGTCTCCATGATAAGACGAAGCATCTCATTATTGGTCTTCCCAGGGAACATGATCCGTCCAGTGTAGAGTTCGAACAAAGTCACTGCTGTGGACCACAGATCGACATTGAAGTCATAGGGCAGACCCAAAACTGGACGACGGGAGGGCGAAAAGGAGAGAAGCCACACCAATTAAAAGGGTGGCGGAAAATCCGCACAGTCTAGTAATCACTCAGCTCCTGATGGATTTTACGCTCAAGTGGCAAGCTTGCTCACAGGACTACTGAGACAGCGGGTCCACTGCAGCCACGATAACCCGAACCAATGAGCACAAAAATATCATCACTATTTACACGAACGCCTAACTCTCACTCCGTACATGACTAGCAGAGTACTAAAGGTTTAAACACTGCGATTCAGATGATCAAAGCATATAATGAAGAACTCCAATGTGCCCCTGAAACCGGGTCATTATCCCAGCAAACTAAGTCAAAAATGGCGTAACCCTAAAAACTGACAGAGAAGAGTACGACTCGGACAGCGCTTACATAAATTTTTTTGGCAAAGGCGTCACATCTGCAGATAACTGGTAGATTATGAGGGATCTAGACGATTTTTTTTAGTTCGAGTAAAGTGAATAGAATGTGCGCCAAGAAGGCACATTGGCCATTTGGTATGGATTAAGCTTACACATCCCCACCACTTAGCTTGGAACTAAGCAAGCCCACATTTCTAAGTACGATCACCCTACAAACTAAGCTATGAGCGCGATCGATTTGGGTTTTTACAAAACTACCTAATAAACCCAAACCAATTTTCATGTGACTTGAATCCGTATGGACTGAGATTCCTATGAGAGAAAAGTGAAAAATTTAAATAGTCAAAAAGGTAAAAGATTAGTATGTTGGCCCATCGCTTTACCATATGGATACACGAGAAAGCTCAACTCTGTTCGCAGTATTGCCAGGACAGTAGTGTATGTGGTATCCCGCCGGAGTCAAACTGGTGGATGAGAAGCAAAAACGCAGTTAAAAAGGATGGGTTGGGGAGGAAAAAGAGCAGGAGAGGAGAGGAGACAACTCAGGGCAGATAAAGAAAGCACAAGAGGATTGACTTACTGATTTCAGGTGCACGATAAAAACGCGAGACGAGGTAGGGCGTGGGCTCATTCTCCTGCACCGAGCAGGCGGATCCAAAATCGGAGAGTTTGAGGGTGATCTTACTCTCATTAACCAGCACGTTGTCCGGCTTGATGTCGGCGTGGAGTATGTTACACTTACGCAAGAGCTTGAGGGCCAGTAGCAGTTGGTGAGCGTAGGAGCGCACTGCGGTGATGTGAAGGCCCACATTGCGACCGTACTTCTTCAGCACCTCCCGCAAATTCATGTTCATCGATTCAAACACCATGCAGAGGTGATTCTTGTGGAAGAAGTGCCGGTACAGGCGCATGCAGTGGTACCGGTCTTGAGGGTCCGTGTCATTCAGCTTCTTCAGTACCTCCAACTCCTGCAGACCCGACTTGTGCCTACGTACACGTACATCCGCGCACACACACACAGGGATTAGATAACAAAGCATACGCTGAAATCTCCCCCATCAGATTTAAACATGAACATGAAAACAGGCGTGCATTTGGACCTTATCAATAATACGAACATCACTATTATTTAAGAACCAATTCAGCTATTCAAATCAAAGGGGGTCTAACCTAACTGTCATCCAAAGTTGTTTTTCAGGCCCCCACTTATAACTACCTGCGATGCTGCTAGATCATGATTTAACTCCCACTAATTCTACCATCGCACCGAGTTATATCTTCGCTTTATAAGAGGCCACAACTTTCCCTCAAATTCCCACAGCATCACACGCACTCGGCCTTGGGAGTCAAATCCTTCCGAATGCATAGAAGCCGACTAATGTTGAAACAAATGTGCACAAGCGAAAACAAAGCCACTTATGCTACAAACTGATAGAAAAAAAACACGTTCATACAAAAAGCAATGCAAAGAGGCATACCGATAGATGTGCCGAAGATAAGGTAAGGAGTGGCTTACATGACTTCGTTGTTACGAATGATCTTGATGGCCACCTCGAGATTACCACGAGCACTATCGCGAGCACGAACAACATTAGAAAAAACACCATGACCTGTGTAGCCGTAAACAGCATAGCGCTTATCCAACACCTCGCCAATACGCACACCTATATTCAAAAAAAGATGAAAATTGCACCAAATAAATATGAACTTAAAGAATGTTAAGGAAAACACAAAGTTTGCACGTATTATCAAAAGCAAGATCCACCTACGATAGTAGCCCTCGGCATCATCCCAGTTGTCCACAAGAGAATGGTTTTCCGACGCCATTGCCCGCGGATCCATGGTTCCCGGCACGCTGTTCGCTGGAGCGGCTGGCAGTTCACCAGAGAATATGTCAATAGCGAATTTATTCGAGGAAGGCTGAGCTACCTCGTTCGTAAAAGGTTTGGCGTCTCGATTATCAGACGACTTAGCTGCGTGGGCAGTGTGGTCATGCAGAAAAGCGACCGCTGCAGGAGCCTGAATACCGGACATGCGTCCATTCGGAGAGCCGTCAACAGCATCTGAAAGAATGACAACAGTTAAGCTATTCAGAGCAAAGTGCAATGAACTCACCAGCAAACAGGGCTGATTCTGACTTGGGAATGGGTCTAGTGACGGATTTCATAAGCTTTTCTTCGGAAAAGGCTTCTACCACCTCAGGTTCTTTGGGAGACAAACCAGGGTCCGGGGATGGAGTAGTGCTAATGTATCGGAGAGACTCCAGAAGCTTCTGTCTCTCCAGACGACGCCGCTCAATTATGGCTTCCACATCCTCTTCTGATTCATTCAACTCAACATCACTAAGGGCAGTACTTAATCAATCGACATAACTACCTTTGCTCTGATGATTTCTTGGAGTCCCCATGTCGCCCTTTGTGGTGATGCTTCTTATGACGCTTTTTGTTCTTGTTCTTTCCACTTTCTTGAAGTCTATGATGTCGAGACCTGTCCCTCCTATCAGCCACAGAGTGAGGATCACGTTCGTGGGTGTTTTTTAAATGGTTCTCGTCTGATTTTCTTGGTTCTAGGTCCTGCCGAAGACGCTCCATCTTGTTTCGTAGGTAAGCATTGAGGTCACTGTGTTGGAGACGTTCCCTACGTCTTAGTGGACTTCGAGAACGACCACGATCGCGTTCTTTTCCAATCCGTGAATAATAGCTACGATGGCTGTTATCACACCGTTCCTCTCTGTTTAGAAGTCGATAAGGTTCGCCTCTTCGACTAAGAATTAAAAAAATATCAAGGTCGAAAAACACTACGACACCAGTTCAACTTTTAAAAATTGTCAGAATGAAACATGGGACCTCATCTTAAAAGACCTGCCAGTCGCTATCAAAATCTCGGGTTGATTCAGAAACTACTTGATAAATATTTATTCCCTCTTCTAACAGTAGCGCAAATTTAAGCACCAACCTCTTGGAATTACTTGCCTTTCGTTTAGAGAATGATTAAATGAACAAACTGTGGGTAACTACAGCAGAACTGATGACATTAATCAAAGTCCCAAAACTCTAGTGAAGCGTCAACCAGACACCTATGAGTCGAACGCTCACAAGCAAACTATAACCAAAAACGTGTTTTGTCTTACGCATCTGTGACTCTTTAAGTATAAATCTACCTTGAGCCCTAAGCAAGACGGAAGCGAAGAACGCCGGACCCACCTCATCCTCACACGAAAAGGCACTTTGAACAAGCCAACTAGCTAAAACAAATTACGATAGTCATCTACATTATCAGGGCAAAAAGAACATAAAAGATTGTTTCATATGAAAATCTTAAACAACATTATGCTTAACTTGTATTTTTGGCCCATACGCATAGGTATTCAAGTAGAAAAAAATAGCCGCATTAGAGCACCAAAATTTTGTGCAATTGCAGGAAACTTCACTAATATTTTTCCAACTTTTATAAAAGGGAATTCAAAGCCACAGCATATTAAAGGCTTTTAAAAGCTATGTTTGCCGGCCAAGAGCTGTACTGTTATTTATCCAAAGCCGTTTATTGCAATTGCCGTTAAATTTTGCGCAGTCAACTCATTCCCTCATGCTTTAATTTGCTCAACACTTGTTGACTATGATTGTACATATAACTTTACTTGACTTTCTTCTATTTGTGGATGTCTATGCTTCCCAATGACCAAAATTTCCCCCTCTGTCCTCCGCTTCATGATTTGTATGAAGCCCATCAGAATTAATTCATCACCTTGAGAATATAGAACCGTCAAGCCAAATAATTAAATTCCATTCCCTTACCTTCTCTACAAATTCTGGCGTTAAATGCATGCTGGGTAGTTTTTAGGATATCGCAATATTTTCTACTGCTGGCTAGTATCGCGAGCAGTTGTATCTCTCAACAATTAAACCTCCAAGTTAGCTAGTCTTCACTGCGTGGCTTTCTACTTTGTTCACATTATTACTGAAATGGATCACAGTACTTGTCATAGTATGGTCTGTTGGTCCCGCCTGTAGGTTACGCTTTAGTAGATTAGGGGATGTTAATTTTCTTGGATAAGCATACGTGTGATGCAATCAGAATCAGAAACGGTCTACTAGAATTAATCTGAATTTTTAACATGATTGAGTTCCTGAGGATATTTTATTTCTACGATGGTGTGCTCCCTTCCAAGTATGGTTGCAAAGTGGCGATATTTGCATCATCCGCCGACAAGTAGAATAACACTCGTTTGTGCAGTCGCACAAATTATTTGCTCATATGAGATTCCAAGTTCATTTGTCACAATTTAGAGAAAACTTTCTTGAAATTTAGATAGTTTTAAGCTGCTCTTTAAGAAGTTAGTGATATTGTAAGTAGTACCTGCAATACCAAAACTGTAAGCAATGTTTAAAAATATCCCACTAGTGCGCATACCTTAATTGGTACCAAAAACTGAATTTGTAGCTTTTTCACAACTAGGGAAAGCCATTAAATCGGGTGATTTTCTTGACTACTGTAGGTAACTTTTGAAGTCCTAATTAATTTTCTACTAGAAAAAATGATTTTTTATCTAGTTGGACCTCTCGTTAAAAGCTAGGCAATTAGCTATTGCTCTACATAAGAGAATTCAATATGCTTTCAAAAAAAATAGTTGAGTGGAGTCTGTGAGGAGCTCATTTTAGAATACAAGTTAGTTTTAAGGATACCCAAGCAACAGCTATGTTAACCATGACAGGTATCTGTAATTAACAGCATGCTTAATCCAGTTTTCTCCAGGTCAGGTATTGAGGGTTCAAAAGTCCATGGTTTGACAGATGATTAGGATCCCAGAGAGGATACCTGGTCTTTACTGCAAATCAAATCATATCCGTATGTTTGTAATGAGGTTCCAAGGTGACGAATGTAATATGGAACCAAAAATTCCATAGATGTTATTTTAGTTCTACAAAAAGATTGCAGGAGGTAAGGAGTTGTAAACCGCGGTCTTTAGAGCAGAACCTTTATTTCATCTTGAGCTGTTTATCATTCTACAGTTGGAAACACACCCACAGATAACTTCAAACAATTAGAGCAATCTTGCGAACTAGTTCAGTCTTACTTCTTTCCTAGTTCAGAAGACGTTGTTTAGTTGTACAGATTATGCACGCCAAAAGTGATTTGACATTAGACGCCTAAGTTGGCATCAAGGAATGACAAAAAATGCCATGTAAACTTTATTTTGACCCATTTCTGATTTTTAAACATTGACTTGTTCAGATCAGGAAAACATTAAAAAAAGATTTTCATGTGCACTAACAGACGAATACATGGAACTGTAAAATTTACAGACCAGAGTTCATAGCCAGAGAAAAATTTGTAGAATTGCATATTTGATAAACACTACAGGTATGAACCTTGAATGGGAAAGGGATGGGAGAGTAAAAGAGGTAGAAACAGTTAATAATAGGCCTGGGAAGGGTGAATACCAGAACTGTAAGGGAACCGAAGACACGTTGCCAAAGCTAAAGAAAGAAAAGAGGATTCTTGGGCTCTGTTTCAGCTTTATCATCTAGGTAAGTTGTGGAATCTCGACAATTAACCGAGGAAGCAAGAGCAAACTAGGCTCTTAAAGGACAGTCAATGGCCGAGTACACAGTCCTGGCATCCATTTATCCAAGGAAAACTTGGGTGGTGTGTCTCCAGTGTGCGAGAATATCTACTACTCTTTTTCCCAGTTCACCTGTAAACTTCTATCTACCACCGAACAAACCTCCTCTTGTCCAATACTGGCAAAAAGGGAATAAGCCACTGGACAAGAAGGGATATTGACGTTAACGTTGTCAAAGAATGCACTTTGAGGACTTCAGTTCCTGGGGTTGATGAGTGGGTTTCCATCGCTTCAATGAACATTGTTATACCTCCCCATCCGTTACAATACCCGTCTATTCTAAAGCTCTTTTACGGATGGTAGTTGCTTGGGTTAGGAGTTGGCAATAAAATGGGAGGTCTACTAAAAATTTACCCATTCTGTCTACCATGTAGGGCATTGATGGCAGTGTTCTCGATGATGAGATTGTTGGATGGAGGTGAAGGCTTCCAGACCGATAAAAATGTAGGAGAGGATGAAGACGGAAGCGCTTATTTTGGTTGTGATGAGGTGGATGGCAGTGACAGAGGTTATTTCAAAATAGCTTGCTATTTATTCTGGACTAAATAACTAAAAAAACCAATGACTCTAGGGGCAAAAGTAAAATTTGTACAAACGTGCACAAAAAATCAAATGCGATTTTAGAACGCGGTAGAACGCATCAGAAATCGATTGAGATCGCTAATTTCTATTGAGCAAAATTAAGACAGATCTTCATTACGTGGCAATTCTAAGCCACAAAAACCGTGTTATCCATTTGATGCCAATTTAAAAAACCCAAGCCGTCACAAAGAATGAAGCTTTATTAAATGCAAAGTGGCGACTTCGGTTTTTTATGATTTATGCAAAGGTAACTGTATGAACGCAATGGTGGTGAGCCATTTTCATGAAAGATGACTTTGGTTCGAGAGATCAAAGCGAAGTCCCTATTTAACATTGATTTACGGCACATGGCAAACATTATTGATTTAAGTAGTGCAAGATTCTGGAAAAAATGCTTTTGTTACAACTGAGTCTTTCGTATTAGCCAATTGATGCATCACATTTGTTAATTGCCGGAGTTAAATGTGTTTCTAGCATATCAAAAGAAAACTACACTTTAAAACAGAGGTAAACAGTCTCATAACTTGTAATTTTGATTAATTCTTGGAGGTATGGCAAGCAGAAAAAGATGACAGTGCTAAGGTATTACCTGCAACCAATCATTAATGTATCCTATATTTCGAGTTCAGCATGAAAGCTTTAAATCCGATACCAACCGGGTGAGTTTGAGCAATTGATTTAAACTATTACTAGCGTAAGAAGCTTATCAACGAGGGCCAGTAGGTTGAAACGCTCTGGTTAGAGTTCGGCAAGAGAGGACCAATGCATTTCAGTAAGTCCAATTTCCTTCTCATGCGGTCTTTATGACACAGTAAATAAAAAGTCGAAAGCTTTGATCTTTGCCTTGACTTTAACATTAAGGCTCTAGCGTGTGACATGCCCCAAAACAGATTACCAGTAAATAAGTCTGCGACACTACAGGTTCGCTCATTACTACCGCCTTTAAGCTGCTTAAGGATTGCACAAAAAACTCAATTTTATTCTTTAGACCTCGTGCGCTTATGCAGCTAATTGAGTACAAAACTTGATTAAACCACAATAGTTTTCATAAATGCTTTCATTTTTTCGATTGCAACATTCTTCCCAAGTAGTTGGAGCACCGCATCTGTCAATCCATACACGGGTTAGAACAATATTTTTATAATAAGTGGAACCTATTGGCACTTTCTTCAGCTTTAAGTCAATGCCTGATATTCCATAACAAAAAATACGCTAATGTCGCTGGAATAACTTGGCCATTGAGCTCTTTTGTTCATCTCTGGAATAAGTGTATTTTTACGCTAGATCAGGCATAATGCTCAGGATCGATATATTTGCGTTGTTAGGCAATCAGCTACTACGAGTTAAGTCCCGTTTTGCTTTATCTATCACACCGGATTGGCAGTGGAACTGCAAATCCCACCACAAACGTATATCGACATGCAGTTGATCCCATTGGCTGACGCATTAAGCACCAAGGTCAGATTTGCCGAGTCAATGCATCCTTAGTGGGTGAAACACACTTTTGAGGGTTTTGAGGCGCGCACGTATGCTGTTTGTCTTGATGCATCTCCCAACCATAGCTATTTCCAATATTAGCTTGAAGCAGATTAAAAATTCTTCTACTAATTTAAAACAAATTACCAGTTCATATGATTGAAGCTAAAGTTAGTCTGTTTCGTGTTCTGTCATTTCATATAAAACGCAACCAGAAAAAGTCAGGTAAAGCAAAACTTGTTGCGAGTAGATAAATCTTCAGAAGTAGGTACGTGTTTAACACTCGCGCTAATATGTGTGTTTAGGCAGAAGTGTAACTCGTGGTACACAAACTAAAACTGGAACGAAGTTGAAAAGCCATTATAATCAAAGGTTACCGGAATTAGTCCTTTCAAGTTAAAAAAATGGACCTCAAATATTCATTCTTCATCATAATCTTCGGAACATTCAGAAATTAGTACCTTCATAATCATTTAAGCATAGCAGCGCCAATTAATTTTCCGAGGCTAATTAATTGCATTACTAGTCACCCCTGGAGGGTTTTATGGCAAAAAAAATGCAAATTTTACTCAGAATGATAAATAAATACTAATAATAAGGCTCAAATATTTGACAATATTAGCACTTTAGTAAGAAATGAAATAAATATGTACATAAATGTGATACTATAAAAATGTTCTTGTAAATTTGCGTTTTGGAATCGTCATTTATGTTCATGACTAATCGGCTGACGTGAAAAAGAAGCAGTTTTCCCACAATTCAGCTCCATAATTTGCTCAGCATTGCAACCTTTTTTGTTTTCGGCATGCCGAAATAGTTTTTGATTTTCTAAACGTTTTGAAAAGTTGCGTAGCACGTTAACTCTAGTTGTTGTTACTTTGAAGTTCTTTTTTTACTGAAGTTGCATCTGTTATGATGTTTTAATACTTTTCGGACACGAGTAACAAACAAACATGGTTTTGTTATTATTACTACAATTACGCTTGCAAATATGAATTAGGGTGTACATATTTTGCTAAGAGGACGACGGGAGTGTTTAAAATCACGGAAGGGAAATCACTTTCAACTACTTAGTACACTTCATTTTCTTGAAATCTTAAAGCCATGAGGATATTCTAAGTTCTTCCACAATTCCTACCATACGGACTACCTGTATGCATTTCATCCTATCAAAACAATGTCAACTGCTGTAAATACATCATTACGCCTGTCATGCAGACTCCGCCAATTAAAAGTCAACAGCCAACTTCTTTTCCATTAAGCATAATTAAGTTAAACCCCTACAAGCCCTCCACCAGAATTGTTTTAGCTTGCATGCAAATGCTTTTTAAACTACTCCGAACCACCGACACTTAAGTGTTTTGTAAGCAAGCACCCAGTTTGTACTAAATTTGCATGCCAAAGCACATCAGTAAGTAAAAAAATAATGATTCCCAATGGTAGACGTCGGCGTGCATGGTCCTGTGCCCTTATACAAAAGTTGCGACGGCATTGTTTGTGGTGGATATTTTATGGTCGCACTTATTTTAGAAAAAGTATGTGACTGCATTGATTAGTTATTAGATTTATGGCAAGATACCAATGTGCACGGTTTATAATGCTCCTCATTTACAATTTACTAGATCCAGAACCTGGTACGTATATACTTGCCAAAATTGTGTGGCATCAGTTTGCTTTTCTAGAGCATATATCGATGCCAGGCATCATCGCCAAAAGCGGTAAGCCACCTTTAATGCTTTTTAAAAAATATTTTAACTAAGTAAAACTAACTCTCCTTAACTTTGACCGAATCAGTGCGTGAATTTACTTTAGAGCACCACACAGAAAAAATCAAATTTTCACTGTTTGTTCCATGCTACTGCTGAGAATTTTGTTGACAGACGCGGGATGCATTAAGAGACCAGCTTGGTAGGTAACATCCTGTGCAAATACTTAAAAATAAAAACTGGAAAATGGGTTTTGCTAAAGCATATTATTTTTTACCAGCTCTTAGTGGTGAACACCGGCTTCTGGGCGTTTGAAGTGCTATTTTGTAGGCCACAGAGCAAGAACAAACATATGATTTATGAAAAAAATAATCACAAAAATTATTCATGTATAATAAGGGAGGTAACTGATTTCATATTCCCTCTCATCCAAACATTTAAAAATCACAATGTGTATTTAACACTAAAATGTTTTTTTACATGAAAATGATGTAGCAACTTATGCCAATGTAGATTTTACACAAATTTTGACATTTTTTAAAATATTGTTCTAGAAATAACATTAAATTGTATAGGTTATTTGAATAGGGCCTTTTTTAAAGGAAATTAATGCATATTGGTCTGTGGCAATCTACCCTTAATTCAGCTTTTCTTTGGTGCAAAAGGATATCTTATTTCGTATTTTATTTAGAACACTGTATCATCAAGTGATTCAATACGGGACTAAGGGACAGCGTTCACTACCTGTAAAGTCCTAGACTCTGGCAACATCTATTAAATTCCTTTGTATAAAACTTTTAAACTGGTAACTGATATTAAATGCACTATTTCGAGTTGTGAGGTCTTAGATACAATCTTCTGAGTGGATTTTTTTACTTTGTTTTCTAAAAAGACTGAAAATAATTTCCAAACAGGGTGTAGACTTACATTAAGTTAAACATTATTCAATGGATGCTTTGAGAGTTTTCAGGCAAAATACCTACGTCGTCGTCAATTTGATGCACGCAACAATGATTTTATCTGCAATTTGTGCACAAAAATCTGACAGGAAATTCACTGCATGCCAAAGCAGCATTTAAAACAGCGAGCACAAATGGTCTGCATACTTTTTGAATTGGGTAAGTTTTATTTTGCTCAGAAGCACTTTTTAACTATAATCCCATAATTCTCTTTGCTCTTGCCTGCAAATGCATTATTTTTTGTAAATGTTACTTTGACAGACAATTAGGATGTGAATTCGTCCCATTGTATGTATGCATGCCGAGGTGGTTCAATAAATACAATTTCATATTTAAAAGCTGAGTGCAAAACTTTTTCTAGAGTCACCTGCATCTGCAGTGCATTTCGGATGGGATCTTGCTAATTTTGCGTGTTATTAGCAAATGGGACTCTTAATGAATGTACAGCTGCCATACCACCTCATCGTGCGATTATCTTTCCCTGCCCAAAGCCCGGTTGGCTGGTGAAGTAAAAATAGGAGTCTTCGATGGCCAGGATTTTATCAACCCAAAAATCCCGAAAATGGTACGCATCGGCTGATGCTTTTCGCTTACAATTTTGGTAGATTGTGCAAACTGAGCTACTTACTTTCACATTCGTAATGACGAGTACAGATTTTATCACCAGTGACAACGCGAAACCGCAAATCACTCACTTCATTTATGCTCCTGCCACAATAGTCATCCTGTTTTCCTGGTAATTTTTCAACCGTTTTGACACCCTTCGCTCGCCTTCTTCTTACAGTTTATGCATAAATTGAGTAGAAGGGTGTCAAGTCTTAAAGTAGAATGCAATAGCAAACGGCCTGCCAGATAGATGGATGCTTTTTGTACCATCAACACTGACAGGATGTGTACACAACGAGAATTTAGAGGCTTTTCAATAACGCGCCACTTCATTTTTTTAAGATAGTAAGTTTGAACAATAAAGGGTATGCAAAAGGGAAACCGCTCAAAACCGGTTTCTTTGTATTACACTTTCAACCATGCTGGCTTTTTAGTCAAACTATCTCTAGACACCTCATACTCGATTTTCTATATATATATATATTATTTCTCTAAAATTTAAAGCTCGTTAAATGAGGATTTCGACACTTGAGAGTACTGTACGAATATTTCTCTTTTCATTTCAATGAGTAGTAGTTGTAGTTTAGTAAACGCTTGCTTCTTCGTGATATTTTAAAACAATGCTTAAGAAGCTATTGAAGAGCTTTTTCACATACAGGAAAAACTCTCACGTACCATGTTTCACACTGGTTGAAAAGTAATCAACGAACATTCTGTACTGTACCATTTCAGTCCTCTTGAATAAATATGTATTATATTTGTGAGGTGTCGATTTTTATTAAGATTTTCCTGTTAATCTCTAACGTGTTGCGAGAACTTTTAATTAGCAAAGTCGACCTTGTGGGAAACCTCCAATGCATTCAACCAAACGCACTTTGAATACAAAAACCAAACTTCAAAGCTGTAAACAACGATTACCTTATCTAAGATGACATGATTTTTTATTAACCAATTGAAAACTTGACAGGTTTTAGAATCTTTTAAAAAACTGGTTTTTTTGCCTCCGCGTCTCAAATAGACGAACTTGTGCTGAGGAATACAAAGCCACTTAGCCTGTCATTGGAGTGAGTATTACATTACATCATTTTCAAATTTGATAAATACATACATTCAATGCTCTCATTCTGCGGAGGGTAGCACCCACCACGCAGACACCGATATACAATAAACAACAGGAGACTCATTAATCGGGATTATAATGCGTCGGTTCCAACATTATGTGATTGTGTAGCTGCGTGTGCTGACGTTCTTACGAAAATCCCTTCTTTGAAACCTAATTTATCGAGTTTAGGGTTTACTGAGTGGAGCAAATATTCTTCATTGGGAACATTTTTGCCGCGATAATTGCACATAATTGAGAGAAGATTACCGTAAAATGTGTTACTTATCCAAACAACAAATCAAAATACTGTTTTCTCTATAAAGGTTTTTTTAATCACACCATTAAAAATATGATCATTTGGAATCTAAAACTAGGCATTAAAGGGACTTTAATGTGACTTATCAATTTAAATATTGCACTGATATATTGCATTTGAAATCTTCAGCTATGCACGAAACACCTCCTAATTGTACTTTGTTGAAAAGTAAATGTCATAATTGGTTAATTGCTTTAAATTTGCTTTATGTTAATTGAAACGAATCTAAACATTTTGTGCGTTTTCGTACCCCTTTAGCTCTATTTCAATCATAGAAAAGCTTGTGTCCAAACCAAAGGCTGTTAGTTTAAAGCAACAAACAAATTTGTTGTTCTTTTTTTGACAAGTTACACTTACAAGTCCATTACTTTGTTAAGCTTACTGTTCTTTTTGCGTTCATACAAATCATATACGCATGATCTTAGTCACAATCTAACCATTCACTGTAGGTCGTTTATTGTTGGAATTTAGACAACTTTGCTGTTGGACATTACGTTTAATTTGGGCTCATGACTTTCAGCTGATGTTATACCGGAAATGATGCTAACTTGTGTCTTTTCGATAAGACTGTATTTAGTAAGGTACCTTATAAATAATGAACAGTCCCCCGGTCAGTGGTCCATTGCAGTTGAATTTGTGTTTTATGACTTGTTTTATAATAGCAAAATTTCCCAAAAACCACCACGTGGACTCTGAAAGACGTAGACGTAATAAGCGGAATAACACTGCCCATGCAAATGGACGTCAGAATGCGCATAAGTCGTGTTCTAAAAATAAAGTATTAGAGGCCTCCTACTTGGCAGTTTAAACACCAACTCCCTCGTTACACTTTTGACCAGAATGCCTAAATCCTACTTTCGCACTTCTTTTAGTTTGCATATTTTACATCATTTGCATTTTGCATTCATCAAAACATCATTCTTAGTTCACAGATTCTTTGTGCAATACCTAGAAAGGCTTACCATTTTGGTCGTCGCAGAGGATATTTGTTAAGATATTTTTGTCTTTTGAAAGCATACGTGGCTTGACACTGTTTATTGATCTGATATCATTCATTGATGCATAAATGTTTATCTTTGATGTGCAATTTTTCCCTCATAAAAAGGATGGTCATGTTTTTGCTTATTTAATATTATTTTTGCTTAAAACTCTCAAATTTAATTCTTTTATAAGTGGCAGCAGTGCCAATTTCAATCATACGACGCCATCTAGGAATTTATCTTAGCTGGTTACAACTCTTGGCTTTTTTTAAAGCTAACTTTAATGAAATTTATTTTAAAACTGGTGCACAAGTTAAATACAACTGAACACAAGTGTGGCCTAAATCGCCTCTAAAGAAAAGGCCTTATATTTGGCAGGCAGAAAGAAAAAAGGCTTGGCTGTTTTCAGTTTGCCGATTATGAGCAACCACCTCACTACACCCAATGTGGTTAAACGGATTAATAAGAGCTGTGTACTCCTTTTTAATTTATCTTTTATTACTGATTACTCAATGCAGATCGAATCTTAAATTCTTCACTTATTTTGAAATAGAATATAAAATGTTTCTTGCACAATATTTTCTGTGATAAATGTGCAAACTTTTCAACCCATCTAAAGAACCGTTTTTCAATAAATTGTCATCCCAATTCACTAAATTAAACACCAATGCCATAGTAGCGTACTTTGTAATGCGTAGTCCCGACTCCCAAAAGATATGCGTTTTTCGTTAGTCCTCACATTCTTTAGCGATTGCTCGTTTATTTTTTTATGAGATGTGTTAAGGTTTTACAAAAGCCAAACATTGATAATAATTTCGACTGATCTAATACCTAGTAGAAAATGCAGTACACCACATTGATTGGTTTATATGTACACCTGTTCCGATGCCTTAAAAATGGTGGTAAAATACCATTAATTCAGCAATAATTGGAATAAATTCATCAATGAATATTTATTTAGTTCCCAGAATTGCCTTATTCATCTTTTTTTTACATAGCATGATGAGAGCTGAATTGTTCACGATAGCTGGCGGCCCATTCCAACGACATTCTTAAAGACATTATATGCACAGGAATCTGGAGTTTGCTTTACTGAAAATCACTATGACAAAGAGCATAGTAGGGCTTTGATTGTAGTTAACTAAAACATTTAAATTATTGTAATCGAGATTAAAACATTTTTATACCACATTCTTGACAAGTTGGCAAGAACGTAGGCATCTCCCTTACTTTGAGGTAGTAAACTTCACATCATAGTGGTGTTGCTTTAATCGGTGCCTGATCCTACACCGACGATGCGCTTTTCCAATTGGTCCTACATAAGTGCTTTCTTTCCGTAATTTGGCATTCCGATTATTAAAATTTGTAGTATCTACACCTCCAAAGATATTTAAGGCATTAAAAGGGGCAACCACCACAGAGAGAGCCTTAGCGGCTATTTGCTACTACCCGTAATTAGCATGTTCGGTTGTGATTAGCGATGGCTAATTTTAAAAGGGTGACTTCCGGACATGCATGCCTGCAGTGGCTCCTATTTTTAATTTTGGTATACATTAAAACTGCGAAGTACTATTCACTATTGCGCAGAAATTATTTTATCGGGCAGTTTTGAACTAAGTCGTTTTTGTTTTTGCTTATGAACAACAATACTAGTGCCTTTTAACTGATGTATTTTGTCCCACGCACCCTGAGTGTAATCAGGATTAACCTTTTCTTCTCTGGCATAACTAAATAAGTTGTTTTTAGTTTTAAACAAAGGAACCTAAATGGCCATTAAATATTTCTTTCTGCTATTTAATCAAATAGGGTTATTGGGAGTGGAACTGGAAAAAACAAAATAAAGTATCAAAAATAGTCGTAGTGGGATATTTTGAGGACTCTAAAATAAGCAGACAGTTTGGTTATTATTTTGATACCTGTGAGAAACGTGGCCAAGAATTTTTTTGCAGATAGCTACAAAAATAAGAGAACAACAAATTTACACTTAGCTTCCCAGCCATCGAGGTCATGTGGCATATTCCTCATAGCTTCAAGCAAGTATCACTAATATCATTGTAACCGTTACCGTAGAAATATCGCTTTGATAACTGTAGCTTACGCAATTGCAAATTTAAAGTATGTTTGTTTGCAGAAGACGGTAGTAAATGAAACAGGTGCCTGTGACCTTTGTGGCTTTACAATACTTTGCAAAGTTTTTCCCTAACTCTATGTATAGATACACCTGATTCTGCTATCTTAACTCGATTTCTTGATCCAGAATTAGTCTTAGAGTTCCCCATTACTGCGGCATGGCCTTCTCCTGCAGATTATTAATTCTGCTTGGAAACGCATTTATCCTACAGGAATGGAATTGGGACCACTTTATTACGATGAAAAAGTTTTCTAATTTTAAATTAAGGATTGTACTAATTAGAGAAGTCAAAAGTAGAGGCTGATTTTTCCCATAAAAGTTTGCAATGCAGTAATTAAAGTTCCGTATTTCTGCGTGAGTTTTGTGGGTTCTGAGATCTCTGCACCATTGCTTTCTTGGGTTACATAATAACGCCTTAAAAAATGCCTAATTGGATTGAGGTCTTGTACATAAATCAACATTATTTTTATCGACGCCATAAATATTTAGCTGGTGACAAATCATAAAGCTGTCTGTATTTTACAGCAGGGAAAAAGATACTTATACAAGCAATATTAGATGTATTCATCGGACTAGCCGATTTTAGTAGTACTTCAGTGCACACGTATACCGCATCACAAATGGCAGCTCTTTTTATAAGTCATACAAGCTTACAAATGTATGGGCATCGCTTGTTTCCTTAAACTTACTTGTGGATGTTGTTATTATTGCCACAATTTATCTGTTCCTGGAATTGGTTGACTCTGATTAGTCAACGAGTCATTAGGCTTTGCCGATTGTCAGCTACGGAAGCAGTCAATAAAGAGATGATGCCAGCAGTAGCAGCAACACAAAAAATTATTTTAACAAAAAAGTTAACCTTTCATCTAAAACAATCCTAACTCTTTTAGCAATTGCATGTGGTTGTGCTTACAATTTTGTCTGGGATTGGTGGAAGTGGGACCACTACGGTCGTACACAATATTGAACTTTCTTAAAATTTTATATTAACTCCGATGCTTTCTGATGGTCTCGGAATGGCCACTCAGCCATTTTACATCGGATAAATGATAACGTGAGATGCATACAAATCGACTAATTTACCATCATTACAGACTAAGCAGACAATTTTACTAAGGTGGAATTGTGCAACACTTAAAGTCTGAAACTCATTGGCGTGCTACTAAGAATGCATAATTTCTGAATTCTTACGTAAACAATTTACTTTCCCGGTTAAAAAATAGGAAATATTCTAGAGATGCTTTTTTAGCTGTTCTTTAGAAGGCCCGTCTTTCCCTTTTAGATATCCATCAACAGAATTTTTTTAAAAAAAAGAGTTGCTGCCGTTTTGACAATTCATTACAATAGCTCAAGGCGATTACACAGTCCCGATAGACAATTCCACTGTGAAAAAGTAGGGTTATATTAAGATATTCTTAAGAGCTTTATTTAGATTTATCATTGTTCAGCAATTAGCAAGGTATGCAGCCCGCCGTATGCCGGGAAATGTTATTCTGAATAAACAGGTATTCTTCAAAATTGCTTATCCTATAAACGCAGTCGGGTAACTTTGGTTCAATAAAAAACACAGAAGCATCAATCACTGACGTAAACCACCTTAACCCGTTGCATACATATTTTTTGTGCAAAGTGGTTATAAGTAAACGCTTCTGAAGTTCCTGTCAGCATACCCTTGTAGGATTTCAAATTATGCTGCTAAATTGCTTGTGGAAACGCCTAAAGTCCTAACTATTACGCGGACCGATAAAATTAGTGTTACTTTTTACATTTGATGAAAGGTGGTGCTTCGGACCATGTTCCATTATTCCTCTCAAAAAATTCCAGTAGGCGTTAATCTGGTAAAGCCTCATATTTCCAAATGTTGTCAGCTGATTTGGCACGTCAGTGTTGGCAGTAGTTGCGTAGGTAGACAGACGGACAAATGGACAGGCCTGGCGCAAGCCCAGGCCTGTCTGTCTCACACCCTCAGTATGTGCGTACGTGAGCGCGACCTTATTGATCAAACAGCATGCGCGTGCGCTCGCGCAACATGCACACGCGTGGCATCGCTTCTTGTATCGAGGTTCGCCAGGAGATTCCGCTCACGCGCACAGTTCTTCAGACTAGGAAACCGGTGTGCACGGCAGTGCACTTTTCCAATTGCTTCTTCGGACGTTCGAATTGTCAGTATATCTACACCCACACCTTCCATTCTTGCGTGCGCACGTGCGAATTCAAATAATTCATTGTGTGAACGCGACTGCCTGCGTTATCGACACTAACCGAGAGCTTTTTGTAATTTAATCCATTCATCGTGGATCTATTCAAGAGGCATAACATGAGCTCTGGCAAGAGCCAAAAGCATGAAAAGTGTACGTGCATTTATTTTCTATCTCTTTTTATGTGTCACTTGCATGCCAAGTTGGAGTAACATAAATCCTCTGAGTGTGTGTCAAATTTGATTTAGCCGAAAGGCAAAAGCGATCGAAGAAAGGCAGTGGTAAGGAAACAGTCCCCTTATGATTACTCCAAAACAATACTAGTTTCGCTCTCTTTCGCCTCAGCATTACACTCCACTTATTTCACCATCTGCCACTTTATTCCGATAACAATACTGTTAATAATGTCGCTATGCGCTTTGTTAATCTATGCAAAAGTATGATAACCTTCTCCTTCCATAATCCAGATGACTTGTGATCTTATCGCTCCAGAAGCGGTAGGTGCACGGGTTGAGTTTGTGTCGCTAGAGGCGCTACAATGCAAGCTTGACATAGTTCTTCCGACAAATTAACTTTGCGCCATCTTTAAAATACGTTCAACTAAAGTGACAATATCTTGCACATGCTCACAACACGCAAAACTTTTTTGCCTTTTATTGGTACAATTCAGAATCTAGTTATCCATTTTCGACCTTTTCATACCTGATTTTGAACATTACTGTCCCAGTACTAGCGAGTTTTAGGCAGTCATTTCACATAAGGTTTCTTTTTTCTTAGTGAAATAAAACCTGTTCACAAAACGTGACCTTCAAATAGTCGAATTTCTATGGCTTTGGGTTTCCACTAAAGCACAGCAATAACTGTTGCTGGGATCGATGGAGTAACTTCCTTTTTTGTGTCTTACGATACTAATAAAAAATTATGAAAGGTCTCACTAATGAAGTCTGTTGTGGCAACGTATCTGTGAGTCACTTTAGAGTCTCTTAATCAGAAATTTTTATTAAAATATGTCTAGTAATTTTAGAGGGTCTATTTTAATTTAGTTTTATTTCTATTTGCTGGTCATTTTATCTTTTGTCTAAGATTAGAAGTTTGGACATTGATTTAAATAAGTAAAATACTTCTTTTTTTAGCTCTCTTGCGACTACTTTGGGTTTGAAATTTTCTGCGTTTTGTGGAGCCTCATGGATAGTTTTATAACACGTGACTCAGGACAAAATAATTTAGGGCAAAATATTTAAGTTTCCCTTTCTTTTTCTCCTCTGTACTCACTGTTTATCTAACTATATATTCCCTCGACCTTAGCACCAGTACCACCGTTGCAGAATCTGATGTCTGATATTTAACCAAATAATTTCACTGTTTTGAATACCTCCGCTCCATTCAGCTTCGTAGCCAAACTAAATTTAGCATAAGTATTCGAGACTCTACCGCCAGACTTCAAAAAATTCCGTCTTCTTCACTAAATGTCATAAAAGCGATGACGACATGACGAAACACGCTCGTTTTTTTTTCTAACTGTGACATTTTTAGTGATGCTTTATTTACTCCAATCACTGCTATTCCTTAAAGATCGATGACTCATTTGCTTTATGGTTCTTTTGACTAGTTATGTAAAAATTCCCATAATAATTTCAATTTCGACACTAAATGCTCATTATTATCTACTTTGCTTCTTTTAAATAATCACAATCACTTGCATCCAATCTTTTCTTTGAATTAGAAAGAATTATTCATGAATTTGTAGTTGAAGTGTAATTTCTTTTTTGATGCATTGGCGACTCTTTTACCTTTATCATGCCATTATTTCGAGGTCAGATAATGCTATAGAGGTACCACGAGTTTTTTCCGTAAGTTATTCCTTTTGCATTCACAAAATCACAGTTTAGATATCACATTTTGAAATGACTTTACGAAACCACAGGAGTGTCCAGTTCTACATAGTGTATTTAATCAACATATTAACCAGAGCGTATGCTATATTTGTAACCGTTATCATCTAGTGAATTCAATGACACCCCCTCACTTCGCATTTTAAATGTTTACCTTGGATTTGTCCTATTTGGTTCTGGATGGAAGCGGCTATCGCAATTTATTTGTTTGTGTTTAGGGCCAAACAGCGTTGACTTTAATTCTGGCCTTATTTTTTTTCGGAGTTGAAATTTGGGTCATCCGTTAGTTAAACTGATTCCAGTGACCTTTTGCTAATGACCAGTGAGAATGCTCGAATTGCACTTCAAGATGCAACACTGGCACATTGTAAACATGTGGCTGACCTAAAGTAGTTATGGCACCAAAATGTAAAATTGCTCTTACATGAGAAGCATTCATTAAATATTTTGTCGCTATGCTGCATGCTATAGGAGAGAAGATGACGCAGATCCATAAATATAAAAGGCCCGATGTAGTCCCTCTGGTTTTTCCCATTTAGTCTGTTCTTGAACATTCCACCAACGTGGAACGGAATGCGGATATTTAGATTCGTTTTTTGCTTGTACCGTAAACAAATACATTTCGACCGCAAAAAGGCATGATAGAATAATATTGAATCAAAGATAGTGATTTCGCAAGAGGAAGATTCGCCTAAACCTTTACTTTTTCCCATCCTTTGCTTTTTTTCTTCGCTACTGCTAGTGCCTGTCATTTGGGCTGGTTGAAATCAACTCCGAAGATTATGCGTTCCTTTGCTGAGAAAGATCAGCATGCTTTGCATTCGCATGAGCGTCCTATACCTAGCTCTAAAAAAGACTCATTACTTCGCTTTGTTACCACGTCCTCAAGAGCGGTACCAAGAAAATTACCAGCACACACATAATATTTTCGTTACGGAGAAAACAAGAAATGGTTTAATCAACATTTCATACAATTTGTTGTAAGTTGGAACTTGCTTTAAAATAAAACAGCCTGTTATTTTTACTATGAGCACCATCAACAGGGTAGTTTTATTATACATACATAACAATCCAGGTTAGCAGTACGCTGTTTTCTCAATACTTTGTGAGCATGTCACTTCAATAAATTGCTGTATATTCTTCTTCCACTGATAAGTTTGTCCCTTTTAAGTGCGACAAAAAGTCGTTTCTTCCACTTTGAGACGTTACAGAGAGACATTAATGTAACAGCAAAACATTTCGATAAGAACAACATTGATGACTATACGCCAAGTCATTTATTCAAATCTACTTATAGCTCAAAAAGAGTCCGATCGGTTATAAGCTAAGTCTATTTTACAAAGCAGAAGTGTTTATAGTTTACTAAGTCTATCCAAACATTCCCATGGATCAAAAATGCTTCCACGTTTTGTCAAAAACGTTCTTACCCATGTAAAATCATGGAAATACTGTGCAGTTTCTACAATTATGTTAGTAAACATGATGCATACGATTTTCGGGAAATTTAAAGCTTCTTCCTTGTTACTCATTTCTCAAACAGATATAATTTTTAAAGGGGGTATGTTTGATGATCGTCCCTGATTAAAATTAACTTTACTTTCAAATTAGTCTGGCGCATTGCGTCGCAAACTGCTGGAGACCGCCGCCACGCATTATTCAACAATAATCGCATTCGAGATTGAGTGTGCTATATTCTGCTAATTTACATGCACTGAAGCAGTGCATAAGTTATGTTAACTGATAACTTGACTGCTTGTAGAGGAATACAAAAGTATGAAAATACTATCAGCTACCTTACCCTTATGTCCACTGAATTTACTGGTCAGCTAGCGAATTTTTTAAGTGGATTTTGGCGTTGATTTGTTCCCTTACATATTCCAAAAAATATCAATAAAATTACTAACACCATCTTTTTTCCAACTTCAAGTTGCTCATTTTTCTAATTGCATTTTGAAAAGTGATTGGGTTCGTTTAATCATGAGGCTAGCTTCCCAATTCAAAAGGCCTCTCAGTTGACTTCATCACGCAGAGTTACTTTCAGATCATAGGCAGGGCATACAGCTTTTGTGTGTGGATTTCCATTTTGTTAGATTATTTTGTTTTGTAGTAACTAACTGGATTAACAATTGTAATTAAATTTACGCATTGCTAATGTGTTTGAAGCTCAAAACTATAGACCAGCTCCGGACCATATACTTTTCAAAAGACTTCCGTTTCACAACGATTTAAAGATTTTGCTTTACTTGCAGTAAGAGCGAGTCATCGGGATTGCGTTCTTTAAATGGTGTCAATAGACTGTTATGCCTATTGCCCATCCACTTCAAGCTATGTTTGATTTCAAATGCACCACTAGTTGTGGATATTATCCTATGAGATGGATCACTAGATTTTAGGTTTAATTGCACTTCGTTTAACATGGACAAAGATGTCGTTTTTGGGGGGAATAGGGGGACTGTGGAGGACAATTTAATGCGTTTAAAGTCACACACACTTCGCGCTTTTGCTTAATTAGTTTTCCACAGGCATGCACATCTTGGCATAAAGTGCATCACTGAAACAGTGAACACAGTCAAAAAAGATTGATGAAAGACATGTAGAGTGGTTTTGCTGTTTGTGCTGTTCTTACGAAGGGAAGCTTTGTGAACAAAGCACGAGCTGAATAAGCATTGAAGCACAACGATAGTGCTTAATCTAACTGAGTCAAATGCTTTGCAGAACTGTTGTCTTTACGCTATAGAACTTTAAACTGCGGTGAAATATTTTGCTTGACATTTTACTGTCATCCTCTCATGCAAGCTTGGTGCATTATAAGTTATTATCAAATTGGCTTATTCGCCTATTTTTGTTCTTTAATGAAATTCTACTGCTTGGCTCCAAATGAGGTGGCTTTGATTTTTGGAAATCTACGTTATTCTCCTCGCTGTGTAGTGCAAAACACACTTCTTAAATTTACATTCAAAGAGGAACATATCAGTACACTATTTTCTAAAGAAGTTCATTACAACATTGAAAACGAGATATCCCCAACTCATTTTGACCCAAACTTGCGGTACAGCTTTTAAAAAAGCACTCAATTATTGTCAATGCTTTAATTATAGCGGTTCAATATCATCTAGAATGAAATAACTGGGGCCCGATAATAAATCGGATTTTCATAATTTAAAAGCTCAAAAAAATATTAAAAGCCGAAAAATGACTGAAATTTAAAATTCAGCTAGGCATTTACATGGCAAAGACACGTTCTCATAACTGATTCCATGTTTATAATCTGAAAGGGTTAAGGAATCATTGCATTAAACCTTTTCAGTTTTTGGAGACTTATTTTGCCCAAAAGAGGGGAAATAACCGGTTGAAGATGCCCTTTAGTCATTCATTTCTCACGTCTCGCCTCTGTAGGCTGTATTTAGTTATTACTTCGGATCATCTTCAAACATAATCGCATTTTGTTTTGAATCATAGCCGTTTCTCATAGAAAATTCGAACTACACTTCGGATGAGTCCTTTTTGCTTTTTCGAGCAATGCTGGTGTATGTAAATGAGGATGCTTAAAGCAAATTTCATTTACAAATGCAGTCTTTCATCGATGATTGAGAGATATGCTAACAACAAGTTTTCTGTTTTTGATCCTCTTGCTGTGTTAACCGAGTTGTTTATTCATCGGTTAAGGAAATCTCTTGATCTCCTTAAAAAATAAGTTCGCGAAATTTAACCCAAGCTACTGAGGCACTGCTAATATTCTATTGTGAGTAGTTTAGAAGTTTGTAGTTTTAACATAACCTGATAGCACATTCAGTAATATCTTTACCATTCGTTCAAAGAGGATTCTGCAAATAATGCGAAGAAGCGATTTCATCTTCCTTTAATTCGTTCCGGTACAGAAACTGCAGTACCTGAGAAGGCTAGCGACTTTTCAGAATGTAAGTTTCCTCCGTACGTGAATAAAATATGTACACCGTCACGTGTAGTCTAGGTCCTTCAATCTGATATGCAGCAAACTTTCTCGCTATTTCGTACCTCCAGTGCAATGGTAACTTCTACTAGTTTCTTGTACATCAAGCGTTAGGCCTGCCTGGAATGTTGGTATATTTTATCAACCACGAATGTTTTTACCTGACCATCCAAGTGATTTTCATTCTGATTTTGCGTTTTTCCTGTTAAAAGGCGTGATTGAAATATAATAGGCTTTTTAAATGAGGACCACTGATATTGATACTAGTATTGTGGCTAAACATATGAACTATAAAAAGATTATCTTATTCTTACTTAAGTTTCTAGATTTTATTCATTTGTTCGTAAAACCTTGATAGGCATCGTTTCAGCATTCTTTTGCTTTCCGCACTCAACTTCGTAAACGTTAGCTCGCTGAATTGGGCAGGAAATTGGATTAGGTGTAGACTTCCATCGGATATAGCTTGATGATTAGACTGTTAATCATAACGTAATTGTTTCTACTTGCTACAGTGAGTGCAGTGAAATGTGAAGGTTATCTGAAAGAGCAGAATACTAAAGCAAGGAAATTTCAAGATTTCCTTGAGAGGGTAACTTTGCGTTACGATTAATTCTACGTAAAATTAAAACTTATAAGTCTAGGACCCAAACCGGCATTAGTACAAAAGGGTCTATTCAGTCCGAAATTTGTAACGGATTTCATTACACATGGAGTCGAGTATTTGTTGCTGCCTAATATTGCCTTGTACTTTAAGCATTCCCTCTCACATGACGAAAACTAGAACACATGTAGGCACAATTCGTCGTAAGGTTATTACAAGAATGAAATCAAGTCCGGAGAAAATTGGTAGTTGTTGTAGTTAGTAATTACGAATCAATGACAATTTGGTCGAATAATGCGACATAGAACCTTCATAATTTGTGAATCCTGATTTACTTATACTGCTTTAGCCACTAGTACCTTGGGCACAAGTTTGCAAGCAAATGCTGTGAATATTCTCCATTAGGTCAGTTCTAGGTTCAGTCCTTTCCAAAAAGTCAGTTAAAAGTTCTGCTGTCGGCCAAAGTTGATTCATTAGGCTCTCTACTCGAATCGTGCAGGAATTTCGTTTGGCATTTCGCCCAAGCATCAACTGTTCAACATTTAATGATAACGACTAGTAACATTTTGCTTATGTCCTTATGCATATTCCTTTCGTCAAAGAAAGGCAACAACATCTAGAACTTCACAAAGTATCTACAAATTTAATACACGTCTTTGTGTTTTACTATGCCACAAATAGGCGTTCAAGGTCACGCGTGATTTGAATTGGCTTCAGCAACTACTTGCATTCTGATGGGTAATACCGCTTCAATAAAAAAGGGCGAACCAGCAGATGGTAGATGTGACAATATATGCTTGCCCTCATTAGACACTGGAACTTATGCTCCTTTTTTTCAGTTAAGGCGTTTTTAGATGATGCGAAAAAGGAATTCCTTGAAAAATGGGAAAAACCCTCCCAGGTATTTTGTTTCTTTGCGGAACTACTTTCTTTAGAACACAGCCTGCCTAGACGACTTTGACAGAATAAAAACTTTGGGAACTGGGTCCTTCGGTCGTGTCATGCTTGTTCAACACAAAGCAAAAAAGACGTATTATGCCATGAAAATTCTTGACAAGCAGAAGGTCGTGAAGCTAAAGCAAGTTGAGCATACGCTTAACGAAAAGCGAATTTTACAAGCCATCTGCTTTCCTTTCCTAGTAAAGTTGAACTATTCATTTAAGGTATTGTCCCTGTTTTTTCCTCGATTTGTTTTCCAGAGCTCTTGCATCTAATATATGCTTATTTGGCGATTCTAGGACAATAGCAATTTGTACATGGTCCTGGACTTTATAAATGGCGGCGAAATGTTTTCTCACCTCCGCAAAATTGGTCGATTTAGGCGAGTTGGTATTTATTTCTTTGCCTATGTTGCTGCATGTCAATAACCATTGGTTGTTTTTGCATTTTTTACATCGATGCAGTATTGTTATTGCAGTCTGAAACTGGGACTGAGAAGAAATTTTGGCTTATTCAAAATTATTGTTTGCGCTTTTTCTAGTCAGTACGTTTGTTTCTAACTTATATTTATAACCACTATTCAAAGCCACCTCAACCGATAGCGTTTCAACGCATTGAAATCTTACTCCTAAAAATATTGCAGTTTTGTCAAGAGTGGTTGCCTCTTTTATACATGACTTTATGTTTTATCATATTTTAGCTGCCAACTAACAATGAGAAATTATTTGGTTTTACTAAAATCGAATGTGCTTATGCCTTTTTTAAATTGCACAACATTAACCTTGCTTCATTGGGTTTTCCAGGTTATAAGCGCCCTGTAGTTATCTATTTATGTGTTACTTTGACGATCAAGGGCCATAAGATTTGCGGTAAAGCCATATGGACTGCTTAATTTTTTCGGCCATAGTGACCAGAGTCCCGTGATATAAGAAATGGATCTGCCGTCGCTGATACGATATATCAGTGTTAAGTTGACCTGGTTCTATTGATACTACCTGCAAATAGCAATGAAAATTCATATTGGAGCTTGGTTTATTTGAGTGGCCCCGTTGAAGTTTATTCACCATTTCCATCCTGACGTCCTCTTACACTATTTACACGGACACCATCTCATATGAATAACGGCTTTGCTTTAACCTCATTCGGTTGTTAAAATGAATAGACTGCTATCCTGAATGCCACTTTGTTTTAGTGAAAGTCATGCACGCTTCTATGCTAGCCAAGTCGTTCTGGCCTTTGAGTATTTGCACCACCTCGAATTGGTGTATCGCGATCTCAAACCTGAAAACATCCTTATCGATGAACGTGGTTATCTTAAGGTCAGTTCAGAGTTCATTATCGGATTCTTGAGTGTTTGCTCAGATAAGAGAGGACCCTTAAAGTAAATTCATGTTTCTGATAACGAAACCATAGGTCGCATTATGATATTTTACAACTTCTGAATGTTTAAAGCACTTTGTTTTACAGCTGCATACATGATGCACCAACTGTATGCCGACCATTGTCTTAGCGAGGTCATCAGAGCATAAGTATGGAATTTACCAAAATTTAGTCTCCTTGTAGATATTTCAAGTTGAAGTTTCCAATACACTTGCTTATTATTGCACCATTTATACTCATCCATCTTCTTCATCCTCTTTTGAAATAAGAAACCAAAAAATGCATTTATAAATGTACTTAAGATATACTCATCTTTATAATTCCAAATCAATAATAGATCAAAAAGGTAATTAGTTCTCCTTTGATCCCATTCACTTCTCACATTAGAAAGCACTTTCTATTAGGAGGCAATAGCTGCGGTGACGAAACCTGCAGTCGATGCGTTCATACACGCTTGGCATGTTTTCCTTCTGGACCACGTTTGACCTGACAGTAAGGCCAAAAATGTTGCCATAGTGTTAGGTCGTTTGGCATGGACATTACCTAGGATATGGTTATTTGTAGTACTTCTCTATTGTTTTTTACCACTACTTTTCTATCCCTTTATAGATAACGGATTTCGGTTTCGCAAAACGAGTAAAAGGACGAACTTGGACTCTTTGCGGTACTCCTGAATATCTAGCTCCTGAGATCATTTTAAGCAAGGTAAGCATAATTTCTGTCACTTGCTAACCGTTTCCTTTTGGTTGTTGTAGCCATGGGCGTCCGCCGGTCTCTTTATTCTAGGCATACGCTGTTAATGAGTTTTATTTTTCTTTTTCCATTAATCATTCTTTATCAGAATTTTTTGAGGTTATTCCTTAATAATTTCAAACAAACGTGGCTAAAGTGGAAATATTTAAACGGATTTCCCTATAACACGTTGCATCTTAGTCACTTTAGTGGTGAGAAAATGGGGTCTATGCGGTAACTGCAAGGATGGTTGCCCTAAAAGAGTGGTAAAAGAGCCGTGACACGCTATACACCGGAGATAGCTTGAGGATCAAGCGTGCGTGCGCGCGTGCACAAGCTAGCATATACACACGCACATGCCAATGCGCAAGTGCACGGGTGCGTGCAGTTTTTCATCGATTTCTGCAAGGGCGGTTGCGCGAATCCATGGTCGATTAGGATTGCACGTGCGCACGCGTACATGCGAGGTCAACCGTCGCCTGTCTGTTCCACAACCCACACGTACATGCGAACGTCTACTCCGGCTGTCCAATCAGCTGATCGGCCGTGCGCGTGTACGCGCGAACGTCTAATAGTGCCGTTGCTGCTAACACTGCCCCGCCGGTGGAAAAAATAAGCGAATTTTAGTCTCGGACACACGTTTTCTCAATGTCGTACATGCGATGCATTTGCATTTTAAAAAATTTCGGTTACTAAGTCCTGGATGCGTTACATGCTGATGGCGTAATCTTGATTTCGTACTTGGTTGCAAGTTCGTTAAATCTTTGCTCTAATTGAAACTTATAAAAATGAGGAATATTCCAGAAGAACACTTGGAACATTGATTAAGATTAGGTGTTTAGTGAGGTTCAGTCTATTTTACTAAGCTAATAATGGGTAAGCGTCCCAAGGTTTACTACAACATCATAATAAATGTGTTTTATTGGACCAAATTGAATGATTTGGTTGATTTTAGTATCCATACCGCCTCTTTATGCCTAATTGAGTGTGTAAACAGATTCAACTTGTGCCGAGCCTTCTAGTAAATGGCATCAAATTTACTGCAAACATTGGAATTCTTCTTGGAAATTGAGTTGTTTAATAACCATTTGTTTCACGTCATGTTGCTCATTTTGGCAACTGCATGAAAATTTTCTGGGAGCCTGTTCGGTAAATAACATCAAAAGAAGCGCGTATCTTCAATAACCTACCAGGAATTAAGTATCCACTGAAAGTTCGGTTTTTGTTCTTTTAGGTAACCTATCTTTTGTAAACAAGGAAGCTCTGAATTTGCTTTCTTTAGGGCTACAATAAAGCAGTTGACTGGTGGGCTTTGGGGGTGTTGGTTTATGAGATGGCTGCCGGCTACCCACCCTTTTACGCCGACCAACCCATTCAAATTTATGAAAAGATTGTCTCTGGAAAGGTATGTTTTCCCGTTTTTCCACCTTCCAATTAACTAATTAGGGGCAAAAATCCCTCTGGTCTATTGCTTGGTCAAATTGCTTAAAAGTTAATCACTCCCAATTGTTTTTGGCGTTTCTCGGGAGATTTTGGCTAAGATCAGTTTTGCTACTTTGAAGCATTGAATTTACTATGGTCTAGGTATTTCTTCATAGGATTTTTAGTAATCTAACTACAGGTTCAGACTTATTTTAAGGTGTATGATTTCTTATCTTAATGAAACGTCGGTTTTCAGTACTTTATTGCTGTTGATGTAAATTAGGGCAAAGAATCCTGTTCGCTTTGGGTATCCACATAATGCTAATAGAGTATAACGGTATTTTCTGTATCGCCATTTGCACTGCTTTATTTGCTAGTACAACGTGACCAATGAGTTCTACCATTCGACAACTTGTTCTAAGACTTGAAGTCACCACGCAATGCATGCTTTTGCTTCTTCGTTATTCTTTCTTCTTACGGGTTGCACTGATTAAATGGCTTACTACATAACTGAGTAAATTTGTCTTCACCTCCAAACCATACTTAAAACCCAACATTTTTTAACGTGCTATAAGGTTTATGCGTTACATCTAAAAGAGTGAACAATTGTTTACATCGGTCAAGAGTGTGCTGCAGTATTATGGAGAGATTATATGGAGGCTTATCAGCAAAGTCCATTTTATCATTAATGCTTCATTGTTTCGAGGTTGTCTTAAGAGCATATCCACCAAAGTCTGCTTTGAATTCCTGTACTGGTCTGTAAAAGGCCACCGCCTTTAACCTTAACACAACTCAATACAACTTGTGTTAAGTCAAGAACGTGCTCCGCATTGTTGATGAGGTACCTGCTGACCAGTATACCTGTATGTTCGTAGCTTTAGGGATCTCCTGTTATGCTTGCTTGTATAACTGTTGGTCAGGCGTTTACCCGAGTGATTAATTGTTGAAAAAATTGAAGCGTTTTATCCATTCGCTCCTGCTGAAAAAAGGCGGATTTGTTGCCCAGACGTCTGCACCGTATGCCACGATAATGTCATTTCAACTGTAGTCCCCTGTTGGCACAGTTACTGCGTTCATGCAAAAATTAATACCAGTACTGTCGCCATATGGTCCAACGCTTCATACGCTTTGGCTGTAGGAAACACGTATCTTAATTAAAATATGAGAATTTTGTGCAAGGAAGCAATTCATTAGCGGCTGTGGCTGTTTTGGCACTATAGTCGATGATGTAAACGTTGTCTCTACACTCATTTACCCTTATGCTATTGTCCAAGTTTGTCTGCTAACCAATGCTATTCTTGTGCTGTAAGTTTCCACCTCGATTGTTTTCTTTACCCGTCCTAGGTACCCTTCGATCTGCCAAAACAAAAGTTCCATTTGTGTGCTTTTCGGCTAATTTGACTGATTTTTAGCAACTTTTCGACCAAAAACGAAACTAATATAGACTGTCTTTTTTCGATACTCCATTCTGCTTTTTACGTTTGGTTAAGCGTTGTATTAAGGAAATTCATGTTTTTGAGATCTATATTTTTGTACTTCGACCAAATTCGATGAACTCCTGCTTCTAACAGATCTTTCTGAAAGTCCATTTTACTTTTTTTCATTTTGAAATATAATTTCATAGTTTTCCATGAAATTGAAAAGGGATGGTCTCACATCAGCGTTTCACTCTCCAGGTTCGATTCCCGTCACACTTCAGCTCGGACCTGAAGGATCTACTTCGCAATTTGCTTCAAGTGGACTTGACAAAGCGCTATGGCAACCTGAAGAATGGTGTCAATGACATCAAAAACCACAAATGGTTTGCTTCCACAGATTGGTTTGTTATCTACAAGTGTGAGGTGAGCATCACTTTTGTCCCCCTTTGATTTCATCGAATTCGCTGCTAATCTTGCATTTGCATCAGCTTTCGAATCAATCGCAGTGGATATGGTTGGATGGATATGCTGTTTTGATTGCACCTGGTAATCGTCGTTATTTTTCATAGTTGGTCTTAACTATATTAGTGCTCGTTTTTTGCCTAAAAGTGCCTTTATGCTGTCTAATATTTAAATTTCACTTGGACCCTCTGGAAACACTAGAACTTGCACGTTTGCTTTTCCATATGCTTATGCGAGTTTTGCTCAAAAGAAACTCTCTCAATTTCAGTCCAATCTTGCATTAGGCACTAAAGTCCTTTGGCCATTTCTTTGAACATAACCCCCTTTATCAAAGGAGCCTTTGTTTAATATGAGGGCATGCACGGAACTCTCACACGAGTTTACTTGCTTTGATTAACACCACTGTTACTTTTTAGTTGTTACGGGAGTTCATTTAACTATTTATTGCGTCTCTTAGAGTAGGACTTTTAGGTAATTTTATTGCTCTATTCATCAGCGATATCTAAGGTTTATCAAATCGAATTCGGCTTCAATAACTTAGAAATATAGTGTTTTTAGAACCAATGATTTCATATTTGCCAACTATTTTACCCTTTTTCTCTTATTTGATATTAGCTGATGTGACAAATTAAATGAGTGAACTCGTATGATCTAATATCCTCCTTCTTATCACTTCACTTTTAATTTCTCAACATTTTTAAATTGCCCTTAAAATGCAACCTGTTCTGTTTATGCATTGGTTGTTTTGCGCTAATCCGATTTTCCTCTGGGTGTTTGCTTTTAATAATCTATGATATATTATCTTGCAACATTTTGCAACTCTGATGCCTGATGCTATTCAGTCCTTCGGGAGTTTTTTAAAATCTCATCTGTGCTAGAATTTAATGCTCAATGGAAAGGTGGTAGGTTTCGTATCTGTCCCATTAAAATCCTAGCTAACACCTCCAATATACAGATTGAACTCCTTTTAATGCCATCTTTTGAGGATGTTCGAGTTTTCAGTGTTTCTTGTTCGAATCGCACCCTCTTAGAGGCGCGGTTTTTGCACTAAAAGAGCAATTTAAAATGCAACAATTATTGCAATTAGGTGCCACATAGCATCCATCTCAAAACTCCCCTTATTCGCATTTTAGTAGATCCTGGATATTACCAACGTCTTAATTCGTTTTTGACTCTAATAAGTATAAGAAATTGCAAAGTTAAAACAACTCTCTTTTCACTAATCGATATTGGCATAATAATTCATACTTATATGTATTCAGTATTTGTTTTTGAAAATAGTCCCTGAGTGGTCTTAAAACTTCTTCTTTTTCTTCTTCTTTTCGAGATTAGAATATGAGTGAACACTTTATTGGCCAAGTTTATGAGAAGCTGCCATAGCATGGAATTCGGTTATCGTGCTTGCTTCATTTGAAGGATGCCCCGTAATCATTGCAGGAAAAATTCTCGAATAATCTGTATACTTACATAAGGATCATTTATCCTTGATTTTTTTCTTATTCATCTTTTAAAGCTCGTCTGATCTTATCACGAATAAAATTAGCTTTTCGACACAAAGACGGATTAAAGGGAATCGGATGTAGATTCTAGCAGACTGAATCTATTGCTAAAATGAGTGTTTCAATCGTTTCATTTTAAATATTGTTTTTGGCTTCTCGGTTTCCATGATCCATTGAGGGATTCATGCTTTCATATCCTCCCCTTCTCTCGTTAAAAAATTGAACATCTGAAGGAAGGGTATAGCTGCTAGTTGCATGAGTCTCTGTTGCCTTCATATCTAGCACTTTGATTTTCTCACAAAGCCCCACAGCAATTGCGATGCTGTTTAGCCATCCCTCTGGGTTACTTCCCCACCTTTTAGCATAGATAAGTAGAGGATAGAGTGTTGTCTAGCATTTTAGGCAGTTATTTGCCATGGAGCTAATTTGACTCACAGATTTAAAGTATACTTGGCCGTAGACATAACATACCGTTCCCCCATGGGGGGTCTGAATAAAGTTTCTGAACGTATAAATGACTGAGACGTCAGAGGCATAGTGAGATATGTGGTAAATACGTGTCTTTTTCTCCAAAGGCTGAGGCGCCATTTGTGCCCAAGTGCAAAGGTCCCGGTGACGCCGACAACTTTGACGAATACGAAGAGGAACCACTGCGTATATCAGCAACGGAGAAGTGCGCCAAGGACTTTGCCGACTTTTAATGCGCAAGTCTGCGCGTTTTAGCACGCTTATATAGACCTCTCTCGGCCTTTCTCCTTCCTTGATCGTTATTCCTCACCCACTTCCACCATCCAAAAATTCAATGGGTGCTTCTTCACGTGTTTACTATAGGTGTGAATGTCTACAACTACTATGCCTGATGCGTTTCGTGCATTTACATGCTCCTTTGCAACGCCTACTCGGATAAAAACACAACAACTAGGCGAACAAAAAAGCGGACATACTGTTTACAATGGTATGTCGCATATGCGTGCACGATTATAATCTCGCTCCCTCATCCGTTAAAGTCGTAGATACCAGCATGCCATCCTTCACTATCATACCCTTTCTCGGTGTTTAAGTTCGTATGTTGCGCTTGGAGACAAAGATTCCACTGCTAATCCTTTCACGCTTCGCTATGATAGTTGTTGTATATACTTCTCACTTATTAACTCGATCTCATCGATTGTCTTCGGGTACTACTACTGGTAGTTTTTCCCCTTCCTCAATTTTGCTTACACTATCTTCTCAATATGGTATTTAACTTCTTACTTTCATGCCCTTTTTTCCCTCTCCTCTTTTCCATGTATTCACATCATAATTGAAGATGGGGTAGCTGTTTGAATCATAAGTTATTATCAGTTTCGCCTTTATATGTTGAATGTATTTGGCATGGATGTCAACAATTGGGTACCCTGCTTCCTAAATAGTCCCCTTCACAAATGTCATTCGGCAGTATTTTTATGGTCATGCTACCAAAATAAAGAAATGTAAATGGTTATACTGCAGTGTTCACTGCTCATAGCTCATATGACCTCTGTTTTCAGTAGCTGATTCAAGACCCTAACAATAATCGCTTGAAAGACTCCCAAAAATGTAGCGTGTAATGAGCAGTTATATTATTATTTGCATAACTCGCGCTTTCTACGATTTGGCAAGCAAAGAGTGAAAATGCCTAATAACTTTGTGTTGGAAATGTTTGCTATCTAAATGGAATTCATGAAGGACAGCATAATGTAGTTTTAAAATATAATAAATATAATGCAGCTTTACCAATTTTAATATTCGGCTGACTGTTAAAAACTTCACTGTTATGAAGTACGGATTCGTACGTTGTTTTACGTTGGCATTCGAAACGGCAATAGTTTTTTAGAAATGCTTCCACTAATAAATTTACTTTGGAACAAAAAGGCATTTTGATGCAAGGCTTTCAATCTCTAGTTCCCAAAAAGGAACGGTGGAACACAGATCGTTTTATTTTCCTCGATCGACTTCTTTTAGTTTCTTTTTGATGAATGTATGGGGAATTTTGGATACCAAAGTTTTATAATGCATAAAATAGGAATGCTGAAATTGGGTCAATTTTTGAATTTGTATGGTGGTGAACACTGGTAAGGGCGTACAACGCCTTATTTTCTTAATAGAATCTAGCCAATTTACAAATATCATCAACCCTATGATTTACAGCGTTAGGTAACAAATGTGCCTATCATTGCCTCCAACCACGAACGGAAGTTCATTAAAAATGTTCCCGTTTTTGTTTATCCTACCACAAATAATAGCTCTAGGAGTTTCTACTCGATGACTGTTGAAACGAAATCGGCTCAAAAACTGCCCTGTCTTTCCTCCGCTTCGCAAAAAAAACCTAGTATTCTTTGACTACCTATCTTCATTAACAATGGTTTTAAAACCGTAGTTTACTAGTGTCTTCTCATCATTTCCTAATTCAAGGTTGCTTAAAACTTTTGTTATCTCGGAAACAAGCACGCATTTTTTACAACCAGGGCAAATATTCTACTCATTGACAGGGTTTTTATTATGCATTCCATTTCACAAATTGTAAGCATCTTGAATGGTAAAATGCCCGTTGATGTATGGATTGTAGCTCTGTACGCGAGGAAGATACGTCCTGGACTTAAATCCCAGTCATTCGGTTGTATATCTTTAGTGAAGGCCTTCAGTAGGCGAATCAAGGTGCGACTCGTTCTTCTCACCTGTCCATTGACTTGTAGATGCTAAGGTGCCGTGCATTTATTTGAAATCTGGAGGGTCTTGCATAGTTCAGCAGAGTTAGCTTTCGAAATTAAGGCCTTGATTGTTATGAACCGATTCGGAGAGTCCATGCTGACAAATCCACAGATTGAAGAAAAATAAAGCAACCGTTTCAGTGTCTTGTGTCTTCATGGGTTTTGCCCCAGCTATTTTCGTAACGCGGTTCACCATAACCAGGATGCATTGGTTTTTCCCTTGGGAACCCTGTAGGCATGTGCTGGAGTGGTGGGATCACTGTTGGGTGAGGCCTTTTAAAAATACTTCAAGCGACATGGGTTAGGAAGAAATCACTTGTGTCCAAGGTGAGCGAAGACCACTAGTATCTTTTGCTCGAGCCATCAAGTATCTCCTTTTCACCCACGTGGCCGGGTCGCTCGTGCAATTCTTGAGGAACTGTTTATACTAGTGAGCCAGGGACCACTAGACGCTCAGAAGATTCGACGTCTTCTTGATACCATAAAACCTTATCCTTCAGAGAGAGTTTCTACCATTCTTGCCAGGTCCATCTGGCCGTCTTGCTCCACGAACTCATCTCTTTGGCTGTGGGTTTATAGGAAGATCTAGGGAAGCTCTCGTATACCGGAGCCGTGTCGGAATCGGTACTCTACGTATTCCTCCAGTTCCGTTTAGTAGGTTTGCTCAAGAACATGATATGGACTACAACATTGCCTGCTTCTGCCAGGAATAAGCTGCAAGACAAAGCGTCTGCATTACCATGCGTATTTCCTTTCCCAAACTGTACTATAAAATCCTGCTGCTTCAGGTCTTCGTACCGGCAGCTTGGCTTGTTTATTGTTTTAACCGGGTGGGCGCCTAATGATCCGTTCTCACTATGAACTTTCCCGTCGTCAAGTGGTATGAATTGCCTAACCATTGTGAAGGTAATGAACAGCTCACGCTGCGTTGCACTTCCCACTTTGTTGCTGTGTCTGGTACGCGCGTAAGCGACGACGTGTTCCTTTACTTCTTTGTCCTTTGTGAGAGTACACCACCCAAGGCTCCATCACTAGCCTCGGAACCCAGTACAAGTGGTGGGCGTTTTGCTTCAAGATTGGGTGATCCTAAAATCGGTGCGGAGCAAAGCGTTTGCTTCGGTGCTTAAAACGCTTTGTCTTGCTCTTGTGCCTACTTAAAATTCTTCTTCGCCTGCTTTTCCACTTATTTATACTGTGGACTTGCGATCTCAGCAAAACCTATAGTAGCTTGTCTAACCTAGGAAACTACGGAGTCCCATCTGATTTTTGGTGTAGCGCATATCCTTACTTCGTACAACCATCGGTAACTGTTATCCCATCCGACAGGATAATATTTCCCAAGTAGTTGACAGAGAGCTGCAGAAAGCAGCATTTTTTGGGTTCTGGGTCAATTTTGCGCCTCACAGACGGTCTGACACTAGTCTCAGATTGGTATTATCCTCCTAAATATCTCTACCACAAACGGGAATGTCATCGAGGTAGATTTTTCAGTGCTTGGGGAATAAACCAATTAATGCTGTTTGCATCAGGTGTTGGAAGGCGGCTGCTGCGTTGCGGTGTCCGGAGAGCATTGCTTGGCGATATGAAAGCTGCATTCTTGCTATTCTTTTTCTGCCACTTCCACTTATCAGTATCCCAATTTAAATCTAGGATGAAGAACCACTTTAATCCGTGTAGAGAGTCAAATAAATCCTTTATGTGGGGCAATGGGATGGCGCCCTCCTTCATTACTGCTTTCAATTTCCTATATTCGACGCACAGCAGTCGAGTTCACTCGTTCACATCTACCCATGGTGCCTTAAATGCTTTTATGACCTCATCCAGATTCATCACTTCTAGCAGAGGAGGTGGTATATGTCCAGGTGGTTGCCAGACGACCCTAGCTTCGCTGTTATCTATCGTATGCTTCACGATATTTGTTTGTCCCAGCTTAACCCCTTACTAGGAGAATATATCCGCACACTTAGTCTGCAGCTCGTGAAGTTCCTCTCTTTTGTCATCGACAACAGGAGTTACCTGCGTGAAGAGATCATCTAGGTTGTTCGTGGGTATGGCTGTGGCCTCGAAGAGAACGTTGTAATTGTCATTAGCGTCTTTCTTTGGTAACAAAATGGCTGTATTGGCTTTTGTGTCTTTGTGGGAAGAGAAGGTACCTCCCACAAAATTTGGGGCGGCTTTGGCGTTACGTAAAAACCAGCACTAAGAATCACTTCCCAAGCCAGTTCTAGCCATTTAATAAATTTCGTTATCCATTTTTTCACTACTATCTCCTTTCCCTCTGCCAGGCATAATCCTGTCGACGGCGAAACAATCCTAATCTTGTGACAAAGGGCTGGGGAAAACCTGAAGCTTTATTATTGATCTAGCTGCGCCTAGATAAAAAGGAAATTGCGTGGCCGTCCCTTTGGTTTTCCTGGAGTTTGCAAAAATGAATGGGAATTGTTTGGAAGAAAGCAGGATAGGGAAAAGGGCGAGTCACGTGATCTTGGAGCATAACTCTATGCGGCACCATATAAGGGTGTTTGGTTTGATCATTGACTTGAAATGTTGTACCGCTAGCTCATAAACAGCTCCAAGCCTTCCCTAGTTGTGAACTTGACTAGCTGTCCGAGAGAGTTGGTCTTCACGCCGAAGGGCTTCTCAATCACAACCAGCGGTCAAACTCCATATTCAGACTGGACGATGATGCATTAAGCGGCCCCGTTTAGGGGGTGAGCCACAAAAAGCTTGTAATGCTAAAAGTTTGAGGTCTCTGGCACGCTCTTCGTCATCCTCACTTTTTGGTAGAGCCATAGAAAGTCTCTGTCAAGTATCTGATCTGCCTATTCGATGACGAGGTAAGGCAAGGTGATGCAGCAATGTTCCAATTCGGTGTCAGGAGTGATGTCTGCGTCTACTGCGGAAGAAAACGGGTTTATGGGGAATGCACGAGGACCTAAGGCATTATCCAACGTCGGGAACAGGGATGGAGGATAACTATGATGATTTTAGGCCAATCTTTGAAATCTATGGTATCGTCCGAAAGGGAGCAGTTCCGCCGGCTCTGCCATTAATGTAGTAAGTGCATCTTACGTTTCGTTCTTTAGGTTACGGGCCTGATTTGAAAAGGGGATACTTATTGATAATCGTTAATACACGAACTCCAGGTTAGGGGTATGTGGGTTTGGGACACTAGTCTACTTCGCAGGATGACAAAAATAATAGAATTACCGCCAATATTAATATCGACAAGTCAGCAAATGATTAGAATGGTTTTGGATTGTATTACAGTGATTTTCACCTATTCCAATTAGTCCTCTATGTTTATCTTTAACTCATTTAACCTTAACTCACATATGGAGTTCTTCAACCATTACCGACTGTAATTAGGGAGGTATCAGGCGTTAAATGTAGACCCCTTGTATTTGCATGAAATACTAGGACTTCAAAAAAGATTCAAGGCCCAAAAAACCCATTGTTTTATAAGGTGTTTAATCAACCACGCGTGCTTCTAGAGGTCGAATATTTATTTGTTGCTATTTCTACAAAACTTGCAAAAAATCATTCAATGGTGACAAGTAGCCACCTTTATTGCTTTCGATAAGATGCTTTAATTAAACTGCCTGTACAGATTAATTGCGGTGAAGTGCGTGATTACTGCCGTAGAAAATTTAAGGTCTATTATTAAAAATGATTTTTTATTCGAAGCCTAGGATTCCAACTTTTTGAATATACAAAGTTTTAATATTTTAAAGCTGAAAACTGTGCAATTTAATTTTGTATCTGGGATTATACTTAAATCTGCACGAATAATTATAATAATTCGCAAAATAGCCGCTCAGTATAAGGGATTCCGGCGCTTATAATATGGCGGAAATCGGCGGGGCTAATGTTGCCGCTTCTACAAACGAGACAGAAGGGGGAGGACCTGTTAGCTCATCTAATGGCAAGTTATTTCAAAATTTTATATGCTTAGTCTCATAACGGCATGAACATTGCCGAACTCTAATATTTTGTTGTAAATTTGCAAACCATCCCGGCATTTCACCCGATTATCGGTAGCCTTATAGTTAGCATTTCTACTTGAGAATACTGCTTTGTCTTATACAAGGTTGTATTTAGGGAGCTTTTGCTACTTGTACATCTGCTATTTGCTCTAGCGGATAATACGCCCCAGAATGTCCCAGCTTCTGCACCGCCTATATCCGTGAACAATTACTCCACCCAACAGCTCTCTACAAACACCTCATCCACCAATGGAGCTAGTAATGGGTTAACTTCAGAACAACGCCGGAAGCTCATCGCGGAGGTTGAGCAACAACGAACTGAGCAGCGTCGCTTGCAGCTGATTGAGTCTCAAAAAAGGGCCGAAGCTCAACGCGAAAAACAGAAAGAAGAGCGCAAACGACGAATTGAAGAAACGCGTCAACGGGAAGAGGCCCGCCAAAGGAGGGCCCATGAAACCAAAAAGGAGATTGAACGTCAGTACAAGGTCGGTGGGGTGTGAATTTTTTGCACCTGTTTTGAACCAAGGGAAATAATTTGTTAACCTTGTTTTTATCGGCTGTTGCGTTGTCATGCCCCAGTCTGCGCTCAGTTTTGTTATGTGCTTGCTCGTATGAGGCAAGATGCAATGAGTTTATTAAAATCCATTAACCAAAACCATTTTGCATTTCTGAACTTTATTGCATTCTACTGATACTTGTTTTCGTCCGCTTAACAAGAATTTGTCCTTGGTTTCTCTCAATAATAAGCTTCTTGTCCTAAGATGCCTGCGGTAGATTACGAATATTGTTTCTTTAAAATCGTTTTAACCTTATTATTGATTTTTTTGAGGATTTACCTTGAACTCCTGACTCCAGACTAAGAGAGGTAGTGCTATCTTTTCCAACATTGGTAACATTTGCCACAATTTCTCATTTACACCTTTCGGTGAGTAGTTGATGGGATGGAAAGAGGTGATACAGATTGATTTCCCCGAGTTAAGCGTGTTCAGGCTCCCCCTACTTCTGTTGTCTAATATGTCCAGTTTAGATTTCAGAGCACAGTTTGAATTCTGAGTAGCTTTACCTCATTTAGGTAATCACTCTTGCAATCTATAAAAGAAACCATTGTTTTCTGATATGTGTGCCATTCGAAACGCAGAAGTAGGATCAAATATGCGTTCTTAGTCAATTTAAGCACCAGTATTATAAGTATTCGTCTCTGTTCACCAGGTTTTGCTGGTATTCATATTTAATGCCGCAGTTCACTGTCCTTCGTTCTCACTTTATATGAACATAGGACTTTATTTTGACTTCTTTCCATTGTCTTACTCATTTGTGATTCCAAAGCCTTTGATTTGAATCCCAACAAGGGATCTACCGATTGATAAAGCGCTTAATGCACTTTTCACAGGACCATATGCAAACACTGCTTCAACGCAATCGTGATCGCACAGCAAACATCTCCGAGCAGTTGCGTCAAACGCCAAACATCATGCGTGCCTCTCACATTCCTTCCAAGCCAAACACCGTCGTGTCTTCTGCCAACGGTGACCGAATGGCCACCTCCTTCACAGTGGCATTTGGCAGCTCTGCACCGCGTTCCATCTGTACGAGAGCCAATGAGGCTGTTTTGCGCTCTCAAACAGCTTTTGAGGCCCGCCTAGCTAGTTACCTCAACGGCAGGCATAGCGGCTGCTTCCTTACCCAGTCCTCATTATACACAACCTACGCGCTGTACGTGAAACCCGACCTCTTGCCTGAGGATCATCCCATTCGCAAACACCATCAGCAGCTAGTGTTCGAGCACCAACACTCCGTTCTCAATACTCCCAGGCGGGCTGTTTCTGCAAACCCTGCCATACGAATCGCCAAAAAAACCACTATTTCAGCTGGCAGTGGGAGTGGTGGTAAGTGTTTTTTCTTTGCCACGGCACCAGTCACTTCGGTCTCAGTAATTTAACATCCTATGTGCGTGTCATCTGTAAAGGTGCATGCCTTCCCATCCATTTCTCAAGAACACACAAAGTTTTCGCAAATTTCCTGTTGCTCCTATCTCTTTTTTCTGATCTCCTTCTTCTCAGATGCATGTATGCGAATGGAGAGGGTGAGAGAGTGGAAGTGGGACCGGAGAGGTCTTCCGCTTTCAAGATAGCACGCGCTCGTATCCTCCCTGTGATCACCACCGCCATCAGGATCACTCATTCACTCAGCACTTTTCAGCCGCTATGCCTGTCGCGCTTTTAGATTGTGCTGTTCTTTTTTGTGTAGTTGGCTTTTTGTATGTTCGCGCATACTTGGCTTCGCCTTACCTCCCCCCATCCTCTTCTTCCCTTCCACTTGCACTGTTCACCGGTGCTCTATCTCTCATCAAACTTACTCTAGATCTTTGTTAAATGTCAGTCGCTTAGTTCGCCGTTCCGAGGCATATGTGCACGGTCCGATAGCTTTAAAGCTCGTCTAACCTACTAAAACATTAAAGCGCAATCACGCAAGCAGCTTAGGGAAAGGAGTATGAGAGCTCCATGGTTCATGGGCGCCGCTGTTAATTGTAGCATACGCTTGTTTTTCCAATTCCCCATCGCTGTCATTTAAATCCAGTTTTATATCTGTCTTCCCCTTCCATCATCATCCTCACTTCCTCGCGCCCAATTCGGGTAGTTGATGAGAACAGGAGCAGAGCTGTTAGTGCAACTAGGCAGCAGCCACTGCAACACCACTGTTTGCGACCGACGGATAGGCAGGCTGCTGGACAGGCGAGTCTACCAACGCTTCGAAGGGCCACGAGTTCGCAGCACTTTGCCGAACCAACTATCGCCTATGCTAGCAAAGTGAGGGGTAAGCACGTCATGCGATCTCATCTCACCTGAGCCATCTGTGGAAGTGGGCTAAATGGTAGTGGTGGTGGTATTAGCTCTCGCTCAAGGCTTCACTTTTAACAACCAACCTATCAATAGACCCACTCATTGCCAAACTTCGTCCTCGTTTCATTCCTTCCCTCTCCTAATGCTCCTTCTCCCAGAGTTTGCCCTCTACCGCCTTTTCACTTCTTGCATGAACCTCACTTCATCTACACGCGCCCCATTAATAATTTCTCCCCTTGTCTGCATACTTGGGTTTTGATCACATGAAAGCCATTCATGGACTCAAATACTTTCCGTTAGAAATAGCCTTTTCGCCTTCAATGGTTTCGAAAACGCGTTGTTGCGTTCGGGTAGGATTAGGTGCTACTCCTTACCATGCTGGTTGAATTAGTAAGCTGGACCGTGGCAAGTTTTGCCAGTCGTGCACTCGTTTATGCAACGATGTTTGCTCAAGTCTACTCCTCACTCGTCTTAACGCATATGCAGTGCTGTGTTTATGCGTGTGTGGGAACTCCTGTTAACCTCCGATTTGACAGTCGTGTCTTCTATTTCGTTCATAGGCGTTCCTATTCCTGAGCTCCCGGTTCATGTGATATGCAAGTTGGACGCATCTAGAAGTGATGATGCCTCACTTAAACGAAGAGCTGTGCCTGGGCGCTCTAATATACCCAGTGAGTTGCCATTGCTTATTTTGTACTCTATTTGCTGAAAATCGAACATGCGTTTGGACAACTCGTGTTTATGTCATATTGTTAGGACTTATTATTGTTACAAGTCACCGTTTATAACACCATCAAATGCTCTTATCCAAAGAAATGCCATTTCACACTTTCAGTGAGTCGGGTCTATATCCCATAGGCAGAACCTTTGCCATGAGAAGTAGGGCTGGTGGATGATCCTTTGCCATTGGTGGACCTTTGAATAGATGCTTATATGTCTTAAGAAGACTGAACTCAGTCGATTAATTAATTTGCTGCTCGATTGGGTCCGTGTACCGACTAGTTTTCTCCATGTCGCGGTAATACATGCCGCTGGACTTCGTTTTGGTCATGATTACATTCTCGAAATTTTGACTTCTGAGTGGCTAGGGTTCAGAGAGGTATTCCTACTTCCAGAAGAAATGGATCTGATTGGATGCGTTACCCAGGCATACACACAGTTAAATGTCTGATGACGCGGACACTATATTTCAAGTCTGCGCATAGCCGTACATGTTGATAATGCAGTGTCTATACCTCACCTCCCTAGCGTTTACTCTGTCACTTGGGCTCTTACCTTTAATGTTGTGAATAATTTCGGCGTTTTGAGTGTGTGGGTGTATCCAACGCTTCATCACTGTAATCACAACGGCTTAAAGTCATTCCTTTTTTATGAAATTGAAATAGTGCTTTCCATTTTTTTGACAACATGAAAGACGCTGCCTTCCGGTTTTTAGGACTTTCTTAGAGTCGTTTTAATCTAGTCACTTTTTGAAGGTAAACAAATTATGAGAATGGTCAATGCAGTAGCAAAGGTGGCCTTAGAAGGGACATTTTTAGCCTCTCTTTCGTTGTACAAATTTCATGCTTAGTGACTTTCTATGATAGCAAAAAATAGTGAGTAGATTTCAAGGATTTCTTTTCTCAAAATCGCAGAATTTTATTGAAGTGCTGGAAAGCGTGTGCACTGTCAATAATTTGTGAAGTACTCGGTGAGATTAAATTTGTATTTGGGTCTTTTATATCGAATTGGTTATAACCAAGTAACTGCTCATCATTACTGATTTAACAACTAAACAACGCATCTGACTCAATCTTCAAATATCCGTTTTTTTGCATTGAGATCATTCATGTATTTTGTTCTTAAATTTTGACAGTTAACATATGGTTTTAAAAGCTCTGTGCCATCTCATGGTGTGATATTTTGAAAACTGCAACTTTGTGACGGATTTTCTCACCAAGTAACATGAAAGTACTTGATAATGAAATTTAAACGTCTCAGTGGAAGTGTGCGGTCGTTCCAATTCAGGTTTCCTCTCGTATCTGAGTTTCTTGCAGATTTCTCGGCAAACTACTATTAGGCCTGTAAATAGAGTCCCTAAGCGTGAAATGACTTATTATCACACTGCTTAAATTCGGTATTCTGGAAATGTTCTACTTTGATCTTTTGCTTCCAATTATTTCCTATTAACATTTCACTATTACTTCTCTATTTTCACGAAGTAACTTTTTATGAAAATTCGTTTTTTATAGCGAGTCCCTTCAATGCTTTATCCTGCGATGTACGCCTCGAATTGCCTCAGGCACCTTTAAGAAAATATAGTCTCTTTTTCATTGCAAAGTCGTTTCATGCATAATTTCTACGTGTCTGATTCATCCCCTGCTTGCACCAATTACGCTTACGTAAGTCAATTGCACATGTATGCACGAAATCTGACTCAAATTTTTAGGCATCTGTAGGTCAATATGGACTTGAATTTTTGTCTTTACCGCGGCACTTAGGTTTTGAGTGCAGCAACGTGATCAGAGTTATTCACGCCTCATTCCAGAAACGCTTCACGGTAAACGTAATTACCATGATATAGTGAGTGCACCAAAAACGGTATGAAGACTCGTTTTATGTTTAATTTCAAACACTCTCACTTGTTTGCTGGCCATCGCAATGGCAGCAGAATGTGTTAATACCGCTTTTGGGGCATAGATGATGCTGTCGCTATGAATTTAGATGGTAAACGTTTCAAACAGTTCACTTGGGAAGTGGAGTATACAACTTGCATTCTGAACGAACAGTGGAATAAATGAAATGGGTTAGGTGAAGTTCTACCATTTTCTTGGAATATGGAGAAGTGCCAGATACTCTGATCCAGGAGCTGGAATAGTTCGTGGTGATTCGGAAGGACTAAAAGCCAGAGGTAATGATAAATGTCTAAGCGGTAACGATACAGTCTTAGAGTGTCACTATCAACTCTCCCTTGTCTTGCCTATTCATTGACGATGGAAGTAGATATGGGATCTACGAAAACCGACCCCACCTGGTAATGTTTAAAAAAGAGGGTTATCCCTGTGTATAGGTTTAAACCAGGCTAGATGTAGCAAGGTGCTATACATGCATCTCTAGGAGATCGTTGCAACAGTTATGCAGCGCCAACAACAGCCTCGATGAACCGTCAAAGAGCACCCTCGCATGACCAGAAGCTACCGAATGGTGAGGATCGCGTTAGTTTGACCACCTTAAGTACTCTGCCACGTCGCAGACCCTCCGTCCCCACCACCGTCACCACGGCGAATCAGGGTCGCGGGCGCTCGCAGGTTCGGGAGCACGCAACAGCAAAGACGCAGTCGACGGAGGCATCGATGATGAAGCCGACGATCGCCAAGTTATCGAAACCCGTACCCATTAAGAAGCCCCCTTTGCCTCGTGCGGATCAAGCGAAGCCAATTGACCCGCCTCCGAAATCACGTGAGTTTATCTAGGTTAACTTCATTTAGTGTGCACTTATATCACGCCCAATGGACAATATAGATCTTCCTAATAGTTATTTAGAATGAGAGGACTGCCATATCTTGTAGATTTCATAGGAATTCATCTGTTACTCTGTTGAGAAACCTCCTAAGGGCTCTAACTGCCAAATGCTCATCATGGCTGGGCAATGTCCCACAGTAAGCCTAAGCTTATGGTAAATCATTTGCCGGAATAGAAACACCAATCTAGTACGATACAAAACATCAGGTAACATCTTTGAGCTGTGTGTTGGTTTTTTTCCTCCTCTGCCCTTAATTATTTCTTTAACATTATTTATCCTTAGCACATGTTCACTATTCACTCTGGAGTTTCTGTTAGGGACTTTCTATGGCTGATTTCTCGTTGAAATTTGTTCGTGCTACATTATTGAAAATGATAGAAAACTTGAATTTGAGGTAGTAGCTTAAGGTTAGTGGCGTTATAATAGCCCTTTCATTTGCGAATATCTGGATTTGGCTGTCCAAGGCAAGTGCTTTCTGTGGTGGTTTTTCTTTCATTAACCATTTTAAATTAATCAGTAGAGGTTACAATATTCCTTGCAAGGGATAGGGCTCGTCGGGGTAGTTATCCTCGGAGATGTTGACCGTGCAAAAGTGGAAGTAGAAGACTGGTAGCATGCGTTTTATAAGCGTATCTTTTTACCGCCTTTATGGAGATGGGAGAATTGCAGGTGGTTGAAACTGCCCAATTGATAACATTTACGATGTTAATCCTTAAATATGTTAATTTATTCAATTTAAAGGTACTTCAGGCTTTAACTTCTCATCTACTTAAAATTTATCGTGTGGTGACGTTGCCTGTAAGGATATTTGGTTAAGTTACTTCTTTGTTTCCTTAGCACATTTTGATGGCTTACTATTACTATGGTTAACTAAACCGTCGTAAAAGTTCGCGCATCACTAGGCGGGTTTATTAGTCTCATGCTGTAAAGAGGTTACTGGCGTCATGCGTTGCCCACCCTTATTGTTTGTAATTACTACCAAAAAGTCACATGCGGAAGGGCCTGATTCCTCTGCATTATTCCATACATCATTTTTTTGCATTTCTGATTTTACAACATCATCCACTAAATCCCTAGAGTTCCCAGTTCCAGCACAAGGGTCTGCCCAGCGGATGGATTGCTCTAGGGGCCTGGCAGCACAATTCCAGGATCTAAAAATGGGACTGTCTCCACCAGTTCAAACACGCCTTGAACTTGATCTTGCCGGAGCATCCACAGCTGTTGACGATGTGGAAGAAACATCACGGGTGTCTTTTACAGATGAGGTATGTTTCGTGCGTATTTCAGGAACTGCGAGGTCTTTTAAATGTCAGTCAATTCATGTGTATCTGTTCTCGTATAGCCTGAGAACACAAGTCAGACGACAGAAGTCGAAAATTTTGCGAGGGTAAAGGAAGAGAGAGGAGTGACCAGGTCTTCAGTCGCTGAAGAATTCAACAATGTTGTAGTAGGTACGAAGAATGGAGTGGAGGTCAAAGCGTCGAACGCTCCTGACAATGCCATACCAGAAGCGGATCACGAAGCGGCACAGGAACCCGCTTCCCTAGGGAATGATGATATTATAGAGGGGATAGTTCAGGAGAAATTGCAAAATTCAACATTACAGCTTACGAGTGGACCCATTAAAGCGTCAACCACGGGATCTGGTGAAGGTGGTTGTTTACCAGAGGAAGAAGCGGCTATCTATCGTGCCAAAATGGCGGAACAGCGCCGGCTGGCTAAGGAGCGATTGGCTGAACAAGAGCGGTGAGTAATTTGCTTATTTGTGCAGCAGTTCCGGTTCTCACCAGCCTGGGTTAAACATGCACTAATTTATTTAAAAGGGATCGATTAAAATGCTTTATATCTTTTTTATCAATAATGCTGATCACCTTTAAATAAGGGCAGTTTTTCTCTCTTGCTGTCGAATAAATTAGCTTTGTTTAAACGATTTTTTAAACGCTTGCTTTAGAGAGCCTCGAAATTTGTTGTATAGTACTAACAATAAACCATAATTTGTATGTATACACGCAAATAGTTAATTATCATTTTTAAGAGTGACTGATACAGAATTATTGTAGTCACACATTTTTTGTTGTACCGGACTCTGTTATCTTATCACTTGCAAATCATAGTGGATTTTTCCAAAGGGTTATTTAGCGACCGAAGCTTAGGGAGATTATTGTTGCTCATAGAATTTTTCGCATCCGGCATGGCATGAAGTGAAACACTCCACCTTGGTCATCAGTCGATGTCTGGTGCTTGGGAAAACGCCACTGGTGGACTATGTGGAAAACAAATTCAGCCTTTTCAATCTGCCACTTTGTAGGGATAGTACATGCATGGGAGTTATCGTTAGAATCGACCTGGAAGAAAATGCTTCTTTTTTTGGTGAAAAAATAAATTAGTTTCCATTTGTGTAACGAATGGTAACTGATACTATTCTGAATGAATTACGTTGGAACAACAATTAAAATTTGTTCAACTTCAGCATCACTAATTTTGCCTGTTCATCCGGTGTGTGAGACGCCTATGCCTCTGCAAACTCATTAGTTTGCTCGACTCTTAGCGAGTTGTAACACCATGTTTAGGCTGTTTAGCCATCTGTCCATGGCCTGCTTCATAGTACCGTCGTTATCAGTCGCCCGCTTTCGACAAAATAGTAAGTAAATTGCAATAATGTTGAGTCGTCAATCCTGGTACCTCGTCTCAGCTTTCCCACGAAAAGCGTCCTAAATGTGGCGTCATTGTCATTTTATGTTTAGCCTCGTTGCCATTGATAACACTAACCTTTCATCAGCTTTCTTATCTCTTCTTTCACGCTCAAAGGCGATTGTTTTTATTCTAAGCCAGCTATTTAGTCAAGAACTGTGCTGAATTTTAACAAATATCTGTTAATCGTTTTCTACTAGACCTTTGACTATAACCTTACAAAAAAAGGAGTTGATGATGATGCTTGATATGTGGAATATACTATCGCCAAGGATGTCAAAACGGAAAACCTAAATCAGATATGGAAATCTGCCCTAGCTAAACATTTGACGTGCAGAGCAGTAACAATGATATCCTCCGTTATGAATCAACAGTTCATCTGATTGGAGTCAGGGCCTCTGAGATTGTTCCAATTTATTTAAAATTCCTTGGGTGCACACAGACGAGAGGCAGAGGAGGAGAGGGAGCGGAAGCAGCGACGTGAGGCTGGGCGTCAAGCGGCCATTCAGGCTGCCCGAGAGCGTGCGATCGAAGAGGCCCGACTGGCCGCCGAGGCACGAGTCGCTCGCGAGGCCGCTGAACAGGAGGCGCGTCTTCATGCTGAACGTGAAGCTCAGGAACGCGCAGCTAAAGAACGCCAGAGGGTGCGTCTAATCTCATTTTCTTAATTTCTTTCACAAACCCCTTCATTTGCGCACTACAATAAAATCGGTTGCAAATGTTACCACTGAGGATCTTATTTGATCGCTTACATCTCCTCGTTTTTCCATCCAATATTTACACAATGGCCGACTCTGTATTTAGTGGCTTGAAATTTTGAAAACGTCCAATGGCTCAGAATCTTCTTTGTTTTCTGACTTAATTCAGGCTCTAGTGGGCCTGTCTCTCGTTATCCGTGACAGTTGAGTTGCGTAGCTCACATCGACACTATTTCTTTCGTTGTACTTCATCATGAGGTGACGCGTCAAGTCACTCCCATCTCCTATGCAGAAGCCTTTGATATCGCCCATTCATTTGTGTTATTCTACTTCATTAATTGTCGTATGACACTGTGGGTGTCTCGCAATTTTCGTTTTGAATGGAAATTTTGGCATCAACGGCAGTTTGGCAAAAGCCATTAAGGGGCCGTTTTAATTTAGTATTTTCAAATTACTCCCTTTTGTATTCGTAATATTCAATTAAGTTCTTTTGGTGATTTTGTGGTGAAACGCGACCCTATTCCCTTTATCTCATTAAAACATCATTTTCTCAGTGAATTGAGTTGAAAAGGGGCCCAAACAACAATTCCTTCCTTATATGTGGAATTTAGAAGATCAGAGCCGCCTTCCATTCACGCTTCTACTCACTGGTAGTTTAATTATAAAAGTGAATGGAGGTCATCTACTTGGCTATTGCGATATTTTAAGGCCTTTAATGAAGGCCTTTTTAGAATGCACAGCGCTTTGGCTGAGAGGCATGGAGTTCATCGAGTGCGATTTCCCACCCCTCCTGTGTTTTATTAATCCATGTTTTTCTGCTATGTTCGAGTTCTGCGAAATGTGTGCAAGGTTGCTATCCCACAAAGACGTTAATGATTGCGGGATCTACGATCATTTTGGGTAGAAAGAGACGGGTTATTTTTTCGCTTACAGTTTGGTGGTGAGTTCGTTTGGTGTGTTCCCTTTCTTATGCCCGTCTATCAACCTCCATCTGCCGACTTCACTTCCTCAGGTTTTCGATTGGCCTATAATCGTGGCTAGGCCCACTGGCAGTAACGTGGTGGCATGTCTTCATGCTCTTATAATGCTATTGAAGCCCTAATTGCTGGTTTGATGAACGAGTTAATTGCCGGTACGTCGACGCACGGGAACTTGGTTGCTTCCTCGCCTCCCCATGCCCCTGCCTCTTTTGCTACATGGAATGAATGGCCCCATATGTTCTGATTGGACAAACAAGACATCAAAGCTTGCTTGACTTACATTGTCACTCAAATAAGAATGAGTTTAGATACTTGAGTAGATCTCTGACAGGTTTTTCGTGTAGGCTGGAGAATCGTTTCTCTATAGGACGTGTGGCAGCTTTGAAATCTTCAATTTGTTATGCTTATATCTTTGTTAAGTGAATTCAATTCGTAGTATTTGGTGGGAGAGCAGCCGAATCGTCTTAAGTTGAATGATAAGTTACCAAATTCCCAAAAACTTACGTCAAACTGCCCACTTCTTTTAGAGTAGTTATTATTCTCTTAGTTGAGAAAAAAAGTAGCAAATTGTTGTTGCTGGTTTACTTCTATAAAACGTAATCTAATTCTCACTTTATTTTGTTTCTAAAAGTGCAAGTAAATCTTTTACCGTTTCTTTACCTTGCGAGCGCGGTTTGGTAACTGTTCCTTCTGTTTTGTCCTTTTTACGCTTTACAAGATTAAAATCTTCCACTCTCCTTTTGGCACTATTTCGTTTCGTAGATGTACTGGCTCTATAATCCAACGGTCTGCATGTGACGCCTATTCAATCCAATAGGTATAGTTTGTGCTTCCAGTAAACGCTGATGATGGTGTGTAGTTTCGGAGTGAAGGCGTTCCCTTTTGATCAAGGAAAAGTTGCCGTGCAGTTGACATTTAACTAATTTCACTGGTGCGAATACAAAACGTGATGAGAACTTTTTCATTTACAAAAGAGCTTGTTTTCTGATTACTCAAGCCGCATTCAGTTATCAATGCTCTTGTAGCTGCTGCTTGTTAGAAAGGCGAATGCATGGCAAGAATTGGTTGCCTCTATAAGTTTCGAACTCCAAAATCCAGTACCTTTCTGTTTTGACCGACCTTCAGTCATTTTTTAAAAGAACCCCGTACGCATGTTTTCGCGATTCTCGATTAGTATATAAGGAGATTCCACCTTTGAGGCATCATAACTTGATGCGGTATGATCTGGTCCGTAATTGCAAAACCGTAAAAGGCGAAGATTTTTATCTTCACTGCATCTGGAAGACAATGAGGAATTTTTAATTAATGAAGAAACGTGTAACATTTGGGTGCAGTGTCATTACCATTCGAAATAGAATTTGGTATAGAAATAAGTTAAGGCTATTTTCACTCCCTGATTTCCTTCATTCGCGACCTCAGAATACATCACGATGTCAAAAAAGAACATTTTAAGACCGACTTCACGGGGAAAATCGAAGTGAATTCTTGTCAAATAGCCTACTTTGCGGTCGCATTAGCACGATTGCTTAAATTTAGCCTGCCTGAATATTTAGTGCTTCAGCACTACCCCTTACTGTTGCAATGACTAAAGGCGAGCGTTGAAGATCATCCTCACCCTGCGCCAAAATTTTACCGTGTAACCCCCACTCCGTTCTTCAGCTGGAGGCCATAGAGCGTGAGCGACTGGAGAACTTCCGCAAGGCAGAAGAGGAGCGGGCGATGCGCAAGAAACGGCTGGATAGCATTATGTCACGGGTGAATCGCAGTGATCGTTCGCTTAGCCGCGGCGTGACCAGCTCAGAGAGCTCTAACAGTCTTATTGGAGCCGCCTCTGGAGTCGCAAGCATCATTACTTCGACTGCAAGCGAGGCTAAACCCGCTGTCCAATTCTCTCTGGATCCCATTGCACGTTCACGCATTCATATTTCATATCTTTATGGTCTATTTTATGCCCTTTCGCATTATACAAAGGCGCGGCTTTGAAACACAGTCCTTATTTAAGCCAAATATCATAAAATTTGGTTATCATGCTCAGTTTAGCATATATGAAATTGTTTGCTTAAAAGCGTCTTGTTTATGCCTTTTTACGTTCGTTTTCTCTTCGTACTCTTTCGGCTCATATTTCGACTTCATCGTATGTTGATTTGTTCATTATTTGATTAATCATCACTCATAAGTATTCCCAAATAACTACGTAGTTTATGTGTAGTGTTTTAATATTCGGAACTTATTGAGGAGGATTGTTTTGTCCTTCCATGTAAACTCATTTTGGAAATTTTGTCTTTTGCTAAAAGAGATGTAGGTCTCAAAGGCCCCATTATCATACACGAAGTTTGAAGCAGAGGCGGTTGGGCTAACCGTATCTACTGGCGTCAACTCACACCGTACACAACTTATGTAATAACGAGTTATGCAAGGATTCCATCCTGGACCGCCCTATTTGTTGTTTGAGTTACTTATGATGATTGGGTTGAGAATCGACCCCCTAGGATCCTCTATGGTCTTATGCTATAAACGAGGTAATCGTATAGTACTATGTTCGTTCTATAGACTGATTTATTACTAAATTCCCGTTAGTGATAGTTTGAGTGGTTGGTGAGTCTTTTACAAGAAATCATGATCTATTTCCTATCTACTGCTTTTAGGCGGGAATCGATTCGCAAAATTAGCTGTAGTTAATGTTTTCGAAATACGAATCATTGTGTCTGTGTGCGTTATTATTTTTACGTGAGTAACTCGAAATTACTCCAAAAAATTAGCTGATTACCATTGACTCATGTCAATCACGTGTTTACTGGGTAAAATGCTGGTTTATTACTTTATTTATGTACTCACGATCGAGTCAAATGTGATTTTGACAATGTATATATCTTAAATCACAAGTCCCACCCTCTAAATGGGAAATTCGATTTTGGGTGTAGTCAGTAGATTCAGATATCCCTATCTGGAATAGAATTGAGTTGTTTCCCCGTTGTTTTCCTAGTCTTACGTGTTATAACCTCTACAGTTTTGTAACATTTGTTAGTGCTATGAGCTCCTTTTCTATTCAGATATTATTTACACCACCCCACATAACTTGATGCCTTTCTCACAAACTTACATTTTTGAGCTATATACGGAGAGCCCTTCAAGTAAGAAATTATTAATTGCATTTTTCGTTTATACTTTGTCCAAAAGCGGCTCCTTATAGGAATTGTTCCGATACGCTGGCAAATGTCCGTTGTAGTCGACGTTCTTTATTTGTGCACATAAACATCGAATCCAGATTAACCGCTGCACTACAGTGCCTTGATGTTAACCGGATGTGTATCAAACTTGGCGGTGAATAAGGCATCGTAGCGTTATCAACACCTATCGTTTTTACTTGATTCCAGTTCGTTCGTTGTTAGCATTGGTCAGCACTACTGCAATCAAAAAAAACCCAAAAAAACTACGTAGGGGTGATGTCATTTTCTTACTTGTTCGTGAACCGATGAGACACCCTTTATGGGTGGAAGGATTATCCAGTGAGATTTCCAGACAATCAGCATTAAGTAGATGGGTAAAACGATTTTGTGCGCATTGACTATTTGCATTAATCCGGAGTACTTTTTATGCCCATGCATTATTTTTTACTTGGTTTGAAAGCCTTCTTGCATCCATGTTCTCTCAGGATGGTTACAATTATCGTGCTTAGAGACCATTTCTAGTACATTCTCATTTTTTAATCCCTTTTCTCTATTTAGCCACGACATCTGCACTTTATGCTTGTATGAGCCTTGTCTCCGTCACTTTCTAGATTCCAATGGGCACGAATTGGTCAGCCCCTTTAGTTGTGCTAGGACCAAGGCATGTAACAATAACACAGATTTTATCATCAAATTTGTACCTCATCTGCTCATGCGCCTTGCTTCCGCAATAACATTGTTTGTGAAAATGAATGTAGTCTTTTAAATCAGCTCACTTTATCATAAATCATGTTTATTTTTTAGTAGTATTCCGTCTTTAATTGGTGAATTTGTCTCTATATTTGCATTTGGGCTATAAGGCAAAAAATTGCCTTCATCCTTCGCATTTATGCTTCTATGGGTTTTTTCGTTCCGATGAACATAGTTGGGTAAAACAGTCACGTTCAGTTCGACGTATGTAGCAGTAAACACTACGAATTTTTTTAAAGTGTATACGCTTCTTTATTCTCCCCCATAATCTTTTCAAACAGGAAGCCTCATGTGCATTGATCGCCGCAACTTCGTATTCCCCGAAAATATCTCCAAAGTAATATCTTGCCAAATGGCCTATCCCGACTTATTTGTTTTCTAACCCCCGCTATTTCCTATATTATTGTGAGTGTACTCAAGAACCTCATCACACCTAATCACTCCTATTCACTCATGCTCGCCCCCATCCGGCCCTGGCCGACTTTGGTTAGGCAATTGGGTGGAAGTAGTGTGTGACGTCATGCTTCTGTGCCGCACATTCGTGTCACTGATCTTCCCTTTCCCCCTTGTGTCTGCGTGTGAGTAACCCAACATTAAAACGACGCTGTGACCACTTGCGGTGGTGACCTCATTTCTCAATTCTTGCCTTTACACTCCCTCACGTAGCCTTGCATGTTTGTGCGCGAGTGGATCCGTTGATTTTTGTTTCGTGTAGGTGTTTTTATCGGTGTTAAACTAAAATTATGTTTTTTCCTAAGGTGTTGAATTGGCGGATGTCTTCTATTTTTGAGTGATGGAAAGATAGGGCATCTGTTCCGTCCTGCGTGAGCATTATTGGTTTCACCAAGTGCGAAACGTTTGCATCCTCTATAAAAAACATTCAAATGACATGCTTGGTCCAGGCGATTCCTTTTGGGTCTTCAATACAATTTGGGGGTATTTTTGCGTATTTACGTCAAGGAAAACAGCAGCGGATTTTAACGTCATGCATCGTTTCCCTAGGATTGTCAGAACACTGATTTGTTCGCTGTTTCTCCCTTCCCTCTCCTGAGGAAAAGGCTAAAGCTTTTGCTGTATCGTTAGCGTAATCATTATTTTTTTTCCTAATATACTTTGAGGCCTCACACCAATAATACACGATGTACGTTAGTGACGACATCAGCTTTTGCACCGAATTTCCTTCCGACTAAGTGGTAACTTGTTTTTATTACCGGACAAACGCTTTATTTAGTTTCGCCTCTCCATGTCTTGCCCAGTAACGTTAGCGTTTTTGTTCGTTTTCGGTAGTAAATTTATGGCAAGGCGATCTACATGTTTCCTTTAAGAAATCTAGTTGGTTAGAATGAGCTTATCACTTATGGCTAGTGCCTACAATGTTACACCTAGCCATAGGAACGGACTCGTAGCAAAGTAATTTGTGAATATTTGTCCCTTAATGGGGCAGTTTGTAAAAATTCTTTACTGCTCGTATCTCGGTTAGTGGTATTTTGGCTTTCTATTTCTATTAAGGAAATTTTTCCGTAACAAGTGGATTTTGCTACCTGTTTATAGATTGGATTTACACCAGAAGTCACTTTAAAGTATGTTAAGGTCCTTTCGGTAGGCAAATCCCCTCTTTCTGGTTGAACCATACTTTTATCGCTAATTCGCATTTGCTTAAACTAGTTCGATGACTTCTGAATCTCCTAGATGCTGAATGCGGGACACCTAGCCCATATGTCCAGAAAAATATAACGCTAATTAAAGTCAAGAAGATAAAACCATATCCAGTCAGACCATATTTATCAATGTTTTAAGGATTCAAAAAGTTTGTGGTGGTTTTTTTTGAAACTCGCAAGCTATTCCCCTTCCAACTTCCGACTTAATCAATATTTTTAACCTGAAAATTCGTGCTTCGATAGGATTCACTTATTAATTATTCCTTGCATTATTTCCTACTTTCGATTGAATTTTTTAGTTTTCAAGCTGGCGTTGTCTCTTAACAATGCTTTGTTTCTAAACATCATCTGGATGGACTTGCAGATCGTCTCCGATTTTTTAATTCCGCAGATTTCGGAGCAGTTAAACGTCTTTCAACGTGAACCGGCAGATTCATCTGCCGTCCCGAACCATAACTCCTTCCCAAAGACCTCCGGAACTCACTTTGCCTCGCCACTCCTTCAGTCTTTCTTCGGTGGTGGTGCTGTCGGAAGTGGTAGTCGATTGACCGGTGCTTTTACTCATACCTCCGCCACCTCCCCGTCATCCTCTGCCCTAACTGACGACGACGTCCTCTCCAAAAACAGGTTCACTTACTACACTTCGATTTCTCTCTTCCAAAATTGTGCGGTGCCAACTAGTATTTGAGCTTGAACTTATGTTATCAATTTAAGTCAATTGAGGGTTGAATATAAACATTTCCAGCATTGATGTGGGAAACAGATTGATGAAATCTGTTTATGCATCTAGGCGCTCAGACGAAACCCAACAACCGCCATCCACTACTAACCTCCCGATGAGTACCGTCGAAAGTGCATCCAATAGTAAGGAAAACCGATTCTTTTTTCGTTTTTCAGTTCTTCCAGCCTAGATAGGACGAATTTTTGTGTATTTACACACCAAGTACATATTTATTTGCAAGAAATATTAACCATAAATTCACCAACTACCCCCCGTTTGTCTATCTTTCTAGCCGAAGAAGGTAGAAATTTGAGTGCAATTTTCCGGGAAATTTGTCGACAAAGGTAGATAGGAAGGTGGTTATGTTGAAATACATAAATGATATAAGCGTTTTGCTATAAGACTGGGGTCTTCATAATTTTACGTAGACACTAGACATGAGACATTCCTTGTCCCATCCTCTGTCCGACGGCAGAGAACACTGCTGTCCCCTACCATGTGTGGTGTTTTTTGCTCTTTCTTTGCATATTCTTCATTTTTGTTAGACGGCCTACTTAAATCAAGTGAAATTCAGACTTCCAACTTGATTAGGTAATTGTTAAGTCAGAGTTAATTATTTTTTGCCTTACTCAGCGAGTAAGGGCTTTATCAGAACAAACTTGCTTATTCATCAAATTAATAGTAGTGCACTCGTATTTGACGAAATTGGTATGGTTTTCTCCTTTCTAGTTTAATGACGGAGTGAGGTTAACGTGAAGATTCCTATTATCAATGAAGATTTGACAACTTAGCGTAAGTATTATAACTACCGATGGCTCTTGAAATTTTCACTTTAAAATTATTAGTGAAAACGTGCATATTCTAGATCGTACATTCTCCGTTGCCACCGTTTTTCCTCACTCTTCGCCGTTTCTCTCCCCTTCCTCCTCATGTTGGCTAATACGACACCTGTTCTTCCTCTTTGCCGCCTATCGTAGACCTCTACAACCTTTAAATAATGCCTTCCCTACATTTTTTCACCACAGCGATGATTACTGCATTTTTCCTGTCCTGTGAGTGGGTGCGCACGCGAGTGTTCGTGCGCGTGCTTTCCCCCTCCGTCGCACCACCATCGCGCAGTCCTCATGCTGCCCTCTCTTACACTTGAGTCTTCCTCTCTCCCCTCTGCCAACCAATTAAATCGACTTGAGTGACCTTTTTGTCATGTAAATTCCGTCTCGTCACCAGCACACGACTTCTGCTCACTCCTCTCAACATTAACGGATATAGACTTGCTTTCTTTTTCCTCCACTTTTCCAAATTCCCCCTCCATCATGACGCCATTTGTCAGTTCCTCCCTACTCGTTTTCCTTTTAGTTTCTAAACTTAAAAAGGAGAGAGATATCTGCTTTTTTTATGCGTGGGGTGGCTGTTTTTTTATTCTGCTTTACACCACCCATTTTGGGTGTACGTTGGAAGTATTTGGAAAAAGCAAAGGGGATAATAAAAACCCGCCTCCATAACAGCTATTCACACTTGTACGGATTTGCTGAGTGATATCGATAATGAACTGACACATCTAATTGTCTGTTAGCATCCTTCAAGGGATGGTCTAACCGTGACACGCTTCAGACAATTGAGGATAAAGGGGAGTATCGGCAGGGAAATCAAGCGCAAATATCGTTAATGCGAGATGGGAAACCAAGTTGCAGCCTCTAAAGAGCTATGAACTCAAAAGACAGATAAGCTGTTTGTATAGAAGTAAAGTATTTCCTAGTAGAAACAGTGCAGGGGAGAAGTGAAGAAGTTGACGATGGGTGGGGGCGTACAATGAGGCCTGGTGATAGTGCTTGCACTGGTCGAATTCTCCCATCGCGATGAACGTGGAAAGATGTCGAATACTCGCTGAGATGAGGTGCGCATACCCATGTTTGTGAAGGGGAATGGTTAGTGTGTAATGAGTCCTGGTGGTACAACGCTTGCACCAGAGTACACCTACTAGAGATAAAGCGATAAAAGATTAAGGGCGAAAGCATAATGTTAAGGTTATATCTATAAAAACACAAACGATGGGAGGAGATGTCAGATGCCAATTTAGGAAGGCCATTAAAAATGCTCTTATACGAAAGTTAACAGAGAAAACAAAGCAACAAACACGGAATAGGGAAACAGATTTCAACCGTGTATATTTGGTTTGCTTTATTTCATCTCTGTGGGAATAGGGGGAGTGGCGAAATGCCTGTTCTTACCATAAGTTGTGCTCTTGCTGATTTGACAATTTTTTTTGCGAATAACACTCATTTTTATGGGCCCTCTGATGTGTTAATTGAATCAAGTTTGTCTTATCACGCGAAAATGAGAACAATTAACTTGGTACTTCAGTCTCATTCTCACCTATATGATTATCCTATGAAATTTGGTAAAGTGGCAACTTTGTAAGTGGTTTTCTTTTGCGTAACTAGGGTAATTTTTTATGCATTCCAAAACATTTTCTTCCAGCACTCACCTGTTCTCTACTGTTTTTCCGCAGCTACCTTCTCTGTACTGCTTCGACCTCACTTCTTTATGTATAATTCTCTAAGGCTAAAAGTTGTTTTGATTGTTTTAATTAATAAGAAGGGGAATTTACAAATGGCCACTATGTTGTCGACACCATGTGTAATTCTGTTTGAATTTTGTACCTAAGGTTGCGTGTCAACTGTGCATTAGAAAATGTTTTTAATGCTGCGATTGAGGGTGACTTCTATCAGGTATAAAGAATAGTTATAATAGGCAAAAAGACCTCTGCGGTATAGTGATATTTCTTTACAAGAAATAGGTTTAAACTAAGAGACTAAGCCTGATTTTTCCTAAACTTCACTGCAATCAGTAATTATGCATGATATTACCTTCGCGTGATTTTGAGAAAATACGCTTATTATCCTCAGGCATAGAAAATAGCAGAAGCAAATTATTGTCTTTTCTCTGGCTAAGCAATAACTACCGTGTAGAAAATAAAATTGCCCGGTTTCCTTGTTTTTTCCTTTTGTAAAGTAATTTGAAATACTTTCTAAATGCATCATCTTTAAAACTGTAGCCCCCCAGGACTTCCTAAAGACGAAAGGAGACACAATACTCGGGCAGAGTATATACATTCAGCACGGAGAAGGTGTCTGGGCTATTGGCATGACCCAAAAGGCCAGCCCACCCAGCGAGGTACAAGGGGGCTGATTCAAAGTGCAAAGTGGCGTCTCACCGGAACCGAGGGATAAGCCACCATCATATTACACAGCCTCCCTCCTCTTTTGAGCGTCGTCTTCGGCACTGCCGCAGGTCAACCTCCCGCGTCGGCCATTACAGCGTAGTCGGTGCTGCAAACACCCACGATCCGACCGTGCCAGTCACCAAATCAGCGCGCAACTGAGGGGATACCTGACCTCAACGTCACTGATCCCTCTTGGCAGCTTTACTGGGTCTGGAGTTTCGTTCGGTTTAGGGATTTGATTCAGGGCGGGGAATTGCGCAGGCCATCATGCGTGTCCATAGACGGATGTAGGAACACTGGGCTAGAAGTAGATTTGAGTAAGGGAAGCAGCATGCACGTCCTTCTAGTTTATCTGGAACTCGCATAAATAAATGAGAACTGTTTGGGAGTAGACAGAATAGAGAAAAAGAAGGCTCACCTGGCCTAAGGGCACACCATAAAAGAGCACGATGCAAGGGTGTTGAGCTTGACTATCTGTTGTGCCTCTGATGAAGCAGGGTCGTACGGAGTTCCCATAGCTTTTGGGTTGCAAAATTAACCAGTTGGCTGATCGGGTTAATCTTTTTGTGGCGGAGCTTCTCAACCATGATGTGGGGCCGGATTCCGTGGCTGAAGTGAGCCGTTATCCAGTTAGCAACCCTGCATGCAGGTGAGCCTCCGAAGGCGCGTTCCGTTCCTAGCGTACTCCTCGCTATCCTTGCCAGCACCTCGCAAGTGAAGGAAAGCGTCCCAGACGAGAGTCTGTCCTACCCAACCAATGATGAGCTAAATTGAGGTATCGCAGCATTGATCGATGTCAGTGTCGGGAGTGATGTCGACGTCGATGGCGGCCAAAAACAAGTCTTTGAGGAGGGCATTGGGTAATTTTCTGGCACTGAGAAGACGTAGATCGATTTTTACTGTTTTAAACCACTTCTCAAAGCTCATATCGTCTTTGTAAGGGGGCAGGTCCGGCAGCGCTAAAACCAATGTAGCATGATTCCGGCCTATCTCCTCCTCCCTGGCCTTCATATCCTCGGACCGAAAAGGCTGGCAGAATCTGGAAATAATTACTAGTTGAAGTTAATAAGGAAAGACAGGCTTGGGGAGGCCTTACCAGAGAGCTCTTAGAAGACTCGAGAGCCCCTAACCGCTCCTCCGCCACTAGGGTAAGTCAACCGCCCAACTCTTCCTTAAAAGGCACATTTAAACAACACAGTTGTGGCACCATTGCTCTGCAACGTGTTTTTAAATACAATGCAAATTAGCTCAAACAACGTTGCCCTATTCCGGTATTCACCTTATTTTCATGCTGAATTTTTGGTGTAGTATGCTAATTATTTGTTTGCCATGTCAAAAATGATTGAAAAATTCTGATATCCGCAACTATTGCATTTTTGCAAACCACACACTTTATATAATTGATGTTTATATGAACGGTTACACCTAACTTGATAGAAATGTAGCAACCTAATTGGTTAGTAAATAGCGATGTCTGTCGTATCAGCCGTACTAGCGCGAACTTTCGCGAAGTGTTCTGGTTTCGGGGTCACGGCCTCTTCTCACTGGGTATTTCCGACACATTTAATTAGTCTCCCACGTCGTGTAAATGATTCATTTCGGTGATGCAACGTGTTTAATCCCTGACTATTTTTGTTTACTTAGTTCATTGTGTAAACGCCCCATCTGGTTTGGCTTATAGGGTTTTCTTTCTACTAGAGCTTAATACTATCAACATGTCTCTTCATTCTTCCCTGCGTTGTTCTCATTTCATGTTAGCGAATCCCTCTGTTATAATGTCGCGCCGTTGCATCCATCCTCCCGACTTTTATACTGACCCTCACACCATTTATTATTGCCTGGTGCTTGCAACGGAGTTCAAGGCTATTGAGCACACCAGAGTTTTCTGCACGGTTGTTTTTACGATTCAGACTCACTGGAAGAATGCCTAAGCCAAAGAGCCTTCGAGATTTGGTTCGCGATATTCGTTCAGCACGAACCGCCGCAGAGGAAAGAGCTATTGTCAACCGTGAATGTGCACAAATTCGAGATAGTTTTCGTGATGAAAATGACACACATCGCTGTCGTAATGTTGCCAAGCTACTCTACATCCATATGCTAGGTTATCCCGCCCACTTTGGCCAGGTATGCGTTGCTTGTGCTTTGCACATCTGTTGTCTGGGTCCCTAGTTGGCTTGTTTTATGCAATTTCCTGTTAATCACTATAGGTCTTTGCCATTATATCGCACAGGAAGTATTATTGATAATGCGATCCCCCTTATTTATCTTGAAGTACATTCTAAGTATTTGCATTTTCTGTATTTTGTCGCTCTACCGTTAAACAGCGTAGAAGACGTAACAAAATCCGGTTTTGTCATGCGCTGTGTATTTTAACACTTAGGATTTTCGGCATTTTCCAGTATTAGAGACGATACTAGGGAGGTTGCGTTCAAGGTTCACAAATACTTAAGTGGCGAAATCTGCCCATATCAATAATTTGAAGAGCCTTAACTCATCACTGCTACCTTGTGTTATTGTTTTGTTGCTTTCGATTTACAGCCTTGTTTGTTTAGGAAGGATTTAACCTTGATAAGGTCAAATATTAACTTTTTACACGCTGCTATAGGCTGTCTGATTTGTCCTGACTGGATGATTCATCATTTCTTCCGGTAGATGGAATGTCTCAAGTTGATTGCCTCACCCCGTTTCACAGATAAAAGAGTTGGTTATCTTGGTGCAATGCTTCTACTTGACGAACGATCGGATGTTCATCTACTGGTCACAAACTCTCTTAAAAAGTAAGTCTTCTTTGCTACGACGTTCAACAGATGCCTTGGAATACGTGTCCGTAGAATACCCGAAATTAGCCGTGATTACCAAACATTAGGCACTGCGTCCCCCAGTTTATGAACAACCAATTGATGTAGACCTTTCAGGCAATGATTTAAGTCAAATTGACTAGGCTACTCATGTGCATAATTTCTTCCGCATGGTATGAACATATTGGGGCCACGTCTGTATTTCGACTACATCAAAATAAATTTTTCTTTTTTAGTGACCTTAATCATTCAAATGTCTACGTTACCAGCTTAGCCCTCTGTACACTTGGATCGATCTGTTCAACTGAAATGAGTCGTGATTTGGCTGGAGAAGTAGAAAGACTGGTTAAATCAACCAATCCCTACATCAAAAAGAAGGTCGGTATCTTAATTTGTTTTGACAAAGTTCATGAAATATCTCTTTATCCATTCTGATTCATGCACCGATTGTGAGATAAAACTGTAGATTACCTGACGAGTTTATTTCGTCTCGTCATATTTCTCTTTCATATTTACGCAACTAGGCGGCGCTGTGTGCCTTCCGAATAGTTCGCAAGGTACCCGAACTAATGGAAATGTTCATTCCTTGCACTCGTGCTCTACTTACCGAGAAGAACAACGGCGTTCTCCTCACAGCCGTCTGCCTCATAACTGAGATGTGTGAACGAAGCCCGGACACATTGAAATACTTTAGAAAGGTAATTAAACTGCATATACATATCTTCAAGGCTCAGATCTTTTAATTTAATATACGGTGTGACTTCTCCAATGTGAACGTGTATTGTAACGCCGATTTTACGGGACATTACGTGGTTGATTATTTTTATTTCAGCAAATGGTGCCAAGTCTGGTGCGAACACTGAAGACTCTGGTGACCACTGGCTACTCGCCAGATCATGAAGTCAATAAAATCAATGATCCCTTTTTACAGGTAGGAAGTTCGTAGAACTCCCATTCTCACCCGGCATAGCTCAAAAGCTTTGGCAAAATGTTGGCAGAGTTACAAGCCAGCGCTCATTATCACATCTTAGCCGCTAAATTCAGGTGAATTCATTCAAACTGAATGTCACTGTAAATAAAAATTCACATCTTTTTACAAACTAGTGGATGTTTTACAACTGTTTATCTTTTTGCTGAGTATTCTCTACACGGTTACGCTGTTCTATAAATTGTGCTCATTACTATGGCTGGCGATTCTCTTAACATCGGTGTTTGTTGGATCGGGAAGACTCTCTTCCCCATTAAACGAGTTGCGAACTATGTTTGATGGAGTAAGGTGAATTTTTGGGCCTTCTGTAGGTAAAAATTCTGCGTTTGATGCGTATTCTTGGTCGCGGCGACAAGGCGGCTAGTGAGGCAATGAATGACATTCTCGCCCAAGTGGCTACCAGCACTGAAACCACCAAAAACGTCGGCCACGCTATCCTCTATGAAATTGTTCTCACCATCATGGGTATTGAGTCAGATCCTGGACTTCGTGTACGCCTTCACCTTCGTTCGTTTTCACGTACTCATAAGTCATTATATTGCTTTGTTAGGTTCCACAACGAATTCGAAACTTGAATTTTTAGTGTTTCTCTCATAAGATCGTGCCGAGTATTTAGTCTCTTTTTTTGGATTGTCTTTCGCTCTTTACTAATCCACATGCTTTCCTTAACCTATCAAGGTGCTGGCAATCAATATTCTGGGACGCTTTCTGCTGAATACGGATAAGAATATTCGCTACGTCTCGTTGAACACGCTACTACGTGTTGTCAGTGTGGACCAGCGTGCTGTTCAGCGTCATCGTGCCACAATTCTAGAGTGTCTAAAAGATCCGGATACGTCGATTCAACGGTAAGGGCTGATGATGAATCAAAGTGTGCTGGTAAATCTCTTATTGCCACTATTTTTTAAGCGCACGGTTTGTTCAGGCGAGCTCTTGACCTCTGTTGTGTTCTCATCAACGCCTCGACGGTGAAGACTGTGATCAAGGAATTGTTGTGGTTCCTGGAGAACTGTGACGTTGAGTTCAAGTCTGACGTCTGCTCGAAGATCATCACGGCTGTGGAGAAATACTCGCCCACCAAACGATGGCGCGTTGACACCACTCTGACTGTTCTGAAGCTGGTAAGTACAACCTTGAGAACTACCCCCCCCCTTAACCTCCACAAATGTTCTTATTTCTGCCCTTGATTTCACTCCCTCATGTAAGGCCGGAAATCGAGCTCGGGATGATGTGGTGGCTTCCATGGTCTATCTAATCTCTCAATCGCCCGAGCTGCACGCTTATGCGGTGTCCCAGCTCTTCAAGTCGATGCGGGAGGACATGACCCAACAGCCACTCGTTCAAGTCAGTTTGAGTACCCCATTTCTCTCGTCTCTTAGTGCACAAGAGTTTTATTCCTAACTGTTTACTGACAGCCATGACTTTCGCCTCTGCCTTTGGATTCTCATTGGTTGCATTGGGCATGACTAGTTCAAAAGTCCTAAGTCATCAGGAAATTTGCCTTGAGTTTGAATGGGCCCTTTGAAAGTATCTTTTTTAGTATTTAGCGGCTTCAATTTTGCTGCGTAAGTCCTATACCAACTTGCTTGAGATATTCAAATATGTCTCTTGGCTGATTGAGCTGAACTGTTCCTTTTTGTACTATTAAATAAGTGACTTTTGGAAATATGTCATTTGTTTGACTTCCGGTTAAAGTGGTGAAGATTCCACCTTACATCCGCATCTTAGTGTTTCGGTTTCTTAGCCTCATGGCAGCTTTAATCTTGCAAAATTGCATCTATTCAACTACTGTTAATTTGAAATATAATATTGTGACTCAATTTATCTCTGAATACAATATCGAGTATACGTATCTGGAGGTTTCCTTATAAATATGTGGGAAATCCGGGTGACAAGTATTGTAGGTGGTATAATCAGTATATCGTTTAATATTCTGTTAATTTTTTTATTCTGTTCAAATCTACTCACCACGCCGGTGAAGTGTCAACAGAATCTTTTTATGATAATTTCGTCAGACAAACTTCGGCAATTTGTCTGAAATTTTCCCACACTCAGTAATGAAATTGCTGTTTACCACCCGCTCATCGATGCATCATATTGTCTATAGACAACTGTGTATTTTCTCTTTTCAGCATGGATGTTTCTTTTAATGGAAGATGTAAATTCGAGCCATTCGCGGTTTTGTAAGGTGTGCTCTTAACCATGACCAGTCGGTGAGATTTGGGATCGCTGGCACCGGTTTTCCTCCTCATTCTTTTGTTTCCTGGGCAGTATTTGGTTGTTGAATATGAAAGTGCTCAGATTATTGTGGTTTGTTATAACCGAGAAACGCCACCTATTTAAACGCATTGCAAAACTGTTGCGTACATACCGTTGTGTGTATAACCATTGTAACTCATCATTATCGTCATAGGTGGCCACATGGTGCACGGGCGAGTACGCGGACCTCTTGGTGCATGGCAGAGGCGCCGGTGGGGATGATTTTGAGGGGCAGCAGCAACAGAAAATTACGGAAATGGATATCATAGATCTCTTCGCCACCGCCCTCACATCCCCTACTTGCAGTCTAGCGACAAAGGAGATGGTCGTATCCACTGTTATGAAGCTCAGCGTCCGGCTTGGACCCGCACATCAGGAGTAAGCGACTCCTTTTTTTCTTTAATCCTTTTTCTTCATTTCATCTCTTACTTATCCATCATCACAGCCGCATCAAATCTCTGGTGCAGCTCTACTCAACCAGCATGCATCTGGAGCTGCAGCAGCGTTCAGTGGAGTACTTCGCCGTCTTCAACAGACGTGTGGACGGCTTCCGCGAGGGTCTCTTTGCCTGCATGCCCGTCTTTGCACCCTCCAACAATTTTCTTTCCGAGGTTGTCGATGGCGACATAGATGCTGATACTGAGGGGCAGAATGGTGTTGGTGTGTCTGTGGATCCACCCGTTGGTAATGTCACCTCCGCGCAGGTTTCGAAAGCCGACGCAAACGACCTTTTGAATCTTCTTGGTGATTCTTCGTCATCTTCCTCCGCTCAAATATGTGAGTCCTCTTTGGTCACATTTCTGAGGTGTCCCATAAAATCTATTTATCACCGTCAGCTTAATTGAAGTAGGCATTCGCTTGCTGTAGCTGGTTGGCCGGTTCTTATGGGTCTTTAGCGAATGATGTTGATAATTTTGAATAATTCTAGATTGTCGAATTAAAATAGCAGCATTGTTGATTGTTCTTTGATTTTGGTATCTTAATGCTCATCGATTTGAGTTTGGGTGTTTTGGATAGCCGACTCACTTCCAACAGTAAGAGCATCATCTGCAACGGGGTTTTTTATTTCTTCCTATGGATTACCGTTTGTTTGTTTGTAATTAGCCAGTCTAATAATTCACTTTTTGAGCTGCCTATACCGCTGTATTAATCTTATGTCAGGCATCATTAAAGGCATTTCACTCGTCTATGGCTTCAGAAGCTGCTTCAAAACGAGTTTGAATAATTTTAACATAAACAGATGAAATTGTTGTTGAAATACCAACTATAGTGAGTTTCTAAGGTGTCGTGGCCGCAAACTACTAAGTTAAAGGGTTTTTTTACACCGATTTATAATTGTATTCTTGGGCATTGCATACTTTATGATAGGAATTCCCACTAATGCACTACTTTTATCCATGTTGTAGTTAGTTAACTTTCTCACTGCAAAATAATTAATACATTTGGTAGTGATATAACTTACCTAAACTGTAAAGCTTCTTAAGAGTCAAAAACTATGATCTTATCGCCTCCTCTCATGTTGTCACTTTTATACGTCTGCTCACTGTTTAGCAAGCTTGATTAACTCAACTGTGATTCACTTACATGGCGAATGAACTTTAAGCTAATTCCCTGCACTCCCTTTAAGTCAATATCAACACTGGGAGGTCTGGAATTCTCACTCCTACCAACGATCTTCTGGATCTAATCATGGCCGAGACACCAACGACAAGGTCTCAGCAACAAGTGCCTGCATCAGCTCCTTCCGCCCAAATGTCCAATTCCATCAACTCACTTTTCTCAGACGCTGCACCGACTACTTGCACAGGTGAGTCTGGTCGGAAATGTGAGCTTGCCGTTGCTGCCGTATTTCGATTAAGTATAATCCAAATGCTCTTGTGGTTTAGGTAACATATTTTCCAGTAAGTAATAGGATGCATTATTCGTTTACTTTTGTGTTTAATGTGTTTACTGGGCTCCCGTTATCTTTATCTGCACAAAATTTTGTTGCTGTTGATTTTTACCCAAGTCAGTAAGGTTTTCATCTGCGCAACTTATTTATTTACCGATCAGCATGTACGCTTTATGGAAAGAGCTGCTGTTCTGAATGTTTCCAAATTTTCAGTGTAATCCAGTAGGAAGTAATGTTAAATTTCAGTTTCGCAATGGATTAACTAATACTACCCGAAGCAAAACTATTGCAAAAACTGGGTTGATGCCCTGTTTTAATAACAATTTTTATTTTGCATCCGTTATTTCAGCAACGGTCTCAACGACACGGCCGTCCAACGGTTTCATATCATCATCAACAGTGGTAGCTTCACAACTAGCACCACCAATGATGGTGTACGATGCAAACAGTATCCGCGTGGTGCTCGATTTCGAGCGCTCCAGCGATCCTCTGGATCTGAGCTTTGCCTCCTCGGTGCCGCCGTGCATTCAGATCCGTGCCTCTTCGCACAACACCGGCACGCTCCCCATTGAGTCCTTTGAACTACAGGTTGCTGTGCCTAAGACCTTCCAGCTAGAGATGTTCCCGCCATCGGCGACCTGTCTGCTGCCCGCCGTCCCCGTCTCCAGTATCTCGCCTGTGACACAGGTCTTTAAGGTGTCTAATCCCAACCGGGTTAGTTTTCTTACCATCTCTCTGTAGCACCTTTCACTTCTCTCCACTTCTTACCAATACTTTTTTGCAGCAACCTCTGCGTCTTCGTCTACGTCTCCTCTTCACACAGAATGGAGTCCAGAAATTGGAGCAATTTCAGATCGACCAGTTTCCTGCTAATCTCTTCAACAACACCTAAATTTGCTTCTCTTCACACACGCTTACACTGTTGTCTCCTCTCGTGACTTTGTTTTCTCTCTCCCTTCTCTTTTTTTTTGGTATAAATGGCTGTGCCCCTCTCATCCTTCTTTCTGTTTACGCACACCTACTTCCCGTACACTCGATCTGCCAAGCACATTCCACGCAAACACCCAATACATACGGGCTTTCGATGAGTAGGTGGCCAATCCACTAACTCCATGTGTCTTTTACGCAATCACGTGTTTTAATATACGCCTGTTTCCCTTCCCATCTCTTTCCTCCAATAGCCTAGTGGAGGTAGACCCTACGATGCTCACACTATGATAAGTGGTTTTTCACGTGTCTATCGGCGTGGCTCTAGCAACAACGGCTTTAGTTTGCGGCTTTCTTTCAAATTGTTCTTTTTCAGGGTACGTAAAATAGAATTGTTGATATTCGCATCTTCGTTAGGTCATGGAAACTAGTTTCTCCATCGGATGAATTAATGGAGCAGCAGAGAAAGCAACACGGTCAACGTTTGTATGGCCTTCAATCTGGAGTTTGACACTGAGAAAACAGGTTGGATAGGGCATGTGTTAACGCTAATGTGATACTCATTTTATGCACCAACAAGCAGAAAATTACTAAACCATGTTAAATGAGGCCTTCAGAGTTTGGACAAGGGAGTGTAGAGTTTAGGGGACCGCCTGTTGGATCCAATTTGAATCAACCTCACTTTGAATTGACGTAGAATAAGTCTGATCATGACTTCTCATCGATCTCATTGAAAGTGACTGCACTCCGTGCTATCTGGTTGTCGGCCCGAAGTGCCGTGCGTTAAAACTCAGGAGTCAATGAGTTAGGAATTACCAGTGAAGACAAATTAGTTAAGCATTACTGAAAGAGCTGCAACATGTGCATCCAGTGGGGAACTATCAAACTCGACAGACGTTCTATTTCACCTAAAGTTATGTAACGTCGAGGTCAAAATCATCAATTAAAATGTCTCATGTGGACATGCATTAAGTGTCAGCAATGGCTGACATCGGAATGATCAGCCAGATGGTATAGCCTCATCTCTACTTTCTTGATGTCATCCATGTTTTATTGCAACAGACCACACAAGACATAAAACCAGGTGTGTGTACTCAGTGCATTTCTGATGCTCTTTGATCATAGCATTATACCAGTCCCAAAACTTTTCGTCGATCAAGTACATAACCTTGTGAAATCCATTCGCATGCACACAACACATGTGAGTAATGAATGAGAAGATTGCCTTCAAATATCCAAAAACATTGTTAGCATTTGGAAAAATTAGGCCGTAATTCAGAAAGAAAAGTAGAGGATGAAGTTCGCAAAGTTTGGGAGGATGTATAAAAGGAATATAAAGTGGCAACATATGGTGGCAATGAGGTGAAGCAATGCATGAATGGGAATAGCACCACAAAATGGTGGAGGAAAGACTAGAGATTAAGAGGTCAGTAACTCTGTGTCACCAGCTCGGTGTTGGCCATCGGCGATGAATTCGTCGTCCATTGTAGCGGAGGCGTCGAAACTGGCCTGCGCCACTGAGGGTGAATGGTTAAAGTAGTCGATGTAACCACCGCCTGTCTCACTCCTGTGGGGATTACGACTCGCCTCAGTCACATCATCCGCATATTGATTGTAATTTTGGATGGAAATGTAGCGATTATAGGCCGTATACGTCATACCACCCTGTTAGGAAACACATAGCTTGGTTATGAAAACAAAACTTTTGCAGAACATGAGTGGTCCAGCTTTGAGGTATATTTACTTTCTCTGCGCTGAATCAAACGTTAGAACATTATACAATGAAAAGGTATGCCATCCTTGTCACCAACCGCGCAGTGAAATCGTAAAAAAGCAGACAAAAAGGGGTGACCTTTTTGACGAAAGTTGAAAGATCTTGTGTATAACTTACCAGTTCGCATTCAGACTTGTCAACTGCTGCACCGGTACTTCTCATGCAGCCTCTATACGACCGAAAATTCCCCCGATTATGTAATAACTGATATTTCCCTCCCCCCTAATTGTACTGATCTTAACCGACTCCGAGACGTTTGTTGAGAGAGATATTGATACTGGGACCTCACTCCTATCTGCTAAGAAAGTGGCAGTCCAAACTAAAAGCGTCAACTTCAAAATTGTTATTACTTTAAGGACAAAATTTAAGCAACAATCATTGCCTATAACAGATTTATTGAAGAGCATTTGCTGTTCAAGCGAATACCAACATACAAATTTCTATGACAAAATAATAGGCAGTTGCAACTAAGCGAACAAAAGCCACAATTCTTTCCTCATTCGTGTGAGTATCAAAAATGAAAGACATACGAACCACAGAGAAAACAAATGGACTATGATGGTAGAGTATGGGAATTAGAGACAACAAGCTAAAGCGAACTCGTGATCAACGTGGGTGTCTCCTTGAAATGCAGTAGCTTAATTACAAGCGATAGAATAAAATACGCCACTAGGCATCTCATAAGATAACTGCATGCATAGAGAAATGATGTTACAATCCTCGAACTTCGTGCAATCCGAGGCAAACAAGATTTCGCAGACAGATTCACGTATAGACCCATATGATCGATATAATTCGATGACGTGCAACCTGATATTCAGGTAGATTAACACGATATGGTTATCTAACCCTACTTCGCTTTACCTTCCCACACCTAAGCACGAACAACCAACGCAGCCATTGTGTTTTCACAGGACCAATGATGATTTAAGATAATGAGAGAAAATCACCATAAATAAACCAAGCTTTTCAGCAGCATTTACTGACTGTGGATGTGAATACACCATATGCAGGCATATGGAATCTGCATACCGCTATGGGTGGTGCTAACCAGCATAGAGATTTATGGGCGATATGCGATAGCAGCACAATATGGCTAACAGAAATGAAGGGATATAGGTAACATAAAACACGAATAGAGAAAGCCACAAAATAAGTAGAATTTTTCCCCTAAGTGTCCCAATAGAAGTAGGATGCTTAGAAGGCATGAAAGCAGATAGGACCGACATGAAAATAATGCATCATAATAGGAAATGAAGCTGAAGGATAAAACGACCCAATGGCGCAATCAGAACAACACAAAGCCCCACTGTGCAAAAATGATCTGGTCAAAGAAGACAAATACTCAAAAAACTTGAGCTTTGTTTGTTTTCTATTGCGTGGATTACATTGGAAAAGACCTACATTAGACCAAATCAAAGGTTTAGTACGATGAGGAATTATAGAATTGAATCGAAAAGAAAATGCCCTCGGTCGCTGCTCACAAATATTCCAACTTAAGGCATGTACACAGCTCGACAGCATAGCCAGCTTGACGACAAACATAGACCTTTGAGTGGCGCAACTTCCGCAAGAAAAAGCACCAGATATCCTCCTTGTTACAAATGATTGCTCGAAGAAAAGACATTTGAATATGGAAAATTTACCAAGAATCAGCAGAAACATGAACTTGCGGCTTACCCAGGAAAATATTGAAAAGAATGCAAAGGCGATGGACGCACGAATGCTATTCCGGCTTATCAAATCCAAGTCATTTGGGTCCGCGTCCGAAATTCGCCAATGATCCGCCATGTAACAGAATAGTATAAAGAACGCACACGTCCAAAAGCCTATAAAAATGTTAGCAAAATAAACATATTCGTGGTCACCGAGGACAAAACGGGATGTAAAACACTTAGGAAGGCTTACCACTGAACCCTAGCTCAAACATGGCGATGTACTTGCGATATTTTTGCGGCAAGCGTAGGAAGCCAGCATCAATCGCCATGTAGACAAGACAGAAAATCAACCCAAGGCTTGTGACCGATAATGCAAAACTACAGGCTGAACCACTGCTGTAAAACATACAACGTCCAGCAAAATAACCATCTCGGTCAATACAAGCTAAAATGATTATGCAAAATACCTTCAGCCGGGACATCATCAAACAGTAAATCACTTACGACAGAAACTCCGCGGAGTACAAAATTAGGGGAAGTTAAGAGACTGCGCAGATCAGCCTTGTAACCGTAAACACCCATTTCGACAAAAGTCGTAGCCGAGACAATAATAACGATGATGTTCCGAACTAGAATCATTATATGAAGCTACAAATTAAAGTGCAAATATGAATTGGTCTTACGCCTTGAAAAATTGTTTATTAACAAACATCTTAAAATATTCTTATTAATTATATTGCAGCACTTCCTGCTCGCTATGTTCCAATTTTTTATATATGAATTTTAGATATAACCAGTGCAGTTGGATGTTTCCTAAAATGTTATCCACTGTGCATGCACGAAGTCTTATCCGAAGTTTACTAGTACAAATAATAACAATGGACAGACGGTATTTCCTAAAGTTGAAATAACCTGTAGGACCTAAGGAGATATATTACTCTAGCGATCTGTGAATACCCTAATGAAGAATAAGCCCAGTCAAAATAAAAAAGGGCTTATAGTGCAATACAATAGTGGTTTATCCGCAGATGTTGGCGAGGCGCCACTTTTTACTTCGAATTGCCCTTTTGTACCACGTTAGGTGGGCTGGCCTTTCGGGCCACGCCAATAGCCCAAAAACCTCTATGCTAAATGTGTATTCTGCCCGAGTATTTTGTCTTCTTTCGTCTTCAGGAAGTCTCGGGACGCTACAGTAGCCCTGAACGGACCCTTCACCAGAATCGGGAGGCCACCAATCGTGTTACTACATAGTGATGCCTCAGGCATTAGCAACGTCCGGCCTTGGAGTCAAACACGGAATGCACACGTAGAATACGAGCCATAAAGTGACAACGAAAGGGTAGATCTTGAATATAGGCATCGAATTTCATCCCATTCCTGCGCTCAAGCAGATTAATTCAATCTACAAGTTAGCTTAGGACATTGCAAATGATTAAGTGAGGGGAAAATTATGTATGAACTAGGAAAATATTTTAAGGGAGGCTCTTGAGTGGCTGCTGTATTGCCATGTAGCGTCCCAAGACTCCCTTAAGACGAAAGAAGATACAATACTAGGGCAGAATATGTATATTCAGCACGGAGAAGGTGTCTGGACTACTGGCATTGCCCAAAAGGACAGCCCACCCAGCGAGGTACAAGGGAGCTAATTCGAAGAACAAAAGTGGCACCTCACCAGAACCGAGGGATAAACCACTATCGTATTACAGCCCATTCTCCCAAAGACGCTACATTTGCTATTATAGAAGTTTTCTTGCCAACTTTGTACTCAAAATTACTAAGTTGGAAAGAAGTTATGATAAAAAAGAGGGCATGTTATAAATAAAACCGTATTTAATTACAACTGAGAGTTAGCTAGTCCTAAACGAATATTTCGCCACATCGCGAACTCTGGAACCCAAATGCTCAATGGATTGCTGTACACACACAACAAAAAAACACATGTCAAGTCGCCTTTCAAAGCCCAAATTCCCTAGAATCTAGCAGTTTTAGTTGTTTAGGTAAACGTACTTACGGTTACCTGGTCGGTATTTTCATTCCGCAATTAAATAGATTTGCTACCAATTGGGAATAAGGATTTTGCAGCCTAATACTGATTTTATATACGGTCATTACTTTGTCAAAAACCGTAGATTAACTAGTTAATTAAGCTGGTTGACCCAATTGCCCTTAACCTAGGTGCATCTGTCTAGCCTCTTTATTCGCTTAAACCTAATTCTTGCTTTTGTAGCAATATGGGTCTTGAAAATGCGCATTTTGTTTCCACCGGTGCATATGCTACAATGCGATTCTCAAACATCTTTGCTGGAAAAGGCTATGCCACTCTTTCTGCTTTTGGCACAGACATGGATTCCTTTATGGCGGTATATCGGTTTCCCATCTTTGCCTTAACTTCGTTTGCTTCTAGATCATCACATTCATCCCATATAATTATGTTCCATTACAATGTGCATTTTAAGCAAACGTTTTTTGCTTCTCAAGAATTTGTCTGGATCCGCATTAGAGCTTGAGTGTTCCCCATGTTGGGAGCGTTACTATTCTTTTACTTTTTTTGATTTCGTCCTGCTCTCGCACATCCTTCAAAAAGCAAAGACTATGTAGTTTCCTGAGAGTGTGCCAGAGCGACGCGATGAAGCTAAGACGTTCAGCATTCCTCTCGTTGGGCACTCACCGTGGTTTCATTCTTGTTGACAAGTGCTTTATGGTGCACTGTCAAAAACCTGAGAATTGCGCCATCCAGTTTACTATTTCCACCTGAGTTTGGTATGTGGAGAGTGGCGATGATGATTCCACTTTTGTGGCGAACAATGCCAATATTTTACAAGTGGTTCTCTACGCACTCCTTTGAGGCCTTTAGTGAGTCTAAACGCACTCCCACTCTCTTCTCCGAGAAGACGGGTAGTCAGTTCAAAGTGAGGAACCGCTTCCTTTTCCCCAATGACATACCTAAAGCAACCACTGGTGTACAGAATGGTTAGCCCGATATGCGTCCATGGAGGCAGTTGTACTAGTGTGCCCATTCGATCACGATCAGTCAAGTATGGCATGCGATTCCACAGTTTGCGCGTCAAATTGAAGGACAGAGTGCATCAGCCGCATAGCGAACATCGCGGTGAAGGTGAGAAGTGGTCGTCTGTTAGTTTTTTGAGTACGGCTTCGTCACAATTACCCAGTTTTTCCGTGCTCCATCGAAGTTGAGGTGTCGTCTTCTGATGGTTTTCAGTTCAAGCATGAACGAGCGGATAAGATGGAGATGATTTTCGGCTACGAGCAGCCTATACCACCCTTGGTTGACCACCCCGTTGCAGTAGACTCCATGCTTTAACGGACGCGAGATCTCATGCTTTCGAAGGGCAATGACTCAAAGTGGTTCTCAGCCTTCCTTGACTTGATGGTTAATGTGGAATGGACTGTGAGTGACCCCGATTTCCTCTCCAGTAAATCGGACTCTGATGCTCATTGCTCCTAGAGCCGATGGAGGACTTGCTTGTGAGATGTCCGTCCCCTATTTTCATAGTCCAATCCCCCAGCAGGGGGATTTTAAGCGTGAAGTCAGTGAGAGGTTTTCCGATGTGTGTGATGGATCCCCACTGTTTCATCGTTGCATATAATTCCCACCTCTCCCCCTTGGTCTTTGAAGCTCATAAGTACAGTAAGTTTTTCCCCATAGGTTAGCAGAATACAAGGCAATGAGTAGTGAGGATGATAAACGCAAACCGGTCCGCGTATCTTACATTTCTTGATTTGACACCGGTTTGCTAATTAGTGGTCGCTGGGTTTATCTGCGGACGTTCTAACAGAAATTCGGACTCCATACCTCTGACTAAGGGATTTTTAGTTTGTTTTTGGCAGAGAGGAACACCGGCAGCACCCATTAGTTAATCCTGAAGCCCCAGTCCTATCTAATGCATCATTATATAGAAGGCATACGGCCATTTAGTCGTCTTCACCAATAGTAAGCGGACTAGTGAAATGCAAAAATGGGGACTCTGATGGCGAACGCACCAGGTGATTTACAACAAGGGAAGTGGGGTGATCAGGCGTCGTCCTCATCCAGGGGGGTCTCGGTCATGCCTTGGAATATGGAGTCTCTGGAGGCAAATAGGCAGAGGCCCAACATAATCACTCCAAAGGACGCAAGGTAGAGGGGGTGAAAGATATTTCCAAAGAGGTAGATACCAATCAGCAGAGCGTATAGGTCCGCGGTGAGAAGGGAGAGGTTCACCAAAACCGAGTTGGTTCTCGACAGGGCGAATGGTAGTACAGTGTAGAGCAGAAACATTGCTGCAGCATATCCCGCCAGGCATCCCAGGGAGGCGGTCAAGTTCGGCTAGAGGAGTCACAAAAGTCAAGGATTGTACCAGTAACACATTAAGATGGAGAAGGACTCACATTTGCCGGTAGGTGAATTAGTTCACTACTTTTTTTGTACTCCAGACTGATGAAGTAAATGGTTGTCCAAAGAGTACCCGCAAGTGCAGAGAAACTCAGGTAGTCAATAAACCCAAACCTCCGCACAAGGTACTCCTGATAAACGTTAGAAGCACCGTATCCTACCGCTCCAGCGATTACCAAAATGTCGCCAAATATCACCGATGAGGTTTGAGGGGTGGCGCCAGCAGAAACCGTGCCTACACCGGTGTCGACCGTCTTCGCTGCCAGGTAGTCCGCACCAACCATGGCTCCGGCGCCAGCTAAGCAGGTGATCACGCCGATAATGTGGACACACTTGTAGCGTGTTTTCAAGCATAATCGGCTTAGAATCATAGCTGTGGGGACGGTGAGACAGTCAAGGAGCTGTACACTGGTCAGGTTGGTGTAGCTATACGCGGAGACGATTGCCCAGTTCGCATGCACATCGATGGTGCCAGCAATAAAGTACTGCCAGCCGCGATCGCGTAGGAAGTACCAAAAGTTCTGAGTGCGTGTGAGAGTGCTATCAGTGGGGCGGAAGAGGAGTCTGTGCCAGCTGAGGATGCCGTAGACAAGGGCAAGGAGGAAGTAGTGTGGAAGGTTCTGGGTGAGTGGAAGGCTGACCCCGAAGCGGACAAGATAATTGCTGGCTATGCCGGTGACAGCTATCAAGGCAGAGAGAAATTGACCCAGCAACAATGGCACTGACAAACGCCTCAGGCGATGGAGAATGCTCGAACGAGTGAGTGTAGTCGGAGCGCTAATGCTGCTGCCACTGCAACTGCTCAATGAATCGAGGTCCCCGCCCTGCGGACCGGTTCGACGTAGACTCACTTCACCATCGGTGGGCAGCCGGTCCGCCTTTACAACGAGATAAAGCCTTATCCGATAACTGGAATGATCGGGAGCATTTTTCCTCAAGGAAATAATGTTAGCAATTTGCTCTCACCAAATCCACTTTACTACACCTTGTAAGCAGCGGCTGGGGACTACCCTCTTAAATGTTATGCAGGTTAACCCCTATCAATCATCGTGATTGGTTGACAACCCTTCCCAAAATTGATTGAGCAACCTCTTGTAAGCCGTAAAAATACTCAACTCTGACAAAAAAAATATTCACAATTCCATTGCCCTCCAGGTAATCCACCATAGGTAGGCATATGCAAAATACCTATTCGTATGCCCAAACTTCTTGTAGCAACAAATCACCGTTTAGATTACTTCGGATTAATGCTGTCACCGACTGAAATGGATTCAATTGGTTCCTTCCACAGGAATTCAAGTGTTTCTGGATAAGGAAGGCAAAAAAAAATCAGTTTGGTCTCTAAAAAAGTGGAATGAACCTGTATGCACCAAAAAAAATGTTCCACTGCACCAGCTTCTCGGTGGTCTGTATTCTGACAATAGATCACACCTTTTAGAAGGGCACTTAAATACCGCCAATTTTCAGGTGACAGCTCTGATAATTTCACCAGTTATTTGAGAGTTCTCAAACAGTAGCAAACCATGTCGTTTTTGAGATTTAATGTCTCCTTTCTAGAATTCGTAGGAATCTGTGTTGAGCCAATCGGAGACTACACGCAGAAAATATAGGTAAATTTATCAGAGCCGTATTATTCATCTCATCATCAATAATTAGCACTCAAAAATGTGCATAGTGACGTGTCTACAGCTCGTTACCATTCCAAGTTTTAAAAGTTCAATGGAATTGTAAAGTAATACAAATGTGGATAAAGGCAAGAGCATCGCGTGTTCAAATAAATTCAGTGTAGTCGATTTTAATCCGAAGGTTGCAAGTACATTTCACCGAATCCAACTTCTTCAACACTATTACTCGTCGTACAAATTTAACCAATATTTTACTTACTTTGCTTTACCTTACAATACTTTACAGACAAAAAGACATGAATGAAGGCACGGTCAATGTCTGCACACCAACCGGCGTAACGATAGTAAATCACTTAAATCATCGGACGCGCAATGACATGAACACCAATTTGAAAGGACACATGTATTTCACTTAACATCCTCAAATTAATCAGCTTTACAAAAATTGGGATTGCAAAAAATGTTTAGTGCTGCTTTCTAGCATTAAAGTTTACGGAAAAAAGTGTACTTGCCACTTCAAACAAAAAAGGCTACCGTGATAAGCATGAAAACAGAGGGAATTTGATGATGTAAAACATGGGAATGGGCCGATACACTGAAAACAAGGGGAAAAATAATGCAAACCTGATTCGTTTTCTTTGAAATCTCAGAAACCATGAGAGTGGCGAGCGACCCAACCTCACACCACCAACGGCGATATCCAAGTCACAAGATTGCCAATCTGGTAAAAAGCAATGGAACGCAACGCATGCGAGGCACGATGCATGCGAAGGCCGTAAGCCAATCTAATTACAGGTCGCGTTCTGACGGATGACTCGACTGCAATCTGTTCAGCTTTGCAAGCATGAGTGATCTAAAGTGTGACGTTTGCCTGAGAAAGAATGCTAGAATCACGAATCTTACTCGAAAAGGGAACGATTTAAATCGGAGTGCATTTAAGAGTAAATGACTAAGCCCATTAAAAACCTAGAACTTGCAAATGTTGCAAATTTCGAATAAACTTATTCCGGGCTACTAACAACTTGTAAAAATTTAGATATTTGATGGGCATGGCAACATTTCAGCATGATATAGTCAACTCTGGTCACCAAAACCCCTTCCTCCCACAGCATACTAAATTGAGAGCTGCCCTGACTGAGTTTATTTATAGGAAACGATGTTTACAACTCGACACTTTATAAAAAAGCATTAACCCAGATGGTCGTTTAGGGCCGGGTGTCCCACAAACAGGTTGCTCGCATGATTGAATGACGCGCCTAATCTGTATCACCGGTGCAGGTACGGTTCCACACGGAGCGTTCCCGCAATTTAGACGCCTTACTACTAGGCAACTGGTCATTTCATCACCTTGCAAAGCATGTTTGAAATCTATAGATGTGTAAACACGCCGGTGCTAAGTCACCATGGCATCACATTACCGCACGGTGGTTAGAGTACGCGGGATCGCTGCCGCCTGTCATCTAAATTTAAGGTATCTACACTGGCCTTGGCTTCGATACCATTAACATGACATTTGCAATTCAATAACAAGTGCGTCGACAATTCACTAGTATCTCATTTGACACGAGCATGCCTCGTGGATAAGGCAGTAGTGGAGATGACCATTTAACACAAGACTCCCTATACTAGATCAACATAACAAAACACTTTGCCATTCGCCTCCAAACCTAGATTGTTTCGACTAATTTAAAGCCGGTACTTTTGAAAATTTAACAGAACACAAAAGTTAAAGAAGAAGTGACCAGTGAAAAATTGGTGCCCAGAATTGTTTAAATTAGGCCATAGAATTCCACGAACTGCGTTTACCACAAACACGTCCGTAGGAATAGAGAGTATTATGCTCACTAAGAGAGACAATAACACATTCCACCTCCATATTCAAAGTGGCGTACCAAAAAAACGGCGGCAAAACAACTCAGCACTGCTATTCAGGAAGTATCAAATTAACATGTCCAAGTTAGTACGCGGTAAATGAGGAAATACTAACCGGTCCCATACTTCATAATCGCATCGACAACAAACAGCAACATGAAGCCCAACAGTGGCCAAGTAGGTTGGGCCGTTGGGTCGTTGCGAAATTAAAATCACGGGTAAAAATGACAGCAATAAAAAAGGTCTGTGTACCACTGATCTTTTAGATTATGCATTTCCCAGTAGTGCATTTAAATATCACATAATGCTAGAATTAATATGATATAAATCGAAACATAGCTACGCTAAGTAAAAAAATTTTGGAGTAATTCACAACTTTACGCAGACTTTAAGGTAAGGAACGAATGACGTGGGAAAAATGTGACAACTTTATAGCCAAAAGAATAGGTGCAGTCGCACTCAAATTCGATTTTTGCATTCCAAGTCTCTTATAACATCAATTTTCAATTAATTTTTAGGCAAAGGATCGTACGTTATAAACAACGCAGTGTATGACATTCAAATTCCACAGCACAAAGGTGCATGTGTTTACTCGTCTCAACGTTCTCAGTTATCGGCACAGATTTCCAGAAATATCCTGCGGGTGTGTTCAATCGTGTTTGCGTCTACGTGGCCTTTTATTTTATTCAAGTAAACAATGTCATCTAATTTTTTAACGCCATGTTAACTCCTCTGTACGTTTATTTGTGAACATTTGGGTGATCTGTTCCTTTTTTTGCACGTGTAAAGAGAATGTACTTCTACTCTTGTGGCTTATAACAGTATCCTTTGTAGACTCGGTGTTACTTGCAAGACTCTACTCGTCCAGTATTTTATTCAATAATTCTTGTAATTGACGGAAATGTGTAGGATTCTCCTCTGTACTTCTACGAACTACGAGGTTTGTGATACTACTTCTTTTTCGATGACTGATAGAAATTTAGCAGCTTCGACCACTCTGCTCTTGATAACCGAGGTTTAGTTTCACTGCCGATGCGGGACTTCTCTCTCGGAGGCATCGAATACAAGGTGTATGGGAGTATTTTCTTAGCACAAAATCCTGCCTTCTATTCTCGACCATCAGAGGTTTCAGATTCCATTCTCCTCTGGAATGGTAGGGTTTATAACCACCAATCGTCCGTGTCGGATACTCAATATATTGTCGAGAAACTGACTGCTTGTGATGGTTCCACCGATGCCATAATTCGCCTCTTTGGTCCCATATGCGGTCCTTTCGCCTTCATTCTTGTAAAAAGGTCAGCAAAACGAATATTTTTCGGACGTGACAAGTTTGGTCGGCGTTCACTTGTCTGCAATTCCGACCTCTCTCATTTGGGCAGCCTCTGTCGTTCAGATGTACGTCCTAGTTTTACCTATAAGTAACTGTAATTTGTATATTGGTTTTGAATTTTAGGACGGAATTTTTACTGAAGTCCCAGCCTCGGGAATATACGTGGCTTCTGCAACAACAGGCGGGGGATTTCGAGTCGATTCTTGGTATCCCTGGTCCGAAGACCACCTGCAATTTTGGCTTTCACATCCTTTTAACACATCTGTGAAAAGTGAATTCGTCTTGAGGCATTCTGAGTTGAGAACCCTTCAACACTTTGATAAGCACGAAGCAGCAAATATTCTACTGAGTCTCCTTAAAGAAGCTGTTGCTGTTGGGGTTCGCCTAGTTGCACCAACTTGCCAAACATGTTTTAAATCAGGTACCGAATCGTCGTGCTTACACACTCGAATTGGCGTTCTCTTCTCCGGGGGCCTTGATTCAGCTGTTATCGCAGCCCTAGTTGACGGGTAATCGGACCCTTTATATATTTCGATGTTATCTACACTACGTTTGCAAGTTGACCCTCCTTTAAGGATACCTTTCGTCTTTTAAACAAACGCACGTGTCTTTATTAAACTAGAGCGATATTTTTAATCCAGACAAGAGCATGACTTAATATTATTGAGATCTTTTGTATTTGTGTGATTGTCGCTCGCATCTCTTTTGGGGAATTAAGACCCCATTGTTGGAACTATTAACATATTTACTACATAAAGCAACGGGCCTACTTTGCATGTTACCTTTCCGCATTTGTGCGGTCTTTTACATCTCCATATCAAAAATCTTACTTGATAATCTGTGGCACTGTCAATGTTGAACGGTCAAATGGGCATTGAATGCACTTTTGGTCTTTTGTGGAAAATGAAGAAATTAAAGATAATACTTGAAATGCAAACTATCGGTTTAAAGGAGCCTGTGGAGACCGGATTCACGTTATGCTATTTTGGTAACCATCGAATGCAACGACAACATCAATGATTGAAGCTTTTGTAGATAAACCGTAGATTATTTTGAGATTGAAGTAATTTCCATATCTATTTGGCTTTTTCTTGGAGGTCGGCACTGCAATTCTTGCAGTGGCATCTTACCGGCTGTCCCAGCGAGACGTGGGCTCACAATTGGGCCGAGTGATTTTAAAATAAACAGGAAAATATAATTTCATACCATTTAACTATTGAGTGCTTCCGATCCTGTTTGTTTGAATCTTCTAACTATTTATGTATTATATTAATCTACTCCCCTTCCGGCGAATACTTTCCTACGCTGCCCAATATTTCATATGATGTTTAGTTTCCAATGAAACGGTGTGTTCGATCTCTTCGTTGTATTTCTTGTGATTGTCTAACTGTCAAATATTTGACTAAAATGGAATTGAAACGATGCTAAACCGAAACTTGCTGCAAGTTGTGCATTTTGGACCAAAATGAAAGTGGAGAGTCAAAATAAGTGCTTCTTAATTTGAATGACAAGAAGATTCATTAGAAGATATAAAGTACGCTCAAAGAGTTCATTACTTTCTAAGATTGTGACAGAGGGTTCTTCCGATTGCCATTCTAGCAGGGTGGCAATTCTCTGCAATCTGTTTTGCTTCAAATGAAATTTATATTCATCGCTGAAAAACAAGTGCGCTTTTTGCCGTATCAGGGTTGCTTTTTTGCTTACAATGATGTAGATTATTTTCTACATCCATGCTTAATTCTGCCTGTAAATGACGACTAATCTTTTTGTACTAACGAATAATATTAATTACGAAGCCAGCGAAGCACTATTTTATCTGGATGATGTGTGCATCGGCAAAGTGGGTTGTACTATTACCTGTAGAAAATTACGGTTTTGTCGCGAAGGGCAGGTCAGGCATGAGACAAAGGGAATTCGAGAATTGGATATCGTGGAACGATGTGTATATTGTTGCCTTTCTCAATATGTTTTCCATAACATTTAGCAGTGTTAAGTTTGCCCGCATGGTGTTATGCCATGTTGAGCTCGTATTTCCGCCGTGTTGCTTGTCACTTCCATACTTCATTTGTTAATTATGTGCATACCAGGCATTATTCCATCCGAATTTTTTGACTTTGCCTCCTATTTTCCCAGTAGAGAATATAACGTTTATGTGCGATAAAAGAACTGATAAAATCTTCAAACTAATGGAGTAAGCCCCGTTTGTGCACCGCTTCGTAATGTTCACTTATTTTAAATTGGAATTGAAAGTGGGTGTTTGATAGACAAACCGGTTTTAGCTCGACAATTGGCAGGCATTCGGTGTTCCCATGCCCCAAAATATTTTATTGGCTAATTAATATTGTCAAACGCAACAGAATAAACAATTAATCATGATCTTCTGTTTCTGTGACTGAAATTGAGGTACAGGATGGATAAATTGCACTACTCACGTTGTTTATTCTCCTACTTCGTGGATCGAGCACTCAAATTTTTCGAGCCAACATTGCTTGCATTTTATAAGCCGATAAAGCAGCACCTATTTTCCAGTTAATCAACTGGACTTGTCTTGCCTTTTTTCAAACTACAATAGGAATTATATTTTTCGGATTGCTATGTTGTTGAGGGTTGACATAATGTGGGGAACATTGCTCAGCTTTCATTACAATCAGGAAAATGATTCCATTTGCTCTATAGCTCTATACGCTATTTATAAAGCGTTTAGTTTCGAATCAAAATTTGCTTTTTTGCCTGAGGTTAGTACGGTTGGACGAACTGTGACAGTTGCTCATTTCAGTCAGCAAAAAGTGCTTGGATGTCTGAGTGGTTGCATTTTTGTTATGGCTTTTAAAAAGCCAGGTGTTTCCACCGACTTTTGTCTAATTCCTTTCATCGTAGTCTCACCCATTTGGTTGCAACTGATGTAACCTATAGCCCATTAGGTTGTGATGTACGCTGCCCAAATCGACTTACAACTTTTTGATATTGTCATATTCATTAATCTACTTTGCCTATTATTGGTAAAAGACCTACCGAGAATAGTAATACCGCATTGTTCTGGTTCGCCTCGATATACTGGTGGTGGAGGAAGTCGTGCATTGAGATGGCTTTTCTTATGACTCTTGTTTAACTCATGTGGTGGAACCTTTCTAGCTACCCAGCGTCTGTACTGTGTGCGGATGGAATTACGTACTGCCTTCCTACTAATTCACGTGCTGTCTAGAATGGAGGCATAAACCTCGATTTCATCTGATTTGAGGTCACCGTTGCTCATTTTAAGCGCAGGCAAGGCCCTTCATGCGGGTCATCTTTGAATAATCCTAAAATGGTGAAAACGGTAAATCTTCGTCCTTTTGACCAACACTTCCCAGGTTTGTTAACTACGCTCTCGCCCAACCAACTTTTGCTTATGGGTCGGGTTGCCAGTACTACATTTATTTGAATTTGGAGGTTGATTCGAAAATAATACTGTCAACCTGGTTATACGTGATTTCACGATGATTATTCCAAAATATGGGGAATTAGAAGTTGTTCGGAAAATGAATCATCTGTTTACAATAAGGGTAAAGCATCTTCACAATGCAGAAACCGGACTGATCACATTCAAGTGCAAGAAGTATGAACTTGGAATCCATCGTTTTTTATTTACCGTTGGTGCTTCCGGGTTTTTCTTCATAGCAAAGCATGTAAGAAATCTAACATGCCTATTAAATATTTCAAAATCTGTGTGCATCCAAAAAGAAATCTCATGGTTATATTAACTTTTATCACTTTAAGGTGCCTTCCACCCGATCAGCCAGTTGATCTCATTAATGTTGCATTCCAACACCTCCAAAGGGGAAATCGAAGTTCAAAACGACGAGGGTGAGTCCTGTTAAGAAATAAAAAGAATTTGTACTCGTGATATATCAGGAGAGGCTCTATCGACAGAAGGAATCCAACGTACTTATCAAGTCATTCGTATCGCCTCAGATACGCCTCTTTTATATAGGATTTGAAGATTTTTCTGTACTCATGATGATTCCTTTATGCTATAATCAGTTTTCGCAAGGAGGTACTCATGAACCACCAATTTTAGTTCTTGACACGGGGAGAATAACGCACCCAATACTATGTATTCTTGACTTCTTCTGGAGCGTATTTTGACGGACGTTTTTCTAAACCTTGACATTGTGATCCAAATAAATTATGAAAGTGTGCTAAACATTTTAAACCAATGCAGTCTACCTAAGAGTTTTCTGGTTTTCCTCAGATTTTACACAGTGTACATGGTTTTGTTGTTAAAAAACCATTGTTTTATATTTGAAGGACTCATAGTAATACATTGCATATATTCTTGCACATTCGTTCAGGTTTAATTTGTTTCTTTTCATGGGACGGCCTAAAAAGTTGTACGAAAATGATTCGCATTTGCAATAGTTTGAAGTTCCCCTACATCCAGAAAGCTTGATTTAGCCTGCATTTGGATTTTTTCAAGGACGTGTAGATAGCATAACATTTGATTTTGTGTAACCATCCTGTTTGTTGAAAATTCTGTGCTTCAGAGGTTGCGATGCTGACAACGCTTCTCAGCAGAAATACGCTTCACCAGACAGTGCCCCAGATAGACAGACTGCATTGAGCAGTTTTGAGGAACTGCGGCAGTTAAATCCAAACCGACATTGGCACCTGGTCTTGGTAAGATCATCCTTCCTAATTGTTGCGCGCTCATATCAATTCAGGCAATTTTTCATAAAGGCACGTTTTTTGAAATATCCCCTTCGAGCCAACGAACTGCGTCACGTTCAATAAGAAGTGGCCAATCTAGTGCATTTGTCACTCTGAAAACCATCGTAACAACACATAATGAGGATGGTTGGCTCCTAGTTAAAGATTCTTAATGATATTCTTTCATATTGTATAATTAGAATTTGCACCAATCTTACGGTGATGTTGAATCGAAATCATAAATGCATACAGTGTAAAAGGATGGCAATCGAAAGTGGTCGAAGCATGTTGACAAGACATGAACGAGGACGTAGATGAATTTGTGGCAGATACATAGCATCCCTAAAAATAACCAGTCTTCCAAAAGAACTTAATCGACTCGGAATAGTACGGAGCAGAACGAAATGAAGGTAAGGCTCTCAGGGGTAACCCCCGATGCTCAAGGTGGGGCAATCGAGTACGCAAGTGCGCACATTTTCAAACTCGTTGTATTCGATGTTAATAAAAGTCAATAAGATTAGCGCCATGAAAGGGATTTTGAAGGCTATTTAGCCTTTATTTCGACCTTCAGTCCTCAATGGTAATAAACTGCTAATGTTTTGCACAATCCTAGAAAGTTGTATTTACCACGAGAATTTTCGTGTGATGCCTTCCCTTACTTTTACCTTATTGATTCACCTGAAGCGGCAACCATGGCGCGGGGATTTGGGTCGCGGAAAGAGGGGCAGAGTCACTCAGTGCAATATCAGGATGTAAGGCGTGGTTTGGGGAAAGGTGTTTATCGATTTTTCTTCAGACAGTTAAGAGAACAGTAATGGATGGGAAGGGGTTCAGTATCACAAGTCGAAATTCGTGAGTCGCTCCAGCACAAGAAGATTGGTTTTAACACTGTCTTACTGAGGACGACCATTGCCATTTACGTGTTTTCTGATAATATTTACAGCAGGTAGTTTGGCACTCAGAAGGAAGTCGCCGCCAAAACTGACGTGGTGATGAGTGAAGACGGTCACCCATGCGCTCTGATTTTTTGTCTAGTTGAACTGTAATCGTCGAATATAGGGGTCGTGTAACCTTCAGTTGTATGGAAACTGTAGTCATTTAAGTGATTTGTTATAAATTGTTTGGTTACATATTTAAGCGTTTTGTTACCGTTTTTGAAAAATGATCTCGTATCATTTATTCAGCTTTCAATTAATAGGCTACTGTCAAAATCAATAGTCATTGATACGTCGACTATCCTTCCCGTGAGTTCGTAGTGCAAAGTTAAGCAACTTACTCTTTTGAGGAGTCATTTTGCAGCCTGCTGTTTAACTGTTAGTGAAATATACGTTGTTCTCTCATCAACCTATTTTTGTCGCTTAAAGCTATAATCTATGCTTATCCTCTGTTTTTTTGTTGTACGGTTCTCGAAAATGAAATATCCTTCTCCTCTGTTCGCAAGTGTGTCCTAGAGGCGTTGTCATGACTGGCTGTTCGATTTTATTTGCACTGGGCAAAACACGTCTGCTTTACATGCTCTATAAGTTAAAATAGCTAATAACAAGATTATCCATCCTAAGTGGGATTGAAATCTTATACTTTCCTCTTCCATGCACGACTATTCCCATTGAGGTCTGCCATTACATTTTACTGCTTATCAATTATACGACGACGATGCTAACTGAGCGAGGGGGTAACTTGTTTATTTTCGATATGCGCAGTTTAATTATGTACCTTAAGTAAGGCTTGGCAATGAAATGGTGCTTGAGGCCAAAAGAGCGTATATTTTATTGTCCTTTTATTGTTTTCTATTTTTTTTTCACCAAGGATTAGACTCACCCTGCTACTATATCTAGAGAGCTAATTTCGATTAAAATGTCATTATATTTTGCTTAATTTTCTGGCATAGCTTCACTAATGTGTTACGAGGTTCTCCATATCGATTAAAATGTCACTGCACGACCACTTTTTGACGTGTCATCTCACAATAGTAACTAGAAATTACTTCAACTTTTAGGACGCTTTTTGATGGCCTAATGTATACATTTGTTGCGGTCTTATTGTTTTAGATGTCCGAACTGTATATGAAATTTTCTAAACATAAAAACCTTTATAAACCACATTTAATGTGATGTTTTCATTACAAGAAAATTAGCATATCTGTGATCCTTGATGAATCCGTCCAAAACGAGTCCTGAGACAAATGAATCTACAAATTGATTCTTAAGTAGATGTTGTGTGCAATGAACACGTGAAGTGTGACTTACCGGAAGTTAATTGTAGTGCAAACAAGCATTTGAAATCGAGTATCAATGAGTCGCTCACGAAGGCCAAGAACTTCAGTCAGCCAGCTACCTTCCTCGATTGACGTATAATCTTCTGGAACTGGTGCATTTTTCAAGTAGTCTAGTTATATTTGCTACTGCTTTTTGTAACCAACATTAATGGACCTTGATATTGTAGATGTGCTCGTTGGTGACCCTCTCAGCTACATCTTAAAGTGGTGGTACGAGTTTTTCAGGGATGAAGACCTTGAAATCCAAATGTTGGAAGCCACATGACCCTGGAGGTTCTTGACTATCCATTTCTAGATCGTATGGTTTGTGAGAAGTCATGGGTGAAATTGCAAGGCCGCCTTAGAACAACTTGGCATGCTCAGTGTTTAACAACTCTCCGCAATTTCCAGCTCTAGATTTACTCCGTCGGTCCTAGGATCTTATGAAAAAAAATGGGGTTGTAGTATGCTTCGCATTGATTTTCTGAGAGTCTCATAAACGACGTGAATTTGTTTCTTTTTGAGCTAAAGTGAAATAAAATTCGATCGAATCTTAGCTCCATCGCGTACGTTGATGCGTGTATCGGGTTAGAATATTGTTATGGAAACACTGGTGTTTGTCGTGGATAGCAAGGTATACTAGAATGCTTGCTTTAGATGCCAATATACGCAACTAAAATGTCTATCAACAAGCTACAATTTATCATCATCAATGCTTCACTCTCCTTGTTTATTTTCCTAGGAGTTGGCGTTGTGTTCATTTTTAACCACAACAGTGCCAACCAGTTTGGATGAATGAGTGTTTTTTTCTTCAGGCTGATGTCTCTGTTGAGGAACTCAAGACGGTTCGGTGAGCATTACTCGTTTGACGAACATTTACATGTACCTTGTGGGTTTTATCTAAGACTTCGAGGGTTTCATTAAGGATCCGACTTAACTATAATTATGATATCATCGTTTCATGCTCTTTACTTTCTCAGTAAAATATCAATTGGTTTGATTTAAATTTGCCGATTTTATTGCATTGTGAGCTTCACTTGTCTTCTTGATTGACTTAGTCGTAATGTTTTGCACATAAATAAACAAATTATTTTATTTTACGGAAAACAAATTGCGCCTTTTAATGATATACCCTTCCGTTACAATCGTATTTCACAGAATTTTTAATATTACCTTTATCTGGGATTGTTGTTATAAATTTTCACTTCCCAATCCAAGTATGCTTTGTTTCCCGAAGTTAAATGAACAAAAGCCTGGAGAATAGACACTAGTTTGTTGGTTTTCTTATTCTCTCTCTTTAAATGTAGAAGTGATTACACACTTTAATACCGCAGTAACATTGCCTTCATCAATCATGCTTGTTACCTGCTACACTTTTTAGGCAGATGTACGATTAAGCTGCCGTCTAATGCGAAGGATCTGACTTCGAAATAAAAGTTTTTTATCTTCCTTCACTCATGAAATGGTGCTTTAAGGTATTGGCAGCTTGATAACTTGTTTATGGGTACCGGTTATGAAGTATTTTTGGTGGATTATACCGTTGGGATGATAAGATCATTAAACTCCGCTATTATTTCGCACGCAATTCCACTGCAAATGCTTTCAGGTTATTTATCTTGGTCTCACGCCGAGGTGGAGCTTCTTCTAGAACGGGATTTGTCATTCTAATGACCTAAAATACCTCGTAATCATTGACCATAACCGAACCTCTATGATCACGTGCACTTTATCATGGGACGAATAGAGTAGAAAATGTTGAGTACTTCTTTCCAATCAATTTAGATGTACATCATGCTTAATTGCCCTAGGGAGATATCGGTTTGTTACGTTTATGGGACCATTTCTCGTAAACCCAGTCTTCATTTATTTGAGGATTTTCACTCTTTATCAACTTTGCACTCACTATTTTACCACACTTCACCGACCCATTGCATTTTCTTTGGATTTGCCACAATGAATGCAGCAATATTTTGAACCTGGCCAATTGTGTTGTTTATGCTGTCACTCCAGTTGAACTGGTTGCTAATACATACGGGTGGGAATTATTGTCTGAAAAGTTAGATGATGAAACATCCGAGTTTTGACAAGATCAGCATCCGGGCTAATTTAACCATGGCAACAGAAGCATTTTTGTCAACTGCTTTTATCATTGCCGTTAAGGCTTTTCTGTTGAATGTTTATGCAAAAAATTCATTTTGCTTAGAATTAACCACCTCCTTCATTACATGAGTATGGATGAAGACCATTATTACTCGTGAAGTAGCAGCGTGGAAAAAGAAAACTATTTTGGTGATTTAAATCGACCTATTCGGGTTCAACAATGATTAAAAAAGCCAACAGTATTGGGTAGATTTTGCACATTTAGATGAGATTATCCGCCAAATCATAAGATTTCGTCAGACAGGATTCATCAGCCAACGCCATCTCGAAGGCGTTTCGCTGAGGTCATCATGGACCTGCATGACCTTGTGGGTGGAGATGGCTGGAATGCTAAATAACATAACTGAGGTTTGTCATCGATTTGATCTTTGTTAAAATTATTCTGTGAACCTCCTGTTTCGATTTGCAAACATGCTTCCCGATTTATGCGTTTTAAGTCTGATGCATCCCTAGAATTTTGGCTTCAACAGAACAAATGCAGCGTTTGATGCCGTGAAAGGAATAGAATTTTTTCCTAGCATAGCAAACGACAAAGTTGGACTTTGACCATGAATAATCCGTCAATTTTAACTACCTATTAATTTTGGGGACTGTGGTTAAAAAACGCTCAATTAATATTTCAGTATGCTACCTGATTTATGAATATGATTGTGTTGTTTTAGAATCACAAGGACTTCTCGTGTACTACTCTTGTCATCTCATAAACGAACGGGCATAAGTATTTTCATTTGTATAAAGAATTCTTTTTTATTAGGGTATATACTTCAAACTCAGCACGTTTCAGCGTCATGGGTAGCAAAGGTACTCCCATATATGTTTGAGTAGCTTCGCCATTAAATGAAGCGTAATTAAATGCGTGAGACGCTAAAAGTTTGCGTTGGGGTAGGCAAAAATCAGAGCGCATGGGTGACCGTCTTCACTCATCACCACGTCAGTTTTGGCGGCGACTTCCTTCTGAGTGCCAAACTACCTGCTGTAAATATTATCAGAAAACACGTAAATGGCAATGGTCGTCCTCAGTAAGACAGTGTTAAAACCAATCTTCTTGTGCTGGAGCGACTCACGAATTTCGACTTGTGATACTGAACCCCTTCCCATCCATTACTGTTCTCTTAACTGTCTGAAGAAAAATCGATAAACACCTTTCCCCAAACCACGCCTTACATCCTGATATTGCACTGAGTGACTCTGCCCCTCTTTCCGCGACCCAAATCCCCGCGCCATGGTTGCCGCTTCAGGTGAATCAATAAGGTAAAAGTAAGGGAAGGCATCACACGAAAATTCTCGTGGTAAATACAACTTTCTAGGATTGTGCAAAACATTAGCAGTTTATTACCATTGAGGACTGAAGGTCGAAATAAAGGCTAAATAGCCTTCAAAATCCCTTTCATGGCGCTAATCTTATTGACTTTTATTAACATCGAATACAACGAGTTTGAAAATGTGCGCACTTGCGTACTCGATTGCCCCACCTTGAGCATCGGGGGTTACCCCTGAGAGCCTTACCTTCATTTCGTTCTGCTCCGTACTATTCCGAGTCGATTAAGTTCTTTTGGAAGACTGGTTATTTTTAGGGATGCTATGTATCTGCCACAAATTCATCTACGTCCTCGTTCATGTCTTGTCAACATGCTTCGACCACTTTCGATTGCCATCCTTTTACACTGTATGCATTTATGATTTCGATTCAACATCACCGTAAGTTTTTTCTTCACCTGATTAATCTTTCTGGAAAATTATCGCATTTCTTATTTTAATGAATCCATTTGAAACTGGACCGTTAGTTTTGTTATAATGCTTCCGTTTTACAATATTTACAACGGCGTTTTTCTCGTGAATTTTCTCATTGATTTTAATGCCGTTGCGTCTTTTGAAACTTCTGTTGTTGTCGTTATTCTTTCTTTTGGCTGGAACAATATCCCTATGAGATTTTCCGGAGTTACTGTATGCCGCCCTATTAAGAAGTCATACCTATGATTGTCCGTTGAAATCAGATTTTCTTGTTAAAATTTAACATATTGTCCCTTGAAACTTTTGCATTCTAGCAACTATATTCAGTTTTCGCTCACCGGCAATTATTCTGTATGTTTAAAACACCTTTCCTAGTTTCATAAGTTGTTACATTCAGCTTGTTAGAATACTTATGTAATGGTTATGGCAAAAAATACCTCAGCGTTTTTACCACTCCGTTTGACCTACCATTCATTAATACACGGTAATAATTGAAATTGTGTACTCATTCTTCATCGTTGGTAGAAGTACCAATTAATTTCGGTCATTTACTTTCCTCTTGCTTTGATTTCTATTATGAAGTTGTTCCTTCAAAAACGCAAAAATGGCTCGTTACGTGGTGTAAATTGTAAAGCATGTGTTCAAAATTTAACTTCTACTTTTGTGTGTAGTATTCTTGTGCAATATTAAATACATATATCGCTAGTATCACTCCGTTTAATCGCTTACTTTTCATTATCTTCCTTATCACTTGCATTCATTGTATCGCTATTCATGTTTCTATGAGTCAATCACTTTAGTACAAAACGTGAATTTCTACAAACCAATAATTCTCTTCACGTTTCATTAATCCATAGCTGATCCTCATTTCTCATCCATCATCTTCGCTGCTTTTAAATTAGGTCAATTTATACCTTTAGAATTGGCTGAATATTTGGTGTATTGACAGTGAAAACCAACTCTATGACAGGATAATATATAGTAAAGTAGATTTGAATGTATGCGCACATAGAAACGTTTTAGCACTTATTGTTTATATCAACCTTAATTCTACGCTTTCCATTTAAACTAAATTCTTCTTATCGTTGGACGGCTCCAGTCTCAAGTGAATTCATACCTCGTGTACATGTTTCGTTTTTATCATGTCTGCACAACTTACATAGCCACTAGTCCTCTACGTCGTTCACTTTTTGACCAACACTACCATCCCATCGTTAAGAAGTGTCAATTACCTTTAAACATTTCCGAACTACTGATTAAATGACCGTTTTCTCCCGCTAAAGAAATTATTGTTTATTCATTATGTGCACTTTCATTTCTTTATAGGAGAGAGCGAGTACGGAACTTGCTAAAACCTTCACCTGCGACCACGCTAAATGACAGCCTTTCGCTTGCCCTTTGGTTTGCAGCTCGTGGATGTGGGCGTCTTATTTGTAATCAAAATTGCCTCTCTGACTCCCAGTGTTCCACCTACAGATCTCCTGCGTGGGTTAGTGTCTTATCCAATTTACTTCACTTTTACTAACAAGTTTAATTACAGTCCGACCGGATTCTGGTAATTTAGTCATTCTATGTCAGTAAATAATTTTGGAAAATCCGCACAAAAGTGCGATTTAAGTTTATTCTGATGTCCCAGCTAAACGGCAGACTAACTTTGAGGAGAATCTATTTTGCGATATGGGCCATTTTTCATGACCATAATCGTTTAAAAAAAGATAAAATGCGGCTAGACCTTCCAGTGCATTCTTCCCCCGCTGCTATCACTAAGCTTGCCGTGATTGCGTTGGTGATGCTTGTCTAATCGGGGTTATTCATTCTGTGGGCTACAAACTGAACCAATTTTTCCTAGTAGTTTTGGGAAAAATGTATCGGCATTACGAATGTTGGTGAACCATTTTTCAGTTTTGCATTTCACAAATATACTGGAACTTGATTTTTTTTGCAATTATTCAAAGTAGTGATATGACACATCGGTAGGTCGTATCCAGTCATCAAGTTTTGAACGTACGGAAAAGGCCACTGAAGCTTTGCTTTGGCAAATTTTCAGATGCTAAAACGGGTTGTCAGCATCAGATACTCTCTTACAGCTTAAAGCTTGTCAGATGTGCAACACTTATTGTTGTGATTCAACATGAACTTTGAAGGCATTTAGTTGACAGCCGGCTTATTTTCGATGCTTGAATTGCCTACCATAACAGGGTTTTTCATTTACCTTTTTGACAATCTTACTGCGCCCTCAAGTTGAGGCGTATGCTACTACTTTATAATTACTAAACAAAGCATGAGCTTACTTTAACTATAAGACATTTTTAGTTTACGGTCTAAGCGTAATTTCAACCACCTCATCTCAACACCAGTACTTAGTAGAATGTTGAGCATACGAAAAGGGCAATCCGATTTCTCTTTAAATATTCTTATTTTAGTTTTATTCATTTTTCAAATGGGTTGGAATTTGCATTTAAGAATAATCTTTTATTCTAGTCAGATCGTATTGCTTCTGGTACCCTCATATTCATGAAACTATTGCTTGAGAGCACGGTTCAACTCCTTTTGCTCATTGAAAGGCTTGATACTAAAACGCCGTAAATGAATGCACTGGGTGCAGTTTCATTTTGCTACCTATTCAAATGCTTTGGGGTATGCATTCGCAAAAACTATCACAAGGACAGATGCTCACATAAAATTAAAAATTACAAATTATTAGCAAATTTCTAAATTTCTGTGTTGAGTTTATATCAATTTTACACTTGCAAGGCCGTGGACCTTAGAACAGCAGTAAATAGACTCATGAATCGGTACTTTTTGTGTTTACGCACTTTAAAAAGTGTCCAAATTTGTCACTCGTTAGTTTGCTTCGATGTCGAGGTACAATTTAGCGATTAACTGCCAACTGTCTGAACGGAAGCAAATTGATGGATTTTACTTGACTTGAATTTCCAATCACTTGAAATGTCTTTTTGTGTAGATTATTGTATTCATTTCCTTTTCACACGCCCGTGCGCGAGTTGAACAATTGCTTTTTTAAAATAGGACACTGTTGGTGTTTTTTTACTTCATTTAAGCCGAATGCCCAGTGGATTATTTTGCTCATTTCTGCCATACAGGTTGCCGTGATATGTGTGTATTTTGACGTAATGGGTAATATGCTCTATAGTAACTCGCTTTGTTTATTTAGGTCTTTTGCATAAACCGTGGTGCTTAATTTTCCAGGACTGTAGAACATTCACAATAGTTAAAAGCAATGTGCTTCTAAGTTAAGATAATTTTACGGTTATTAATGTTCATAAATGCCGACTGGAAAGCGCCACACTGACTGAACTCTGCTCCCGATGAATTTGCGGTTGGAATAACACGTCTGGTTTGTTAAGTTCAATATAGAGATTGCTTATAAGCCTCACCATGACTTTGACTTAAAATGTCGTGATCTGCACAACATTATTTTACGCTCATCCTTATGAGCAGGCAAACGGCCTAGTTTGAGCCACAGTCCTGTTTACTCTGCCGACGGTAACAAGGAACGGTTACGAGGCGGCAGCACCAGAGCAATAATATTGCCACCATCATTGCTATCCCACCAATGCTACTACGAATTTTTGTAAACTACTTAGTTTTCCCTGCCTATTTTAATTGCAATCTTCATTGTAATTGCTACTTGCCCTTGTCTACTTTGGTTGAAGTCGCCTTTCTTGTTCCTTATTCAAGGTTCCACTTATATTGTATTTGAAATGGCGTTTCATCGCTATTTTGGCGTGATTGGCTCGTCTTCATTATATTCTAGTATGGTTAAATGGAGTATATTTGACTACTTTAAAGAACAATTTTGCAATTTGACAGCATATAGCAGCTCTGCTTATTTTAATACTGTGCCCCCATTTCAAGCCAACATCTAGCCTTGTGATTATCTTTTGATTCCTCAACTTATAATGTTGTCAGTAAACTGCGGATAAGTTTCTTCGGTGATTTGATGTAGCAGCGCTAATAGTTTCGCGGGAATGTATTCGTGAACAATCAATAATTTTGGAAGTTCTATTCAACTAGATTATTTTAATCTAGATTGGGCGTAATATGCGTGAGAAATCTGAGCTAATTTCAGTAGGGATGGTGATGAGCTGCCAGCCACGGTGCAAAACAGACATCGTGTTTGCACACAAATTTCACTAGATATTGATTATATACCAGTGTTCTTCATTTCGACTATCAGTATTGCTTGATCATAATGTAATTTAGGGGAAAAGAAATGAGAACAATCCTTTTTTTCTTACATTGTGCTAACAGTTAAGTAATTACGGTCGATATTCGATTACTTGCTTAACAGGAGTATTTCGGCCGTCCGAATGAAAAGCCCACCGGATCATTTTTTTTCAAAAAAGGTGTATAAATCACTATCACCGTACTTAAGTGCAACCTCAAACAAAACGTTTTAATACCTGACCCTTCTATTTCAATTATGTTATTTTTTTCCGATTTAGCTGTCTGTTTAGAAGCATGAAAGTTCTAATGCAATACTTTTGCTAGTCCTCAATATTATAAACGTTATTCTAAATCTTGCAACCCCGGATAATCCCCTTTAGACAGGTATTTCGCCTTTATATACGATCATATAATTGCTCTTATATAATGTCTGTACCTTTTTTATCAAATATTGTGGTTTTTTGCCATAGATCAGACTATACCTTAAATTATGCTCAATGTTCTTTCATTTTAGGTACTTCTGACGGGCATGGGTGCGGACGAGCAGCTGGCGGGTTACACACGCCACAGAAATACATTCGTGCAAGTCTCCTTTCATAATATGTAAAATGCAGATCCTTAGGTTGATAATTCGCTAATCTCAGTGCCCAATAAAATCACGAACCTGCAATATCTCACCTTACCCTCCCCCTGAAACAATGTGGCATTAAAACAAATTCAAGGCTTCACTAATCAAGGCCAAAATTGGCTGTCTTACGCGGTCGAAGGTTTTTGACCCCATCCACGACAAGTATAATCGCGTGATTTTCAGTTGCTTTTATTACATAAATAGCTTCATTAGAATCACCGTATTTATTTCCTTTTTGAATTTATTAAGTTCTGGCGTCATTTTCTATTCTATTTTCCATTGGTAAGCATATCAGGTTCTCTGATAGAGAACTAAAGCCTACTTGCAAAGCATTGATGGTACGCATTCATTATGGCTACTTATTCTGGCTAGTTACACTTGATTTTCACCAAACGCGAATTAGCCTGATGGACACATACTTGGTTGTTAATCTTTTTTTATTTTACCCATTGATCTAGTTTAGTACAATCTTTCAATTGACAAAATGTTATTTCATTTTTGAAGCAAAGTATAACTCCTTGAAATATTTCCAGTGCACAGAATAAACTAAGAATTTCCGACGAAGTGGTCTTTCTGCAATGTAATTTAGTCTGCCCAATCTCATTCAAGAAAAGTGACAGTGTATAACGTTTGAGTTCATTCAATTTTTGTAAAGGAGGGCAGCATTTAACACAAGTCTGTAGGAAAAGCGTTCCACGTTTGTTCCTCCTTGCCACGTTGCTCTCACTTTGGAGCTGCCCGTTTACATCTACCTGAGCACTATCGAGAGTTCACTTTTTCGACATATTTATGCAGGTTCGGCAGGGAAACTTTGTAACAAAACTTTTCCAGATGGTTCATGGCTAATGTCACTTCGGTTGTTAATAGCCTTCCTGCAGAACACGAGACTGGAGTAGTTATAGAAAGCAGACGTCAATTTCAGCACTTCTCCTTGGGGTCGTCACCGATTCTCCCATCCGTAGCATATGTACTTCTTCCGCCCGGCTAAGGTTTACCACCCAACAGTAGAAATCAGAGTAGATGTCTTTTAAGATTGGGTCTGCTTTCCGCTGCTACTGCTGTGGCCCTCCGAGACTTCCTTAAAGGCGAAAGAAGGCATAATACTCTTGGAAAAGAGGTAGGGGCTACTGGTATGGCCTGAAGGCCATCCCATACGGCAAGGTACAGTGGCTAAGACGCAAAGTGGTCCTTTACCAAAACTGACAGTTAAGCAAGCAAGCAACGCATTACAAGTTTTACTCAATTTCATCGGGGTTGTTTGTGCAATAATGGGGCTAAGCTGCATGTTAGGGCTGACATTATCGTCCATGAGCGTCTTTCCAGTCTGGAGTTCCTTTGTTTTATAGGTTACATCTGACTTCATATCAATCGGTTTCCCACCTCGTTCCTAACTTTTGATTTGCAACAGTTGAAAGCTGCTTCTTTACCTGGATGCGAATGTTAATCTTTAAACTGTGCCACCATTATCAACCCCCTTTTACTGCAATGCCAGCATAATATAGCCGGGTAAATCCAATACATTTCTATTGATATATGCAAAATTTCGAAAAAGGGATATCGAGTTCTAATTATCACAGGGATTTTTAATGCTAAAAAGGCAGTACTACCTCGCACTTAATTTTAGTAATGTGCAATATAAGTCAGGTCTTGTGCTTTGTTGCCATTTCGCACAATTTTGATGACAGTGGTATGCAAAGCACAGTGGAGCCGTCCGCTTTAAGTGAAATTCTTTTGATAAATGCAATGGTGAGTCCATGCTTAAAATGTGTTCAACTCGCCTTAGTAAAGACAGTTGTCTTGGCCCACAGTAGTCCATCCGCTTCCCTTACTTCCCATTCACCATTGCTGTCGCCATTACTGCCTTTTTTTTGTGAACACCGCCCATTTCAAAAATCCATAGTGGGACCACTGGAATATCACAATTATTACTTTAGTGGGAGTTATAATAATGGCCTTATTTTTCGCGAACATACCTGTCATTATACGACTGCCATAGGTTGTCATGCTATTGCTGGTAAGGTTGTCAAGCGGACGCAATCGTTCTACTCTATTTATGCAACCTGTTAACGGGTCATTTTGGGTACCTTTATACTGTTCCACTTAAACGAGTTGGTGTGCGTAAAATTTTATTTGGCTCAGACACCCGTTGCAATTTTAACGAGCTTTCACCGTTTATACTGCGAAGGCATGCGCTTGAAACAAAGAATGGGGCCAACTTCTTCGGTTTTCTCTTATTTGAGGGCCAGTTGGTTATTGTAAAGTACTTTATTATAGGAAGTGCTTTGTTTTTTTGTTGATAGTTTGATCAACTGTTAAGAGGCCTATTCAAATCTAAACCTATCCGGTCTCTTCCTTGATCAAACATAGCTTCACTAGCCTCACCGAAATTGTCCCTCGTGCAAAAAAACTAACTGGTACTTAGTCCCTGGCCCACCAACTTTTTATTCCGCCAGTCTAACCGCAAATTTTTGTGACACGACGGAAGGGTAACATCCTAGAGGCTAAGCCGCATCTTTTTGGGTTTTTGCTCCCATGTCTATAGTGATCTTCCTAAACAATTATTTACCATCTTGCGTTGTACGTTTTTCAAAACAAGTTTAACGTCAAAACTATGTGAAGTTTTATAACCAATCAACTATATTAATCGGCCCCCACAAACAGTGTCTCGTCTTGTACTACCGCCATGCCAAAATGTGGTGTGTGTGCAGGGTAATTGATAGACTGGGGCGCTTTAAGTTTTATTCACTTTATTCTACATCTACTATCGGGACGTTTTCTTACGATAATTTATTTTGTAGTTCATACTTTTTACTCCATTGTAGATGCTAACACCATCAGGTTCTATAAATTGGTAACGGCATCTATTGTACGCTTTACTACCTTGTCGCCCCCCACCCCCAGAACACCACGCGTCTAGTTTGGGCGCTCACATGCAGCTCGAATGTGATTGATGCGATCACATGACCTCGGCCCTAGCAGGTGGTTGGACGCCCTGGTATATGATGGCTAAAGTACAGCCATGACTAAACCATGTTAAGAAATTCCCCTTTTGCGTCATCTCCGGGGCAGACCCTTCGGATGGATTGCCTCGGCGTTTACTTCGTCTATTTCGCCATTTTCCCCATTGTCCACGCTTCGAGCCTCTGATTGGTACTCGCCTCACCAATTTGCTGTTTCTGTTTCATTCCTGCCATACTAGTTACTCACCTGGCTAAACATTAATGAGCATGACAGACTGAATAAACACAATTCCCTTCTTAACTTTCATCCTGTTTGGTTTCGTGTTCTGCCGCCGTTATACTTTTGAGCTTGTGAAGCCATGCCGCTGATGGTCCAAAGAGTCTCGCATGTAACAGCTACAAGTCTCTTTGGAAGTCTCACTTAGAATGTTGCTCAGGTCTTCATGTTTCCCGTCCTTCACTCCCCTTCAATCGTTTAACTTCCTTTGGAATCCCCTCTGCCTGGTTTAGCTGATCATTCGACTTATGCTCAAACCTTTTTCCCTACGGGCGATTGCATGGAACTCACTGGTGAAATACTCAACTGGTACTTATTTCCATTGAAATTCGTAATTGCTGTTAATGCATGGAGTCTGGGAGTAATGACTTTGCAATATTTTCCTTCATTTAGTGTCTTTTAAATGACTTCAATAGTTTTCTCGTTTCTCCAGGAGCACCACTGCTCAAGGCGAAGGCATCAGCTATTTCATTTCCTCTTATTTTTACTCAGTGTACTGATTTGTAACTAGGTGTTCAATTTGAATACAATCCTTTCCTTTTCAGCTATTATTTTTGATTAGGAACTTTGTGATTTATGAGTACTCATGGAAGAGCCTTTTTAATCGGGCGTAGCCTTTTCCGCCTCATTACTTTTCCGTATTTGGATTGCAATTTATCACCCTGTAGCGTAGTTGAAGGTTGTTTGTTTTCTCACGTCTATTTTCAATGAACGACTAAACTGCTCATCTTTTGCTGTCTTGAGTTTTCACTTTTAATTCCTTTTTATTTTTCTACGAATGATTGTATTTGTTATTCTGAACTTGAAATTTATTCAAGTTAAGGTCTTTTGGAGCTCATTTTTAAAGTCCTTGTCAGTCATTTAGGTCTCCAATTCATCGGCCCAATTGCGCAATTAGACCGTCTCAGTTATCCAGTTTTTTGACAAGATGTTTTTTACCGGCGTTGAATTATTATCCGATCTCCCAGACTATGTGAAATTAATTTTGTTAAGCGACAGGATAAAAATGATGTATATTTTGTTTGTTTATAAGATTGCTTGGGCCTTGAAATTCTCTCACGAATAAGACCTAGTGCTGCACTACTAGTCACCTTTGATATGCGCGCAACAAAAATATGTTCGTCCTATATCGTATCTGAGACCAAATAATGCGTTACAGTGGCAGTGGTGCTGTGAGTTATTCGACACTACCTCTTACTTAAAGTACGGCTATTTTTATTGGAAATACGGAGAGGTAGTTTGTTGGCACGCTAAAATTCAGTAGCAATAATAGATATGCTTGAGATGAGTAAATATAAGGCGCCTTGCGGTAGCAGTCTATCAATAAAAATTCTCATTCAGTAACTATCCTGTTTGCACTCAGTCATTTAATGGAGTGGGATCTGGAAAAGTTGATAGGAGCATGCTGATTAAAATCGTGCTGTAAAACGATGAACAATTGGTGAAATCTGAAATTATGATACATTCTCACGTCGCAAGACTCAGGTGACTCAAACGGACAAGATAGTAAGGAAATAACCCCCATTATTCAATTTATGTAATTTCATTTTAAGGCTCGCTATATGTTTCTGCTCGAATGTGCGTTTTCTGTTCAACAATGCCTAAGCCCTCAATGTAGCTCACAAATTTGTTTTTGGAGGTCGTTCTGGCCCTATGAAAGGCCTTTGTATAATCTCCGCTCTTTTCTCGCGGTTGATTTCAACTGACTTGAGTACTGTTGCAATAGCTGACGCAGACGTGTGATCTCTGGAAGAGCTGAAGGTGGCGCTCAATACACGACGAAGTCTCTCTGCCTAAATAGCGTTCTAGTGATCTTTACACGAAAAATCTCCCGTAAGCTAGCCTCCGTTCCTAAGCCATGAAGCTCTGCCCGTGTTTCTTGTGCTGCTGTTTTCCCAGCTTTGCATTTTTTGCGTGGTCTTAGAGAAGAAAGTGGGTAGTTTAGAAGAGAAGAATTGCCCGTTTATGATCGTTTCATTTCCATTCGGTAGATTCTAGTGAAATAAATACTTGTGATGTCTCTTTTGCGGAGGATTTTAACTGAAATTATTTTCGTATTTTTCTGTATGTCCCAGCTGCTCTTTTGGCACTTTCAGTGTTCATGTATGACTTCCACTTTTATAAGCTTCGAGATCATAGGATTTCTTTTTCTCATTCAGCCAACAGGGTTCCAAAGCAGTGGAAGCTGAACTGGCGCTCGAAATGCAACGCATTTCGGAAAGGAATTTGGGGCGAGATGACAGGTTTGTGGTTCTCACATTCACCTAATTCTGAAGTGTACACTCTCTCATTGTGAAGGCAGCGCAGTACTCAAGGTTACTGCGTACCCAGTCTTACTCAAAACAGTTACTTTTTCAGTATATAGTCGAAATCAAGCATATTATAGTTGGAATATCTTTGACTGTTTTTACAGCATTCAATTGTGCATTGGTTCTCAAAAAAAATTTTATTCATTTAGTAAGACCTCGTCTAACATTATGACTTCATCCCATTTACGGAGCATCTTGTTCTCTTAGTTATTGGGTTTTGAGACCCGTCGGTTTTCGTTAATTGAGAAAGTGCCTTTTCACCATTTTGGGCATACGCTTTCAATTCACTATTGTTTTCTATTTTTTGTCTTCGTACTTTATAAAATTTGAAATAAGTTTTGGTTTATACTGGCTGTAAATGTGAATTTCTTTGTGGAACTGACCCAGTGGCACAGTAAACTAGAGATATCAGTGAATAGAATTTCTGTTAGGAAAAAATTCCACTCTCAGTAGTTACTCCTGAAAAAGACATTCTATGTGGATACACTCTTTATCCTGGGCAAATATGATCGAATGATTCATGGAATGATAATGGTTTTAATTTAGTTGTAGGTATAGCCTTGCTTCTAATGGCGATCCTTTAGCATCAATTTAATCTCATCCGTGATATATGCCCGTTTCTTATCAAATCCAAGAGTTGGATCGTGTTTTCTCTACTTAAAAGAAGGAAGTGCCATTCTTCTAGTAACGATTCAGTTTATTTTACGTGGAGGGCCGGACCATGCAGTATCTCGTCAAATCATGTTTTTCCAACGAATGCATTACTTGTTTACTTATTTTTGTACCATACTTTTATCCCTTTTAATAGGAATTTGAATAAACGAAGGCGTTTTTTTAAGTCTAAGGTGGTTTTGGGGTCACAATTCTAGTTTCTAAAAGGATATTAAAACAGTCCATTTGGTCGTAATTACACCAGGTAGTGTCGAAGGGTGCGAAAAATTTGCGCTTTTAATAATTGTTTACTTTCGCATGGTGCCACCTAATTCGTTCGCTAATGGAGCCAAAAAATGAATTTCAAAGTGCGTCTGATTACAGTACAATACATTATTTCGGTTTTACCAAATTATCTTGCCAGTTGTTTTTTAACATCGTAAATGGTTTCTGTCCAAATTATACTTTGTGCGTGATTTATTTCAATTTGAGCTTTTACTCATTTCGTGCTTTCTTCCCATAATGGAGCATTTTAGAAGCAGGTTGTTGTCGGAATATGAGCGTCTTTGTCAGATAACTAGAAACGCAGGAACCTCATCCCCGCTGTGTTCCCCAACATGGGTGGAAAACTAATCAAAGTTTAAATTTTCGGCGTTTTTTGTGAATTCCAAAAGTGTTAATCCTAAATATCCAAGTTTTTGATCTTCCAAAACAGTCTATTTTTAGCCTAAAGCTGCTAAAGTATAATTTGGGCCATGACTACGTTCAATTTAGATGCAAGTCCGCGCTACAGTCAAAATTGTGGTTATTCGGTGAATGTGCCTAAATCCTCGTTAATGAAGTATTAAGTGCCATCTTCAACTCACAATTAGCTCCTTTGGTCCTAACGCTTGTCTTCCACGCAGCACATTTTATTACTTAAATGATATTTTAGATCAGAAATAACCTTATGGTAGTCCAATAAAATAATGACGGTATAAGTTAAACAGAAGAAGTGTTCACTAGCAGGCTCATTGTTTACTCCAACCGGGTAAATCAAGCTTCATGATCTAAAAATTTCAATTTTTGACCTAATTTCCTAAATTTCTCATCTTTTTAGGGTAATTTCAGATCATGGTCGTGAGGCTCACTACCCCTTTCTTGACGAGAGAATTGTTCATTATCTTGCGCTGCTTCCTCTTGAAAACAAAGTGAGCATGCCCCTGTCATAAAATTGCCGTTGGTTTAAAGCAATCGACGAATTATTAGAGTTATGCCAACCTCGTTTGCTTTGTTTCACATAGAACCTCCAAAAAACAAATCTACTTTCTAGCCAAACAGCTTTAACCCCATTAAGTAAATCCGTAATATCTCAAAAAAGTCGTGAGTTGGTGCTATTTTTCGGTCACGAAATTTGATAAGTCTGTTTTTTGCAGCTGAATTTCGACCTTCAAACTTTTCATCAAGATCGTCAATCGTTCTGGCTGAATATATGCTTAATTATTGCTGTAAAGATATATGCGTTGGAATACGTAGTCAGTAATACAAATCTAAGATACCTTTGAATGACACTTCATCTCCTTATAAATGTTTGACTTTTTATAGGGCTTATTGGGCATCGTAGGTTTAATATTCGTGTAAAGATATGAAAAACGTAAGTGCTGGTTTCTCAAGGTTTTTTTAAGTGTTCCATTTCCCGACATTCCCAAAATGTAAACACGGGACTAGCATCATAGGTCTATTTTAACAAAAAAAATAACATTACGTTTTCATGCTAAGAACGACTTCTCTCGTGCGCTTCATATCATATGTTCCTATCTCAACTGAAGTAATCTGTGGACGTTACAAAAAAAATGGACGACATCCTTATCATCATTCTGCACCTGCAGTGCTAATGCAGCTGCAAGGCACAAGAGACACACCTCCGTGGAATCCAGTCCCCTTGACAAAAGTATAATCCGGTTGGATGTAATTTACCTTTCTCAAAACACGCCTATAAGATAGGCCATTCTTCTACTTTTATCATTTACTGCTTCCACTAATCCTACCACCAATGACATTAGTTTTCTGTGTTTACTACAATCTCCTCCACTCACTTACTCCAAGCATGCACGGCGAGAAAAACTGGTATGCTGTCGTTACTATTTTACACTGCCGGATTTTCGTTGTGCTTTCAATCACCTGTCTAGCCTTTGAACTGTCGTATGCAATCAAAAACGATGTGCTGTGATGTTTTATAACTGCGAACTTAAATAACGTTGACTTTCATTCCTGTAACAATAGTTTACAAAGTAAGGGTAACTTTATCGTGATTTTGTGAAATATTCGAGTCTGCAAATTACGGTGATTATCTCTGATATGAGAGTTATTTCTATTTTTCCCTTTAATTTGTGAATGATTTTACTATAATTGCTTTCGAAATGTAAGAATTTGGTGATTAAGTATTGTTACTTGCTTTATTTCCCATATTTTTATTGGGAACTACAAACAAAAATACCAAGTTTGCTATTGCATAAACGCATTGCATAACAATTGTGCTTGTTTTTTCATATTCTCACGTGTCACAAGTGGTGACAAATTATGGTACCCGTATGCAACTTATATTTGAATATATTTAATAGTGTGAGCGCACTCTGTCTAATATTTACCTTTTCCATCGATGGAATCTCATTAAACACACCATGGTGCTCGTCTGAAATTCGAAATGTTAATTTGGTAGCGTGCCTTTCCTTCATCGCGGTGTCAAGGGTTAGCCTTTTTAATTGAAGTAAATTTCCCTATTCTGTCTGATTTAGTTATTTCGACCATTAACTTACCTTTATTTATTCGAAATTATTGTCTGTTTTTATTTATATGCTACTTAAAATTGCACTGCTTTTAGAAAAGTTGGTTTTTGTAATTGTGTTTTTTTTCCATTAATTATAACTTGCTGGTAATTCCGTTTTCAGACTTGTCAACCTTTGTACCTACCGATTCGGCTTCTATTTTATTCCAAAAAATCACTCTTCTTAAGTGGCATGTGTATGTGTAGTTTGACTTAGAGCTAATCATTTCCTTTTTATTGTGGTATCCTGGAGGAATAATCAATATTTGTAATCTGACTCCACCCTGTAACAATTAATGTGGATGTTTATTTGCTTAAGATATTAATAATGCTTTATCACTGGTTGGTGTATCGATAAATGAATCCTTCTTTGTACAAATTTTAATCAGTTCCAGTATTCTTAAGGTATAAACATTAGTAATTGCGAAAAGTTTTAATTTGGACGCATCAAAATTGATTGAACCCATGTAGTAGATTTTTGTCTGATCTTATGAGTCCACTTTAGGTCGTTCATCTATCATGATTTTCGTTTTCATAAGTCAGTTCTGTACACTTCATAATATTCATCTGATATAAGGGCGGATCGTGGTCATCTGATCCCAAAGCTCTCAAAAATGGGTTGATGAGGCTGACACTGAGGCTAACACTCGGTTTAAGCTCCTCAAAGTCATCATTTTATGAAGTCTCTGTGTTGACGGTGAAAGTGATACCTAGTAGTTCTGTTTACGATACTGGTCCTTTCACCGGAACCAGCGGTCGTATAAATCAGTAATCGTTTTGTGGGTGGCTCGAAACAGTAAAATAAAGTCATTAAACCATCTATTTTTAAGGATTACCAGCAATGCCAAGTCTGTAATAATATCAAGTTATTAAACTTTTTCATGCCTTTGCGGAGTTTACAAGTAACAACCATATTTCTTTTATAATTCATAAACTTTCTAGCAATCAAATTAGAATGCATAGCTAATAACCCTAGTCACGAAAGCATTCCATTTGCAATTTTTGTTTGCTACGTTTTGCGGTATTCTTGAAATGTTATGCTTTGATATGTAAAAAGGAAAATTGTATCGGTCTATTTGCGTATCAACTGCTCTTGGTTTTTTCGACCCCTTGCTAGGATTTTTTAGGTAACAGTTTCATTTTACGCGTTTATAGTTAAATCCCATTGCTAAAAGCTCAACTTGTTTGTAAATGTTACGACATCTGGTTACAATTTGTTACTCTACTCGCTTGTGAGTAATGGCCTGTTTAGTGCTGTGACCCATTCATTACTGCATCTGTGACAATGTGGGCTCTTGCCTCTGTGCCTGGTCAGTCGGGTGGGAATGGTAGGTGACAGGCAGAAACGAGATAGAGAGAGCAAATAGGAGAGAATTCCCAGGTCTATGAATGATGTTTTTCGTGCAACATAGTGTCAAACAGTGCGGATACGTTATTCTGGTTTGTTTCCTCCTCTGGATATGAGCGTGGATATCCCCCATCATTTAATTTACTTGGATGGACAAGAGATGGTTCCTCCGTAATCGATTAATTGGGTTTCGTAATTATTCTGCAATCAATAAAGTCAACCAACAGCTGGGTCATTAAGGAGTCACCGACGCATGGCCATGGGAAATAATTGAGTTTTTTCGTCAAGCGGTGTATTAATATGAATCTGCGATTTTATACAAAAAAATTTTCGCATTCTAACGCTCGCTTGTTTAAATCGTTTGCTGGGAGCCTTTCAACCATTTGATTCTACCTTGACGAGTTGTTTGTAGTGTTCCGGTATCCGCAGACTAGCAATGTACATCAAATCTTGTTGCTATTACTTTGTACTTGTTTCAAGACGAGAATTCCTCTTTCCTCTCATCACAACTTTTATTTGCTTACATTGCGCAATGGAACTCATTCGGTTATCCGACTTCTCATTGATTTGCATCAGATACCAACCTTAAGTTTTATCAGGAGGAATCATCTTCTATTTTGGACTTTAGTCATTTTTTTTAACTCCCATTAGTTTCGTTTTCAGCAGTTGTCTCAGAGTGGGACTTTCTGCCTAAAACATCGAGCATTTTATTTTTGTTTGTTCGACACACCTACCAAACACTGTTGTTTTTACTTGTCTATGTAGCTGTATTAGTTTTATTCACTCATTTCCCACCAGGCGGATCTAACCCTGCACCGCGGCAAGGGTGAAAAACAGCTGCTACGTGCTGTTGCTACATCCCTTGGCCTGTGGACTGCTGCTCGATCACCAAAACGGGCGCTACAGTTTGGCTCGCGCGTTGCCAAGAGTGAATCCCTCCACAAAGTTGTCGGCGCCGACTCAAACGTCCTAAATGCGGAAGAAGCAGCGTCACCACTGCCACCGCAGCTTCCCTGTTGTGCTCATATGTCTTGTACTCATTTGAAGTGAAAATAAAACGTTGCTGCTCCTGAGCTTACGACTCAGGAACCGACTCCACCTTGAATGTATTAAGGGAATGCGCTATGATTCATGCCACTGTAGTGGAGGTTGTATTACAGGGAGCCCAAAGGCGCACGTAATTTTTGGCGAAAAATAAGAATCTATTACGATAGTTTGCGTTATGCGCATATTCCCACTCCTCATAAGTCGATCGGGATTTCTGTTTTTTTAGGTCAGAGTTCGTCTGTTCTTGCCACATGTAATATGCAATAAACTTATAGGAGAACTCCTCACAGGTATTCATTTCGGCGAGTCACTATTTTGTTTTCCCTCACTCCTTATGACAGATTACTTATTAGTGGTTAGCACTTTAAGTTCATCAAAATCTTTTTCAAAATGCACACTTCTTAGCACCACCATGGGTTCAAGCTAAAGGCGTAGGAATTAAATCATGCTTGTTGACTTCAAGGTGATAACGTGTGGTTCATAGCGCTACCTTAGTTTTGCTGGGGTTGTTCCTTTCTTGTGAATAAGTACAACCAACTTATTGGACGGTGTCATTGCGGTGCAGTGCATCGAGAATAATTCTGTTGTTTTACAATAAGCTGATTTCTATTGGGCTCAAAGACCTCGATATCCTTGCCAAAGTTACTCATCTCTAAGCTGGTATTGTCTTAATTTTGTAATTCAGGGAGGCACAGAGGCGGGCGCTCCCACTTTTGTATTGGTTTGATATTATTAGATTTTAAGTTACAGATATCCATCTTTTTGTTCACCTATGTTAATACTTTAAAATTGCGTAATTCTTCTTCTAAGAAATGAAGACTGTAAAAATTGAAGCCTAATGACAGTTACATCATTGATTCGTCCCGAAGCAAGTTATAAATAGCTGTGGATCGTTTTGCGAAATGAAGAGAGTTTGTTTCGTTGCAATTTCCTTTATTTTAACTTGAATAATGTTTGAATGAAAATATGGACGGTAATCAGGCAAGAGAAGCACAAAACAATTCCAAACTTACCCTATTCAGTGATCCGGCAAACGTCAAAATCTTAAAGCTTGTAATTAATTAAACGTAGCTGAGTAAAATTTGAGCGTTAATTTGCCTCCGTAGTATTTAATATGGGTAGTGATATCTACAGGGTGAAACAGGGTGAGGAGAACCCTTACCACCCTGATTTTAACTGACGTGTTAATCTTCCATGCAATTCGTAGTGCCTTACCCAAATACTTGCGCATGGTTAGGAAGATACCTGTAAACAGGGGCATAACTATTGAAGTCTTTTCCCATTATTTTCAAAAGGTAATAGGAAATACTTCACCTTGTTTGATTTATGCAAAAGTCATTTAGTATCTCTCATTTGCTAAGAAAACCAGTATTTTTTGAGCTTGCGTAAATATCAGAGGCAAAACTAGGGTAACGATGGGGAGATGCCGCAGCAAACTTACGCAGTAGTGAATTTCGAAGTGGTCTGAAAGTCTGTTAAACTAGTCGCAAACTTTTAGGAAAGGCATTATGTACGAAGTCCTTTGCCAGTTATTCAATAAAGTAAACAAAATCGATTTACTTCATAATGCCCACCTTTTGCTAATAGTAGTACAATTGTGTCCGTTTCAACCCACGCACCTTGAAACTGAACATGTATGACTATATGTGCCCATTGTTGATGCTTGTTAGTGTTAGTGGAATAGAGGAACACTTTGCATGTAATAGAGTAAATAAGGTGGTCCTGGAGAAGTATTTGGTTTAGAGCGTGATTAAAATACCTTCTTTGGCAAAATTTTTATGAGATTCTAAACACTCATCCGAAACGACTAATAAAAGGAGAAATATTGGGACCCTTCTTATAAATAGTTAGTCATTGCAACTAAAATCATCTCATTCGATTTGTCCTCTCTTACCTGCTTGAAAACAATGCTACCAGTTCCTCCTGATCAGCCTATGGCAAATGTTTCTTTTTCACATTAGGATTAAATAATTTCTCCCCTGTTTTAGGCTTGTCATTAAGTAATTATGTCGCTGTCAACTAAGGTTAGTGCTTCTAGGAGCAACTTTTACAGAGATAAATGCACTAATTCACTTTTCAAACAGGTACCACTGGGGACGCATTATACCAGTGGTTCAACAAGCGCCAGATTTACGGGGAATTACCACCTCCCGTTGCATCACGCAAATGCCAACAGCTCTCTTTTCTAACATTTTGGATTTATTTGCTGTGGTAACAATTCACCCAAACCGAGATGCAAAAGCTAAGTACAGACCAAATTTAGGCTCTTTTTAGGGGATCATGATATCTAATAAAGTACCGCTAGTGGGAGGTGCTAGAAGTACTAGCATTCTAAGTCAAGCGAATTTTTAAACCTGCAGAAATTACGCGAATACACCTTTGATTCTATGGCGTTACTTCGTATGCTATCTACGCCATCATCGTAGAAATGGGGAAGCTGACCCTTGTCCCAATATTAGTACCGCGAGTGACTGCATTCAATCGCCTATATCTGGCAATAGTGGTGTAAGAATCGGTGCAGTTCGCTGGCAATTCAGCAGTTAGTCCTAACTTCAGGGTCTTTACAACCACCTAAGTGCATCAATAATCTGAGTAATCGATAACTCCACCCCCGACATTCAAGTAAAATGAATGGGGTTATAAAGGGATTTATTAAAATTTCATTAATTAAGCATCAACACTAGGCAAAACAAAGAACTTGGAGCCATTAGAACAAACAGGGGTACGGCACAACGAGGAAGCCATTGGAAGAAGTACTCACGGCTGCCAGGTCAGATCTAAGGCGACCTGTATGAAAGCGAAAATGTCTGCCAGTTCATTAATCTGAAACAGGACAGAAGCGTATTACTTCCGCGTAGAGTTGATATTTTGTCAATATCAACCTGTCTTGCAGGGTGTCTCAGGTAACCGAGAGCAGTACTTTTGGCAAAAGAGGAACAATTCGAGATTTCGATTGACTTTAATCTCGTTTTTCATTTCAGACAAGAAAGTTCTGGCTTTAACGTAAAACATGGAAAGGGTAACACTTCCCATCGACTTAGTCTTTAACCCTAGTTAATGTGAAAATGCATCCTCCTTGGGGTTGCACAAGATTCTTCTTTAAACATAAATGATACCTCCTCTCTTCCTTTGCAGCATTAAGATTAATTAGGTTATCCGTGCCTACATATATTGGAGACAGTTTTCACGCTCCCAGAACTCCTTGTTTCGGTAACCACTCCATAACCATTACACCTTCCGGGTTAGCTTCGCCGAATTGCAGCTCAGGAGTACTGTTCTTTGGGCCTCGATGGTTTGTTGTTTTTGAACACGCAAATGCTAGTTTTATTCATAACTACCTTCGGCCACATCAAAATTACATGACTGTCCAAACTCATGGATAATTTCCCAGAATGGAAGGTTGAGGAAGAACGTTATCTGCGAGGTGCTGATCAAGGTCGGCCTACCACGAATGCCTATCCGACCATGTTTAAGCATGTGCAAGGCTTCAAAATTAGGGATTTCGCCCTTTCCGAACTTCCCCCAGGCAGAATGATTTTTTCAAGGAAACACTGATGCACTTTCTTACAGATAAACTTTGAAACAAATCAGAATAAAAGTATGCGTTTTTTAATTTACTCGTGGGCCGTCTAAATTGAAGCGAAAATATTTCAGATATGTACTTTGAAACCGGTCGCATTCGAACAAAAATGATAAATTCCAACTTCATCCGCAAAGACAAAGTTCTGTTTAATCTCAGCAAATTCAGGATCAAGTGCTTAAGCCCATTAAGGTCACACAATGAAGGAGCTATCGTGTCAAAAAACGACTACGCAATTTTCTTGTAAAAAGAGAATGCATGACTCATTATTGAAACAGCCTCAAAAGTAGCAAAGCAGTTCGCATGAAATGTGCTTGGGAACTGAGAAATAGGAACAAAATTAATAAATTACGTACTTACTAAAGCAGAAGGCATAACCTAGGGTCTTTACATTCTAAACCATGAAGCGCCGAATCACATAAGTGTGAGATGGCCCACAAGGGAAATTTGCTTCTAACTTTAAATAAACATTGCTATTCATTATGTCCCACAAGTCTATCCACATGTTATAAAATTTGTCAGAATAGGAAGAGTGCTGACATTATATCCCTGGTAGTAACAAGAACTGGCTCCGCTTTTCAACTTCAGTGAACTTCAGGATTTGTAAATTTATGAGATCTCCAAAGCATCGCCGAATAAGGGTTGGGAAAAGGTTAGGTTTAATGAGGTACACGAGCTTTGAAATTGATGACGCATCTTGAACTTGTAACAGTTACTTTAAGAGACATAATTCATGCATAAAAAGAAAACCATTCTTGATCACGAGGCCTTGATCCGGCCTTTCGAACTTCGCATAGCTTACACCTTAATTTAAAACTTCAAATATGCCTCCTAAAGTTTGGACGAAGAATACCAAATTTAATTTACTCTGTTATCGTCTCTGCAACAGATGTGTACTGCCTTGATGCTAACATATGCTTTGAGAGGCGAGTAAAAGTGCCGGACACCGCTCGCTTCCTTCCGGTATTGGATATGGCAATTAAATAAGTTCGTGCGTTCTTATCACAGCTAAAAAAATAAGTTCATCATCAATAAATCCAATAATCCTTCCTCAGCGAGACGCAGACCTGCCACTTCTACTCATGTAAAGCCTTTGGTCTCCAGAACCGAGCAACCTAGATACACCCACCTCTGCTTCAAATTTTATTTTTTCAACCTGTCCCATTTCCCATGTGATTGGCTGGTGCCAAAATGATAGTGATTTGGAGAAATATCAGAACGGTGAAAGGATAGAGGCGATATCTCCCCCTACCCCATCCTAAAGGGCATTGTGAGGCCTTCTCACGCGTACGTTTGGAGGCGGCATAAGATCCTCAGTTGTCCTGTTAGAATGTGGGCAACATAAAAAACTGCACGAACTTTTTGGTCACATGATGCCTTTAGTTGAGTAACACCGGTATTTGGGTAGTTGAGAGAGTCGGTCATTAAACGGAGTGTTACCAAATAAACGAAGCAACGAAGGCTGAAACCACGATGACAAGATGACCACATTTTAACACGGCCCGTTCCATGATCAATGACAAAGATAGAGGTATTTGCCCCTAATTGAAAAATGTAGACGTAGAGCATTCCTATTTTAAATGTCAATTAAGAGAGAGAAATGAAGAATTGGTAATTTGCGAGATCGAAAAGAGCTGAAAATAATCCACACAGGTGAGTAGATAGCGTCACAGTAGCATATTCATTTTCAGCATATGACATGGATGACGTAATCAGCGTTTCATTTAAGGTAGAATTGCTTTCTCGCAACTTTTCTGAGTTCAACAAGCCTATTACATTACATCTTAAGAAAATAGCAAAAGTCTATCACAAGAACATAAATTATGCTCCCAAAGTACATTGATTCTGTCATGGAAATAGGCATAGTCTTTCGATGTAAAAAGAGGTCAATAATATTTTGAGCTCAAAACCTTTCCTAAGTGGTGGATGTGTTTGATTGACTCAGAGACAAATATAAGATTACAGCGGCCATACCCTTTTAGATGAAAGTTCGTGCATACGCATGAAACAATGTGCCCATTTAACAAATTAGTTACAAAAGTATACCCAACAAAGCGAAGAAATGCCTTTGACGAAGTGACGTGTTGAACCCGTTCAAGCTCTAAACTTATGCCAAATTCAGACACAAAGTGGAAAAAACAAGCGCAATAAAGGTGCGAGAAACCGTTTAATTCATGTATCAAATAATATATCAACTCATTAAGCCAAACCCAATTTTTAAAACATTTGTTGAGAAAAAGAATGAACCTATGCACCTGCAAGCAATTGGGAACACGGCATACTTGCAGACACTTATGCAGACGCCCAAAATCACTAAGCTGAGTGAATGCGCCATGTGAACGCTAGACATAAATAAACACAGAAGGACTATGAGGGCATATTTTGTCAACTTTAAAAACAAACAACCGTCCCCGATGGTAGTCGTATTTAGATTAATCTCATCAGATTACTTCGATCATAAAAATTGGTTACGTTTTTGCCGTGAATTTAACCCAGGATTGAAAACAGTAAAAAGCTGTTAGTATTAAAATCTCATGTACGTATTCAAACGTGGGAAAGAATCTGGTAAGGTAAGAAAGTCAAGAGGTAGATTTTACCACATTAATTACGCCACCGAATATCAGATGATGAATCGTCTCAAATCTTGCCTCAGTTGACTGCACAACTTCCAATGAGGAATATGAAATCGTATTCCAAGCCGCGAAAAAACAAAAAACTTATCCAAGTTGTAAAAAATACCTTTCCCACGTTCATTGTATATTTTCCACCCAGTTTTTATGCTACGAACAGTCAAGCGTACTCAAATTGCCAGCATGATAGCCAAGTTGTGTCGATGGAAATCAGCTCCGCACACACCATTCAATTGCCACAGAACAAGTTCTTATAGCTCCAACTTAGATATTCCCATATTATGATCAATAAAGAATTCATTAATTCGATAAATTTACCTCAAGGAGACCAGCTAAAAGCCGCACAAGCCCAAGCGTGCATCTGATAAAGTAATGATCATGACAACTCCAGTGCAAAAAAATAGTTATACGGATTGTAAAAGCTTATAATCACATAATTTACATGATTAACATACAACTGCATACAACATGCAGCTTTTGCTCAGAAATAACAAGCCATTTACCAAAAAGTGTAACAAAATACTGCAGCTTATAAGGTGGTATTCACGAACCAAAAAAAGTTCATCGTAGTGATGGTAATGACAGTCATAGCAGCCTATTTGTAATTTTAAATGTTTGTTGACTGCACAAGCTAGTACCTAAGAGGACTGCAACACCATTAAACAGTGGTATCCCCCTTTAAAAGTTATTTTCTGGGACCTTTAACTGAGTAAAACAAATTATCAAGAACACCCATACAAGCAACATCTTCACAATAACTGAAAGGCAGGGACCAAAAAAGTGAGACATCGACTCTTAAGCATGGTAGTACTTAATAAAATCAAACATACTTCCGGTACCGTCTTACCACAGAGTTAATTTAGGCGGGTTTTTTAAACATTCTGAGAGATTTTAATACCTAATACTTGTCTTTAATCAATGCTAGGAATCAGAGAGCTGTGGAAACAAGAAATTGCTCATAGAATCTTTTGAAACCCGAAAGAAACGATTGTTTTATACCTAATGATTTTCCACCAGCTCCAATCTGTCTTCTGAAGGCAGGTTAAAAAGAGGGTATAAATGAAATTCACCCCAAAGAGGAATAGAGGGAGAGGGTCTTACCTTCTTTGAGGTTGGTTTGCCGGCCCCATGGCCACTGTTGGTTTCGACACGGAGGAGTAGGGGATTGGTCTGGGAGGGACAGGTGCGTCCAATGACCTCCTGCAGCGTGGCAATGTACTTAAGCGAGTGCAACGGCGCCACACGGTCGTCGTGATCGGAGGTAAGCACTAACACTGCCGGGTACTGTACGCCCAACTCGGACGGCTGCCGAATGTTGTGTAAAGGTGAGTACCTATGGGCAGAGACGTGAGGAAAAACATGTATGAATTGTCACTTGTGGGTAGCATAAAACAATTTTCTTTCACTCCCCTACCATGTTGAAATGCTCGGTTTAGTTAAAAAACCAAGTGAGCATTAGTAACGTGACTACGTAGAAAGCGTCACCAGTCTTCCTGCTATATGCGCAATCTCAATATTGGTGTCTCGTGGGGGGAAAGAAAAAGCATGCCAACACACCTTAATGCTTCGAAGAGAAAAACATCCATTCCACTTTCATCTCTAAACATTGGTAAATGTAGCATGGATTTTCTGCAACCTACAGTATTTAAGGCTTGGTTTTGTGACAATGAGTAAAATACTTAACTCTATGGAAACGAGTCAGTATCGCACCTGGTTCTCATGAACATAATACGCTTGAGGCAAGGGAGCTAGAAGTTTTATCATTTCGGAATGAAAAGAACCCAGTTGCATAGACCCTTCTGTCACCTACGCAAGTTGCTAGAACACGTTCTTCCCCCTCAAACGTTGTATAACATCACAGTTATTATCGGATCTTCATAATGTCAGCCATATCTACCGACTATCTTCGGTTTTTATAACATTTAAAACTCGTTTCATTGAAACAATTCCTTAAATGTTGTCGACTGGCTCATAACCACTTCTTTCGTAAATTGATCAGTCTTGATTTTCTACAGGCGGGCACGTTCGTATATTGCATCGCGTCGTGTAACCGCTTCACAGATCTGTGATAAAGTACGCCTTTTACACAAAAAGTGAAGATATTAGGACCTTGCAAGCAAGCAAGTGGTTTGCACTAATGAGAGTACTTAACTAGGGTCTTGCATGCATGTCTTCAAGTCGATTTGATTAATCACAACACCAAAAATAACAAGTTGCAACCCTAAAATCCAAGTGATAACTCGAAATCACAATAGTAAAAGAAAAGGGTCTCACGGAACGGCATTGTAACACGTATAAAATATTATTTAAAACTCCATCCACCGAAATATTTCGATGAAAGCCCTATTTTGGGATGTAATTTGAATAGTGAGTTCGGACGCGTTATTTATTAAAGTTCATTGAAATTAAATGATAATCGTTGCGCTGTGGACTTTTGCAGGTTTTTGCACATTTTAACCATTGGCAAAACAAAGTACACCACTTAATTACCTACACGTTCATTTTCATTTGCAATAGTAATCCGATAGATGATGCCAATAAAATCACCTCTTTTCTGCCGTCGAAAAAAGGGACATTAGTTCACATCCGCTTCCACATAGTCATCACATAAGCCTTTTCCCATTCAAATGACATGGTGCCAAAGCTGGGCTGTAGCCTGAGATGCGGTGTGGAAGCAAGCGTGATTACGTAATGGTGAAATTCGCTAGCAGACTTCCTCTACTAGAATTTATTGGGGGTCCTGACTCCCTCTAAAGCGCGTCACAGTACATTGCACCCCTGACGGATATTCGGCCTTTCTGGTGAGTTCTGCTGACGATGGGGTTCCTAATTCGTTGCCCATTCGCTTACTCGCTCTCAGAGCCATGACAGGGGACGGAGTTTTCATCACCATTGAGTGCCTGATTTATAAATCTGGCACCTTCCTCACGAACGTTTTATTGCCGTCATTTATTCGCCACACTCACTCAGTTACCTAAGGGAAAGCATGCTGGATTAGATTTCAGAACTCAAAGTATACGTGCCTCTCATGTAACTTCTTCATGCGGTACTCTTGTTTTCAAGACTCAGTCCTATATTCTTGTCCATATTATGACCATAAATGCAGCTGAAAGTTCCCAGCGCTCTCCATCCGTCGCACTGTACAGCCATAAAAAAGCACAAGATCAATTCGTGCTCCCGACACAAGTACACACAAAACTAACGCATGAAAGATCAAAAGTATCTATACCTTGTCCTTATCAAAAATGTCAAGATCGTCGACACAAATAATGCTTGTGTTGACTTTGCCTTTTTTAATGATACACAAACATGAAAAGCCTTGAACTCGCTTCGCGCTATGACTTACAAATCCTCTACTCTGACGCAATTTCAGACTAGAATTACCATATATTTATCAAGTGTCCTCAAAAATTCATTCGTTATCCAACAAAACAACTTCGTGTTCTATTCCGATACAATTTCCACCTCAAATAGCGGAGTTTTGAATAGGTTGAACGCAGCCATGCCCCATCATACTAGGGGAAGTTAGTGAACCAAAGGTTCTTAGTAGACAGATTAAACATTTTAGTGCGCGAGAACAAATAAAAAGGCGCAGACCGCTATTACTCTAAGCACTCCAGAGGGAGAAGGTAATAGCGACGCTGAACTGAAAGGGTTCTTAGCCTTGATAAAGGAAAGACCCACGTCATAAGGTAGCGAAAAACCTCCTCTTTTGAAACATCCCCGTAATCCGACTGCCAGGCGTGACCGATGGTAAAGCGGTGAAAACGCAACATGTCTGTCACCGGCACCAGACAAATCGTGGCGCCGAAGAGGTCTGGACGCTGATTGGTGCAAACGCTCACCAACAGACCGCCATTACTGCAGCCCTCGATCACCAGTCTATAAATCAATTGAAGAGGAGAGGCTTTCAACAAAGTATTGCAAGTGTACTGAACCAACGAGCATTAAAAGACCACTTTAGAGTCAAACATAAAATGAGGATTCGCTCTACATCTACATCCCAGGTATCAAACGCAAAGTCCATCCTTATCAACATTGGAATAAGTCAGAGAAAATGTGCTTGGCATAAGTTATTGAAAAAAAACCCAATGTTTACGGCCTACAAAAACCAATTCTATGCTTACGTTTGGGAAAGTGCTAGTGACTTGAAACAGAGATACCTGTGATTCCAATGCTAGTTTTTGTTTATATTTATGCTAGCGTTATTTATACGAATGCCATTTGGCCCATTAATATCCACTGAGAATACTAACTACTGGATTTTGAGGTACAATTAATATGCCGAACATGTATGATTGGCAAAATTAGTTTATCGATATTTACTTCCATGACATTATTAGTAAAGACGGGTCTTAAATAGACGGTTTAACACTTAAACCCGGATAGATACAAAATAAACCATCCCAATAGCGTATGTTTGGACGGAAACAACATGAAATCGGTCAATATTTATTGATGTCAAGTCTGAGAGATATCAGTCCCTTCCAGCAGAGCTAGCTTTCAGCCAATACACTTTGATTTCTAACTAGCAAAACAACGGCCTCGATGAATCGCTATTAACAAGCATTAGCGCTACCGCATTGGTGCCGCGATGAAGCTCACATTTAAAACAAAAGCGGTTAAATACTGAGTAATTTTTACAGTGTGTTTAAAATGGCGACAATGCGTCTTTATAATCACCAAAGGATAAGAAAAATCGAAGTTGTAATGCTAAAGACCAGATGCCTTCGGACATTATTCTTAATTTGGTGAGGTGCAGACACTTACCTGTGCGGTTTCGTGTATTTGTTCTTCACCAAGAATTCAGCTGCGGCAATGAAATCATCATAGGAGTTTTGTTTATTCAGCACTTTTCCATCCGTGTGCCATTTTTCACCATATTCACTATAAATGTAGAAATAGGAGGAAAATTTAGCTCCTCTACCAGTAGCTATGACATCGAGAAATTAGGGATCTAAAATTCTATGACAATAGGCTCTACTTACTTATCTTCGATATAAAATATTAACAGCTATTAAGAAATTTAAAGATGCGAATAAGAACGCTTGAAGGCAGTAGAGCATAACATCCTGTTAAGCCACAATCACACAAAAGATGCATTACATCATATTATATCACACATATCATGCATAATGTACGTTACAACATTACATCCATGCACATGTACATAAAAAAGCTACGCAGACACCGCTGAATAATGGAAGGCGAGTTGATTTTAGGCGTGACCCTTTCTAAACAATCTAAGTCGAGAGTGCGCGAGAATTTAGATGGTAAATCAGCAGAAATTTAACATAAATTGTTTATGTGTAAGAAGAATAAACAAGCAGATGGAAGTAAATGCGCAGTGAACCCTACATAATCAAACAGCTCGAACAGAGAGCAACAGATTGTCAGTAGTGCAAATGGGCCCATGCGCAATTTCTTAAAATACTCAGCAAGCGTTTCTTCAAGACTACACATTTTGGAGACATGGAAACTTCTTGACGTGTAGTAGCAGATAAGAAGACGCTATTACCGTTTTTAAACATAAAGTATTGACAAGATCATTTGAGAAGAAAGGATATGAAGTGAGTTGCTAAGGTTAATTATTGCCCACATCTACTATTACACGTATGCAGGTGGATCGCATGCGTGATCGACACGATCACACGTGCGTTTGGTCCTGGCCCATATCGCCGTTTAAGCTGGTGAGACTAAGTCGTTACCGAAACAAACAACTTCGCAACTAGATACAGCATGTGGAACGCTACTTTTCTATAAAACAAAGGTTCTATAACTTATTTTAGTACCTTTTACTACTAGTGGTTGTGCGCACTACCCCTTCCGCCTCTGGTAGCCCAAGCAGAGGGGTTATTTCATTCCCTAAAAATAGATTCTGGCACGCTTGGGCATCGGCAGAATTTAGAGTCTTAAGCTCCAAACAGAAATCAGCTATCAGAAAAATCTATCCCTTTTTGCCAAATGTGATGATCTTATGGATGAGATGTTCTCTAAAGAAGGCTAAATCGGATAACACTCACCCCAACAAAGTGAAAAATGATGCTCGGTACAGACAATTCAACTAAGCCACTTGTTGGTCGATGTCAAAAAGCTCCTCATTTACACAATCCCCAAGGACGTCATGTAAATAAAGGCGTTACATTTAACGGTAAATAATTTCAAAACATCTTCCAGAAACTGAGGTGGAAAGTGCCACAGTAAAATTGTAATGCAAAAAATAGGTAATCAGGACAAAAACACCTTAAGCTGGACTGCTGCCACAGTCACTGACGTAAGCATCAATGATGACACAATTAAAATTATAATTACGGTAATTTTAAATGGATGTCGGTCCCTGTGCGGTAAATTTGCTCCATTTACTTGCATATCATCTACACAAGTACTTCATTAATATTGAGTCCTTCTAAACTCCATTCTTCCATTTTTTTCAGAAAAAACTCGAATGTAATTAAGAGTGGAAAAGAGATGGACCTACCCCCCGCCCCGAATGTTAGCAACAACAGCAACGCCGTTGAAGTTTTGCAGAAACATGGAGTTTGTGAGACTATAGAAGGGATTCAACGAGATTCTAAAGCCTCCATAACCGTAGAGAAGACACGGTGCAGAACCGTCCGCCACGAAGTCCTTTAGTAGTATACAGAGTAAGCATGCTTTACACTGATCTTATCAATTAAATCAGGTTTGGATGACCGAAGCTCTAGAAGTACACTAAACCGAGGGATATTTCCATTTACTTAATGTGAGCATAACAATGATTTACCCTTCGATGTAAGATAAACATGGGCACTCTGATTCCATCCTTGCTGGAATAGAAGACTTGTTTCGCTTCAAAGCTGGAGAGATCCAAACCCTTCACTTTGGTCCGGAAAACAACCTGATGGTAAATTATGATAAAGCATTTGCTAAGAAAGTGAGGACGTACATAAATCATGCGGCAAATCTACAAAAATACCAAGGAATTATTTCGCCAACACAATTAGAAATGGATTCATTTGGAGCGCTCGAAAGTACTTCGATGAACAAATTCACATATATCTCGTAAATTAGGAAAGCTGAACGCCCAATCTAAATAACATCCACGGTCTCAACAACAGGTTACCGCATAATTCTGATTTACATCGAACAAAATTGAGACACCTAATGAATTGACAAGAAACAAGATTTACCACTCGAGACATTGTGATTCACTTCCATTTCAAACTCAGCATATCCAAATTCACCACATTTCCTCAGCTTCGCTACCAAGCGCAATATTCAAATTTGTGAAAGCACTCTTCTACTGGGAAGATAATAGAATACTATGGACAAAAATCACGAGAAATCAATAAGGATCGTGTTACATTGTTTAGCTTAATCCATCAAGCAGTTTAAAAGCTCTGGACTAAGATGTTTACTCGGGGAGGGGGCTTTGTGCGCAATAGTAAAAAGCCTACTTCCTCCAATACCCTTTGCACGATTCAGAAGTAGATTATGAAAAACTCACGACCATGTTACGCTTAACATTTTGTTTTCACAGCATTCTTGCCAGCAAGCGTCGCTAAAAGAGTTACTAATATGCTTGCTCACACAATCAAGGAGGGTATGATGGAAGCCCGAGAAACGCCCATTTATAAACACTTATGCGCGACATGTGTCAAATTGCATGATAAAAAACTGGTTCTTTTTTTAAGAATTTTGCCTCTTATAATGGTATTTGCAAATAGCTAAAGCATACTGTGCATAGGTTTGCAATGATTCAACACAAAAGTTTAGAGTTTACCTCTGGTTTCGCATCGGTGTCGGTCAGATCGTAAGAATAGATGATACCAGGTGTGAGAAATGAGACAAATTGGTAGAAAATCTATAAAGACAAGGCGTGTGGTTGATTTTACCATCATTAATGCATATTACAGCAGTTTTAGCAACTCTGAGGGAGCATTTTCTTGAATTAAAAAGGCCCCTTTTTGTTTGCAAGCTAGCATATTCATTTGTTTACATACATCGAAGCGTCAGGCATTTATTAACCAAATAAATCCAGACCACTCACAAATTTTGCGAAAAAACGTCAAGACCTGAAGGCTTACTTACCGATGCAGAAATTACAGTCTGGCAATATAATTATTTAACAAGAGCACACTAAGTTAACTTGCCATGGTATCCTCTTTTTTTCCTGAAAATGATGATATGGAACCAATGCCAATGGGAATGTCTCGTACCTTCACACCGGTGTCCAATGAATGTACTGAAAGCTGGTGCTGTGGAAGAAACATGTAGTTAAGGTGTATTGTGGTTGAGAAAACTTTCGTTGTTATTAATAGCTATTTGATGGAATCGGCCGAAAACCGACAGGACTGGTCTATCTGGACCTCATTATTATTTTTCTCAGATTGATAGTGACGACCGATGTTATAGTTTATATTCTAAAAAAAACACCCATTCCATGAGTGTGGAATATTCGCATGGATAAAACCTCAAAATGCCTGGCTTACCTGAGGTGTCACTATGAAAAGGGATTTAAAACAAAGCAACATAAAGAGCCTGAGAGAACTCCATTAGCCTGCAATAGTGCGAGTTATTTTCGAATACCAGTCCCCTTAATAATGAGAATCACAGAAGTTGAGCACTTCATTTCACCGGACTGAAACTAGTTCAACTTATGTTTGACGGCCTATGCCCTAAAGTCAAAGTCCTTAGAAAACATCCCAAAGATTTAATTATTATGCTAGTAGAAGTGAGTAGCAGTGTATGGTAAAATTTTAAGAAGTTACATTATACACTCAGCTCAACCATCTCCTAGACTTTGGAATTACAGCTGCCCAAATTAAACTTCAATCTCATGGCTTTTCCCCTGCTACGCTGCAAACACGAGAAAATTCTTTGAGTTTCAAGAAGACAGACTGTTGGGACCTGCAAACTCTGTCCACGATTTTAAGCAAAGTTATTTGACTATTCTTCAAGCATGCTTCGCAGATTAGATCATGAACACATTTCAAGGGAAGTTTACCTTAAAGCAATCGAATCAAGTTCTGAACATCATCATCCTGCGACCAAATAAACCCTTTTTAAAAATATATTGGTCTTCATTCGATGTTCCTACGCTGTTTAACACAGCCGCAATGGAATTGCGTACTTGGTGAGGGTAAAGACAAGAAATTGGTAAAATGGTTGTGCTATGCTCTACGCAAGCGTATTAAACACATCCACTCGAGTTCACATTCATGCTGTTTTGCAGTTCAATGAACGATTTTATTTAACGACCAAAGGATCACAAATAACGAGATTTAAAGCGGTTTAAAAACGTGGAGTCACAGGTACCACCCAAGATGAGATACAAATGAGGATATATTGAATTTAACATTGAAAAACTACAATCAGTAATGGTCAAGACTTAAGCTGCACACAAGACACTTACACAAACATCCTTCATGTAGCAGACAACGAGATTCTCTCGATTGACGCAGGCTGCCCAATCGAGAAGACAATGCTCGTTGTGAGGAATGAGATCAATCCATTTCTCCTAAAATGCGCACACCCACATTACACATGAAACTGCGTTAGAAACCCCAATATGTGAACAAGTAGTCATCGGAAGTCGTAACCAGCAGAATTACTTGCATGCACTTCCATTAATAGTGTTTAATTATAATCTACCCGACGACAGACTTAATGCTTCCCGACCATGTAAAACAATAAGATACTTTAAGAGACTGTCTACGTCCATCATAGCGATTCCTGATATGCAATATAGTAGTTCGGGAGTAAGCCAATGTACAACCTAGTACGTTAGTTTAAATGCACATTTTATCAACATGAGGCCATACTACCAAACGGATCATCTATTTGAATTAGTGCACAAAAGGGAATATCTTTCACGAATTAAAATGCAACAAAGGAAATTTTTAATCAAGTCTCTAATATCGTTTATTTACATGCATGATTTGAGCGTGAACTTTATTTTATGAATAAACTGCAATTTGGCTAGAATGAACTCACACGATTGAGATCATCCAGATTAATTGCAATAAGTTTGGACATGGGAGCATTGAGATCCGTCTGAATGATAACCTTGCGACCATCGTTGGTTATATAGTCGAAGACCGCCTCAAACTTGTCCAAAATGGGCGTCAAATTGAGCTTGCCTAGAGAACGTCAGGGTACACTCAAATCCACCAAATACAGAAGAAATAAAGGTGGAGGAAAACTAACCGGTGATGTCATAATTAATCTTCTCCAAGTCCACAAAGTAGAGAAGATTGTTGTGATCACAGCCAGCGTGAACCGTGATGAAGACGTAGCGACCACAGTCAGTGACCTCAGCAGAACTAGTTGGTGAAAGATAAGTCTTAATTGATAAGGAGAGACAGTTGGAAATGAGGTGAAGAAGACTGTTATTGACCTTAATAACTTGGGATTGTCTGGCCACTCAACACAGAGAACGTCCTCCGACTGTGGCTGTCCCAAACGGTGGTACATAAGCTTCTGGTTCTCGTTGGAATCAGTCTCCGTTCCATCAGCGGTTAAAGCTGCATCAGGATAACACTGGAAGTAGGATCGAAACGGTTAGAACAATTATACTATTTTGGATGTCTTGTCACCATCCACATACATAATGCTAGTTTTTTACCAGCATATATAGTGGCCACCACAGTTAGATATTTGTGCACGAAGCATTCGATAGCCTAAAATGTCTACCACATCTGAGAATTCACTACGGAACCATAGAACTCAAGAAGATTGAAATTTTTTCGGTTGATATATCCAGCATGAAAAGTGTGTCGACGGTAAGAAAACTTCCACTAAATTCAAAAACCTTCACATTGGTAGTAAGCTCCGTTAAAGATGCAAATGGAAACCGGGATGGATGATGATGTCCTGTGAACGATCACTGGGAGAGGACTAGTCCCGAGACACATGACACTTAACATTTAAAATACTTTTTCTTTTTGGATGGGATAGCAACGGCATTAATTTTACCTCCGCTGGAGTTCATAGTGAAGCACTTCAATGCTTCCCATTCTCCTATTTACTGTATTTGTCCCATAGCGTCTTTATTTTAAATTTGACCACTAAAAGTGCGCAGCAAACCCTTGCAATAGTACAGCACCAAAAACGTGACAGCTGTGTAAGATCTTAGCGCATAAAAATATGCAGCTAAATTATGCCAAGTATTCTGATATTCCGTCAATTTTTTGGAAGAATTATCGCAGATTAAGATCTTTTAACCAAGGTTATTTGCGGTAATGCTCAATGGGAGCGAGATAATTCCGAATAAGTAAATAGAATAACGTTGTTGCGGGACAACAAAAAAATCGCTATTATTTAATAAGAGTGCACCAAAACAAATAGACAAAATTGATATGAGGGACTATGAATAACTGAGCAATAAAAAATTCACCAAATGAAACTAGGTATGTAGACCTACTACTTACACCGTAGAAAAAGCCCTTGTTATCGATTGTCCAATTGATATCAGAAAATTTGACGCGTTCTAGTTTGTCCTCCAAGTCTTCACCAGTAGCTACCTTTCTTACCTACACAAAGAATTAACACACTGAATAAAAGCTTTGAAAGGTGATAACCGGAAGATGCTCATGGTTGATAATTTAATGAAACTTACCCGGATCGTGACCCAATCAGAGCCAGCATTACTCAGACCATAAGCAAAATATTCACCATCCTTAGAAAATCCATAGACGTTGAGAGAGACTAAACCATCTTCAGAGAAGGCGTTTGGATCGAAAAACACCAGAGGCCTCCCTTTCAGATTATCCATAACATAAAGCACACTAAACACACAAGGTGTCGAGTCTAAGAGTTCGAAAAAGGAAGCATACGGTTGATTTTGCAGACCGCTGTTATAAAAGTAGAAATATCTCTGGCCGCGTTTGAAAATGCATTGATATTTCTCATAGTCCCATAATTCGGCAATCCTGTGTGACACTGAGAACTAAATTAGTCTCACTTGGATCTGATTTGTTCTCTATAAGGACAAGAATTAAGGTAAAGGTTTGTAGTAGCATTCTGCGCGTCTACGAACGCCCTGGTTTTGTCGGAATAAGGATCTTCCAGCCATCGGTAGGGGTCGGAGACCTATTAAGGAGGTGCAATATAAGTCACTACATGCGAATCATGCCAGAAGCCTAGTGTTCAGACTGCCAATGCTTTAATACACAAGTTGGAGTCATTATTAGTAAAGGGATTAGTTTAACACACAATAAATATAAAATGACCGAGCACACCCAAATGCTCATAACTTAAAAAGGACAATTCATTAGCACGTCCATAAGAATCAAACGACAAAAAACAGGAAAGTTTACTGACATGAAACCGGGATTTTCTACGTGAAAACTCCCATTCATACTGCTCCAGATGCACATGGAAAATGTGCCTCACTTAATGGACCACACGACTCAATATGAGTCAGTACATCCGCACCGAAACAGAAACATACTTCTAAGCCGAAAAAGTCATCAACCACAGTATCGTCCTTGTGAAAAACAGGATAGTCCCCGACCATGATTATACGGAACACACAACAACCAACGCAGGATGGGCAAACCCAACAATGAATAGAATTAAACGACCTTGAAATACAAAACCGTTGCATATGAAAAGTCACGTCTCTAAAATTATTCCTACAAATATAATGTTGATAACGAGATTCTGCTTGGTATTTAAGCGGCCTAAAGAGGCAGAAGAAAGGCGCAGAAGGTACGCATTTAATTTGCACAAAAGTGGATAAGAACCACGTAAACGCATGTATTGCAAGTGTCACCTAGAGATAATTTTGTAAAATGACTAACTGGTTTGCCTAACCTCAGCTTTTAAACACATGGGCGACTAAGGCTTCCGGACCATGACTGCAGCCTTTATACACTTCCTTATATGAGGGACACATTTTCTTATTTGCTTTAGAAAAGACGCAATGTAGTGACTGACAACATCCCTATGTGTAGATAAAGATGTATTATACGGACAGAATTTATGTACATGTATGTGTGTAGCGTCCTGAGGCCCCCGAAGATAAAAAAAGACATAATACTTGGGCAGAATATATATTCAGCGTAGAGAAGGTGTCTTGGCTATTGGCATGGCCTGAAAGGCCAGCCCACCCAACGAGGCACAAGAAGGCTAATTCAAAGTACAAAAGTCGCGCCTCACCAATACCGAGGGATAAACCACTATCGTGTTACATTTGTAACATACAGAAGGGAAGGGGCTGCTGGCATGGCACAGAGGTCAGCCCACCTGGCCATGTACAATGGCCAAGACACAAAGTGGTTCTTTACCAAAACTGAGATTGAACAGCCAAAGCATTATATGGCCCCTCTCCTCCTTTAAAAGCGTCATGACCCGATGCTCCCATTGGTCAACCTCCTGTGTCAGCCATCATAGCGTAGTCGGCACCGTGGGAAAACACCCGCCTGCCAACCGCACTGTTCAACGAATATCCATGCCACTGAGGCGATATTTAACCACAAAATCAGCGAGCCACAGCAATTGTGCTGGATGTGGAGTTTCGTCCTGTTTGGCAACTGGGTTTGGGAAAGTAAATTGCGCCGACAATCACGCGTGTCCATGCCTAGATGCCAGAACGCTGATGATAAAGGCTGTTTCATGTGGGGGAGGACGGGATTTAACACAGCTCTGTGCAGGTAATGTAGCCTGTCCATTCCTCCTTGCCGCTTTGCTCTCACTTCGGTGCTGCCCAGGCATACCCATCTGGGTTCTGTCCAGACAGTGCAGAGGTGGGGCTGCTGTCGTGTGTTTACTTTGTTAACTTCTTCATGCACTACCGTAGACAGCTCTATAACAGAACTATTCTAGCTGGTTCACGGCTAGTGTCACTTCCCTTGCTAGTACCTTTCCTGCAGAACACGAGATGGGGGTAGTTGCCAAAGGTAGACATCATTTGCAGCACTTCTGTTTGAAGTCGTCACCGATTCTCCCATTCGCAGCATATGTACATCTTCCGCCCCGCTAGGATTTATCACCCAGCAGTAGAAACCCGGATAGATCGGCTTTGGGAAGGGGTTTGCTATCCGCTGCCAACCGATGTGACACCCCTAGACTTACTTAAGGATGGAAGAAGGCATGTTACTGGGGCAGAAGATCTATTCGACACAGAGAAGGGACTGTGGCTACTGACATGGCCCGAAGGCCAGCCCACCTGATGAAGGCACAGAGACCAAGACACCTGAGTGGTCAAAAGCCAAATTAATACAGGACCACACACTAGCTCCAGCTTATTGACGAAAAGGTTGCTTCCCGGAAACTTTGAAAACGTTTGTTGAAGGGTTCTAGAATTCCATGCTGACAAATAAAGCAGAATAAATGAAAAAATTTGCTCTTTCGTAAAACCGATGTTGTTGAAAAGTGCTTTGAATAGCTGTTTTTCGCTTTTCTCACTTACTTATCTACCCATCAACAAAGGAATTTAAGCTGCATTTGCTTTAATTGACCTCACTTTACAGTAGAATGCAAAGTGCATTTTAAATACACGCTTTCTGAATTTAAATTATGGTGTATAATGCCTTTTTTAATTAGCCTTTATGCATTCTTGGTTTACTTTTGCCATTCGTTTAAGTGACTTAATGACCTTAATTCAATAGTAACTGGTGTGTGTCTGACTTGATCGGTAATTAGGCTGCTCTTGGCTTTTATGCTCCTCTACCTACTGGAACGTGTCCACTCTTTGTATCTTTGATTACACTAAACTGTTACTTAGCACATTTGTTACTAGATTCTTTTCTCAGCATCCAAGTTGTTGCTGTGTAGGGTATTTGGCGCCCAGAGTACTCTTGTGGTTTATCATATTTTATTGAAGAATTGCTTGCACACCACATTACCAACTTCAATGTATGAGGTCAATATTCACACAACACTTTTTTGCCTTTAGGTTTTTGATGCTATCGCTGGGTGCTAGCTTCGCAGTTGGTCTACTTTGGGGAATAACAAATGTTCTTCTAAAGTATACAAGACCTTTATTGGTATGTAAATTAACGCCAGTCAATTGTTTCGAGGTTCCCATAGTCCTTCTTTTGAATCAAATGGGCTCTCTCTTATATTACGTAAATTTAAGGAACGCAAGTAGGGACGCATTTTCTTCTTGCTTCTAGGCTTTACGAATCATGTATCGTTGAGCAACGCTTTCAGTCTCGTGGTCTCTGCTTTAACCGCCCACGTTGTTTTCTGTGAAAAGCTTGATTTAAAAGGTGATTTTCATCTTTCGTTCTCGAAAACGGAAGACTTTTTCGTGTAATTTAAAGTGCTAAGTGGAGACGCGATGAAGTATTCCTCAATCACGATGAACCGATTTCGCTGTAACGGATTCGACAGTGTATCATTTCTGTTTTTTTAGGTTTTCTCGGGATCACATTGGTTTCAATCGGCATAATTTTCTGTCAGACTGGCTCTTCATGATGTAATTTTTTGTTAATTTTCATCCTTAAGGGTAACTATGACATGTCTCTGATTATCGATTCTTTAATTAAGCCACCTTTACGTAACCTAATTAGATTTTCTGGAGTGATTAATTTTATAAACGAGGTTTTTGGAGGGGTGCATTCAAGTATTTTAATGCTAATGGCGTTTATCAAGCTTCACATCAACGAGTTTTTACAGGGTATCTTTAAGAGATACTTAACATAAACGCATCGGTTTAAGTAGTATCCTAGTTGAATTTTTTGGGTATCGCAGCGGATTGTGGCACTTGCTGCGTTAACTCGGGTAGCTGAGATCGGTTGAACTGGTGCCCTACAGCCAGCCTGTGTGATATGAATTTCTTAAAAAACACATAAGTGCGTTAGCCTAGGAATAAAGAATACGGATTTGACTGAATTACTGTTTTTTTCATATTGACTGTTATGCGATCTGCTGAAACGTCTTTGGTTAGAAAGTAGGGTAATAGCGCTATCCCTTTTAGTACTGTAGCGGACGTCTCCGATGCATGCTTAATCCTAGTGGCATTTAGCTAGATTGTTCATCTCTGCAAAGAACTGCAGTGATTGCCTAGTTTAAAGGTTGCAACATGGTGTCAAATTTTGTGGCACGTCAACCAATTGATTTAAAATTAAGCATCGATTTTTAGAATCGCAAACAAGGTTTGCTAATCATTAGGTGATAACATGGGACGACAGTAGAATGTCTGTAACCGAAAGGTCTTCGGGACGCCTTTACCAATTCAGTGCATATGAGTCAAATGAGACAAAACGTCGAATGCGATCACTTCATAGCATGGCGTGGAGCAACGGGGAGACCATGGAACCTCAAATTCCCCCTGAAAACAAGACATGGAGGGACAACTTTGCTGCATTTCAGCAAAGTGTTACTCGCCGTTTTGAAGCCCCTCGTGTTACAACTACTGTCGCACACCCATTTGTCAGTCTAGTTCTAATGAGTGGCTCTATTCTCACGGGTCTGTTTCCGCTGAGCTTGATCGGTCGAGCAGTAAGAAGAAGCATTAGAAGAATCCATAGTAGCCTTTTCGTACGTTCTCCAAGGACTTTTCGTGAATGTGGGATTCAAACGGAGGGTGATGCCATTGGAGGAGCCACGGCGAAACAGGAGTGTCACCGTGATGAACGCGCATTCTGCCAATGTCAATCAAATTATTGAAAAATCCACGCCCTATTGGTCATATGATTCCCGTTTTTTAAATTTATTGACCGTGGCCAGTGTTCATTTTGTGGTTTCGGGAATTTAGGACAACGAAGAAGATGGTAGAGGTGGCACAGTTTTACATAAACAATTCAAACTCCATTGAGGGTCCTGGGGAGGAGGAGAAATATAAGGAGGCAAAGGGCAAAAGTCGAGGAAAGTCAGCTGGAAGAGGGATTCCTGCTGTTGGATTTGCTCCTGATCCCACAGCCGAGCGTGATCTCGACAATGCCAGTCCTGCGACTATTGACTTTTGCGGAAAATTCAAGTGTCACTACTGCATCTTCGTCTACTTAGCGTCTAATGAAGTGAGTCACTTAAGTCCCCAGTTGGATGATGAGGTGGAATAACGTCGAAACTTATGAAATCTTCCTGCAGTCTATTTTTTCGATATGAACCAGTTGATTATTAGCACGCAAGGTCAGGAAATCAAGTACTACTCCTTTTTCGTTACTAGTGCCAAAGCTTTTTGTTAAAGATGGATTAGTCTTATTTTTCCTCAAAGTATGCTATCCGAGCCTCATTACACAAAACTGAATAATGATGGGCATATATAGACCTCAAATGCGGATTAGACGTTGGCAGCCTAAAAGTATGCTTAATCGGCATTCTTGCTGTATCATCTACAAATCACCTTGCAGTAGCATGCAAGAAGATTTTGGAAATAAAGGTTGCGCAATTCCGACAAGGTGAATTCAGGAGTTTTTTACCTATTTTACTAGCAACATCTTAGTTCCGATTCAATTTTTTTTGTAAAATCGATACCATCATAAAGATGTGCATGAAACGGTGCAAATCTTATTCAAAAAATTGATTTTATTTACTAAATGCAGGTAGACGACGAGTTGTATCCGTTCTTCCGCTCCGAATGCGCCGAAATGGTAAAAAACGCGGAGATCTGTGACTTGGCACGGTGTCGCTTATTGAGGTCTGAAGAGGTGCAAGGATCGCTGAAGGATCGTCGGTTGAAGGCTCTTGAGGCACAAACCCAGTGCTCCGTAAAGCTGGGCAAACTGCACGGGCGAAGATCTATCATCAAGGGTCTGCCGCGGCGGCGTCTCACCATCGCAGGGCCCTCCTTCAATCACATTTGTCATGCGGTACAGATGATGGAACACATGTTTCCGCGCCTTATGCAATATGCTATATTCCCCTATCGATTTCCTGTTGAGAGCGATCTACTGAAATTCCAATCGAACCGTACCTTTGACCATCACTCACACGAGGCCGCTCTCCGATTGCCTGGTGCTTCCAGTCTGACTTCACAAGTCGACGACCACAGCAACTGGCGCAAGTTCATTTGCCCAAAATGAGTAGAATGTTAGACTACCTTCTCGTTTCCGTCACCGCTAAGGCAAAACTATAGTGCTTCCGATTTTAAAATCACATTTGTGTCTAGATAAATGATTCCCCTTTCATTTTTCAGTAGAATGAAGAAACCCTTTCCCCATGTCTTTGGTGAAACTTCCGCCGCTTTAATAGATGGAACGTTTCCCGTATTTCTGATTTTCTTCGCGCATTGTTAGATTTATATTTACTGGACCATTTTCTTTGCCAATTTCCTTTCAATGATTTCCAAATGATAAAAAATATAGCTTTATTCGGTTGCTTTGCTTCAACGCCCTAAAGGGGATCAAATGTCACCCCAGCATCAGTGGGAGACTGCGTGTTGTAAATAAAGCTGGAAGACAAGGTTATGCCAAACCTCATGGAGATTAACTTGCTGTGTAGAACTTCGCAAAGGGTAACTGCAAGTTTGCAAGGAAACGGTGCGAAATTGAGTTTTTTTCTGGTTATGTTGGTATTATTTCCATTGCAATGGAGAACTTAGTCTAAGTGTGACTTGTTAAACCTCTTGCTGCCTTTGCACCCCAGTATGAGTTCACCAATGTAAAAATATATTTCAAAAATAGTTCACATTATAACCAATCAATGAAAACTTCGCTACTTTTCTTTGGTTATGTTCGTATTCTTAATCGCGTTCATATTTGTAGAATGCTAAACACATCTCTCCTCACACGGTTCCTGTAGGGAGTTTTCTAAAGCTAGCACAATATCATTTTACTGTGATTTTCAAGAACATTGTGACAATTGGTCATCCCTGTGTGCAATTTTAAAAGTAGCAATAAATTTTTCGGGTCTTTTAAATTGACACTAGTTGAAAGACAAACGTGCTTGCACGGGGTTGATTTCCCATAGATTTGCCTAATATTTATGATATTCACTTTGTTAGTTAATGAGCATCCTCATCCAAGTCCTTAAGCTTGTGCTTCCCTCAGTTATTGAAGTCGGACTTTAAGTCAATAGCGCTTTATTAACAAATTAATCTTTACAAGTCATAAAGGTAGAAGAAAAAACAAGAGAAGTTAGGCAATCCAACTTTCCACTTTGCCATCTCTGACGTAAATTTAAAGTGCGGTCTGTTGTTACTTATGCAGAGCCGCAAGTTGAACCCAGCCTGGGGGTTTAGATTGGTCAATTTAGTGAGCAACAACTTATCAGATAAGTGGGTCCTTTAATGTCATAACAGACATTTGATGGAAGTGTTGTTTAGTTTTACTTTGATAAGGTCCATCTAAAAGATTAAACAGATTAAACTAAATCTGTTTATAGGTAAGTTTGCAAGTGAGTCATTACTTCCAATTTTATGATTTATCCAATAATAATTTAGTAAATTTTAGAAGCAATAAATAGCCAAGTATCCACACCTTAGCTTCCCCTATCTTATTATTACAGTAGGATCACTAGAAGCTGATACAGAAATTGGCATTATTTCCTGGTCCTTTTAAAAATTTTCACACCGTTTAGCGCGGAAAATATGATGTGTTCTAGGAGGCAAACTTTCTGTCTTTTCCTTTTTTTGAGGCTAGTGGCTGTCATGACAGGTCGACACTACTTGGGTTCTTCCTTTTTCTGTTTACCAATTTCTTTATTGTGGTATGACACTCACGCCCCCTAATGGGTATCAATGTTTACTCAAATAACAATTACTTGAACGCATGTAGGCAATTATGCGTCATTTTTTGCGGCGCCCTGAGACTTCCCTGGAGACAGAAGGAAACATAATACTTGGACAGAATATGTATATTCGACATAGAGAAGGTGCTAGGGCTACTGGCTTGGCCCAGAGGCCAGCTCACTCGGCGAGGTACTATGGCCAAGTCCAAGAGTGGCTCCTTACCATACCGACCCCCCTTAAACAAACAACCAACGTATTACAGTAGGCATAAAACCTAAGAATCAACCAAGACAAACAAGAAGTGCATTAATTTTTTTATTCTTTAAGGAGTTACAAAAACTTATGCAAATCTCGTAGGATATTAAGAAACATTAGAGTGAGCAAGTATTCTGTCCGCGGATCTAAAATCTGCCTACCTAGAACTTTGACAAGTTCTTGAAGGATAAACCACTTTTGGAGTAGTTTTATTTACGAATGAATTAGCTTTAAAGAAAAGAACTCACGTAAACAATCATTGCTAATTCCCTTTAGCATTACAAATTGATATTAGGGAGGTTTACCGCATATTGCCCACTTGATAGTAAGTACATCTTTTCCCTGTTTCCTGAGGATTTTTCATTGCATTGGTAAGAGCTGCTTAAAATCCAACCAATTTTTGCCACAATTTTATAGAAGCATAAATGTAAAATAATTACTCAAGCACTATGTTCTGAAGTTCCAATCTTTAGAATTAATGAGTCGAAGTCTCGCAGTCATTTGTGGACGATCGAGCCTATCCATTGGTAATTCTGTTAGAATTATAATGCCATTTGGGCCTAGGTTACGTTACCTGCCTGCGTTTTCTTTTCCAAAGACCAATTCGGTTTCCCCTTCACAGAAAGTGCAGTATTTTCCCTCATTTAATAAAAGAACCCCTCTAAAGTATCACACCCATCATCACAACTTGGTTTGAGTGCTGATAGAGAGGTTATTCTCCTCTTAGTTACTATGCCTTTTTTAAATCACTTAGTCAATGTTGAGTCATAATAAATTAATATCACCATTGATTGTGATCTAATAGGCCTTCATTACGAATAGGTAACATAATGTAGCTAGCCAGAGAGGGCTCGTTTAAACGGCTCGTTGATGAAGTAAAATTGAAAGACTATAATCGTTTAAATTGTACACAGGATGCAAGCCAACTTAAAGCTCCCAATAAGTCCAACAATCTCGATGAAGAGTTCAACGTGCATTCTTTTAAGACTTACCCAGTTAAGATTTAAATAAGTAAAACTAGTGTTAAACATGATTGAAATGAAGTGAAGTAGGCAAAAGTAGAATGACCCCTCGAAATTTGCTGAAATATCTTTGAAAATCAATACTTGCTTTTTTTCTTTATTAGGAAATAATAATCAAGATTGGTGATCAAGTGTTTTGATGTGACATGTGAAACTGAAGACTATGAATTACTCTCTCTGTGTCAAAGTGGCCTCCACAAGTTCCATGGAGATGTCTTGGTGGTTACTGTCCTCGCCCTCACACTCGTCGCCACTGTCCTCCTGATTGCTGTTCCACTTTGTATGTGGCACTGTAACGCTGACACTGTTGAGACGCTTCGGCGGCACTCGAAGCTGCTCACGACAGAGGTGAGCCACTATGCCAGCACCAAACGCATCGCCCATCACGTTGATGGAGGTACGAATTCGATCCCTAAGTGCAAGGCATAATGTTCTATTTACCTACTTGTAAGTAAAAACATCACACTGGTCCAGCGATAAAATTTGATGTAAATATCATTCATAGCTGCCCCTTATCATTCGCATACCATCTTATCATAGCTTCCTAGAAATACTTCTGCCTTCCTTTTTCCATTGATGAATTGTATTCTTTCTTTCACTGGTGAATGGAAAAGCGTATTTTTAAGGGCAAGTATTAATTGATAAAACACCTCTTCCTGAATTCCAAATAAGCATCATTTCGTTCTTTTTACTTGGTATGTCTAAAATGAACCGTTGCAGTTCTTTGCTATAGCCTCTAAATCCCTGAATCGGTGTGATATTTGCAATAAGGCGTTTTCAGCAATCGTTCATTTCATTCATTTTGAATATTCACTTATTGGGTTGACACTTTTAATACTTATTATTACTGAGGACTGTTTGAATAATACCAAATACCGTTTTAGTACCAGATGTGCTTACTGATCCCTATCCAACACCAAATTGTGACATTTGCGTGATATTAAGTTCACGATCATTTTGAAAGATCCCAAAATGAAGCAAACTAACAGCATCCAGTCAACAGCAAAGATGAGTGCAATATCGTTGATTGGAAGACCAACGGAAGTGAGCACCATCACCATGGTAACCAGACCGGCGCTCGGCACTGCAGCAGCTCCAATGGCAGCTAATGTGGCAGTTATGCTAGAAGACGATAACACAAAATTGTTGTTTCTGTATGCTTAACTAATCGTAACTGAGGTTTTAGTGTCAAATATTTTCCATAAATCCATAGTTCAGACTTTAATTCTTAGAAGTGTTTTCATGCAAATTAAGTAAGCATAATCTGAATCTCGAGACTGTAAATTCAATAAATAAGTAATTAATAAATTTTTACATTCAGCTGACTTGAGTTTTTAAAGCTTGCAAACATCCAAAAGCTCAAAAACACCAAACTGTTGTTTGTTCGGCCACCTCACGAATTTAAAGCAGTTGCTAATTTGTGCAATACTGTGTTGTTAAATTTGTACGATTTCGATCATGCTTGATACCGCTAGCTCTCCGTGAATTAGAAGTTTAATTGGCATTTTAAAGCGTGGTTTGAAAAACCAGTGCAAGCACAGGCCTACGAGCATACCTAATAGTGACGAGCTGACCGACGGAGAGAGCATACTCATTGATCTGGGCGATGAAGATGCAAGCAACGGCTTCGTAGAGAGCGGTACCATCCATGTTGACTGTAGCACCGATCGGGAGAACAAAGCGAGTCACTCGGGCATCAATGCCCAAATTTCCTTCTAGGCATCTAAAAGGAACACATAAATGCAAAAAACTAGATACGTTGCACCGAAAATTTGTTCAACTACCTGTTTATTTTGCGGAGTGCTTGTAATATGTTGCCGGAAGTGAACTGGCAACAGCCACCACGCCTTGCACATAAACAATCGCAAATGGCATAATGTGTATATTTTGTGACAAGGCCGGTAATTAAATGGAAATTCTTTTAATGGGAAAAAGACAAGAGGATTTCTTTAAATGCTTGCTCCAGACATTTTCCTCGCTCTAAAAGAAAACTTGAATACTCTATAAATACGATAAAATTTATTTTCTTCGATATTAAGAATGAAAAAAAAATTCCTAGCTAATTGAAAAATGGTGTGATAGTTGCTTGGGTTTCATTTACAACGTACAAAGCCGAAAACCAACAAAATTGCATAAGTATTTATAACACTTTAAATGATGTAAAATGAAAATGACTCGTGATTAAATTACAAGAAAAGTCATGAATTATGGTGTTAAAAAGAAAATAATTGTTTAGGAACTGAATCCTTTCTGATCCTAGACTCTACAATTGTTTAAAGACTCATTGTTCCTCTTGTTTATGATTTATTATACAGTTTGTAGGAGGAAGTTAGCTTTTTGGCGAATAGAGAACGATGTCTGATTGCGCTCACATCTGCGTCCAATTTTGATGAGTATTGGAACAATTCCTGTTGTTATGGTATGAGCCATTACCACTCAGTGAATAAGCAAGTATGCTAAGTCCCATTGATACGCATGGTCATTTGTGTGCTGTGTATAGTTTTTCCTGCATTAATCCTCAGCGTCAAAAGTAAATTAGTGCTACTCAGGAGCAGAGACAGTTTGACGCTCCATTTTAATGTAAATAAGCCATGGAGAAGGAAAACTGTTTTGGGGCCATCATGATAATAGCCGTGTTAACCACTAGCAGTGATGCAGACTCACTTGAATGTGACGGGCAGGGTAGCCGAGCTAGATCCAGTTCCAAGAGCCATAAAGAAGGCCTGGAAGAGCCCTTGCATATAGAGGAGGGGATTTTTGTGACAGATGATAAAGTACATCAGCATGAGCGTGAGAAAGAGATGAACTGCTAGACCAGTAATAACTGTCAGCATGTAGAGACCCAAGCCGGTGACTGTGCTCATTAGGTCATCTATGGCAATTATCTGACCAATAATGAGGAAAATGATGCCAATTGGAGCATACCTGTATCGGAAAGGAACAAAAAAGTCATGTTTTGATAAACAAACATCGCGTATAATGTAAAACTAGTTGTTCGGCGGAATTCTGTTTTATTAGGCAGCATTATAAAGGACTTCAATTGGTGGTAAGCAGTAGATTTGATAGCTTAAAAAATATCATCTGTCAATAAAGCCAAATTTATTTAAGTCGATTCTCATGATAAAATCCTATCTGCGTGAAAGTAAGATAGAACCCTAGCATATATTTCCAAAAACAGAACTTTTTTAGTCTTAAGGACGATCGGATTAATTTATGGAAACACTGCGCTGTTTTTTATGATTTTAAAGTAAGTCAAATTCGCATCAGATCAAAATAATACTGAGCAAGGAAACCAAAATGTTAAGTTATATTCGCGTGTATTTTATTTTCAGTTGTACAAATAAAGTTTGTCGCGAAAACGGTTTTAAGCTAATCAATTGTCACATTGTGAAATGATGAAATCAACCACTTCTAGTAATTTTCCTTAAAACTATGAAGCACTTGATTTTAATCTAATGCAAGTATCGTTGATTTTGGATCCCAACAACTTCTCAATGTACTGGATATCATCCTATAAACTTGTACCCTCGGCTTACCACATAATAATACGAACAAGACGCATAACGATTTCATTCATGATAATGAAGAAATCCAGCATGAGACGACCCTGCTTTCCCATACTGGCGATGCCAAGGCCAAAAGCTACTGAGAAGGTGACCAAGCCTACAATATTCACATCATTGTGCTGTTATTTAATGAATTCCTTCTTTTGACATTTGTAGATTTGCAGGTGCTTAGATGAGCGAAAGTAGTTCTATACTTGGAAAGTAATAGCATTCAACTTTTACTTAAAGTGTTCTTAAAATTGTCTAATTCGTTATTTTTCACGTAAAATTTCCAACTGCTGAAACTGATCATCTCAACAATAAAAGGATGTGCTAATTTTAGGTGTTTTTGAAACCCTTAATTTTGTTCATGCAGGCAATTTTAAACTGAGTTGAATAAATAAGGCGCTGACTCACCGAGGACGTTAGTGTTGTCGATAAAAGTTGCCGTTGCAATTTCCTCCACAAATTCTTTGATTACTGTTGTGTTGCCCTTAAAAAGTGCTTGGAACTAATTTTTTAGTGATTAGATTAAATTGCACAATGTTTACTTTATTATTTATTTCACTTAGGAAAAGAGGAATTAAAAATGACGCAATCAACGCGTGCTCATTTGGTGGATATTATTACGAGTTGATGGCTAATTCGGTGATAAGAGGTGAGAAAAGTTAACTTTGCAGACACTTGCCTCTTGAATTTTCGCCTGTATGGTAACATTCTTCATTTGGCTAGAGATTTGCTTCGTACAGGCTTGAATGATATTCTCCGGAAACATATTTCTATAATGAATTAACAGGTGAATGGGAGCGTCCGCGCAACCGCTTAGCTAAATCATCAATAATGAACTGAGATTTTTTCATTTTTTCATTATACCAAAAAGGTAGTTTAAGCGCAGCTTAATTAAGTGAATATTTTACACTGCTCTGTGAAACGATGAACACCTTCGGCTAATACGTTTTAAAAGTGGGAACTCACTTTCAAAATGGATGCATTTATCTCGTATACAGTACGATTCATAAAGTTTGATTTCTTCAGCAAATAAAAATAGCCACAATGTGTAAAAATATGCTAAATTTCAAACTCATATTCATTCTTCTGTTGAAAATTACTGGGATCGGATTTAAAAAGGGCAGTATGGTAAGTGTCTGCGTGACGGCTCAGCTATAGTTATCTTGCCAAATTTTTACACTTTACAGTTCTTTTATATCCGGTTTTCGCACTTATGATTGCTATGGTAGGAGCGAATCTTTGCCACGAATTTTTGATAAACTTTAATCATAACCACTTCGGTAAAGCACATTTTAAGCAGATGCATACAAACCTTTTGATAATGTTTAATTCAAAAAGTTTATGCATTGTAACCATTTTATCACTATCGCCGTTCCAGTTTAAGTATCTTGGTCAATTAAGTGGCCATTTTCATAACCGTATCGCAAATTCTGCCTAATTTGAAGTATATAAGCAAATTAAATGTTGCTTTGCTCTTCTATATTGTTTCCTTGGATTTTAATTAGCTATATACTGCATTAATTTTTAACCATTCACGTGATTCTGTTCTAAAATTAGATGGAAACCACGTTTTCATTCGCAAACATTTCACAAAGTGGATGTCATTTCGTTTCGGTGATCTTTTGCATAGAAACCTTAGTTACTCGCAAAATTTTGCCTGCGATTCCAGACATTCTTATTCTGCTTTGGAGATAATGGCGAAAGACATCAAATGCCGCACAATGAAGTAAATGGTTTTTAGCGTTCATTATTCATCAAAAGGGCTAAAAGGTGTCTATTGAAATGCATTTCCTTTTTGGGGAAAGGCTACACTTTCAAAGGTTAAACCAATCCTCCTTCAAACATAGCTTCTACCCTAACCGAAGAGGTCATTTGGCTGCATTGATACTTCATAAATTGCGACTCATTTGGTAACAACAGTGTGAAAACATCTTTTAGTCTATCGCAGTAATTGTCGAATTACCTAAAGAGGTCAAGGAAAGCATCCAGTGTGTGAGGGCTGGTTTTTGAGGATGTCGTGGAAGCGACGTGGCTCTCCTTGATAGCTGGATTTCCCGGATGAATGGCAACCACAAGAACAATGCCCAAAATGACCGCCATCAGAGTGGTAGTAAAGTAGTATATCAACGCGTAGGTACCGATTTTGCCACATGATCTCGTGTCTAAATTTGCTAGACCTAAAACCCACAAATATGGTAGCTGTAACTGTCGGGAAAGTTAAGTTTATGTAGGGTGGGAAAGTGTTCAAAATTACTAGGATTTATTGTCAGCAGTAATTTATTAAGACTTAGATTAGCATGCGAGATCAGGTAACTCTTAGCTCACAAAAATTATTATTATTATAACCCACCAAAGCCATCTTTTTAGTACCACTAAAGTGTTAAAAATACATCTCCTTCTTCGTCATTAATTAAAAAACTAGTTCATTCAACACTACATTTTCTGATCTGTACACTTAACTACAAGCATTTGTTTAATACTAATGTAGATAAATGCATGCATTTTCACAGTCTATGAAAAACTACCTAAATATAAGATTAACTTAAATTTAGAAAACCGTTGCAAAAGCTTATTTATGGTAGAACCATACTCTAGAATTCGAAAACACTTTTTGTCCCGAAGTGACAAGAACGTACACTTATTTTTGCTAGAAAAATTTAGTGTGTGGTCCTGCAATACGTTGGCTTTTGACCACTCAGGTTTGGTAAAAGGCCTCCTCGTGTCTTGGTCTCTGTGCCTTCATCAGGTGGGCTGGCCTTCGGGCCATGTCAGTAGCCACAGTCCCTTCTCTGTGTCGAATAGATCTTCTGCCCCAGTAACATGCCTTCTTCCATCCTTAAGTAAGTCTAGGGGTGTCACATCGGTTGGCAGCGGATAGCAAACCCCTTCCCAAAGCCGATCTATCCGGGTTTCTACTGCTGGGTGATAAATCCTAGCGGGGCGGAAGATGTACATATGCTGCGAATGGGAGAATCGGTGACGACTTCAAACAGAAGTGCTGCAAATGATGTCTACCTTTGGCAACTACCCCCATCCCGTGTTCTGCAGGAAAGGTACTAGCAAGGGAAGTGACACTAGCCGTGAACCAGCTAGAATAGTTCTGTTATAGAGCTGTCTACGGTAGTGCATGAAGAAGTTAACAAAGTAAACACACGACGGCTGCCCCACCTCTGCACTGTCTGGACAGAACCCAGATGGGTATGCCTGGGCAGCACCGAAGTGAGAGCAAAGCGGCAAGGAGGAATGGACAGGCTACATTACCTGCACAGAGCTGTGTTAAATCCCGTCCTCCCCCACATGAAACAGCCTTTATCATCAGCGTTCTGGCATCTAGGCATGGACACGCGTGATTGTCGGCGCAATTTACTTTCCCAAACCCAGTTGCCAAACAGGACGAAACTCCACATCCAGCACAATTGCTGTGGCTCGCTGATTTTGTGGTTAAATATCGCCTCAGTGGCATGGATATTCGTTGAACAGTGCGGTTGGCAGGCGGGTGTTTTCCCACGGTGCCGACTACGCTATGATGGCTGACACAGGAGGTTGACCAATGGGAGCATCGGGTCATGACGCTTTTAAAGGAGGAGAGGGGCCATATAATGCTTTGGCTGTTCAATCTCAGTTTTGGTAAAGAACCACTTTGTGTCTTGGCCATTGTACATGGCCAGGTGGGCTGACCTCTGTGCCATGCCAGCAGCCCCTTCCCTTCTGTATGTTACAAATGTAACACGATAGTGGTTTATCCCTCGGTATTGGTGAGGCGCGACTTTTGTACTTTGAATTAGCCTTCTTGTGCCTCGTTGGGTGGGCTGGCCTTTCAGGCCATGCCAATAGCCAAGACACCTTCTCTACGCTGAATATATATTCTGCCCAAGTATTATGTCTTTTTTTATCTTCGGGGGCCTCAGGACGCTACACACATACATGTACATAAATTCTGTCCGTATAATACATCTTTATCTACACATAGGGATGTTGTCAGTCACTACATTGCGTCTTTTCTAAAGCAAATAAGAAAATGTGTCCCTCATATAAGGAAGTGTATAAAGGCTGCAGTCATGGTCCGGAAGCCTTAGTCGCCCATGTGTTTAAAAGCTGAGGTTAGGCAAACCAGTTAGTCATTTTACAAAATTATCTCTAGGTGACACTTGCAATACATGCGTTTACGTGGTTCTTATCCACTTTTGTGCAAATTAAATGCGTACCTTCTGCGCCTTTCTTCTGCCTCTTTAGGCCGCTTAAATACCAAGCAGAATCTCGTTATCAACATTATATTTGTAGGAATAATTTTAGAGACGTGACTTTTCATATGCAACGGTTTTGTATTTCAAGGTCGTTTAATTCTATTCATTGTTGGGTTTGCCCATCCTGCGTTGGTTGTTGTGTGTTCCGTATAATCATGGTCGGGGACTATCCTGTTTTTCACAAGGACGATACTGTGGTTGATGACTTTTTCGGCTTAGAAGTATGTTTCTGTTTCGGTGCGGATGTACTGACTCATATTGAGTCGTGTGGTCCATTAAGTGAGGCACATTTTCCATGTGCATCTGGAGCAGTATGAATGGGAGTTTTCACGTAGAAAATCCCGGTTTCATGTCAGTAAACTTTCCTGTTTTTTGTCGTTTGATTCTTATGGACGTGCTAATGAATTGTCCTTTTTAAGTTATGAGCATTTGGGTGTGCTCGGTCATTTTATATTTATTGTGTGTTAAACTAATCCCTTTACTAATAATGACTCCAACTTGTGTATTAAAGCATTGGCAGTCTGAACACTAGGCTTCTGGCATGATTTGCACCCTCTTGATTTAGTGAAGGTTTTTGTCTCATCACCTGGTTGTGAGCGGTCATTTAAATTCCTTTTGCATAACATGCCGAAGTAGTTAGGTTTTTATGCACCGAATAATATGTTTAATACCAATGAAACAATCTTGTCACGTTTTACTATCATAAGGTAAGATGTGAAGTGGTGAACTCACCCGAAATGAGACTCGATGTAATGAGAGGAATGATCAGCATTTTGAGCATATTCATAAGCAGAGTTCCGGGAAATGCTACCAAATCTACTGTGCGACGGCTGACATTTGGATGGGCAAATTTTATTACGATGCCGATCACGAGACCAAGTGCTACAGCCGAGATTGTCAGAATCAGCTGAACATTGTCAGGCTTCCGAAACCAATTACAACACTACAAACCAACGATCCATACGTAGAATTTTATAATTCTAATTGCAGCTACAGCTGCATCGGGTGTGATTCGTGTTTCAAGTTAGAAATGTGTACCATATATTTTCACGAATTTTAATAGGTGAATAGTTAAAACCCACACTTCTTAGTAGAAATTTGCATTAAGAATGAAAGTATACAGGGATGTATAAAAAGGCACTAAGGATTAACAGCTCTTAGTCAGTAGTTTGCCAACTACTTCCACATGATTAAATGAATTGACTTACCTTGTTTCTGGGACAGTTAACCTTGGAAATTGCCGGAGCTTTTGGTTTTCTAAAGGGACCTTGTCTTCGCTGTCTCTGGCCTTCGTTGATTACAGCATGTCCTGACGTCATTCCTTTTAAGATGTATGGTATTTCACAGGTTCTACTTTTTGTGGTGTCACCATACCCAAAACCAGCGATTAATAAACTGTGTGAATATCATTACACAAAGCACATTAAAGACGTCCCTTTACTGAAATACCCAATTTAGGAAAGTAAGTTGTGTAAAAATTCCTACGGCTGTTTTTATGTGCGTATTTTTTGAACTGTCAAAAGCTCTGCTAGGGTATTTGCAATATTTTGTACGGTGTGGCTATTGCTGTCTTTTTCTATTAATGATAGCCTATCATTTTATGAAAAGGCAGTCTTGTCCTTATAAAATAGATTTTTTTGCTGAGTAGTCGCAGCATTCGAAGCACAAAAGTAAACGTAGTCTTAAATATAAATGACTACCAGTGATTGTTTATGATTTTCTCTTTTCCTTTTCAAGAATTTTTTTGGGAAAATCAGATTGGTGTAGGTAACCAAAATATGAAGTGATATCAGAAGGCGTGTTAATCATAGGTGGGGGTGGAGACTGGAGTGGCTCACCGGAGGCTTAGGTGTGATAGCTCGAGTGACCGATGTCGGAGTGGGCAAAACGAGTCTGCTGCCAAGCTAATAAATCAGACCGCACTCTCGTCGCTCTCTCTCTCTCGCTCTTTCGCTCTCTATGGGTGCGAATCTTGCGTGTACGTGAGTTGCCTTGTCCAACCGAAATACGCCGTCCTAGCATGCAGCATATTCCTCACCGATTGGTCAACTTCCACTTGTGCGCATGGGTCAACTGACGGCAGTTTACAGTTCTAATTTCAACTGCTCATCAGCAACAGGTGTACGTGACAAAAAATAAGTTTGTACCATCACTCTGTACTTTTAAACTTTTGGAACAAAAAGATTTTGCTATAAAATCTTGTGCTTAAACAATTATTATCTAAGGGGAATACGATAATGGTCAGATTTGGAATGAAGTGGAGTCACGCAGTCGGAACATCTGGTCATTGTGTGCATGCCTTCCCCAGACTACATATTTTTGCGTCCAGATTAATAAAAGGGGTATAAACGCTGCTTTTAAAAAGGACTTTTTATTAAATTACGCTTCCATCAACATGGGAGCAAAGTAAAGTGACGCATTATCAACGAATGTCAGTAAAAGTGCGTCCGACTGTGGCAATGAATGTGCCGTTCAGCATATTGATATAAAATGATTTGCTATTATTCATTTAAGTTGACCAAGGCAACTAGTAAAATTAATGCTTTTTTTCAAAGGACCGTCCTTATAGACATCTACTTGGCGTACTAACTCAAAGTTTGATTTGTTTTTAGTAATTCAGGCATCTGCCATTTCTCGGAAGATCTTCCTAAAACTAGATATTTTATTCAGTGGACATCTGGAAAATTTTGTTTAATGTAGGTGCGGAAAAGTGCGTTTTTGAAATGAAAGGCGCACATTTTAATAAAGTCTTGTTTTAGTCGTTTGGTCTTTGCGAAATGATAACAACAAGTCCAATAGCAGACGTGTGTAATTTGGTCATCTGAAAAATAACCATATCTTTTTGCCCCGTGTTTATCAAACGTAGACCAGTACGAAATCGCAGCACTACCTTGATTACTGAATAAACATACCGGGGCCGGGACGAAGTCTTTGGTAATACGATGTATCGTTGTATGAGTATTTTTAAAATTTCCCTATTACGCATCACATCACAGTTTCCATCTGAAGTAAAACACTTTGAAATAGAAAAAGTTAATATGACTTTCTCATTGACGGAAATTCAAATGCATTCTTTTTTGTCAGTTTGTTCAAAACTTGGTGTCTTGAAACAGTCTTAGTTGGAATTTATTTGCTTTTTGCACAAGGTGACTGTTATTTGTTAAGCCTTACATTAGCATTATAAGGCTTTCAGTAGTATTTCTTGCTGTGCAGAAGCCACGTAATTTACTGCTGTAATTACCATTTGCATACCAGTAGCATTTTGAGGAAATGTTCGCTTATAATAATACAAATTAAGAATTAAGTTATTTTAGTTTTAAAATATCATTTTTCTGTAGTAAACCAAATGCCTTTTGCCTATAGGCCATCACAATGGCTTGTAATTCATCTCACTCTTAGGATTCCAAGCAGCGTTTCTGTTGACATTGATTCATCAGATTTTAAACCCATTTAAGATGTTTCAGTGCCTAAGAGAAATTTTGATGGACTTAAATTATGTACATGGACAGCGTTTATACTCGCAATTATTCCCCCAAGGGTAATAGAACTAAAACTCTTCTGATTGTAAAAAACAGTAGACCATCTGGATATTGGGTTTCCTTATATTCTCGTGTTTTATTTCGATGCATGAATAACAAAATGCTCAGCTCGTGGTTATAATTTGCACAACTCTTGAAAGGTCAAAAGTTATTTTAGAAGACTAATTCAAGGCAAGCCTTATTTTACAGATGTCTTTTTTGATAATCTGGTTCCAAAGACTTTCGATTGAGGTTTTTTGTGTTAGAGTGAATTAAATAGGCACCAGATGCCTATTTGCACTTTGTAGAATTTAAACAGTAAAAAGTGTGGCGTTTGAAAAGTGAAATAAAGAAAACATTTGCCACTCCACTCCCGAGGATAGTATAGTAACATACTAGTATGGCCACAGATGAGACAAAGTAATCATGCGACCATAATAAGCATCCTGTGGCTTTGGCAGTCCATTAACTTACCTCTGATAAATATGAATTCCCGGGGGTTACAGATGGATTCCATTGCCCCAACATACCAAAACAATCCTCTTTGGATAGTTTCTGTAAGAAATGCAGTATTAGCACCCACCTTGGAATAATTCAATATTCCTGTAAGCCGCGAGTTTACATGAACATGTTTTTAAGAAAAATGAGAAGTTTAGTGAGATAAAAAATCATATTTACTTTGCGTTGTTGCAGACAGTGATGTTAAAGAAACTGGGTTCAAATGTTTGATATTTGGAATCGCTGCAAATTAAAAAAAACCACTCCTGTGTGTAAAAGGCGTACTTTAAGTAACTTTATCCACCTATTTGACTGCACCACATGTAGTGTCCTCAGACCTCCTTAAAGACAAAGAAAGGCATAATACTCGGGCAGAATGCACATTCGACACAAAGAAGGGACTAAGACTACTGGCATGGTCCGGAGGCTAGTCCACCCGGCGAGGTATAATGGCGGAGACGCTAAGTGAAATCAACCAGAATATTACACTCACCTTTTGAAATAATTATATGACAAATCAAATATTCCGTCTGAAGATATGCAGAGACAATTAGTTGTTTAGATTTCTCATTAATACATACGACCGAATCTTAGATGTTATATTGTTTTATGTTAACATTTACTATAATATTCGCAATGAAAATTAAGACAATAACAAATCATTAACTCATAAAGCAAAAAAACTACGAAAATGGCTCTTAAACAAATATATAGTTTAGCAAATTCCATAGAATGCAAAACAGGATGGTTTATTGGTTTTACGGTTTTGAGTACCATTACGCAATTTAATCACAATATGGAATGTATGCACCATCATTTTTCTTTGTATGTTTTTCATTAATTCCGTCTCTAAGGTATGTGCTATACCTGTTTTAAAATTAGCGCTTACTATATTAATTTCACATAAGTCAGTCAAAATATTTCCCATAGTAACATGTAATCCATTTTGAATACAGTGGAAAGAAATTTCCACATCATTTTTGGTTGACTATCGACTATTTATCTGCTAGTTATAGCGCAGTTTCGTAGGCTTTAACTCATTTTGGAAACAATGTATGCAGTTATAAATGCTGAATACTAAAGATAGATTTATTTGTTTATAGCCTGGACTACATTTAATCCTTCATCGTACAAATGAATAAATGATGGTTGTGATAAGTTTTATCATTCGCAAGATTTTTGTGTCGCCATTCAAAATGCATTGGACAGACATCTTATCAATTTTCGTGAGCTTGCTTTGTAACCTCCTTTTTCAAATGAGGATAAACTTAAATACGCAAATAAGTTCTTTAGCGTTTATTTAAGACTGCAGATTCCCTAGGTACATAAAAATTCATCTTGAATGGATGAATTTTAAGTTAAAAGGCACGGGTTATTAACTAGTGACTCTAAAAAACAGTTGCTTTGCTATTTTATCTCTTTAAGAATACTTTAGACGCGTCAGGATAAACGTTGTTTTGTACTCTACAAGTGTTTATTTATTTGATAGGGTCATTTAATTCTAACTTGTCAGGTCAAGATGAGCTCACAAAGATGAACACACCTGGCCCTGTGGCGAGTTCCTGATGGTCCCTACATAAATGCATGAATTACAAAGTAGTCATGCTTTAACGTTGTTGCTTCTTAGACTACACGAAGCTACCTTCAAAACCCAGCTTTTACAATTTTGGGAAATACCAAGGGAAAATATTTATTCCAGTGAACCTGAATGAAGTAAAAATAGTGTTTAAAGTAAATTTCGAGCTGTTTAGTTTTAGCGCCATAATTAGTCGGGTTTTTTGATTTACTAAAATTAATGCACTTGAATTCAGAATTTTGCCTCACGTTTAGTCGCGGATAAAGTCCTAAGTAAATCCCTTTCCTGATTTGAAACGAATTTTGTAGTTATTAACAAATGGTCACAAAGCTACAATATCGCAATAAGGGTTGGCTAAAGTCATCACATGATCCAAATGCCTTCCCATTCCGTCGAAAGAGTTTGACGTAACAGGGGTGGGTTGTAAGGCAAAAGCGACAGTAGTTTAGTCTCATCAGCTTTGACGCCTGTTGGGGGGCGGAATACAGAAGAGAGAACAAACAATTCGGGTAGAAAAATGTTTGTTCTATTTTTTGTGGTTAGCCAAGAAGGCAGTAATGCCATCAATATCAGCGAAGCAAGTGCTGTTCAACAACAAAAATAGCGCAATGTAAAAAACAGTAGCAAAATTAGGAGCGGAAAATTGCAGACAAACAGTTTAGTAAAAATGGGAAAGAGATAGAATTTAAAAGGTGTTTTCTTGAATATTGAATTTGAGCTTTTGAATAGGTGGGTTTGTTCTGCTAGAATTCAACAACGAGTATGAATCAGTGAGACCGACAAGAAGGTTTTGTTTCAACCTTTCCATATCAAAGAATGAGAAACAAAGGCATCATAAAAGGCACTCCTCAAAGTCGACTATTAAGCTGAACAGTTTTCATAGCAAGAGTATGAAAATAGCTGGAAGCGATGCCACTCAATTTGATGCAAGGCCTAGGGAATACAAGTGAGCAGACAGAGGATTTTCTGATCCAGCTTTCAGGGCTTCAATTAAGCAGCTTCGTGCGTGCATGCATTGACTTCTATGCATTTTCATGGTCCGTGGATCTCAGTAGAAACAAATTCATATAATTAATTGCATTCCATCTCACACCATTTCATTCAATCATAAGCAGTCACTTTTATTGCAATAGAATGGATAGTTCGCCTGAAGCTAAAGCTCTCAAACACTGTAAGCATTAATGATCGGTGTGATTTTTTTGTCCTCGTACCGAGTTCCAGGCCTAGCGAAGTTCCGAGATAATCAGAGAGAGAGATCATTATTTATTATTCATGTGTAATAGTAAATGTACTGCAAAAGTACTGCGCTTTAGGATTTTAACGGAGAAGATGAGTTAAACTAAAAAGACCACTTTTCTTCCAGCATTTGTTTGCTTTATCCAAACTGCCAAACCCGTCTACCTATTCTTCTAATTTATTTTGCCGAGCTTTTTATTGGTTCATTTTTGTAGTAGAAGTGATGTCCCAAACACATCTCACCAATGGTCAGAAGAAGTAAACTTCCCACTCAGTGTCTGGATAATGTGGAAAAGTAAAGCGTTTTATAATTTTAACTTATAATTGCAAATCGGTTCCCTTTGGCTTTACTACTGCCCAGAGCCGGACATAAAAGTGGCAACACAAATTCAGGCTGTATAAGTTATTGCAAAATTTGAGAAGGGAGAAGAGAATATTTTTTAAATAGAATAAAATAGTAATTTACCTGAGAATCGGTAGAATGACAACTGCAAAGCTTGGTGCTTAACTCCTCTAGTCTAGCTAGGATGTAAGTTTGTTTATCACACTCTCTGGCTCCCGTAAAAAATAACTCGCTTTGTTCGTTTACTACAGTACCTGTACTGTAACTGCGGGGTACATTATCTACTTACGCAAAAATCAAGCTAAATGTCTCTTGGCACGTCTTGGTATCTTACATGTTTTTTGCTTGGGTTCTCATGTGGTTGTTCACCTAACTACGATACCTCGTGGTAACATTGGCTCAGTTGCTTTCGAAGCCCAGAGGTTTTTGTTAATATCCGCAGAATTGTCTAAAGAGCCTACTAAATTTAAGGAAATGGGAGTTACGAGGTGGCTCAAAAAATTTACCGGTTGCAAAACCTATCAGTTTGAATAAGTGTCATTATGATAATGATTTTTCCTCATTACATTGTAAAATTTTCTTCGAATTTATCCATCACACAAGTTAACATGTTACCTATTCTCGCTTAAGAAATTAACAAGCCTAACAAAAAGTCCATACAAAATCATTATTCTTAATTCGTGCCATTAAATAATGGCTGCCACTAAAACATGTCTTTTAAATAAAGTTAATTCTGCGTTCTGTTACTTTAGAACGTAGAAAGAAAAAACTAAGTGCGTGCAAAATTGTTACCTTTATGTCATTTTTAAAGCAAAGTTTACGTCTTTGCTTATGCGTGGAAATTGGTAGTATAGTATTTATTGTTAGAATTTGCAAAAAGCGCTACATGTTTGCAATTATCTTCGGTTGTTTGTAAAATTATGGTTACACTTCTTTAATAACGAATCAAGAAAGTCAAGTGTAATTTTGGAATGAAAGCGAAAGGTAGTAATTATGTAATACGACAGTGGTTTATCCCTCGGTTCTGGTGAGACGCCACTTTTGTACTTTGGATCAGCCCCCTTGTACCTCGCTGGGTGGACTGGCCATTTGGGCCATGCCAATACCACAGACACCTTCTCTGCGCTGAATATATATTCTGCACCAGTATTGTGTCCTCTTTCGTCTTCAAAGAGTCTCGGGACGCTACTTCGGCGGCAGCGGAAAGCAAACCCGATCTTAAAAGACACGTATCCTGATTTTCCACTCCTGCTACGGATGGGAGAATGGTGATGACACCTAACAGAAGGGTTGATGTTGACGTCTACCTTCGGCATCCATCCCAGTCTCGTGTTCTGCAGAAAAGCTATTAACAACTGAAGCGATACTAGCCGTGAACTATCTGGAAGTTTCGTTACGGATTTTCCCTACCGTCCCCCGTGAACCTGTTTCAAATCTTGTCCTCCCTATCTCAAATCTACTTCTAGCCCAGTGTTCCTACATCCGTCTATGGACACGCATGATGGCCTGCGCAATTCCCCGCCCTGAATCAAATCCCTAAACCGAACGAAACTCCAGACCCAGTAAAGCTGCCAAGAGGGATCAGTGACGTTGAGGTCAGGTATCCCCTCAGTTGCGCGCTGATTTGGTGACTGGCACGGTCGGATCGTGGGTGTTTGCAGCACCGACTACGCTGTAATGGCCGACGCGGGAGGTTGACCTGCGGCAGTGCCGAAGACGACGCTCAAAAGAGGAGGGAGGCTGTGTAATATGATGGTGGCTTATCCCTCGGTTCCGGTGAGACGCCACTTTGCACTTTGAATCAGCCCCCTTGTACCTCGCTGGGTGGGCTGGCCTTTTGGGTCATGCCAATAGCCCAGACACCTTCTCCGTGCTGAATGTATATACTCTGCCCGAGTATTGTGTCTCCTTTCGTCTTTAGGAAGTCCCGGGACGTTACAGTTATTTGGAAAAACACTCTTTGAAAAAATAATTTCAAATTAGAAAATGACAATTTTTAATATTACAATTTGAAAAACATGTGTAATTAGTAGATTTCATGCATTAAAAGATAATTTTAATTTTTCGTTAAAAATGCTAAAGTGGGTATTATTTTGAAATTTTCTCATGTAAAGATATCCCTTTATTATTTCAAACTCGTGTTGTAGCTATTTTTATTTTCATCTATGTAAAATTTGCAACTTGACTGAATCCAAAACTTTAGCGATAAGATACCAACAGTGAAAGCAGCCTTTGAAGACATGCTCATATTTGCTGTTACGTCACAATGGGGTACCATTTGGTGGTACCATAGTACCCGAATTACGTCAGGAAAGGCTATAACAAACTTCAGGTCATAAGTGCATTTATTTAATGCCTGTGTAATGGGATTAAATTGAATGTCATTTCGCCGCAAAGCCTATACACCTTTCAGGAGCCGCTCTCAGTAATCAACACAACAGTAACCAAGCCATCTTTAATCAACACCCAAACGAATATCATTTTTAAAGTTAATGAGAGTGGTGTGCTTTGAATTGCGTTAAAAGACTTATTTGTCCTTTTAAAGGCGTTTGTCAAGTATTTATTTGTCAATTGTCCAAATTGTTTTGTCCTAGCTGCCTTATTACTAACCTGAGTTGTCCACGTAAATTCTACTCTTTTACACCGGGAATGTAAGCTGTTCCTGTTGCTGTCGACGATTTGAGTAGAATAAACTTACAACACAGGAACTTACACAGAACGTTACAATATCTATTTCAACCATTTCGGCAATTCTGTACAATCCTTGAATTCTAATATACACTCGCAAGTTTTCACACCTTCATTCATAAATCCTGGCGCCTCTTAAATAGGGTAGCGGTGGCAGTAGTCGTAAATTATGCCCTCTAGCTTGTTTACACCTGTTTACGTTGTTTGCTTGTTAGGCAGAAGTTGGTATACATTCTAGAGAGTGAATTCCACAGACGGTCTACTGCAAGATCAGTAATGCTACCATTTGACTCGTGATACATTCATCAATTGTACATATGCTTAGCATTGCATTAAAAGCAGTTTGAACTAAACGAATTTCGAAAATAATACTTGATTAAGTATTTTTTCGGCCTCCTGCCAAAGTGCGACACACCTCGATAGATGTTAACCCCTCTGGATCTTCTGTTTTTATTGCTTAGTTATATTTTTTTTTATTTCAACGACAAAATAAAAATGGCTGCCAGAGTTTAAATTCTTAAGTTGTGTATGCACTTCGCTAGGGCGCACTTGCATTTAGCTATATAACCAATGCACTATGGAATCACTAAATAAATTTTCATTTGGCTCTCTAATAAAGCAATTAAAATAATAAAAATGAAGCGTTCTTCATAACCTGCATTTGATCTACAATTTCTTATGTCCATTTCATTTTGGAAAATCTGTTATTTTTCGTCTAGATCGCATAACTCCTCATCCGAGACCTCTTCTTTGAGGACTCCGGTTGTCTACTGTTCACGCCCACTTTCCGACACATATTTAACTGTAGGCGGGAAAAACAGAAAAAGATAATGAATTTCTATTAGCGACCTCGGTCACTTAGATTACGTAGCAGCTATCTAACCTAACAAAAACTGAAAAGGGTCAATGAGAGACCAATAATCGACCCCAAAATCATTTAAAGATGCTTAATTCAAATTTGAAATTGTTCTCAAACACTAACTAACAAAGGCTGTTGCTTCTATAGTGGGTATACTTTAGAGGGCTTTGTGTATTTTTTTAAAGTCTGTGATAATAAAAGGCTTTTGCGATTTAAAAATAGCTTTATTTTTTATAGAATATTGGGACGTGAGGATTGTAACATTGAGGGATAAATCGTAGCATAATTTTATGATGAAAATAATTGAAGAAGTGTTGCACTTCGATATTTGTCTATTATATACTATTTAAAAAAGGTGCCACGGTCTCATAAAACCCACTTAAGGCCTTACACCATTTGCTACTGCGATGAATACATTCAGAGTAATGTATTAGAAGAAGCAATAGAAAATAAGACCCAGGAAATACCGTAGTGAGAAAAAGGCTTAAGAAGGCTATTTGAAAACTTCATGTCTACAAATTGGTACAACGGTCTGCTTTTTTCAAAATAATAAATGGCAAAATAATAATTTTGCAGCTGATCAGATGATCGAAAGTAATTTGTGATTTGGTCGAGAAAAAAGCCTATATTATTGTCGTATGACTGGTTTTAATATCTGATTTCAACTCCAAAAATAAGTTGTTTTTGAAAGTATTTAACAAAAGTAAATTAAAAAGATAAGTACCTCAACTTTCCACCTCCAACATTAATCTGGAACGATAAACTTTTACACTGACCTATCCGCTAGTGGGAGTAGTTGATAACACCATGGGAATGCTGTGTTGACCTCAAAACATATTATTCTGTAGACTAAAGTGTTCCTTTCTTAATCAACTGCTTTTAAAATCCGAGTCCATCAAAATGCTCAGCACTTACGTCCTTTTCAAAGTTCTTGTCATAAAACTACTACTTCTTACCACCTTATTACTTTGTTTCAGAGTCAACTTTGGAAACAAATTTAAGCACAAACAAAAATAGATTATGATGTCCACAAAATGTAGTAGTGCGCGGTGTACATTCAGTAAAAAGAAGAATTATAACTGCCATTACCATCAAGTAACTGAATATTGCATGTCGGGTTTCACAAAATAAAACTGAATTTTATAATTTGGCTTGTGTTTATCGGTAAAATTCTTTTGCGAATGGATTTATTAAATTACGGTTGCAGTAAACAAAGTGGAGCAAACAGACAAACACACAAAATCGCACCACCCTATCCGAAAGAAGTTTCCAAATATCAAAATTTCTAAGTAGAATTAGTGTAGTATATAAACATAAGAGGCATTTTGAACCAACTGTAGTTGTAGTGTAAAATTTTAACATTAAAACCACTTGGAAAGTAAAATTCTTTCTACGAAACAATAATTTTTGATGCAGTTTTATCATTTATGAATCAATTTCCCTTGGGATGCATTTTGCTAAAATTTTAAGATGGGGTTTTAGGTCAGCCTCTTATTGCAACACTTTGCAAGTAAAAAAATTGAAATTAATGAAAGGAAGGAACCAAAGAATAGAAGAAAAGAGGGCATTTTATAGTCCTAGGTTTTCAACTGCGTTCTCATTGATTATTAGCGCCATTGTTTACATAAACTTGATGACAAGTTTAGTTGTTTGTCATAAATGTCTCTGTCCATTTCTTGTTGACCTTAAACATGAGAACTTAAGCAAAAAGTTTTCTCTTTGTGGGTTTGGAGTGACTATATTTATCTCTCTAACTCGCACTGGTATACATCAACACGACAGCAAATTTCGTAGTAAACGTTGAGCGCCTGTTAATGTATACACTTCTTTTGGCCATTGCAATTGATTTGTAAAGACTTGAATTATGTAATGCGATGACGAAGACATTATGGAGACCATGGGCTTAAACTTATCAATGCCATTAATTGTATGTTTTGAGTTGAACACGAAATTGGGCAACTTTACTGCTAATCGGCTCTTCAAATATTCAGAATGGAAACTATGCGTAAATTGCAGTGCTGAAATTATACCTTTAACACTAGTTGCATTGTAGCATTTACAAATTTTTAAAAGTATGATTACTTGTATCTCATTTCCACGTTGCCAATTTTGATACTATCATTTCAGTTTATTCATACTTCCTACTGTTGAGACTCTTCTTCATTAAATTGCGTCTCATCGAGCAATAAATTTTCTGATAAAGTATCAGCTATTCGATCCTATTTATTAGTGTTCCTTACCCACTTTTTCTTTAAAAGCTGTCTAGTTAACCATATCAGATCTTTTTTATACTGTTTACTTCAAGATATGTATATTTTCTTCTCATTAATACCTGAAATACTAATGTAAAGTATGCCTTCTTTTTACCACCCAGGCATTCAAGGTTTTCCGAACATCTTTATCCTCCCAAATGTGAAAGATGTAAGTTTAAGTGGTCTTTCTTACCTAATTGTTGCATCTTATTAGATTTTGTGGCAATTTTCGGTATTATTTTTCCGATAATAGTAAACTTTATGAGCACCGATCGCGTTGGTCCATTTGAGCCACAATCAGATGGCGTCGAGAAAAATTGAGTGCTCAAAAAGCGATAAGTTTAAGACTAACACAAAATGTAATTTTCACTCATTTGACTTGAGCGTATATTACATTATTTAATCGTAACAAAGTAACTTGGCATCACTGTCAGAACTCACCCTTTCCATATTGTTTGATACATTATCAATGTAAAGAATCCTCTTTGAACCATCCTTTTAATTGGAGACTGAAATATTGTGTTAACAATGATTCCTCGTCTCCAAGGTTAAGCTCTCAATTTCATTTTAGGTTCTCAGAAATTTGTGAAACTAGCATCTGTTTCCCTACCAAAATACAAAAGTTGTTATTATTTGCGTGGTTCCGTGTATTATCTTTGCCTTTACTATAGGCAATATAATTTTACTTTTGACTTAAAGAATTTGACTATTTAATGTATTATAAGAGGCATGCTTATATTTCTTTTGATTAATGGCATTTTATCAAAATAAAATTGATATTGACTTGAATGCTGTTTTAGTAGCTGAGATGGCCTAGTGAATAAGGTTACGATGGGTCTGATTTTATTGTCAAACGCTCTATCATTTTCCCGGCTATACACAGTCGTTTCTTTGAATATCAACAAAGTATCTGCGAATTCTGATGTAGGATGAATCTTACTGTGATCGACAGAAATCATAATTAAATACTGTGAAAGAATATACGTAAAAATTTGTTGGATTAAAGAGAATTTCTAACATTAATTTAAAAGAGCTTTTTCCTGGCTTCCAGCTGGCGAAGAAATAGTATTTGTAAAAAATCTCCCTCGCTAATCCAGATAGACAACTGTGAATGCAGAATGCTTTTATAATTAAGTAAATGTCCCCTTCAAGTTCCCTAGAAATTCAAGGCGTAGGAATTACAGATGGGATAGACTACCTGCGTTTTTCTGAGACCTCAGATATTAGAAGTTGTATCAATTACAGTGAGTGATTTCTTGTTTATAGCCTCACCGGAGAATAACACAATGATAGTTTAACGTCGGTGCATGGGCTTCCGGTGTCCTCTTTTCCCTGATCTTATTAACCGAAAAAGCAATTTGGGCATTGAAGATAACTTTAAGTCAGCTCCATTAATGTTAACTTAGTCATGCATTTTTACGTTCGATCTTATTTGATGTCGAAGTAGAAGTCATCGTACCGAAAGCTCCGTTGATAATTGGGTTAACTTCTGGCACATTCCTCTTCTTGAATGGTCCATAACCAGGTGAGAAATGGGTTTTTTGGTATTCCATTCATCCGCATTTCGTTTGTTGACACTTGAAGTTATTTGCAATTCATCAGAAATACGGCCTAACTCGTGTAGAAACGAAGGTAATTTCGCCGTTCCTACGGTTTCACGAAATTCCCCCCTAAAAGCACTACAGCCTGAAAGGTATCCATACATTGCAACCCGTGTTTGACAAATCGGTGGCACAATTTCTTAAAGGGAAATGAGTGACCTGGACTCTCTAAATGAGACAATGAGTAAATCTGACACTTTATTCATTGTGATCCAGGATTCCAGACACTGAGATGAGAGCAAACCCCAGCATCCATTCAGTAATGAGTGAATTCTGATGTCATATTCTTTCCATTTTTAAAGTAAAGCAGTCGAAGTCTTGCATTAGTATTTTCAAATCAGATCGAGGCTCTAATGTCATCGGTTATCATTTTGTCTAGGTCCAATGAATATGACACCTAAAATCAAGTATAACGTTTTATGCTTCAACTTTATGCTAAATATTCGTCATCCTTGTACACACTGTAGTCTAGGTTCGAAGACAAAGCAAAAAATTGCTTTGAACTTAAAGGAGCTAATGGGAAACTCCGGAAAATTGGAAGTGATTGTGGTTTCTACAATTCTTCCTCTTCTATGAACCAGCTGAGCCTCGTTTGTTGCAAATGCGCACCAGTATATCCTTGCCCAAATTACCTGGTTGGCACTGCCTTTTGGCAATTCGCTTCGCACCCTGGTCTGTCAGCATTTCAACTAGATTATATGAATAATTACAGTAAGGATTAACGCAGCAATCCCTTGACAAATTGCTCCTCCTTAGGTGTTCTTTTCCTCGTCACTTATAAAGTCGAACAAAAGACGATTTTGCGAGGGATTGGGACTCATCCTGTAGTATTAAATCAAATAGTAAAGATGAGTTTGAATAGTGTGTACTTACTCACCTGGACAAATTGCTAGATTTTTCCCAGACCTCTTTAAGCATGATTGAACAGTATCCTAGAAAGGTCGCAATTCTTGTATTATTAAAGTCGTCCCCGGATTGATGTTGATATGTACACTGCCCCATTGTTTCGAATGCGTACTCCCGACCCTCCTCTCAACATAAAAAGCGGAATTAACGACCACCTAGTTCTTTAGAGAAGACCCCCCAGCTTGTATATTCCCGCGATAGTATTGGCATCAGCTACTACACGCAGACGTCTAAAGGTCAGTAAGACCAATCACAGACCAGATACCCCCTGTGAGCCCATTAACAAATGATTTCCCACTGCCTGAGTGAATCCAACGCCTGTAGGAATCCCCTACAAACCCATTACTCATTCTGATGACAGCATTATACCAAACCAAGCGAGGCGCGCGCGCCAAATCGGAAAGCTAAATGTATTAAGTCTACTTTTTACGCCAGCCAAAAAGATATGGAGCTAATTTAGACCAATTCATACCAGAGACGCAAACTCTGCCGCTTCCAAGGCCATTCAAATTGGTTCGAACACCAGAGTTTACCCCAACAACCAAAGATTGTGCTAAGGACATGAGTGTAGGGACAGGACCAAATGGACAAATTTACGCGAAGAAAAGGACATCTACAGGGGCAAGGATCAATTCCATTCCCTCAGGACCGATGCTTCTCGCGATCTCTTCGACGGCGGCGCCGACGCCTCGGCAGATGCCTCTGCGACCTTGGCAACCGTGGAGGGCTCTAGACGCCAGTGCAGCCGCAAGAACCAGCGATCGATGCTACACCGCCCACTTCGACCTATCCGGAAGAGCGCCTGTTCCAGCTCCTCTAACCTGGGCGGATGTGACAAAGTTTTTCCGTTAGTTATGCATACCGCCATGCGGAAAATCTGGCCTCCCACGCCCGATAAATTCGCATAATTTCGCTTGTTCTGTGCACACAACCCCCTGCACCACTTTTCAAAGCGAAAGGGCTTATTTCCAATCGAAACATTTCACTATTGAATGGCATTTGTGTGACAATCAGCAGATCCCGACAATTGCCGTTGACTACTGACGCCTGCCAGTACTGAAGAAGCTTTTGAATGATAAAACTGACTTCCATGGCTATCAAAGGCGAATAAAATGCTTTATGTGCACTTTATTTAATCTTTTCAATGCCTTAAAGACGTGACAGTTGTCTGAGGTCAGATGAATTGGATGGATGATGGTAGGATTAGATGCGCATCTGTCTCAAGCAGATTTTTTTTTCAGTCCTAACCACAAGTTGCTTTACTCAATTCTGACTCAAGGCAGATACAGAAAACATTCATACGACGTAATCAGGTCTCGTGAAGCATTGTTGGATAAGACCAGTACCAAGCAACATCCGACATTTCACTTTGTTGAACCATTCCACCGAATAGATTTGGTTAGGAGAAGGTTCCCATCTGAAGCATCAAAGTAAAGGCAGGCATACCCAATTATCCACAATCTAACGAGTCGGTAGATCGTCAAACCCAGCCACAACTTTGCCCCTATTCCATGCGTAGTTTGAGGTGGATGCATTTACTCCCACTAGTATCATTTTTCACTTAAGTCTCAGGTCAGGACTAAAGTTGCCTGAAAAAATAGGATCAACTATCCAAGTCACCCTCCCGCCATACATCCGTAAGCCAGCCACCTTTTGCGAAACGGGCTATTCTACGGTAGATCTAACTAACGGCGGTTACATTTTTATTTGCCCGTGGTTTTATGAAAATGATTCCGAAAGAGCCATCATCAAAAGATAAGAACACAGAGAGCATGTTTGGGATACGGTGAAGAACCACTTTGGATAAACACGGTAATCAAGCACTAAATAAATACAGGCTAAGTCACAAGTTAATGAAATAAACTACCTCCCACCTAAACATCTGGTACATGGATGAATTCAGTTCATCGCCTTGTGGTCCCTATATCAGATACGCATTACTGATGGCTCTCGGCTTAGAAACCACATTGCTATTAGCAAATCCTCACAAACACCTTTAAAACCAAATCAGGTACCATTGTGTTCAAGATCTCACAGTGCACCCCGGAGGGTGGACTGCTAACCGAAAATAATTTTGCGTAAATGTTCCCACTGGCTCGAAATATTCACGAAAGATGAAGAGGAAACCGCCTTTGATAATACCATACCACAACTACGTTCTGCTATCGCACTCTACATTTGCGCTTTTGGAAGTGACTCAGAAGCCGCGAAATAACCGAGATGACTTACGCACTTTCCACCCCTCATCTTTGAACGCTACATTGACAGTAGGATGAGGTGCCCAAAACCCTAACGAAAACGATCAAAGTTTAGAATGCTTAATCTTTTCTCCGATTATCTCAAACCAATCCACAAAACTGATTTCGTAGTGCATTAATTTCACAAAGGTAAAGGTAGTTAAGACAAGAGAAAAGTGGTAGGGAATTATTTCGTTTCTGATTTTACCAATGCAGCGCAAATATCTGCATTGCAGTAAATTTAGTCTCATTTATGTTAGAATTAAAGAATTAGATCGAGTTTCTAGTCTTATAATATGGAATGATAAATAAGAATCAAAAGTACCTGGAAATTAATCCTACAATCGATACTTTTTTCGCGTTGATAGAAGCCTCCATGAGATTTTTAATGCGTCGCTAATAAAGAAAAAAGGTTTCTTTTTACCTCAGAACTTCAATTGCAAACAAATAAAAAGTTGAGAACTTTCTCCAACGCTCCCTTAACCCGCGCTGATGACATTAACCCGACCAATTCTTGCATAGAGATGGAAAGTGCGATATAGCGTTCTCTCCAAGACAATATACTTCCGACATTTCTTTCCAGCGCGAAAGAACATATGAAAAACCCACTTCGCCACGAACTTTTGTATGACGCAAAGATGTATCCTTTGTGATTTCTTAAAGGTAATCAAAACTTAGTAGCTTTCAGACAGTGTGAATCCTCCACGTATCCCTCATATTTTGAAAACAATGTGCACCAAAATATTTCCCACTGTAACAGGCAATCTATGACCCTGTTAAACTTTACAACACATCTCATTTTACACACTTTAGTTCCAATTAAATAAATTCACAAATCTATTCCACCTTGAGAAAATCGAATCGCAGTTAAATTTTCCAAAGCAACAAAACGATATTCAGGGGAACATCGAGAATACCACTACTGTAATAAAATATTCACAACAAAAATAGAGGTAATAGCACCACAGGCTAATAAATTGTTCTAGAGCGCCTGAGAACCTAATAAAACTTCGTCATAACTGTAAGTACTAATGCAAGATGGAATAGGCAGATCTAACGTACCCAACTTCTTATATCAAGTGATAACTCCCACCCCAAATACTGCTTTAATCAAAAAATAAAATAAAATAAAATCATTTTGCAATCCCGAAAAAACCTATTTGATCTATTTTAACAGTGGTCGGGAGGTATCGGGCATTGCAAAACGAAACGCCTGACATTGACTGCGTCTGAGCACAAAAACGATATTCGTAACCGTCCTTTCAATGTATCACAGTATTCCAGGTAGGCAGGAAATTAATTTAAAGAAGCAGAATAGGTAAACCCAATTAAAGATTCGATCAAAACATTTGACGAGTTAAAGTAACCCATAAACAACAAATAACAATTGTTAAAAAACGAGCCATCCAAAACCCCAAAATTCGTGAATAGTCATAGGCCTTAGGAATCGAATTAATGGTCAAGAGCTTCTCTCAATGCAAAGACAAGTCTGAGCTCATACCTCGGTTTCTAGAAATCTGCAAGCGCCTTAACTATCCTCAAATATTTGCAGTTCAACTTCCTATTAAAACATAACCACAGAACATCCCAAGTTCGATGTTTAATCCTTTAGACTACAAAATGCCTACGTCTAGTCTGGCCCGAAAACTTATTCTTTTGCTTTAGACTGTGCACTTAAGATATAGCGATATCATCAAACTTAGTTTGAAACTTGCATCGCAAAGCAAATCGGATTGGACATACCTGGAAGACGTCTTCAAGGGTGGCAATTACAGCAGGCATTTCTGAAAACAAAAGACTTGACAAATGGCAGCCGACGGAGTAAAAATAGGGGCATTTTCTTCGGAGATCGACTACCCAGGGGTCAGCGGCGAAAACCTCCCGATAGATTTCCTGAAATCAGGAATTATTTGAGCACCTATAGTAGGTCAAAGGAGTTACAAGGTACATTAGAGGATTACTGCGAGCTATAAAAAGACCGACTTTTGAGACATGGCAAAGTCGTAGCTGTTTTACGTATTCATAAATCCCACGGATGATTTTATTGCAAATACCGGTGCTTGACATTGCTGGCATAATGCTTTTCATTTGGGTCTTCAAATGTGGTCAAATTGAGCGCGTTGGATGCGCAAAAAGGACTTGACACGACAGATATCAATCTTTTTAGTTTGCAACACAAATAAGGTGAGTACGCAAAAACCTACTCTGTAAATAATTGGAAGTTCAATTAGAAATATTTGCCGTCGGCTACTGCCAATACTGCTTATAAGCCAAATGGGTATTTCAAGCTTCGCGCCTTGGGGAACGTCGCTCTCATACATAGCGTCCTCAGTGCTAGGTTGAGACCGTTTAGAAGAGTGGACAGAACCAATAAGTAAATGCGCGATTCTGTGCACTGAAATCCGGGTTTTACAAGGCAAGCGATCATTTGTGGACAAAATGTCATCAATATTTAAGTAAGAGCCATGATGCGATAAGGACAAAGTCCAATCAAAAGCCAAAAAACCTCGAGGATCTATCCACATATCCTGCAGCAAATTGAAAATTCAAAAGGGCAGGCGCTCACCAGTCCAATGGCGGCACAGGAAGCCGACCAATAGGAACCAAAGAATACAAATTTCATGAGAATAATAGAACATGAAGAGGGAATAAATGGAAGGAAAGCGAGTCACGAACACCAAGGTATAAACATCAACACAAGCAACCCAAAGGAACAAAATAATTTTTGAAATATTCCGAATAATCAGTCCTAGCTGTTATTAAAGATGGCAAAAATACCGTATCTGTTCAATGCTCAACTAATTTTCATTTAAGTTGCTTAACACTGTTATATTTGCTTTTATCTGTAACGCAATAGCGGTTCATCCCAAAGTTCCGGTGAGACGCCACTTTTGTACTTTGGATCAGCCCCCTTGTACCTCGCTGGGTGGACTGGCCATTTGGGCCATGCCAATACCACAGACACCTTCTCTGCGCTGAATATATATTCTGCACCAGTATTGTGTCCTCTTTCGTCTTCAAAGAGTCTCGGGACGCTACTTCGGCGGCAGCGGAAAGCAAACCCGACACTTCTAGAAAACAAGCATGCAATATCCCTGGAAATGCGCTCTCAGGATGAAAATCCCTTGGTGCATCCATAGCAGCAATTATTTAGTACTAAAAGGATAGGGGCAACTCGGCAATGTCAAGTATTGTGGTGTGCGGAAAAGGATTTGAGATTGTTTTGGCCAATTTAAAGCGCGTGTAAATAAGACCGTTGGATTATCACACGTCGACTTTACATGACCAAGTCAGAAGTGTGGGACGGCACCTTGGACTTGCTTCTCTTCAGTTTAGGCTAAACTGACCTATGCGCACATTGTTTCAGCCACAAATATTTAAAACCAGATGGAAGGCCCTAAATCCCATTCAACGCTTTGGAATTAATCGGCTGGTATATAGATGAAAGCCGACCATTGCAAGCAATGACCTAGTTGTGCACCAGACTACCTATCCATCACGGCTTTGCACCAGTGTATCGCAGCCTCCTTAGACTTCCTTGAAGACGAAAGAAGACACAATACTGGGGCAGAATATGTATTCAGCACAGAGAAGGTGTTTGGGCTACTGGCATGGCCCGAAAGCCAGCCCGCCCGCCAAACCAAAATGGGTACCTAACCAGAACCGGGGGATATACAACCACCGTATCACATAGGTCCTCTCCTCTTTTGAGCGTCAGCACTGGCGCTCCTCTTGGTCAACCTCTCGCGTCAGCCATCGCAACGCAATCAATGCTGTTAAGACACACCCGCGGTCCAGATCAGCAGTTTCATCCGGTTTGAGGACTTTATTCAGAAACGGGAATTGTACCGGTTATCTTGTGTTCCCATAGAGAGATGTAGACACTGGAGTAAATGCAGATTTGCGTAAGGAAGGACGGGATTTAATACAGGTCCATGGGGAAAGGGTTTCGCGTCCGCTCCTCCTCACCACGTTGTTTCCACTTTGGAGCTGCCCAGGCCCCAATCAGCTGGTAAGGAAATGGAGATAACGTGAATCCACCTTATCAACAGCTACATGTAGGTATGGTAGGAAAAGTCTGTGACGTAAATCCCAGATGCTTCACAGCTAGTCGAGCTTCAGTTGTTAATAGTTTTCCTGTAGAATACGGGACTGGGATAGATGCCGAAGGTCGACATCAATTTCGGCACTTATGTTTAGGGTCAACACCATTCTCTTATTTGTAGCATACGTACTTCTCTTGCTCCGCTAAGGTTTGCAACTCAGTATTGAGAATCAGGATAGATGTCATTTGAAATCGGGTTCGCTTTCCAATGCCAACAATGTAGGGTTCTGTGACCCCCGCGAATACAGAAGAGGACATAATACTCGGCTAGTACATACATACTCGATATAGAAAAGGTACTACGGCTACCGGCGTGGCTCGAAGTCCAGCCAACCCGGCGCGGTACTAGGGCGAAGTCAAAGTTGGCCCCTCACCAAAAACAGAGATAAACTCGGCAATGCAAAACAGCTTGTTAAATAAAGGAATTTTAAATTGTGACTTTTCAGCGAGGCCACAATCATTGTCTGCAATTTTTACAAATGTAACTGAAAATTTATTCTTACTATTTTTGGCATTTAGCCAAAGATGATTTTCTTCACTTAACATATAACTTACAAAGCAAATAACGCATGTCATAGTTTTAAATTTAAAACAGTTATTTGCATTGTGCACATATTTTTTGGTTTTAAGGTTGTTTTCTGACTTGTTTAATTGCCTCACTGTGTTGTTTAAGTGCATCACATGTTGTGCACAGATGATCACGTCTGTGGTGTTTTGCTCAGTCACTGCTTGAGGTATTGCGGTGCGGTCTTGGTGTCGTCTTATATCACGCTTTTTTCTTTTATGCTTTGTGCGTTTATACGCTTCATGTTCGCGCGTTTGGCAGTCATCTCGTGAAAGACGATGGTAGTGAGATACAGAGGAATCGAGCATCTTGCTACTCCGTCTTTTCCTAAGATGCTGCTTTGACCATCCCGATTACGGGCGTTGTTCGTCGTCAACATTGCCTGTAGACACGGGTTGCGATGTCACAGCCAATATTGATGAACGAGTGGCGTCTTCTACCGTCGGTTCTTTCTGCTCTTTTGCTGTCAGTCGGTGTCCCAAGGGTGGTGATCTACTCAGTTGGAGTATCACAGCCCTGCTTGGGACACATGCTGGCAGCTCAAACGACCGAATTTCGCCACTTGTTTTGTCCAAGATGTCTGGTTTGTAGGTCTGTAGGGTGCATTGGAGCTGGCGTTCACGCGGGTAGGTTTTTGCTCTGTAACGCTGGGCATTGTTTGGTCTGGGTTCCGAGTGCAGGCTCTCATCTGCATGGCCTCCAGATTGGGCGCTGCTGTGGGTTCGCCTGGGTGGCGTCGTCGCTCGTTCAGCTTCGCTGTGTCAATGCTCTGCGTGGATCGCGGAAGGCGTTGACGCCCATTCCTTGGGGTGCCTTTGCCAGCTTGGTTTGCGCCGCGCTCCTGATGTTGTGCATTTCAACCATACCTGAGTTTTGGTGTACCTTGGCGTTTGGCTTTGTACGGTTTTTTAATGGAGGAGGGGAGGTGGTCAGTCGACGCCAAGAGACCACTATGGCTGGCTACGCACCGCGAACGTTCAGTCTTAGGTTGGTCGTGTCGATGCCGCAGGCTAAGTCGGCCGTCTCGACACCATGCCACTAGCGTGTCCAAGTACCGCCTAGATGCAGGCTCGGGAGAGAGATGAAATTTGCCCTAGGAGCAGCTGTTCGAAGGTTTTGGTCACACCGGATGTGAGTTGAGGCTTGTAGCTCGGCGTGTTGTAAATGACGTTAATTGGCTTGCGTTCGTGGGGCTCGGGGGCAATTTCGGGTCCTCATCCTTCCACGTAGCTGTAGGTTGCGGGTTGGGGGGGGTGAGGGTGGTACCGTCCCTCGCAGAGTCTAACCCTCAAAGCGCGCCTGATGCGCGTCATGTTAGTGCAATTAGGCACAGGTGATGCCTTACTTCAACCGGAACGTTATCAGTTCCCGAGCCTGACTCTAAATCATGGCAGTGCTGAGGCCACCTTGTTGCACTAATCAACAGCGCTAAGGCCCGGTTTGGAGGGGGCATGTTTATTACCAAACCAGGTCGTTCCAAAGAACACACTGACATGACGTCAAGCCTCAAAATGTGACTTCAAGGTAGTCAATACGACTGATTCCGCAATACCAAATTACACTACCAACCATGTGTTTCAGGTTTTGGCTGTTAAATCATGAAGTAGTGATGGGCGTCGCAGGACGAGTCCATTTGTTTATTTTGTTCAAGGTCACGCCCTACGACCCAATGGCATCCCAGAACCCAACTTGACCATTGCAGTGACGATTAATCTTTCTTCTGGATAGCGAAGAGCCAATGTAATACACGATTCCACAATCTCCATTTGCGTATACCGACAGATGGACTCTTAATTATTAAATTCCCCAATTGAAGCGCTGCTAGAAGATACACTAGTGTGGCTGAGCAGCGTGTTTTGAGACCATCCGCAATCGGGGAAGCTTTTTCCACACAGCCAATACCCCGTCTGATAAAACGGGGTATTGCGCAAAGCACATGCCACATCTCACACCAGCCCAATTGCAGATGGTGCTGGCTGTCAAATTCCCACTCCCCGTACGCGTCGCTAAAGCCCAGGCCAAAGCGGCCAGACGGTTTACATCATGTGGATGAACGGGAACAGAGGTCGTCAACAGTGATATGCGTGCGTGTAAGCCTACAGACTAGCGCATCCCTGGCCTGCGCCAGTATCTAATTGGTTCATTCGCCTCCGCCATGCACCGGTGGACGGTGTGTTCACATGCCTAATGCGACGTTTCGCCTGCCGTCCTGACTGCAAAAAATCGATACATCTCAGCAGTGCTTGCCAAACGCGTTTGTGTGCGTACCTACGTGTGCGCATGCGGACGCAAATACAAGTTTGTCGCCCTCACTATGCGTGCCTTTGTAGGTTTGCTCGGTGTGTCTAATTTTGAGCTTAGTGTGTCTGGATTTTGTTCGTTCGTGCGGAAGGTTCGTCCTCGTTGTTGATTGGCGCACACACAGGGTGTTGTGTGAATCATGTGTTTGGCCAGATGAGGATGACTCCTGTGGTTAAGGTCTGATCGCATGACCGATTAGGGACTTGGGAACTGCCTGGTGTGTTAAATGCCTCGTCATTTATTAGAAGACTTCTAAAGTAATCCTCAATGAACTGGCTTGAATTTACATTTTCCGTAGTTTTTGTGTTTTTATAAGCTTCCTTCAATCCATTTACGGTGTTTACCACGAGTCACTGCCCGGCCGGGGATCCGCTCTTCTCGCAGGCCTGTAACTTAAATGAAAATGTTAGGCTCTGCAAATGAACTGGAGGTCATTCGACTACCGGATGGTGAAAAACATTGGCGCAGACACTTCAATCTGGTAAATTCCAGCTTCCGTATTATGGGTTACTTTGAAGTTCTAAAATGATGCTGCCAGGGTTGTGTTGGGAACGGTTTTTTGAAATATGGACTATTCCGATAAACTATGCAGGCGAATTTGTCTTGTCTAGAGGCACATGTTCTTTTCGTGGGATGAAGAGGTTTGAAAATAGGATGGTGTTAAATTGCCACAGCTTAGTAAACCGGATTTGAGTATGAATGCGCTTACGCCTCAATCTCGCTTGGAAATCATCAAAGCAATGCGCCACAACCATCTTTTTATTGATTGACATGGCGCACAACAGGCGAAATGACGTTGTCAGCAGCTCCATGATTTGAGAAACGCAGCCTGGCACTTTTGTCGACTTCAGAAATGGCCAAACTGTAGCATACCGTCTCAGCAATTTCAACCTGTTTGATACTCAAAAATATTTACTACTTTTCGACTGCCTTTGCACTCGATCCAAGAGGTTGCACAAGACACTCTTAGGACCATTGTACGTAACCAATAGAGTGGCTCTCAATCATGGTGCGTTTTCTGCGTGAGGTCGTGCACTTCCCAACCCTTACCCAATACTAGATTTACAGGACAAAGGCTACGGGAACGGAATGGAATAGAGGCGGCACATTCTTAACACACATATGTGATCGAGAAGACCAGCAGCTAATACCATTAAATTTAACAACGTCAAGCCCGTTCCTATCAAGAACTGTTTTGTTTAAATGCTATACTGAACAATCATTGTCCTTAGCCCTACTTACAATTTAAAAATAGGCAGTCGCACGAATGATAATATACATTTCTTGTTATGGAGAAATGAAACACATTGCCATGGGCAATGTCTCAAAGGTACTTAACACCTCTTAGGTATGGGACTGAATCGGCTAGTGATGACTTCCACAGGCCTTGGCTGACAGCAATTGATATCCTTCAATTGACTTAGGTAGTCATTCCAAAACTTTTTCTGCATTCGATAGTCTTCCTCAGCATACTTGTGGGTCAGAAGCTCGGCAAGGCTGTCGGGTTGGCTTGGGAGATTGTGCTGCAAAAGCAAAATGTCCAAATTACGCTGTGGACACAACAGTTTCGGGCCAGAAGGGCCAACATTCTGGAGTAGGTGAACTTATTTGCGAACTTCTGGGTCTACCAATCCGAAAATGGGGAATGAGAATACGCCAATCCCTAGTACCTGTTATACTTGTCAAAAAACACGATTTAGTAAGTGTAGGAGGCGCACTTAATAGGACTATCAACATGCAAAGTTGCAGCCATCATGTTACTTAAATACCTTCATCAGTATGAATTGAATTTTAGGGGATGGGAAGTGTTGGGCACACAACTCGGCAATATGCCATTATGAAGTGACCCGATGTTTTGTTTAGCTGTGTACTGAACCAGGCGGGCACTTGAGCCTCCACAATTTGTAATTCTGCTCTGCGGCATGGCATTCAAGTCACGTCGACAGCTTCCCAACCCTCCCAAAGCTTGTAACATGTTATTTCACAGTGCTTCGGCTCGCTGCTAATTCAGCGAAAACTCGAGATACTGCAAAATCCCTTAAAAGAATAACTGGTATACCACACCTACCACCTGAGGAAAGTCAATATTCGTGTAGTGATAAAAATACTTGAATGTAATTGGAGAAGTACTAAAATTTTTCTCAAAGAATCATTCACTAATTTGGGTTGCTAAAATTAATCTTTTCAAGCGAAAAGGGAACTCTTGTTCTTCAAGATGCAATCTCTACCGTGAGTGCTAAGTCGGTAGTGCAGTTTAGAACAAAATTTATAAGCTAGAAACTCCTATACCATTAAAATCTGGAAGGTGCCATTTGAAAAGACAAATATTTGACACAAACATTTGTTGTTTTAATTCGAATCAGAGGTGAAATTGGAGTGGACAGAAAGTTTCCGACGGTTTCAAGGTTGGGGAAGTTATAAGGATTTATAACAGCTTACAAACTTTAATTATTGCTTGATAACATTAGAGTTGATAAAGTAATGTAACGAAAGCAATGAAAAGAATCGCGCAAGCTCCTCTCCAGTACAAAATTTCACTCAATGTGTCTCTTTTACAAAGGAAATATTGCATACGTTACTGAAAACGCCAACTAAACGATCGAAATACAAGTGGTAATTGCTAGTTTCAAATTATATAAAGCGGAAGAAAATCCTAATTTGAAGTTACATAAGATATTTCCTAAAAAACATCAATTTAAAAAGGAAAACATGCGTAACAGTGCATTTTTTAGGGAAGACAAATCTACCATCGACTACAACAATAAATTTGACGAGATTTATCAATAGTGCATGAATTGATAGGCGGGCGAGTAGGTGGGTGTGGATATGAGCCACCTAGCAATATTCGTTCACTAATGTTTAACGATAACAAGGTAGTAAAGCCAATAGCAGCCATTGTATACGAGATAGGCAACAGGGAAGATGAATCGACTGTAACCGTCTACAATAGACTCCACCTCGCCAAGCATTTTGCGGGTCTGATTAGGCGGCCGGAGATCCCCCTGATGTGTGAGGACGGCCTCTACATGGGCAAACATTTCAGCCTGCCTCTTAGTTACTAGAGCGGCACGACTGGCGCTGCTTGAAATCTCCATGTGATAGACATCCTTCCACCAACGTGCCAACTCCTCACGGACAATCCGCCGCACACCAACACGCCAAGAGATAAGCTTTTCATGGTTCATAACGGTGAGCGCCACCGCATATTCAGCCATAACACTGACCACGAAAATGATCGAGCATATCAGCCACACATCAATGGCCTTGGTGTAGGAGACTCGAGGAAGACTTGAGCTTATAGATACGGCTTGGGTGCAGAGGCCCTGAAGACAAAGCAGACCCAGAGGTACTCTTGCTGGAGCAGCGTCGGCTGGAACCCAAAAACTCACCCAGGAAACCATTATGATGAGGGCATTGGGGATGTAAGTAGTCACCAAGTAACTACCCAACTGCCGTGAGAGGTGGAACTTCACCAGAAGGCAGGTGTAATTTCCGGTGGAGGTGGAAGCCTCCTCAGTGCAGTCAATAGTTGTGAAATTGGCGGGCGTGTAAAACTCAGAGATTTGAAGATCTTTAGTAAGTTCAAGAGCGTTTTGGTCGGTCCAATCAAAACGCAACTCTTGAAATGTGTAACCGTATGAACCGATGTTTATATCACACACCTGTTCGTCCATAGGGAAGTTTTGCAATTCCATCTGACACGCGAAACGCATTGTAATTTTCTGACTGTAGAGTACTTTTCCATTAGGGTAAACGCGAAGGAGGTAATTGGGGAGAGTCATTTTGTGCAAATAACCGTCCTTTCCATTACGAAAGAAGAGATCTGGTAGCCACACTTGATCCTTCAGATTTGGTGAAACAATAGGCATTGTGTAGCTTGCATGCTCAGGTAGGTGTTCCCACATCAATCGGGGATCCACCCAAGTTTGACGTAGAAGTGCATCCACGTAGTAGTCCATATTCCGAACGTCGACAGAAAAGATAGCTAGAATCTTCATGTTCACTTTTACCACGGTGGATTCGTTGAGCAATTCAGTGGGTCTTTCATGAGTCTTGTAGTTTTTGAATATAGTTGCCATGATCTCGTCCCGCTGACTTTTGAATAGACGCGGTTTTGCGGCAAAAACGGAACTCTCACGCGATTCATAAACATTGTATTCGACTGGTTCCGTTACCTCCACTGGAATGGGATAAGTGACTTCGGTTAATGTGACGATTGGCTGAAGAGTAAGAAAGAATGCATAAAAACGGAATATGCAGACTGGAGGGAACATCATGACACTGCGCGCTTCCACATCTGGTCGGAATGCTCGTGATGTGGGAAGCGATCGTGGCTGAGTGTTGATTGGTTAAAAGACATTTGTAAGGGCATACGAGAGCGCGCACACGCGGTGCTACCACGCCTGGAGGGAGGAATGGCAGAAGGGATTGTGACGATAACTCACAGCTACACACGTTTTGCTTCGAACCGCAATCGTATTAAGGAGTGGCAACTCAGTACCATATTTAAACACGAATAATTTGAGAAGGAACGGAGGCTGGTGCCGAACAGACTCAAGGGGGCAGAACGGGTTAGTTGGGCAAAAAATTGTTCACAACAGGGCAGAGAAAGCGCATAAAAAAATTTAAAAATGGTTTAAGGAGTTTCTACATCACCAAGTGCAAATATAATGGGAGAGTTAGTCGAAAACCGTAAGAATCTCGTGCCTGCAAATGAGTGAATTAGTAAGAAGTCATTTACGCAAAATACTTGATATTGAATGGGGCGACTAAAACTCCAGCGCAATATAACACCGATAAAGAAACTTATTCCTGGATGGCCAAGCTATAAGTGTCCCATCGCCCGAACAAACTGTCACGCGTGCTTTTAGCGAGGTCAGTGCAATAGATGCCTGAGATTGAAAAGCACTTCTGTACTATCCGCAGATAACTCTTAAGTCATGGTGAAGGATGTGTGGCTGGTGGAAATTGAAACCAACTTACCCTTATGTATCTGCTAGTGCTGGGATAGAAGTACTCCCGTCGGATGAAAGAAAGCGGGGGCACCGTCTTGTTATACTCAGAGTATCCGAGTCGAGGTGACAGATTCCAAGGCTTATTTTTTCTCTGTCTCGGTCGTCCCTTTGTCGACAGTGGTAGACACGGGGTGTCCACAATCTTCGGAGTCGATAGTGTAGGTGATTTTAGTATACACGCCGAATGATGAATAGAAGTAGGCACTTTAATTTGGTACTCGGAACAGGGGAGCTTGCTGTCCTGCGGGCTGCTCGGAACGCACTCCGAAGGTACCTCGTTAGAATCTTTATGAGGTTCGTTTTTGTAAAAACAGAGGAGGTCCTTTCGTCCACCCAGCTTCTGTAGGCGAATCAAGGGAGTGTCGGTTGAAAGCAATTTAGAGAACGGCCTCTTCTGGACATGTTCCTTCGAATCTTCGGGGTGAAGGCCGATCAAGGGGATAGAGGAAAGAGGCGGCACTGGTTTGGGATCACTAAAGGGCTTTTCCATTGCGTGATACATCCAACCGACTTCGCGCCTCTTTTGAGGCATCTCTGCTAGATTCCAGAAACACGGTTCAGTAAATAAAGGCTATTTCAAAGTCATCCATGCGTCATTTTGCCCCGATTATCACACGAATTAATATTATGGTAAAAAAATTATTAATATCAAAGTGGAGTACGGTTAACCTAGAGGAGCTAATTTTGCCAAATTCACACCGACAAATATCAGTATTTGCAGAAACAGGGCCGCCAACGACAAAATGGTCAGCTTGTACTCCATCAATTACGACTATGAAAGTAAGGCATAACCATACTTTTAGGCAGTTTGGGTTAATCAAGCCCCAATCTAGATGACTTTGAAAGAAAGTACATATTGTAACGAGCACCGATGTATTTGACATAGGTAGGTTTTAATTTTAGGCGGAGATCCAAAAAACTGCACACGTATTTCATTGACATTTAAAGCTACTAAGTCACAATAATGGTAAATAAAATCAAGATGGTAAGGCTTGGATTAAAGAAGCCAGCACAATTTCCAAGTTTTACAAATACCTTCACTAAGACATTTTTGTTTCCGTGAATAGTGAGCTTTAACAGATCCAACTTTGTTCTAAAGAAATTCCACGAAAAAATGAGGCACAAATGTCGCGTTAGCAGCTAAAACCAGCAGCTTAGGATAAATTTAAAGTAAAAATACCGCATATGCCATAATTTGAAGAGATTTTAATGGCGGGATGCACTAAAATACCAACATCGAAAACGACATTCAGACGTATGGAGTAAGTACAATAAAAGCGTCAGTTGATCCCTACCCAGAGGAATACCATAAATTTGTGAAATTGAATGCAAACAAATAAAAACGAAGCAAACTGCGGGCAATTACACACGGTGTTCTACTACACCGGTAAACAAAACGATACGTTACATTTGAACGATAACTGGTCCATATATCAAAAGACCGCCAGCAGAATGAATAACACTCTAGGGCCACCATAAACTGTTTGCTCAAAGGTATATATATAGACGCTATCTACTAAGCAGCATACTTCCCACAAAGATATTACGAAAGTACATTTGTAGGTCTAATGAGTCTCCAAAAATTAAGTTATAACTAATTGCATGCACTTAATGTAAAAACCTAAATTCAAAAAGTTAAGTGGCCCAAGATTTTCAAGCAAAGTATGTCTGTAGCAGCTATAGACGAACCCAAATATATATCTTAAGGAAGGAATTTGCTTGCTCCCTACGTTCAAGGCATGTTTCTGGAAACTAGAAAATTCTCATTTGGTATGTTGAAACTTATCCCACAGCAGTGATTTTACTATTATTGAATCCACAATTGGTTCGATAATATGCAAAACTTAAGTTTAATGGCATTAACAAATTGATTGGTTTTTTGTGGGATTTTGTGGATTCAATGCATTGCTTAACGGTATACTAAACTGTAATACAACAGTGGTCTATCCCTCGGTTCTGGTGAGACGCCACTTTTGTACTTTGGATCAGCCCCCTTGTACCTCGCTGGGTGGACTGGCCATTTGGGCCATGCCAATACCACAGACACCTTCTCTGCGCTGAATATATATTCTGCACCAGTATTGTGTCCTCTTTCGTCTTCAAAGAGTCTCGGGACGCTACTTCGGCGGCAGCGGAAAGCAAACCCGATCTTAAAAGACACGTATCCTGATTTTCCACTCCTGCTACGGATGGGAGAATGGTGATGACACCTAACAGAAGGGTTGATGTTGACGTCTACCTTCGGCATCCATCCCAGTCTCGTGTTCTGCAGAAAAGCTATTAACAACTGAAGCGATACTAGCCGTGAACTATCTGGAAGTTTCGTTACGGATTTTCCCTACCGTCCCCCGTGAACCTGTTTCAAATCTTGTCCTCCCTATCTCAAATCTACTTCTAGCCCAGTGTTCCTACATCCGTCTATGGACACGCATGATGGCCTGCGCAATTCCCCGCCCTGAATCAAATCCCTAAACCGAACGAAACTCCAGACCCAGTAAAGCTGCCAAGAGGGATCAGTGACGTTGAGGTCAGGTATCCCCTCAGTTGCGCGCTGATTTGGTGACTGGCACGGTCGGATCGTGGGTGTTTGCAGCACCGACTACGCTGTAATGGCCGACGCGGGAGGTTGACCTGCGGCAGTGCCGAAGACGACGCTCAAAAGAGGAGGGAGGCTGTGTAATATGATGGTGGCTTATCCCTCGGTTCCGGTGAGACGCCACTTTGCACTTTGAATCAGCCCCCTTGTACCTCGCTGGGTGGGCTGGCCTTTTGGGTCATGCCAATAGCCCAGACACCTTCTCCGTGCTGAATGTATATACTCTGCCCGAGTATTTTGTCTCCATTCGTCTTCGGGGAGTCTCGGGACGCTACAAAACACATCCCTGGGAGAAAATGCTTCAAGGTACAAAAGTGGCGCCTCACCAGAACAAAGGGATAAACCACCAACTCATTACATTTTGGTGCGTTTTGAACTGCGCAAGCTATTTAGTATTTGCAGTTTGCACCTGGGTTGTAGGGCACAAATTTCTAGCTCTTATATAAATCTCTCCGCTCTTCTGTTTGTGAATAATGAGTCTTCACACTAGTGGTTTATTTTATCAAAATGAAAGGAAAAAGTCGGTGAACCAAAAGGTAGTTCGATGCCCAACAGAATAAAAAATATAACAATTTGATTTTTTTTGAAAGTGCGTGATCTTTATGTGCTCCTAAGACGCGGAAGCTTGTTTATATGGTATCCTATGGAAAAGACATTTAGTTTACGAAACCACTTTGCTTATTGGCACAAAATCATGCTATTTGCTGAAAATTTAGACTTGGCAACTGTAGTAACGTCTTAATGTGTGCGTCTAAAATAATATATGCTGGCTTGCTAATTATATACGTTTATAAAGGCAGCCATGTGCGGGAAAATGAAGGTGACTGGTGCGGTTTGACTGTTTTGCAGAATGTCTGTTTCTTCAGATAAAAGGAGCAAGTTGGATAGCTCCACATCTGCGCTTTGTTGTAATTGCAACCGTAGAGTTGCCTATACGGGAGTAGTTATCTGGTAATGCATGTCAACGACATTTAGACCTTCAGCCCACTCTGCAAGGCAGTAGTATACTGTTCTGAGGATTGTCGACAGCAGGATCTAAAAGGTGGGTTTAATCCACAACATTCACACAAATTATGGTGTGCATTTATGAAGGCATTCGTGGAATACAATGTTGTCCTTGCGGACTTCCCCTTTCAGTATACCCATCGTACGTCCATTCACACTCATTGTCATTCTTGCAGGAACGACATCTTTATTTTTTTCACGGTCAGAATTATACAGTCTTTTACAAAGCTATGGGGTGTTTACGATGGGATTGTGGAAGTACCTGTTTAGCACACTTGGACATGGTCCAGGGGATGGTTTAAGGGAATGGGTCGGTTTGATATACGACTCCTGTTCACCCGAACAACTTGAACCAGGCGAGTTGTTCCAGAATATTCCGGACGAGGAAAATGCTCTTCTAAGAGCTTACGTGAATCCAAGTGATGTAGTTAGTCTTGCACTTCATCCACGGGTCGCATCCGCCCCCTCTACCCCAATGCGACTTGTTTCAATCAATTTGTCCGGCTGGATGGAATTTTATGCATGGATGAATCTTCCGTTTTCATCGCTCCTTGCTCTTCTTTTTCACTGGCCGCTTACAATTTATCATATCCTTAATAACTTTCTTCCAACCAAGGGTAATGCCTGTGTTTCATCTATGTAGGCCATTGAATTGCAGGTGATCAGGCGATTCTGCAGATATTGAAGAGAAAATTGCTGAGCATCCACCTGATTGGTGTGGAAACAGAAGTGGACTTGCTCCCTGTGTTCAAGGTAGTTTAACCCCCCTCACATTCGTTGTCGGAGGTCTAGGAGTTGGATTACCTGATATCCCATGCTATTGACGAGGTAGTTATCACCATGGTCGGTTTAAATATTTCTCCCTACGTGAATGGCACAAAGTGGCTTTTATCGCGCCGCATGTCTGCCACTGTTTGGCGCGGGACCTACCATCAGTTTGTTGAAGAGGCGGAGCTCTCTGGGGCATTTAGTCCGCCGGATTTAGTTATAGGTATTCCCTAGATGTTTCCTCACTGCACACGTTCAAAGGTTTCAATGTAGGCTTTGTTGCCTATCCCACATGGAAAAAGACTCTGGAAATCCTCAAGGTTAGTCGCCTATTTAACTTTTTCTACACTCAGGTTTTGAACGTGCCTGCCTACTTCACGGATTCGTGTCCGTACTCATGTATGTGGAACCTGGAGATCCTGCGCTCCGTGGAGCTATGGCCTAGGGTTGACACCTCTGACCCACATTCAGATCTGGCCCCCCTCGCTGTCAATCCCTTTCGGAGTCCCATTTTACTTCGAGCAGAAGGCACCCTCTGGTCTCGGTTCAGCAATGCATTCATCTTTTCAGCTCAGGCTACCCCGACTGCTGAGGCTGGGTTAGCAACTCTGCCATCTTCTGTAAAACTGTGATTCCTTCTCAGAAAAAGATACACCGTTATTTCTCAGTAGTTCTTTTGGTCAGCGTCACCTTGTTGAGAACGAACGGTAACAGAAAAAAAGGTAGTAAACGTTGTAAAGTATGCAAAACTTAGTAAGAGTGATTAATCACATCCGATGAGGTCGTTTTCCGACGTAAAGAGACTTGGGGGTGGTTTTGTGTGCCACTGAATCGAAACGCCTAGGCCTTTTAGGACTGGAGCCAAGGAGAACTCGGGAAACGGGCATCTATCCGAAGTCCGCTCTGCAAGGGGCTGATCGATTGTAATCAAGAAGGGTGCCTAAAGTAGATGAGGGAGTGGAGAAAGAATACGAGTTGTGGATGTGTGATGCTCGCTTTTAGAAGTATGGTTTAGCTGCGGCTGCCGGTGCAAATCCGAGGGAACCTTATAATTACATTGGGGACAAGGGCAAACTTTTGATCAAGGAGCATATTCTGCTTAATGAAAGTACACACCATAATGCTTTCCTTCCCTAAATACAATTTGAATGCAAGGTATGTAGTTATCTGCACCTCGAAGATAAAAAAACCCTTATGGTAGATTGCACCCGGTGCATAAAACAGAACGCAACCAATACCCCCCTATTCGGCCTCCATCGCTTCCACCAAAAATACTGTGAAAAACTTTCGCGCATCTGGAGGTGTAAATAGACTGTAAGTAGCGTAAGAATCGATATAAATCCGAAATAGAATAATTCCAGCCACTACGGTGAAGCGATTGATAAATTTCACAAACTTACAAAAACACAAACACCTTTCATGAACAAAGGAATAGAGTAATTTAATGCCACTTGGCAAAATAGTGGAGTAGGTGGTTTGCACCAGATGAATACACATTAACCGAGCAAATAGTAGACACGGGCAATGGACAAATAAGCTGATGCATTTTTTACCCTTAGATAATTTCATGGCAAAAATCTGATTAAAACCCCTTTGTTGGGTGTAGGTCTTCTTGAGTAGACTATCTAAAAGTGAAGACAGAAAAATAAACCTTGACCACCGCTCAAATTGCTTTACCTGATGACCAGAAATGGAACACATTGGGCCGGAAGATGGCACCATTCTTCAGATCGGGATCTGCAGAGATAAGTGACAGCTAGATCAGAGCAGCTTGTGTCAACGCATAAACACGAGACCGATTTTTTGAAGTCCACAACTGCCAAGGTGGAGGGGATTGACCAATTTTCATGAACACTTTGTCACTCGACACGATGAGGTGATGGCTGATGGTGTGATCAACGGGAATAAGACGTAACGCCTAATGCCTTCTCGAAATTTCCTTAACGTTTATGTCCCCACAATCAACCGTGACGTAGGCAATTTTTAATTGGGCATCCTGGGAAAGATTGCTTGGAAAAAACCCCCCTAGGAGATAACGTTCGACTCTTTTTCCTTATATTAACCAGACACTGATTTCATGCAAGACAGCAACACTGTCTCGACATTCATTTGATTACTCGCAAATATTTTATTTGGATTTTGATAGAGTACGAACTTGACTTACAAAATATGCATTCAAACCTCTGATCCAGGCGGATTATGGAAGGGCCGCAAAACTAATGAGAAGAGTCGTTTGCGTAAGAACACCCAACTCTTCATTAAAAGCAGTTTCTCCCTACGATGATGTAATTCTAACCTCTCAATAGCTTATTTTGACAAAAGTTTCCGTTTATCTGCAGCGTAAAGACAATAAGGCACATTGAAAGGGTAGAACTGGAGGCTCGACTTTGCACAATATGATGGCCATGAAATAAAAGCCGAAGAAGCCATCTGAATGCAGACAACTGCACACATCTTACGTTGACAGTCAGGTAGCAAAGCTTCCAACCAAGTACGAATGCCCCAAGTCGAAAAATATAAAACTAATGTATAGGGCGTGGTAGCGTTTAGCATGACTTTCAATTGATTCTGAGAAGTGAAGGAAAGTTAACGGTATGCTCGCAACTCAATCTAGCCCATGATAACAACTTGCGTTTCGACACAACATGAACTTCTAAAAATGTTGAAATGGAATGATTAAAGACATAACTTGTTCAGTTAACGACTAAATTTCATATAAGTACCTTTCACAAAGTTTGAATCACACATAAGAAGCCGCCATTAGAGAAAGAACGATCCTTTGGCTGTACGCATGAAATTCAATGGATAGCAATGAATAGCATCGTATTGTCGAACTACGTTGGTGCTGTCAATTCACAATGCGTAAGGCGACGAATAATTTGTGAATTCGCTCCATACTCCTGCTGACTAGAATGAACGAAGGCGATGCAAATTGAAAGCCCCGGAGAAAGCGGAGCTTCTATGAGATAACTTGCATAACTCGAGTAATCATAATGACAATAATCCTTGAGGAAACTAGTGCCACAATAACGCATTTAGGCCGGAAAAAAATCCGCAGTTCATCTGAGTAATTCATTCACAATGCAATGAACGACCCAAATGGGACAGAAGGAGAAAAGCCAACGTATGGCGCTCAAAGCGCGGAACGCAATGCGAACTGATGCGCGTTAACAAACCAACCTTCTGCTATTGCACAGCACGCCTATCTAAAATCGTATAGCTGCAAAGTGTAATAAAGTTTCAGGAAATAATGAGACCATTTGGGTTACCAGTAAAACAAGGCAAAACCCTCGTCACAATTGGGACTAACAATATAAGGTAAGCGTGAATGAGTCCAAGCACAAGTCGAACCATCAGCAATACAAGTGGCCAGATTTCAAAACGAAATGGACTGCCCAAAACTTCCAACAAAAGCCAATAAGAATCCAAGACTAATAAAAGTGCAACTACAATACCCGCTTAATTTCAAAATAATGATGGATCAAAAGTAGTTACAGAAAACAGTCGGAGAACGGCTGTCGATTTGGGTACATGAAGCCAGGTTTAGAAAGGATACTTTGATTACAAAAGTAGACCATTCAAAATCTCGCGTTAATCAGCGTTGTAAGGAGGCACGAAAATACAGACTGATCTGTCGGTTTAGGCGATGCTAACAGACGCAGAAGTCCAGAACCCAAAAATGCAAACTGGATATGTTTCCAAGCAAACTAACATTGCTGATCAGATTCAGTGACAACAGTAGTTCTAACAATAGGAAAACTAGGGGAAACTCATCTGTTGTACAAACTAACTCCAAGTCGTAATTATAAAACCGAGAAGACCAGAAAAGCAACCCCCAGTAAGATGTGCGTATTGCCAACAACGGAGTAATATTAAGAGAGCTCAAATTACAGACGCTAGCCTAAAATGAAGACAATCGACGAAGATAAGGTGACATTTGTGACCAATGCCCCTGAAAGTAGTACAAAGTTCGTGACGAAAAGTGTAGGCAAAAATGATAAGTTGTCGTCTCACAGACAATACCGCTTGCGCAATGTATTAATAAGGGAAGTTGAACCTTTTGAGCTGCTAAATGTTCATTTGTTATCAGCACTATAAACTCTTTCAACACGTCACTTCCGCCCTGTACTAATAAAGGGAAGAAGCAAGCACATACTTACATTTCATAAAACCAAGTGTAAAGCGTAAATAAGGCACCACCCAGAGGATACACATGACAGACAATAAAAAATGCAGTGACAAACACATGGAGGTGATAGAAGTAAGGAAAAGAAATCAGTACATTAGAAAGCAAACAACTCACAGGAGCATACACAATGGAGGGACTAACAGTATTGAGCCATGGAACTGTCGGAATATTACAAAAATACGATCAACACCATAAAATATGAAAGCCATCAATGGAATCCAGCAATAACGTTGCAATACAAACAGTCAGTTCCTCAACAGAAACACGAATGCACAAGTACAATGACAAAACATACTACATCAAAAACGCAAAACCAAGAGTCCTAACTCTTAACTACGTAACCATCAAAGGCGATCCTTTGAAGCAACCAAAAACGGTTTTGTCCATCCACTAAATACAACTCATTTCCAAATTAATTGAAAGGGTCTCGTTTTGGAAAATGGCATTTACATTCAGAGGGATTGACCAAAAAGGGTTACTGAAAACTTAAAATTTCCTAATTCCAAAGTCAAAAAGATGTTTACAATTTCAAAATTACTACAGAGCCTACGATATTTCAAAAAATTAACAAATCACATATGCATACTTACCTTTAAACACATTCCTCTCTTCAGCATCCTAATGTAGCGTACCGAGACTGCATGAATACGAAAGAAGACGCAATACTCGGACAGAATATGTATATTCGGCGCAGAGAAGGTGTCTGGGCTATTGGCATGGCCCAAATGGCCAGCCCACCCAGCGACATACGAAAGGGCCGGTCCAAGGTACAAAAGTGGCGCCCCACCAATACAAAGGGAAAAACGACCATCGTAGAGGTTGATTGGATAGGGGCATATTTATTGTCTAGCGTTAATGGCAATAGATACAACTGTAAGGAGACCTGAACACGGAACTGTTTACTCGTTTGGGAGATTTTGACCACTTCCCAATCGAGGTTTGAATCGACTGCCCGCGTCTTCGCTGAGGGGTAAATTTCAACAACATCGATATCACCAGCAGCTCCTGTCCCCTCTCTGCATCGAATAGATATTCTGCCCCAGTAACATGCCTTCTTCCATCCTTAAGTAAGTCTAGGGGTGTCACATCGGTTGGCAGCGGATAGCAAACCCCTTCCCAAAGCCGATCTATCCGGGTTTCTACTGCTGGGCGATAAATCCTAGCGGGGCGGAAGATGTACATATGCTGCGAATGGGAGAATCGGTGACGACTTCAAACAGAAGTGCTGCAAATGATGTCTACCTTTGGCAACTACCCCCATCCCGTGTTCTGCAGGAAAGGTACTAGCAAGGGAAGTGACACTAGCCGTGAACCAGCTAGAATAGTTCTGTTATAGAGCTGTCTACGGTAGTGCATGAAGAAGTTAACAAAGTAAACACACGACAGCTGCCCCACCACTGCACTGTCTGGACAGAACCCAGATGGGTATGCCTGGGCAGCACCGAAGTGAGAGCAAAGCGGCAAGGAGGAATGGACAGGCTACATTACCTGCACAGAGCTGTGTTAAATCCCGTCCTCCCCCACATGAAACAGCCTTTATCATCAGCGTTCTGGCATCTAGGCATGGACACGCGTGATTGTCGGCGCAATTTACTTTCCCAAACCCAGTTGCCAAACAGGACGGGACTCCACATCCAGCAGAATTGCTAAGAGGAACAAGTGGCGTTGCGGTCAAGTATTGCCTCGGTTGCACCGAAATTTGATGACTCATGAGGTTGGCACGAAGGTGCTTCCCTACAGCACCGATTACGCTGTGATGGCTAACGCGGGAGGTTAATTGAGGGGGGTGCCGGGTTCGACACTCAAAGGGGAAGGGGAGTGCTGCAACGCTTTAGCTGTTTAGTCTTGGTTTCGTTGAAGGGCCACCTTGTACTTCAGCCGCTGTATCTTCACCTTGTGGGCTTGCCCCTCTCCCATACCATCAGTTACAATGAGTGCCCCATGCCAACAGTATGCGTTTGGCCGGTGTTATTTCCTTCCTTGCCTTTAGGACAATCTTGGTCAGCATATGAGAAAAGTTTTGTTAGTGCTTTTGTAAAGTCTTCAATCGCTTATGCTAGCTATACCACTAGCCAAAGTTGAGCCCGTTTTATCTAAAAGTGGGCAATGAGCTAGCGCCTTTTGTAGTGCTCGTGATCGAAGATTTACTGCCTAGCCACAAGTCATTTACTGTGTACTGAAGCAAATACCTCGGTTTGCTTTTGACAAATTATTTTCGCAAATGTCAAACACGCATACTTTTTGCTGATTCTGCATTATTAGGCTTTAAAACCAAACTTGAACAATACTTCGTATTTGCCTTTGATGTCATCCTTCTTTCTTGTTGTCATTGCTTTTTTGGTGTTGATGTGGTGCTCCGAGTTACGTAGATAAGAGCTATGCGACTACTGATACGGTCCAAGTGCATGCCGCTAAGGGGAAGTACAAGTTGTGGAGACTTATTGCTATTAACACCTTCCGTGGGCAGGAAATTTCACGTATTGTTTGCCAAAACATGCATCTTTGCGCAATTAAAAGCCGACATATCAATGCACTGTAGGCTAGAAAATGATGCTTTCCTGGCGTAAATAAACAGCCAGTGTGCAAAAAACTCGGGATTTTGTATTGTACACTCAAAAATGTACACGGTTTAAGTTGCTAAGATATCTGCAAGTCGACGAAGACGCTTTTTCAAATTCAAACTCAATCTATGTAGTGCTGCGATGCTGGGATTCCACGATATCATAAATAGATTTACTCGACGCTCGACGTTTGAATGAAAAGCGAGATCGGGTTTCTCATTAAGGTATTATTCACGTGTTTGTCAAGTAGGAAGCATGATGTAAAGTCACAACTCAACCCCATTGCGGTGCAAAAAATTGACTTTGTGTTTGGAGTGAAGCATTGCGATTGCTTATATGAGAAATTGGTCCAATGGAAAGTGTCAGAAGCCTAACTATAAACGAATACCTGTTTGTTGTTCAGTTTTTCTATGCACAAAATGCGAAGCGAAATGAAAAGCAAGCGTTAAACGAGGGTCTAATCGAAGAGGCAAGATGTGGAATGGTGTGATATGGGGAAAAATTGGGTGATGCAAACGCCGAGACAGTTTGAGGGCGGGACGCAAATTCCGCCGATGAAATTTCATGGAGCTTTGCTGTGTAAGCAGGCCTGCATAACCCGGAAGTAAATTAATCTTACTCGGTAGACAACCGCCTCCCTACTTTGGCCTCAGTAGTACGTTAAAATAAAGGATACCTGTCAGCGCACCATCACCTCATTGGCTTCTCAATTGTATTCTTTAACTGTGCAATGTCAGTAGCAGGTACTTCCAATGCGTGTATAATATGAAATGAACATGAGGTTGCGGTGTCAGGTTCCACGAATGAAAGATGTTTCAAAGATGTTTTGATGCATTGCATAGTCTTAAAAGCTTTGTGATGGTGACGCTATCTATTGTAAGTTGAGGGGTTTGCTACAGGACAAAACGCGACTGCTCATAAAAATATTCCTCACTAGTTGTAAGAGCCAAATAGGCTTTGTCGTTAGCAATTGCAATGAGTATGACGAATATTCAGTTTCTACTTCAGTTTTTAAAGCCGACAAAGTCGGATTTCAGCAACTCAAACGAATTTATAGAACCAAGTAATTCTACCAAATGCATTACCAAAGGCAGTAGCAACAACTACTACTTTCGTCATCATATTTTCACCAAATACAGCTGTGGTTGCCTCAATTTACGATTATGACCACAACTATGCCAAATGCGTACAATAAGGGTTTGCCAAAGTTAGGCAATTTTAAAACTTCGGTCAAAAATTAGGAGAGTGCGGATATTTCACATTCCTCAATTGATTTTCTTAAGAAGTTATAGCCTGGCATATAAGAGTGACAAATCCTTTTGCTTTCAAAGCAGCGGTGATGCAATTTCGCGCCACTATTGTGAGGCCAGTTGACAACTGGACATTAGATAAGGTATCCCATAAGATTAGCGACGGTAACAAATGATACATCTTCAACTATCCCTTTCTCTGGTTAAGTGCAGTTTAAAATTTCTGTGATTCGTGCATCCTTCATGGCCGAGACCCTCCTAAATTTAAGTTAAGTGCCATCACCTTCCTTACACATGAGGCAAGACTATCTTTGAGGTCATGCGGTGCAGAGCCAACAAACACGGCTCCTGTTGGCGCAGCATCAACGTGGCAACGCTTGTCAGTTGAAACCGTGGTGTGCAAACCTCATTCATTCCACGTTTTCGAGCCAACTTGGGGAGTGTGTAAAGGTAGATAGACTCACATCTAATTTGGAACCTTAACTGCACGATTAAGTTTATGCACACTTTGTGCACACTCTATACACAGTAACCGTGTGCACAGTGCGCATGACAGCTTGACGACAAAATCGCTCCTACCCTCAATTTCATGATCACTTAGACGGAACTGTGTGTGTGGGCATGAGCTCTCCTCAATGCTGTCATGAGACCACATCACGTGTGGTTGGAAATCTACGAAGCGTATTGACAACACAAAAGTACGCCCTCCCCTCCCCTCCCATAGGTATTGCTCAACTCATCAAAACGACGTTACCTTTTTCTTACCAATTTGTTCTACTTGCTCTCTCTGACGTGACTCTCCAGTTGCACAAAAATGGCCGAATAATTAGCTGTTCGGTGCGCCCCACGATGTACATCAAACTAGTGAATTGTATATCATTGCAATAATCGCCAACTTTCTCCATATTTGCACTTATTTACGCCATCGTCGCATAGTTGTGCTAACACTCCTCCTCCGTGACCTCACGATGATTGCCCGGAATGTAGCAGGACACACCCACACGACTTTCAACTTCAGCCGTGGAGTCATGATCCGTACTTTCTACCGTTCGAGTCTCCGTGAAGCGTCTTTCTTGAAAAATCATTTCAATGGCTATATTCGTAGACGAGTTTGGTGTCGAATAGGTAGCTCCTTCTCCCTCCTTGCCTGTAAGTGTCGTCCGACTGTTCAGTTTGCCTTGAAAGATGCCCAGTTTCAGGCAGAGCAAAATATTTTAAATGAGCGTCGCTTAAAGCAATCCACCCATCTGACCGAAACGATTTGTGAACTAATTTCGTGTTGGCGGTGCCTACACCCTTCGTGTCCCTAGGAGATTAAGGCAACAATGCACAATGCACAACATTTCGGTAACTGCGATCAAAGACCAACATGTGGATAGATAGACAGATAAACCTTAAATAAAGCAAAACTCCCGACTCATGAAGCATAAACCATCGAATTTTATGGAGCATTACATGTAACTTCTACATAGTCATTGTTTTGTGAGCACGATTGACTGGGAAAGGCAACTTCGCTTTTAAAGTATGCGATTTAGTCTGAAATCAATGCAACACGGGTATCTCGAGGCGCCAGTAAAATGTTTGGTGGGTAATTAGAGTAATTTTTACACACTGAGGCGATGAATGGATTGTGTAGTTGGTTGTTTTTTGTTGGCGAATATGATCTTGAAAACAAGTCGTGCAGTAGAATCGGGTTACAACTGAAGTAAGCAACGAATGCGTTCACCTACTAATTTCAATGCACACGAATAAATAAGCGACAAGTTGTGACTTGATTAGTACTTCACAAAATGAGTGCACAAATTCAAGCGAAATGGGAAGGCCAAGAACATAAAATGGATGAGTTGCAGGCCTAAATGCAAATGTGTTTTCAACATTCTTCCTCCTTTCTTGTTGTTGTTGCGATATAAGCTGAATCATGCTACTGCATCGGAACCGCTACGTGCCACCCAGACTTAATGCTGTCCGACGATCTACGACATGTTTAAAACAACAATAATAATAGATATCTAACATAGATGTATAGGCATCACTTTGCCAGCCTTTGTTTCTTAAGTACTCGCTCCCATATATTGCTGTTCTACCAGTCATCTAAATAACAATAATAATAATTACAATTTTGAGCGTGTTTCGTTTGTGGCGTTAATTAATCCCACAAATGTGCTCATCATTTGGGCGCCATCATTGTTCTCAATTGAAGGTGTGGATCTCTTTTATTTGCAAGAAATATTTACTTTCTTTGGCTTTTTTGACCTGAAGTTTTTGCGTCTGCACGTTTACTTTTTTTCCCATCTTCTGCTGTGATTACTTTGCCTATTTTGCGCACCGCGGCTTCTCCATTCCCTCAATGCACACTATCATAGTATGCCTTTGACAGGCGCTGATGTGAGACAGTCACTATCAAACATTCTTATTTTTCTCAAACCCTTTTGATTTGACCACCTATATGCGTTATGAGTATTTATTACCCTATCAGAGCCAATAAATATTCCTTTTTTATTTCCACCTTATCTAATTTATTTCGTTGATGCAGAATTGAACCGCTGACACACATGATGACATGCTGTACACTGACAGTGACAGGAATACCAACTAACCACAACGTCTTCCTAACTGGGTAATGCACCAGACCTTACATTCTCTAATTTTTTTATAGGAATGTGCATTGAACGTTGAGCTTGTTTTTACGACCTCATGTTTGCATCAAGCACACTAATGACCTTTGTGCAGCTGTCTCGTATCACGTTTGTAAACGCTATGCTGTCTAGCTGGGTGTAGGTTTGTGGTAAAATCATCGTGAAGGCCACTACCCGTTAAACCTTAACAGCATGCATGATGAAATAGAGATCCTCTTTGACAATGTTTGAATTAGGTGTTACTAAAAAACTACAATGCAGAGAGATTTCAAAAATGATTTCGGTATTACTTTGTTGTTTAAAATTAACTACGACGTCCAGCTTAACCAGTTGAATAAAGTGAAGATGGATTTTCGATTAATTCATGGGCTAAGATTGGGTGGTATGGACAGAAAGCTTCGGCTGACTACTACATCCTCTAGCCAAAACACTGACCAATTGTTTTCAAGATGTCGTCCCCCTTTATCCGACATCTTTACTAATGTTACCGTTGAAAGTGTTACGGTGTACATTTTTTCACCACCTCATGTTTGAAGCACAATAAAGCGTGCATATCATAACCAATGGTAGGATTAACGGTCCATTCATTTAAATATGCTTAATAGCATTAGGTTGGATGTGTGTCCACAAGTATCTTCACTTTAGTCCGCGAGCATTTGCGAAAATGGACACCAGGCATAACGTCTCCTTCGAGTCTGAAAGTAGACACTATGCTGCCTTGTATCTGTCTCAAGGCCACGCACAAAGCGGTGGAAGTGAGGTGTGACGGCCTCCATTTGAATCTCAAGAAACCACGACTTTGATTATTCGCATTTTGCCATTTTTCAATATTTGCTGGTTTGTGCGAGTATTTGTGGCTTTTGCATCTTCACATCAATGCAAATGGATTGTAAATAGCTTAAAATAATGTTGCACAATTTCTCGATGAATCCTCAAATGAACTAGTGATAGAAACTTTATCCTACACAGCTGCGTTGTATCACGTGAATTTCACCAGCAGCCTACATGGCCAGGTTCGTCTGTTGTGTCAGTATGAAATGTTAGTCAGGATCCATTGTGATCGCTGAATTTGTATGACAAGTGTGTAAACCCTTTATTCAAAATACCTCAGAATAAGTACTCTATAAATGGATTCTATCGGCATTTGAGTTATTTGTTCCCTAACGAACTCTTGCATTAAAACACGTTTATAGTAAACTTACGATGGCCAGTAGAAACTAATAATTCAAATGTCCAAGTTTTTCCTTAGAGACCAGAATATCAAAGCAACCACTTGATTAGCCTCCTTTTTCACAAAACTAAACTTTATGGTGTAGTATTAAATACGCTTGTATATAACTTCAGCTTCAGGTTTGAATAGGGTTAGCATTTGTAATAGAGCCAAGCTCTAAACTGCTGACTGCAACATGTGGATTCTTCTCGATAATTTTTCAACTTAACAACAAATCCTAAGCTTGTTTCAGTGCATGATGCCCCTCTTATTAAAATTTCATATGTTCTGGACTAGCCCATCATTCACTTCATGCTTGTAATCCAAACGAACATGGTTTATCAAAAAAACACTTGGCTTATTCTTTAAGACATAGTTAATCATGCGTCAATTTCTGCAGTCAAAGCTAAATGCGCATAAATTTGCATAACAATTTTAATGCATAACAGGTAGAGTGCGATTAGTCATGACCTCTAAGAATCCAACGTCTCATTGGTCGATCGCTTTATCCACCCACTCCAAGGTAAGAACATATATTGGAATCACAAAAGAACACTTCATGGCTGAGGTAATTTTGCGTGACTAAAGGCGTAAAAATGGCATATTTTTCTCATTTACACTTACCGTTTTTATTCTGTAAGACTTGTATGCTCTATGGAATATCAATTTTCATGCAGTTCTATCTAAGGTCTCGATCATTTTATCTTTCATTGTGTTTGAAGCATTAAAAGAGTAGTCAACCTTGTAATAAGCGCCACATCACAACTGACTGTATTTTATAATGGGTTATAGGCAATGATGATTTATTAATGACTTGCCAAATATCTTACTATAGGTCTCCTTTGTAATACTGAATGATTTTTTTATCTTATTACGTGATAAAGAGTTTCTACCCTCTCGTCTCTGATTGCGAATAAGCTAACTGAACCGTATTTATGCAGGCATAATTACTCACCTGATTGTATTGTAATTTAAAAGCTTCAATAATAATTTCCCGTATCGTCACTATGTTTAGCTTCTCTTTAGAAAATTTGTTTCAGATACTTTTACATTTCTGAATGTTGGTTTGCCTTTCTTTGTAGCAGTATGCTTCCGTTTGCAGTGCAACAGACAGTAGTAACAGGAATTCTGTTGACCTGCAACGTGGTTCTCTTTGGATCACTGTGGTACTACGGGCCTTTCCGACGCATTCCCCTTTGCAAGGACGTAAAAATTTTGGAGGCTCAAAGTATCCCACCACCAGAGGCGTTCTTCGTAAAGCCGGCCTACACTCCGGGCCTCCTTCCTAACCTTACCCAGATTCCCTGGCCTCTACCTGACTATGCACCCTCCCCTAATCCTAACAGTCTCTATCGGTCCAAATTCTTCGAACCCAGAATGACAGCTACTCAGCGTGGCATGCTTTTGAAGTTCATAACCCTCTTTGCGGAAATAATGCGGAAGAGTAATTTGGAGGATAAGTGGTTCATTAGCTCAGGCACTCTTCTCGGATCCCTCCGACACCACGGCTTTATTCCTTGGGATGATGAAGCCGATGTACTTGTGGACATCAAGTACAGAGAATTTATTCAAGACAGTATTAAAAAGTACAGCAATAAAGGATACCTTATTGCTCCAAGCGGATATCGAGACAAACTCTATATGTCAATTCTGCCAGCAAGTATGAATGATGTGGATGCAGAGGGCTCGAGGGAGATCCCGAGAAAAAACTATGGTTGGCCCTACCTCGATATTTGCTACTACAAAATCGATGGTGAATACCTCTTTGAATTGGAGAAATATAACCTCCAGCGATATGTGTACCATGTGGAGGATATTTTCCCGCTGATGTACCGCCCCTTTGGTGAGATGTGGCTTCCAGCGCCCTTTAAAGCGGTCAAACTGCTCATGGATATGTATTCCCAGAATGTTGACTGTATTTACAACGGCTACTCGCATCTGGCCGAGTGGAGGCGACGTCGTGCTATTGCCTCCTGCGACACACTGACCAATCGCTACGCCTTTGTGAGACGCTGTCCGGTGCGGATTGCCGCCATAAACAGTGCTAGTCAAGATCTGGCATTCGTAGTGGAGCAGATGATCAACCGTACTGATAATGGCAGCTACAGTGTTATCCACGAAATCACCACGCTCGTCCACTCAACCGAGCGCTTTTCGCATTTCGATCCCTTGACTGTCTGAGGAACTAACAAGTGGTGTAAGTTCCTGTTCACAAATCTACCTTGTGATCTTTACACAATCAAGCAACTCTTTGTATCAAGCCCCCAACACCCATTTTCAGTTTTGAATGGGTGCTCAGAAGCCTACGATTTTTAAAAAAGAAAATTTTTATCTCTAAACCAGTGGCACTTTAATCATAAGCTGGATTCGCCCTAAGAAGCAAGCCCTAAAATCCCAAACATCAAACCTCTAGTTCAATTCTTGTGCGCACAGGCAGACAATGCATAGAAAAATAGGTCTGAAAATGTGTTGATAACTCGTTACTGGGTGCGAACAACAAAACAATGGTAGTTCTTGAACAACATTTAGACATGCAATTTTTGAAAATCTTGATTTCACATATTCATACATTTCATTAGAGTTTGTATTCCTTGCATAGTTAAACCATTCCAGACATAACCGATGTGAATAGCGACTTTTATTATGGCTTACCGAACTCTACATTGCTCTCTCATGGCTTTAGTAACCCCCGATGGTGGCATACTTAGTTAATTAAAATAACCTATTTACCGACGTCTCCGACTCAAAACCCTTTGTGAGAATAAGCCAAGCTCTAAAACATCAGAAAGACGGGTAAAGTTACAATAAAATCTATAATTTTTGGCACAAGAAGCACTCTTAAATTATGCTAAATTGGAATGCTGTAAATGGGTTTGAATTCATACATACATAAACGATGAATAGCCTAAATTATTGCTTCATCGGCGTACAATCTCAGGTTCCCAGATTAATTGGTTACCTTATATGTTGGTAGAGTGGAATATTGTGGAGTTAGCAGCATTTGAGAGATCTGTGCCAAAGTAGTAACAGTGAATCACACAAATATGGGCGGGATGGAAATTAAAGAAGCCAAGCCGTTTTGCTGGAGATGCGAAAGCTAGCGCCCGGAGGTTTGCTGAGCGGTGCTGAGTATGGTAATAATCTCAAGAGTAGCGTTTCTATTTTCAAATACTAGGATTTTCTATAAATTCCTTTTCTCAATTTTCTTAAAACACTATACGGTTAGCACCCTCGGTGAGTTTTCCTGATCGGCCAATAATGTAGTTGCACCTAAAATATGCTAACATTCGCGATAGGGTCATACCCAGAGAATTACCAGACTAAAACCACTCTAATCTCAAGCGCACTCCACCAGTCAGAGAGCCGTCACGTACGTACACTCCGCAGGTCATGCTTACTCATACGCATCCGCAAAAAGAGACATCTGCATGGGAGGATTTGCCTCTTGATTAATGTGATCGGGAACTCAACGAGATCCGTGCTCACCCACAAAAGCACCACTTCATAACAAACGGAGCCACTGTCGACATCTGCCTTTCAATGAGGAATACTGCGGTAAGACCAAGACACGAAACATGAGCATAACAAAATGTGAGGCCAGCTCCAGCTCTGTCATCCAAATGAAGAACGTCAACATGTGTAAACTTTTAGAGTTATTGTCAAATGACTAAACTAAAGATTGCTCCAAGCTCAGATCGAAAATATTTTCCCACGAAGTATCGCCGCAACGACACAGGGGGCTCCAAACTAATATCAACAATATATATCAATAGATATATTGATATTATAACTGAAAAAGGCGGTTCAAAATATTTAAATATGTCGTAGATGGTCGGATAGCACTAGTTTAAAGTGCCTGGTGTCCATTTTCGCAAATGCTCGCGGACTAAAGTGAAGATACTTGTGGACACACATCCAACCTAATGCTATTAAGCATATTTAAATGAATGGACCGTTAATCCTACCATTGGTTATGATATGCACGCTTTATTGTGCTTCAAACATGAGGTGGTGAAAAAATGTACACCGTAACACTTTCAACGGTAACATTAGTAAAGATGTCGGATAAAGGGGGACGACATCTTGAAAACAATTGGTCAGTGTTTTGGCTAGAGGATGTAGTAGTCAGCCGAAGCTTTCTGTCCATACCACCCAATCTTAGCCCATGAATTAATCGAAAATCCATCTTCACTTTATTCAACTGGTTAAGCTGGACGTCGTAGTTAATTTTAAACAACAAAGTAATACCGAAATCATTTTTGAAATCTCTCTGCATTGTAGTTTTTTAGTAACACCTAATTCAAACATTGTCAAAGAGGATCTCTATTTCATCATGCATGCTGTTAAGGTTTAACGGGTAGTGGCCTTCACGATGATTTTACCACAAACCTACACCCAGCTAGACAGCATAGCGTTTACAAACGTGATACGAGACAGCTGCACAAAGGTCATTAGTGTGCTTGATGCAAACATGAGGTCGTAAAAACAAGCTCAACGTTCAATGCACATTCCTATAAAAAAATTAGAGAATGTAAGGTCTGGTGCATTACCCAGTTAGGAAGACGTTGTGGTTAGTTGGTATTCCTGTCACTGTCAGTGTACAGCATGTCATCATGTGTGTCAGCGGTTCAATTCTGCATCAACGAAATAAATTAGATAAGGTGGAAATAAAAAAGGAATATTTATTGGCTCTGATAGGGTAATAAATACTCATAACGCATATAGGTGGTCAAATCAAAAGGGTTTGAGAAAAATAAGAATGTTTGATAGTGACTGTCTCACATCAGCGCCTGTCAAAGGCATACTATGATAGTGTGCATTGAGGGAATGGAGAAGCCGCGGTGCGCAAAATAGGCAAAGTAATCACAGCAGAAGATGGGAAAAAAAGTAAACGTGCAGACGCAAAAACTTCAGGTCAAAAAAGCCAAAGAAAGTAAATATTTCTTGCAAATAAAAGAGATCCACACCTTCAATTGAGAACAATGATGGCGCCCAAATGATGAGCACATTTGTGGGATTAATTAACGCCACAAACGAAACACGCTCAAAATTGTAATTATTATTATTGTTATTTAGATGACTGGTAGAACAGCAATATATGGGAGCGAGTACTTAAGAAACAAAGGCTGGCAAAGTGATGCCTATACATCTATGTTAGATATCTATTATTATTGTTGTTTTAAACATGTCGTAGATCGTCGGACAGCATTAAGTCTGGGTGGCACGTAGCGGTTCCGATGCAGTAGCATGATTCAGCTTATATCGCAACAACAACAAGAAAGGAGGAAGAATGTTGAAAACACATTTGCATTTAGGCCTGCAACTCATCCATTTTATGTTCTTGGCCTTCCCATTTCGCTTGAATTTGTGCACTCATTTTGTGAAGTACTAATCAAGTCACAACTTGTCGCTTATTTATTCGTGTGCATTGAAATTAGTAGGTGAACGCATTCGTTGCTTACTTCAGTTGTAACCCGATTCTACTGCACGACTTGTTTTCAAGATCATATTCGCCAACAAAAAACAACCAACTACACAATCCATTCATCGCCTCAGTGTGTAAAAATTACTCTAATTACCCACCAAACATTTTACTGGCGCCTCGAGATACCCGTGTTGCATTGATTTCAGACTAAATCGCATACTTTAAAAGCGAAGTTGCCTTTCCCAGTCAATCGTGCTCACAAAACAATGACTATGTAGAAGTTACATGTAATGCTCCATAAAATTCGATGGTTTATGCTTCATGAGTCGGGAGTTTTGCTTTATTTAAGGTTTATCTGTCTATCTATCCACATGTTGGTCTTTGATCGCAGTTACCGAAATGTTGTGCATTGTGCATTGTTGCCTTAATCTCCTAGGGACACGAAGGGTGTAGGCACCGCCAACACGAAATTAGTTCACAAATCGTTTCGGTCAGATGGGTGGATTGCTTTAAGCGACGCTCATTTAAAATATTTTGCTCTGCCTGAAACTGGGCATCTTTCAAGGCAAACTGAACAGTCGGACGACACTTACAGGCAAGGAGGGAGAAGGAGCTACCTATTCGACACCAAACTCGTCTACGAATATAGCCATTGAAATGATTTTTCAAGAAAGACGCTTCACGGAGACTCGAACGGTAGAAAGTACGGATCATGACTCCACGGCTGAAGTTGAAAGTCGTGTGGGTGTGTCCTGCTACATTCCGGGCAATCATCGTGAGGTCACGGAGGAGGAGTGTTAGCACAACTATGCGACGATGGCGTAAATAAGTGCAAATATGGAGAAAGTTGGCGATTATTGCAATGATATACAATTCACTAGTTTGATGTACATCGTGGGGCGCACCGAACAGCTAATTATTCGGCCATTTTTGTGCAACTGGAGAGTCACGTCAGAGAGAGCAAGTAGAACAAATTGGTAAGAAAAAGGTAACGTCGTTTTGATGAGTTGAGCAATACCTATGGGAGGGGAGGGGAGGGCGTACTTTTGTGTTGTCAATACGCTTCGTAGATTTCCAACCACACGTGATGTGGTCTCATGACAGCATTGAGGAGAGCTCATGCCCACACACACAGTTCCGTCTAAGTGATCATGAAATTGAGGGTAGGAGCGATTTTGTCGTCAAGCTGTCATGCGCACTGTGCACACGGTTACTGTGTATAGAGTGTGCACAAAGTGTGCATAAACTTAATCGTGCAGTTAAGGTTCCAAATTAGATGTGAGTCTATCTACCTTTACACACTCCCCAAGTTGGCTCGAAAACGTGGAATGAATGAGGTTTGCACACCACGGTTTCAACTGACAAGCGTTGCCACGTTGATGCTGCGCCAACAGGAGCCGTGTTTGTTGGCTCTGCACCGCATGACCTCAAAGATAGTCTTGCCTCATGTGTAAGGAAGGTGATGGCACTTAACTTAAATTTAGGAGGGTCTCGGCCATGAAGGATGCACGAATCACAGAAATTTTAAACTGCACTTAACCAGAGAAAGGGATAGTTGAAGATGTATCATTTGTTACCGTCGCTAATCTTATGGGATACCTTATCTAATGTCCAGTTGTCAACTGGCCTCACAATAGTGGCGCGAAATTGCATCACCGCTGCTTTGAAAGCAAAAGGATTTGTCACTCTTATATGCCAGGCTATAACTTCTTAAGAAAATCAATTGAGGAATGTGAAATATCCGCACTCTCCTAATTTTTGACCGAAGTTTTAAAATTGCCTAACTTTGGCAAACCCTTATTGTACGCATTTGGCATAGTTGTGGTCATAATCGTAAATTGAGGCAACCACAGCTGTATTTGGTGAAAATATGATGACGAAAGTAGTAGTTGTTGCTACTGCCTTTGGTAATGCATTTGGTAGAATTACTTGGTTCTATAAATTCGTTTGAGTTGCTGAAATCCGACTTTGTCGGCTTTAAAAACTGAAGTAGAAACTGAATATTCGTCATACTCATTGCAATTGCTAACGACAAAGCCTATTTGGCTCTTACAACTAGTGAGGAATATTTTTATGAGCAGTCGCGTTTTGTCCTGTAGCAAACCCCTCAACTTACAATAGATAGCGTCACCATCACAAAGCTTTTAAGACTATGCAATGCATCAAAACATCTTTGAAACATCTTTCATTCGTGGAACCTGACACCGCAACCTCATGTTCATTTCATATTATACACGCATTGGAAGTACCTGCTACTGACATTGCACAGTTAAAGAATACAATTGAGAAGCCAATGAGGTGATGGTGCGCTGACAGGTATCCTTTATTTTAACGTACTACTGAGGCCAAAGTAGGGAGGCGGTTGTCTACCGAGTAAGATTAATTTACTTCCGGGTTATGCAGGCCTGCTTACACAGCAAAGCTCCATGAAATTTCATCGGCGGAATTTGCGTCCCGCCCTCAAACTGTCTCGGCGTTTGCATCACCCAATTTTTCCCCATATCACACCATTCCACATCTTGCCTCTTCGATTAGACCCTCGTTTAACGCTTGCTTTTCATTTCGCTTCGCATTTTGTGCATAGAAAAACTGAACAACAAACAGGTATTCGTTTATAGTTAGGCTTCTGACACTTTCCATTGGACCAATTTCTCATATAAGCAATCGCAATGCTTCACTCCAAACACAAAGTCAATTTTTTGCACCGCAATGGGGTTGAGTTGTGACTTTACATCATGCTTCCTACTTGACAAACACGTGAATAATACCTTAATGAGAAACCCGATCTCGCTTTTCATTCAAACGTCGAGCGTCGAGTAAATCTATTTATGATATCGTGGAATCCCAGCATCGCAGCACTACATAGATTGAGTTTGAATTTGAAAAAGCGTCTTCGTCGACTTGCAGATATCTTAGCAACTTAAACCGTGTACATTTTTGAGTGTACAATACAAAATCCCGAGTTTTTTGCACACTGGCTGTTTATTTACGCCAGGAAAGCATCATTTTCTAGCCTACAGTGCATTGATATGTCGGCTTTTAATTGCGCAAAGATGCATGTTTTGGCAAACAATACGTGAAATTTCCTGCCCACGGAAGGTGTTAATAGCAATAAGTCTCCACAACTTGTACTTCCCCTTAGCGGCATGCACTTGGACCGTATCAGTAGTCGCATAGCTCTTATCTACGTAACTCGGAGCACCACATCAACACCAAAAAAGCAATGACAACAAGAAAGAAGGATGACATCAAAGGCAAATACGAAGTATTGTTCAAGTTTGGTTTTAAAGCCTAATAATGCAGAATCAGCAAAAAGTATGCGTGTTTGACATTTGCGAAATAATTTGTCAAAAGCAAACCGAGGTATTCGTTTCAGTACACAGTAAATGACTTGTGGCTAGGCAGTAAATCTTCGATCACGAGCACTACAAAAGGCGCTAGCTCATTGCCCACTTTTAGATAAAACGGGCTCAACTTTGGCTAGTGGTATAGCTAGCATAAGCGATTGAAGACTTTACAAAAGCACTAACAAAACTTTTCTCATATGCTGACCAAGATTGTCCTAAAGGCAAGGAAGGAAATAACACCGGCCAAACGCATACTGTTGGCATGGGGCACTCATTGTAACTGATGGTATGGGAGAGGGGCAAGCCCACAAGGTGAAGATACAGCGGCTGAAGTACAAGGTGGCCCTTCAACGAAACCAAGACTAAACAGCTAAAGCGTTGCAGCACTCCCCTTCCCCTTTGAGTGTCGAACCCGGCACCCCCCTCAATTAACCTCCCGCGTTAGCCATCACAGCGTAATCGGTGCTGTAGGGAAGCACCTTCGTGCCAACCTCATGAGTCATCAAATTTCGGTGCAACCGAGGCAATACTTGACCGCAACGCCACTTGTTCCTCTTAGCAATTCTGCTGGATGTGGAGTCCCGTCCTGTTTGGCAACTGGGTTTGGGAAAGTAAATTGCGCCGACAATCACGCGTGTCCATGCCTAGATGCCAGAACGCTGATGATAAAGGCTGTTTCATGTGGGGGAGGACGGGATTTAACACAGCTCTGTGCAGGTAATGTAGCCTGTCCATTCCTCCTTGCCGCTTTGCTCTCACTTCGGTGCTGCCCAGGCATACCCATCTGGGTTCTGTCCAGACAGTGCAGTGGTGGGGCAGCTGTCGTGTGTTTACTTTGTTAACTTCTTCATGCACTACCGTAGACAGCTCTATAACAGAACTATTCTAGCTGGTTCACGGCTAGTGTCACTTCCCTTGCTAGTACCTTTCCTGCAGAACACGGGATGGGGGTAGTTGCCAAAGGTAGACATCATTTGCAGCACTTCTGTTTGAAGTCGTCACCGATTCTCCCATTCGCAGCATATGTACATCTTCCGCCCCGCTAGGATTTATCGCCCAGCAGTAGAAACCCGGATAGATCGGCTTTGGGAAGGGGTTTGCTATCCGCTGCCAACCGATGTGACACCCCTAGACTTACTTAAGGATGGAAGAAGGCATGTTACTGGGGCAGAATATCTATTCGATGCAGAGAGGGGACAGGAGCTGCTGGTGATATCGATGTTGTTGAAATTTACCCCTCAGCGAAGACGCGGGCAGTCGATTCAAACCTCGATTGGGAAGTGGTCAAAATCTCCCAAACGAGTAAACAGTTCCGTGTTCAGGTCTCCTTACAGTTGTATCTATTGCCATTAACGCTAGACAATAAATATGCCCCTATCCAATCAACCTCTACGATGGTCGTTTTTCCCTTTGTATTGGTGGGGCGCCACTTTTGTACCTTGGACCGGCCCTTTCGTATGTCGCTGGGTGGGCTGGCCATTTGGGCCATGCCAATAGCCCAGACACCTTCTCTGCGCCGAATATACATATTCTGTCCGAGTATTGCGTCTTCTTTCGTATTCATGCAGTCTCGGTACGCTACATTAGGATGCTGAAGAGAGGAATGTGTTTAAAGGTAAGTATGCATATGTGATTTGTTAATTTTTTGAAATATCGTAGGCTCTGTAGTAATTTTGAAATTGTAAACATCTTTTTGACTTTGGAATTAGGAAATTTTAAGTTTTCAGTAACCCTTTTTGGTCAATCCCTCTGAATGTAAATGCCATTTTCCAAAACGAGACCCTTTCAATTAATTTGGAAATGAGTTGTATTTAGTGGATGGACAAAACCGTTTTTGGTTGCTTCAAAGGATCGCCTTTGATGGTTACGTAGTTAAGAGTTAGGACTCTTGGTTTTGCGTTTTTGATGTAGTATGTTTTGTCATTGTACTTGTGCATTCGTGTTTCTGTTGAGGAACTGACTGTTTGTATTGCAACGTTATTGCTGGATTCCATTGATGGCTTTCATATTTTATGGTGTTGATCGTATTTTTGTAATATTCCGACAGTTCCATGGCTCAATACTGTTAGTCCCTCCATTGTGTATGCTCCTGTGAGTTGTTTGCTTTCTAATGTACTGATTTCTTTTCCTTACTTCTATCACCTCCATGTGTTTGTCACTGCATTTTTTATTGTCTGTCATGTGTATCCTCTGGGTGGTGCCTTATTTACGCTTTACACTTGGTTTTATGAAATGTAAGTATGTGCTTGCTTCTTCCCTTTATTAGTACAGGGCGGAAGTGACGTGTTGAAAGAGTTTATAGTGCTGATAACAAATGAACATTTAGCAGCTCAAAAGGTTCAACTTCCCTTATTAATACATTGCGCAAGCGGTATTGTCTGTGAGACGACAACTTATCATTTTTGCCTACACTTTTCGTCACGAACTTTGTACTACTTTCAGGGGCATTGGTCACAAATGTCACCTTATCTTCGTCGATTGTCTTCATTTTAGGCTAGCGTCTGTAATTTGAGCTCTCTTAATATTACTCCGTTGTTGGCAATACGCACATCTTACTGGGGGTTGCTTTTCTGGTCTTCTCGGTTTTATAATTACGACTTGGAGTTAGTTTGTACAACAGATGAGTTTCCCCTAGTTTTCCTATTGTTAGAACTACTGTTGTCACTGAATCTGATCAGCAATGTTAGTTTGCTTGGAAACATATCCAGTTTGCATTTTTGGGTTCTGGACTTCTGCGTCTGTTAGCATCGCCTAAACCGACAGATCAGTCTGTATTTTCGTGCCTCCTTACAACGCTGATTAACGCGAGATTTTGAATGGTCTACTTTTGTAATCAAAGTATCCTTTCTAAACCTGGCTTCATGTACCCAAATCGACAGCCGTTCTCCGACTGTTTTCTGTAACTACTTTTGATCCATCATTATTTTGAAATTAAGCGGGTATTGTAGTTGCACTTTTATTAGTCTTGGATTCTTATTGGCTTTTGTTGGAAGTTTTGGGCAGTCCATTTCGTTTTGAAATCTGGCCACTTGTATTGCTGATGGTTCGACTTGTGCTTGGACTCATTCACGCTTACCTTATATTGTTAGTCCCAATTGTGACGAGGGTTTTGCCTTGTTTTACTGGTAACCCAAATGGTCTCATTATTTCCTGAAACTTTATTACACTTTGCAGCTATACGATTTTAGATAGGCGTGCTGTGCAATAGCAGAAGGTTGGTTTGTTAACGCGCATCAGTTCGCATTGCGTTCCGCGCTTTGAGCGCCATACGTTGGCTTTTCTCCTTCTGTCCCATTTGGGTCGTTCATTGCATTGTGAATGAATTACTCAGATGAACTGCGGATTTTTTTCCGGCCTAAATGCGTTATTGTGGCACTAGTTTCCTCAAGGATTATTGTCATTATGATTACTCGAGTTATGCAAGTTATCTCATAGAAGCTCCGCTTTCTCCGGGGCTTTCAATTTGCATCGCCTTCGTTCATTCTAGTCAGCAGGAGTATGGAGCGAATTCACAAATTATTCGTCGCCTTACGCATTGTGAATTGACAGCACCAACGTAGTTCGACAATACGATGCTATTCATTGCTATCCATTGAATTTCATGCGTACAGCCAAAGGATCGTTCTTTCTCTAATGGCGGCTTCTTATGTGTGATTCAAACTTTGTGAAAGGTACTTATATGAAATTTAGTCGTTAACTGAACAAGTTATGTCTTTAATCATTCCATTTCAACATTTTTAGAAGTTCATGTTGTGTCGAAACGCAAGTTGTTATCATGGGCTAGATTGAGTTGCGAGCATACCGTTAACTTTCCTTCACTTCTCAGAATCAATTGAAAGTCATGCTAAACGCTACCACGCCCTATACATTAGTTTTATATTTTTCGACTTGGGGCATTCGTACTTGGTTGGAAGCTTTGCTACCTGACTGTCAACGTAAGATGTGTGCAGTTGTCTGCATTCAGATGGCTTCTTCGGCTTTTATTTCATGGCCATCATATTGTGCAAAGTCGAGCCTCCAGTTCTACCCTTTCATGTGCCTTATTGTCTTTACGCTGCAGATAAACGGAAACTTTTGTCAAAATAAGCTATTGAGAGGTTAGAATTACATCATCGTAGGGAGAAACTGCTTTTAATGAAGAGTTGGGTGTTCTTACGCAAACGACTCTTCTCATTAGTTTTGCGGCCCTTCCATAATCCGCCTGGATCAGAGGTTTGAATGCATATTTTGTAAGTCAAGTTCGTACTCTATCAAAATCCAAATAAAATATTTGCGAGTAATCAAATGAATGTCGAGACAGTGTTGCTGTCTTGCATGAAATCAGTGTCTGGTTAATATAAGGAAAAAGAGTCGAACGTTATCTCCTAGGGGGGTTTTTTCCAAGCAATCTTTCCCAGGATGCCCAATTAAAAATTGCCTACGTCACGGTTGATTGTGGGGACATAAACGTTAAGGAAATTTCGAGAAGGCATTAGGCGTTACGTCTTATTCCCGTTGATCACACCATCAGCCATCACCTCATCGTGTCGAGTGACAAAGTGTTCATGAAAATTGGTCAATCCCCTCCACCTTGGCAGTTGTGGACTTCAAAAAATCGGTCTCGTGTTTATGCGTTGACACAAGCTGCTCTGATCTAGCTGTCACTTATCTCTGCAGATCCCGATCTGAAGAATGGTGCCATCTTCCGGCCCAATGTGTTCCATTTCTGGTCATCAGGTAAAGCAATTTGAGCGGTGGTCAAGGTTTATTTTTCTGTCTTCACTTTTAGATAGTCTACTCAAGAAGACCTACACCCAACAAAGGGGTTTTAATCAGATTTTTGCCATGAAATTATCTAAGGGTAAAAAATGCATCAGCTTATTTGTCCATTGCCCGTGTCTACTATTTGCTCGGTTAATGTGTATTCATCTGGTGCAAACCACCTACTCCACTATTTTGCCAAGTGGCATTAAATTACTCTATTCCTTTGTTCATGAAAGGTGTTTGTGTTTTTGTAAGTTTGTGAAATTTATCAATCGCTTCACCGTAGTGGCTGGAATTATTCTATTTCGGATTTATATCGATTCTTACGCTACTTACAGTCTATTTACACCTCCAGATGCGCGAAAGTTTTTCACAGTATTTTTGGTGGAAGCGATGGAGGCCGAATAGGGGGGTATTGGTTGCGTTCTGTTTTATGCACCGGGTGCAATCTACCATAAGGGTTTTTTTATCTTCGAGGTGCAGATAACTACATACCTTGCATTCAAATTGTATTTAGGGAAGGAAAGCATTATGGTGTGTACTTTCATTAAGCAGAATATGCTCCTTGATCAAAAGTTTGCCCTTGTCCCCAATGTAATTATAAGGTTCCCTCGGATTTGCACCGGCAGCCGCAGCTAAACCATACTTCTAAAAGCGAGCATCACACATCCACAACTCGTATTCTTTCTCCACTCCCTCATCTACTTTAGGCACCCTTCTTGATTACAATCGATCAGCCCCTTGCAGAGCGGACTTCGGATAGATGCCCGTTTCCCGAGTTCTCCTTGGCTCCAGTCCTAAAAGGCCTAGGCGTTTCGATTCAGTGGCACACAAAACCACCCCCAAGTCTCTTTACGTCGGAAAACGACCTCATCGGATGTGATTAATCACTCTTACTAAGTTTTGCATACTTTACAACGTTTACTACCTTTTTTTCTGTTACCGTTCGTTCTCAACAAGGTGACGCTGACCAAAAGAACTACTGAGAAATAACGGTGTATCTTTTTCTGAGAAGGAATCACAGTTTTACAGAAGATGGCAGAGTTGCTAACCCAGCCTCAGCAGTCGGGGTAGCCTGAGCTGAAAAGATGAATGCATTGCTGAACCCGAGACAGAGGGTGCCTTCTGCTCGAAGTAAAATGGGACTCCGAAAGGGATTGACAGCGAGGGGGGCCAGATCTGAATGTGGGTCAGAGGTGTCAACCCTAGGCCATAGCTCCACGGAGCGCAGGATCTCCAGGTTCCACATACATGAGTACGGACACGAATCCGTGAAGTAGGCAGGCACGTTCAAAACCTGAGTGTAGAAAAAGTTAAATAGGCGACTAACCTTGAGGATTTCCAGAGTCTTTTTCCATGTGGGATAGGCAACAAAGCCTACATTGAAACCTTTGAACGTGTGCAGTGAGGAAACATCTAGGGAATACCTATAACTAAATCCGGCGGACTAAATGCCCCAGAGAGCTCCGCCTCTTCAACAAACTGATGGTAGGTCCCGCGCCAAACAGTGGCAGACATGCGGCGCGATAAAAGCCACTTTGTGCCATTCACGTAGGGAGAAATATTTAAACCGACCATGGTGATAACTACCTCGTCAATAGCATGGGATATCAGGTAATCCAACTCCTAGACCTCCGACAACGAATGTGAGGGGGGTTAAACTACCTTGAACACAGGGAGCAAGTCCACTTCTGTTTCCACACCAATCAGGTGGATGCTCAGCAATTTTCTCTTCAATATCTGCAGAATCGCCTGATCACCTGCAATTCAATGGCCTACATAGATGAAACACAGGCATTACCCTTGGTTGGAAGAAAGTTATTAAGGATATGATAAATTGTAAGCGGCCAGTGAAAAAGAAGAGCAAGGAGCGATGAAAACGGAAGATTCATCCATGCATAAAATTCCATCCAGCCGGACAAATTGATTGAAACAAGTCGCATTGGGGTAGAGGGGGCGGATGCGACCCGTGGATGAAGTGCAAGACTAACTACATCACTTGGATTCACGTAAGCTCTTAGAAGAGCATTTTCCTCGTCCGGAATATTCTGGAACAACTCGCCTGGTTCAAGTTGTTCGGGTGAACAGGAGTCGTATATCAAACCGACCCATTCCCTTAAACCATCCCCTGGACCATGTCCAAGTGTGCTAAACAGGTACTTCCACAATCCCATCGTAAACACCCCATAGCTTTGTAAAAGACTGTATAATTCTGACCGTGAAAAAAATAAAGATGTCGTTCCTGCAAGAATGACAATGAGTGTGAATGGACGTACGATGGGTATACTGAAAGGGGAAGTCCGCAAGGACAACATTGTATTCCACGAATGCCTTCATAAATGCACACCATAATTTGTGTGAATGTTGTGAATTAAACCCACCTTTTAGATCCTGCTGTCGACAATCCTCAGAACAGTATACTACTGCCTTGCAGAGTGGGCTGAAGGTCTAAATGTCGTTGACATGCATTACCAGATAACTACTCCCGTATAGGCAACTCTACGGTTGCAATTACAACAAAGCGCAGATGTGGAGCTATCCAACTTGCTCCTTTTATCTGAAGAAACAGACATTCTGTGCAAAGAAACCCTTTTTTGCGTCTAGATGCTTCATCACTGCACCACCTATTAAGCCTAATTCACAAAGTATAAAATTAAATGTAGTGGACCCAATTTAAGCTATTTCAACAGTGCATACCGAGTTTACTTCTCAAAAAATTGCTTCGTCATAGTAATAGTTGGGAGGAGGAGGTGACATGTTATGATTTAATTAAATTGGATAGTCAGTAATAAATACTAGTGCTCGAATATCGTAAAGTTTCATTTGCTAAGTCAAGCGATTTTCGATAGGATAAGGACATTGTCGCCGTGATAAAACATTTACATACATTCTTTATTTATTTGAAGTATATTTTAACAAGTCACATTATATTGCACCGCAGCACTTAACCGTGCAAAAATACGGCAAATAAGAGACGGAATATCACGGATTAATTCAGCATTCACTACCCTTTGCAGGTAATTTCCTGACATATTGTGGATAAAGTGCATCTCTTTTAATTAACCAGTATTCGACCAGGTTTATCAAGTTTACACTGGATTACATGCATTTTCCGAAACGATCAGGTTGAGTAATGAAAGTGTGCCTTACTAAACAATTTCAGTTCATGAAATATTTCACTTAATCTTATCATCGATAAAACACTAATAGGCACTGCATAATCATGTGTGAAACGCCGTCTTCCGGAAAGTCCTAAGCTTACCACAATGAGAAATTGGCGCATAAGCTAAATAATGTGATTGATTTTAGCTTACGTAACTTCTTGAATATTGACGTGTTTTCTAAGAGTGGATTTAAACTCCATGAAGAAAGTAGCTGTCCTTAGGTGGCGAGTAAAAATAGTGATATTTTTTAACAGAAAGCATGGCTTGTTAAGAAATGTACGACTACACTTTATAATTATGTTTAGTGAATACTTTATTCTGTAATACGCGTTTCCTTTAACGTCTCTATCAGATAAGAATCGGTTGCTTTGAGTTAGCCATGCAACGGAGTGGACGCTTTTAACCCCAAAATTAACGAGCCTCGATAGCTTTGATAACATGCAGAACTCCACATCACTTAGCAAATGTAAATGCCATCTTCCACACACTTTCTGTTTCAAAAGGCCAAAATCGGAAGTGAAAGTGAGAAGTACTGAACCACTTATAATGCCACTTTTGAAGTAAAAATGCGTTTAATGACAAAATTCAACGAATGATTGGTGAATGCTTATCAGTTTGAACACCTGTTGAACAGGTGGCTAGGGCTACATGCCCGAATGTATTTTCGCACGTAAATAAATGATCTAACTGCCAGTTTTCATTTGGGGCTTTGCCAAATTAAGCCTAGTCTAAATCGGCCTAATTATGCACTAATTAAGCCTTTCTGTACCATTATGGGCAAATTAGAATATTCATTTTGATCCCATAAGCCCATATCTTGAGTGAGCTTCTCGTAACCTAATTCACAAATAATGAACTCTTGCACAAACGTCAATGATGTTTGGCATCAGGACACATCCAATAGCACTCGCTTTTTGCTCTATTTCTTCCAGCCCCCAACTTCACTGGTTTTCGAATAGTGAAAATCCAGAACTCTTCTCTCAAATGACAATAAAAAGGCAAATTCGTGCTGTTTAAAGGTAATACAAATTCAATAATGAAATTAATGCCTACGCGAACTTCACAAGACAGCTGTGAGCATAAGTCTAATTCAAAACAGCTACGACTCCAACCATGTTCTCTGGGTCTGGCATGGTGAAAACCAGACTCCTTTTAAGGTGCTAAGCGCATACAGGAATTACGCAATTTTTAGTTGTTTTAAAAGTAACAGCGTTTTAAATATTTAATCAAAGTTTACCTTCAAACCAACGCCTAAAGCAATCCAACGTGAGATAACACTCAATCATGTGTGGAATTTTGTGAGGGTAATTAGGCCTCATTTGAAGCTCGCTTATTGCTTTTGTCATGACAAAAAGATGCAGTGGGTGTACAATTTAAAAAGCAATGATGAAGGAGTTGTTCATTTACGTAGCATTAGTTTCAGAACGTTTGTTTAAATAAAATAAGAGAGGCCGTGCGAAAATAGTGGCTTACTCTAGCGGCTGAAGAAGTTTGAGGCTTTTCAAGAATGTCCCATAATTTCTTACGATAAACAGCGCATTTATCATTTTCAAAATACTCTTCGTCCATCTGCTGCATAAAAATTTCGTTCACCTTTTTCATCTCATCCTCAACGTGCTCCTTCTTCTGATAGTACCTGCTTAGGCAGCAGGGGTCCATGCTGTGGTCTTCGATGCCCCAGTAGATAAGATCGCTGTGGTACGCAAGGACACAAATATCATCCATCGTATGAAGATGGCCCGTACGATACATATTTAGGATACAACCGAAAGTCTGCGGATGTCGGTCAAAAAAGTACTCATTAGTGGCGATATTGTAATCATCGCACAATGCTACGTTGCGGTCGTTGTGTGCAGCCATTTCGAAAGCAAGTATGTCGGTATTTTTTGCCAAAGTGTCTGCCATTTATGCAGCTGTAATGAAACACTATTATGACCAAACAATACTGAACAGTACATAATAAATACGCTTTTTAATAACGTTGTCTTGATACGATGGAACAGATCGCTGCCATGTCCAGGTAACATTCCCTAACAGACCCTATCACTGAACTATTTGTAGCAATTAATTGGACCTCAAATATCACACAGGTTCTCTCAGAAATAGGGATTTAGTCATAAATGGCGATGCTTCATAAAGTAGGGCCGTAAAATAGGAGTTTGACACCTTTACTGCCTCTGCGAAGCTGTCACTTACTCCTGAGGAAGCCTACTGCCCTCATCATCGCGTTTACCGTCTTTCTCGTCGCATTCTATGGCGGTCTGAATAGCATCGATGAATTTGTAAGTATTGACGTCCTCATTGCGACTTTCCGCCATATTTAGATCCCGGTGTTTTTAATTTGAGTCACGACAGGGCCTCAGACCGGAAAAAGTTGTCTGCACGACGGTATTAGTTGCTAAAATAGTAACTTGGCAAGACGAGTCTCCAGTGTTGGAGACTGTTTACTAAGTGCACTGCAAAGACGGATGTGTGGTCAGTAAGAATTGTGAGATATCAGCTAAACAGTAGCTTGTGAACTCAATGAACAGTAGGCAGCAATGATAGAGCTTTGTTTTTGGTTTCGTGACGTCTTTTCGTTGAAGTTACTGTCTAAGATGTCTTAAGATTGTCTTTCCAGTTTTATCAGGAAACGTGTATGGCCAATCAGCTTTGACGCCATAAGCGGAAGCGTCTGCAACTACGGCGATCGGTAGCTCTGGCGCATAATGAAGAATTGAGAGGCCTGACCTCAACATGGTCTTTAGCCCGAAAACTCTGGATTCGCATTCACCCGACCGGCTTCATGGGAGGACTTTCCAAGTATGATGTTCAGTGAGGTCTGAGTAGCGCAAAACGATGAAAAGGTTTTGAATGGCAACCTACGAGTTCCCAAAACAAAAGAATTGTTGAAACATTCTTCAGAGTAAACATTTGCTGGATTTCTCTGAAGTCTCTTGGATCAGAATGACAAGTAGTGGCAGTGGAAATAAAGTCCAGGTTTTTATCTGATTTCCAAAAGGGTTTGCGTTTATCAGAGTGCAAATGGAGCCCGCTCTATTGGATGTGCTTAAGTTTAGACACGGTGTGATCCAAAAAATCATCCTACGCAATGCTTAAAATCAAAATAGCATGCAAGAATATAGCAACATCATGGATAGCGGACAGAATAGTGTCCGTTACATACTGGAAAGTAGCTAAGTCTTCAGCTGGACAGTAAGTCGGTTGTATTGAAATAACCAATACAGCAAATAGGTAACATCTAGTTCCAACTTGGTGCAAAATGTTCCACCATTTAGGATGGCGGAAAAGCCCACTGGGGCGAGGAAGCAGGTAAGGGCCAGAACTCCTTCTTCCACGGGACTCTGTATTTCTGAATTGACTGGATGCAGGCAGGTCTTATGCCGATGCAGCATCAGACTACTGATGTGAAATAATCTTTTTCGTAAGGCAATGACTAAGACCTGGTAGGAAGTTGAATGTTTGCATGTATGTATGCATGCGCGAATGCATACTCTCACGTACACCCAAGCATGCGCATGTCATGTAATCTGGACCTCTATTCGAACAGATTATAACCCTAGGATTTTATGCGATATTCACAAAACATTTATTTTGCTACAGATGGTCTAAATAAATCGAAATATCAGGGATTTCATGCCTTTTAGATCGTAAAATGGTTCTTTACCAGTGAGTCGGCAGAGCGGTTAGAGAAGGGACTAAATTGATTATTTCCATTTAATTATCTAAACTCGTTTTTACATAAAATCACAAATTAACCATTTTATCAAATCAGAGCTATTAAAATGATGTGAAAGTAAAAGAATAAAAATACAAGTGTTGGGGCTATCACTTTGTTTTACTCTTTCAGTATAGAGGTCAGAAATGTTATTTATTGAATTTCACGTTATATTAGATTACTTTACAAAGTATTAGGAGTAATGAAGCTGTTTTCATTCATTTCGACTAGCAATGTTTCGAAACTTCACTTAACTGCATATAGTGGTAGGATGTCGAGGGATATCGGTCCAGCGTGCAAGGTTGTTAAAGTTCAAACTATTTCATACTCCATACTGCCATTTGGAACAGAGAAACACCTTTAAAATCCTAAAGATGCTACAAAACGCCATATGGGTTTTTTTGAAATACAAGTATAAATTCGGAATTGGAAAGCAAATTGCGTCTAATGATGAGAGCTATCTGCAGGTGCATTTGACAGGCAAAGGCAGTAACACTGTGATGAGTAATAGACGGCTGTAGGAATAAGACAGGGAATGGATAACATGCCGCCTAAGTGAGGCAACCGGTCACTTACAACCCCCTCCCCCATTGTGAACCAATATCGTGCAGAGCCTGGCCAAGTCAGCAAAAATAGCTAAACCTTACAATTAACATCAAACCAATGAACTATGAAGCAGTGCGCGACAGTTCCCGAAACAGCATTTCTTTACCGGGAAACCTATTTACACAAACTGTGGTTGTAAGTACTGGAAAGAAATACCAGTCAAAATTTATTTGACCTGGAGTTGATTATACCGGCGTAAACAAGTCCCAAAAATGACAACGAGACAACAAGAGAAGAAAGCGTACATTGCTATTGGTATTTATACAGTTCCATTACATCTGAAAAGATTCAGCGTCACAGCTATGTACACAGTAATTTGACACGGCATCGTGAGAGACTGGAACGAGGGCGGGGAGGGGTAGCTAAATGCAACGCTGAGCGGGGAGAGGGATAGCAACGGCGATGAGTTGGGAAAGACGATGATTTTATTCGATTCGACAGGTGTCGAAATAGAAGGAAGAGCGTACGAGACGCATAGCGGAGTCGTAGGAACCTGAGAGGACGCTGTCATGCAGCGCCGCCAGCTCCGACTGTACCGCTTGGCTGTCGGGGTCACGTCGTGGGTAGGATGTCTCAGTCAACAGTTTCTCCATTATGTAGTGCAACCAGTAGAGATTCGTGATGGGACGAAATGGTCGCCAGTTGTTCCTGTGGGAAAAAAGCACTCCATTCAGTGCGAAGCCACCCCGTCTTTTAGCCAAGATACCGTATTTTGAATATATGACTACACCACTGACTTGTCTTAGTGACTGGGCCAATTCAAATACATAACTACAAATAAAATCATAAAGGGTTATGAATTGAGACCTCTTAATCACTAAAATCCTTGAATTCACGCGCTATTTTGGTGATAACGAATAAGCTAACTTAATAGCATGATTGGCAAAATCATGTTCCTGAAATGTCTTAATATCACTGAAATTTCCTTACATTTATCCGTAAGCGGAAGTCTCTTGATTAATCATAGCTATCTATAGTCATTGCCGCGAGGAAAATAAAACAATTGAGTTCAAATAAAGGAAATATCGTGAAACCATTCCACAAGGCAATCTCTTAGTTCATCACCATATTACATGAATTACTCTATTATATTTAACTGTTTATTCAGATACCGTTACTGTTTTCATACAGGAACAACGAAACTAAAATCATGTCTTTACTAGCATTCTTCTAAGAAACGAAGTGGTCGAATACTACAGGAGATAGCCAATAATGCAACCGAAGACTCGCAAGACAATCCTTCATTCGAACTAAGAAATAAGGATAAATTTCGGTTTCATCGGTAAATAGACGCAGTTTTAACTAATTCTCACTAATTTACTAATTTGATCACAATTGATCACAGACAAATAAACTTTCCATCTGCAGAACATATTTTTTCATTTGGGAACTCATTATAAATAATAATTAAGTCCTGGCCGAGGGGTCACACAAGACTTCGAGCCCCAAACATAACAGCAGAACACAGTGGAAAAAACGGTGCTTATAACGATACTTCGATAAACTAACCCGACTTAATATCGAGGATTTGATTTATCCGAGCCCCTAACAGTGAAAGACAGGCTCTATTGAGATGACTTTTATTTCAAGTAGAATTGTAAAAAAATTTACGTCCACCAGCTTTCTTCGATGTATTTTAACGGCTAGAGAAGAAACAAGCCTCCACACTTTGGCATAAACAAATAGTGCACAACTTTTACGTTCTCTGCTATGACGTTAGTTTTTGGTTCAAATCGACCGCACTATCTTGATTTATAGCTATTTCGTTTCAATCAGATATTCCAGAATTAAGTAAAAGGGCTAAGGTGATTTGTTGACATGAGAATCGAACATTATCTTGATAAGACTAGAAAGCCTAGTAGAAAATCTTTGAGAAAAGTTTAGAATAGGAGTGCACTAGATCAATCAACAGGAAATTATGGGAATACTGTGAAATCGTATACCTGAAAATTAATATATTTTATCTATGACCTCTGATCCTAGCGAAAAAGCACATTTGATACTGAATGGCCTAACGTAATGATATCGGTCACAGATTTTAGCGAGTCGAATGGAGCACAAAATCAGAGATGTTGATTGGGCATACCCGTTCATATTGCGCATCATTCGGTAAATTTCAAACTGATAGTCACCTTCACATTCGAAAATTTCGGGAGAATCTGACATGTCCACATACACGATGTTGCCTTCTACAAAAAAAAAACAAATTAACTAAAGAAATTTATAACGAATTTCTACTAAAAATTCATTTACATCCGTTTAAATATATTTACTAATTTTATTTCATTAGACTGTGTTTCATAACAAAACGTTTAGCACCATCGGCTAGAAAGATAACATATGCAAATTAAACGACCTCTTAATGGGCTTCCATGTCAAATCTTAAAACAAGGGCATATAAGACATATTATGAGTAAGTACGAAATTCTAAGCACCTAAAAGAGTAGCGGCAATACGCAAGGTACAGCCTCAAAAACAAACAATTGAGGAGCAGACAAAATCAGTTGGAGGGGTCAATTTTCCTATCACGTCGCACGCTCCTAAAATCAATTTCAGTTTGTGTTCACAAATTTCATAAATGCACTTCAATAAGGGGCGCATATAGCCAGAAAGCGGATTCGATATCTGTAAAAAGTTCAATAATAGACAGTCATTTGCAAGTTATTGCACAAAGTTCCAAATTCCTCATTTGGCAGGAAACTGATTTAAATGGAAAGGCTCGGCTTCATAACGGGTGTTATAGCATAAAATGCAAAATGACTAAGCCGATTTCACCAAGCACTGATGAATCGAATAACCCTTAATTCTTCAAGTTAATAGAGACATCCAGTAGGATAAATGAAGCGCATACCATGGCAGAGACGAGAGACCGTGAAATCGATTATGCAGACACGCACACCCTCCGTCTGCACAGAGTAGCTGACTCCGTTGACGCGGTAGCGCAGTTTTGTCTGTTTCGTAGGCTTCACGAGGACGTTAAGCCAATGGAGATCACGATGCTCAAACTGCAACGCCGACTCCGCTGCCGCTAGGGACAGAGTTATCTGCTCAATCACCGAACGCGCCTCGCGGTAAGAAGAAAACTAGAAAAGGGCCAAAGCTCTAAGTGGGATTCACAGGAAAGAAAAACTTTTTGGGTATCAGACTGTGTACAGATCGAACCAAGTATGATGTTCGAACCTATAATTCACGCCACTACATTAAAACAGGAATACATGTCTTTCCATCGACAGAAAGTGTCCTCGTGATACGAGACATTTGGAAGGAGATAAAGCGTGAAACCTTTTATGCAGCGGTCAAAATACCCCATCAAATGATCAGGAGCAACTTATAAGTGAAAGACTCCACACCCGAGAAACTGCCAAAAAAAACCACTTGTTTGTTGGCAAACTTTTATGATCGCAGCTGAACATACTCGGACTCAGTAGTTCCGATCCATGGTTATCAGATCAGTGTTACTAGTAGTCGACTTGACCAAAGAATTCTTATTCGACCGCGTTACTGAATAGGAATCAAAGTAATTCCAAATGGATTTAGTGAATACGAATACCTCTGGACGTAAATAAGGTCCCACGCCAACAAAAACAATGAGCATAGTCGAGCAAATTCAGGAAATTCTACGAATCCGTGTTCCGAACTAATCAATGCGTCGAAATTAATATAGGGATCACTGATAGTACAGTAGTATGAGTGACAGATATAGTTGTCAAATGCACGAAAAATAATGATCATGAGCAAATGAATTGCAGTATTTTAGGTAGCGAAAAAAAATGATCATGGCGCCGTGTTGAATATTATCCAAGTTGATCAAAGGTACGGGTAGCAAATTCACTCGGCTTCAAATCAAATTCTTTCAGACCATGATTGGTGGACACTACATGGAATTTTTTGATTAATAGGCATATCCCCTTAATTCCACAAGTCCAAATTAGTTATTGTAACCACACAGAGATATTCTAATGGGCATAGAAAAACCAATGGTATGTACCACTTGAAAGTGAAGTCGTTTCACATGTTGGACACCAGTTAAGCTGCACAGCTCAATGAAGGGGGTTAGGTTGCAAATATTCAAGCTTTTATACAATTCTCAAACAAGACCTTCTTTAGGCAGAATTTTAAAGTCAGATCCACAAATCCAGACCGAGTGAGCGTACCGGTAGCAACAAAACTGCACCCCTAGTGTAGCATGCCCTTAAGATACAACAGCAGCGACTAGGTTGCTCACACTGGCTTTTCGGGTTAACTAGGTCGCGGCGAATCAGTGAAGCCAGCCTCACTGAAATACGCGTAAGCATGGAGACGTACGCACGAACGCTATTCAGGTGCATGAGCACGCACACAAAGATGCTTGCAGTAACAGTCATAGTAACAAGCACATCGAATAGAAATAGAAACAAAAGTAGCTCAGGATGAATGGGACCTGTCATTGAGAAGTTTCCCTCTGGAGAACAAATAGATTATTAAGAAATCAGAAATAAGTAAATACATGAGAATGACACTATCCAACTGAGAAATAACTTACTTTGATAGTGCCCAGGGGCTTGCCAGCATAGTCAAATTCAAGTATCATCCATTCCTGAGATCTTGGGAGGAAATCGAGACATTCGTTGTCAGAGCCGTGCTCTGCTTCGTACTTTTTCCAAGCGGCAGTCAATTCTGCCGGCCACTTGCCACAAACGATAGCGGCTCTAAAAAGCAGCATATGGTTAGGTGTTAGTGAAACTACGCCCTTGGTAAAATCTGTAGAGCGGGACAGACGAAAGCTGCATACCTCCGCAGTTGAATGAAATTGACTGTTCTATTTTGGCGGTATCTGAAGCCAAGTTCTGTGAGTTGTCTGGAAGCAGCGAAACAATGTCAAAGCCGACAGTATCCGATGTAAGGCGACATTAAAAACCGGTATAAAAGATAACATACTTTGAAATGAAAACTTCTGGATATACACGACGTGATTCCATTTGCTTTTCTCCATTAACAGGAATATTACCATCGATGGGAAATACTTTAATAACACAGGTTTTGTTAGCTTGAAAGACTTCACCGTAGACCCCCTCACCAATCTTGGAAATATTTTCCAAGCTTCTAGCAAAAATGTTATAGCAAATGATAATAAAACTTACTCTGCATCGAAGAAAGATGAAAACGATCTAACTTCCGTTTGACCACAAAGTTCTAGTAATTTTGTCCGGGGATCACCAACTATAGATTGACTCTAAAACAAAAACATGAGCTGAATACGGCTAAATCAGTATAATAAAAGAAATTCATAATGACAACCAACCAAGCATAATAAGCAACATAAAAAGAGGCGGAACATACGAAAAACGACTCATCAGTATTTCCAGAAGGGCTGAATTCAGATATTTCCAGAGCTCCTTCTGCATCAAACTCAATTTTCCGAGCATTCAATCGTTTGATTTTCGCTGCTTGGTCTTTGCTCAAAGATCGAAAACGACGCGGTGAGAAAAGTGGTGACAGCACAGGTTCGCTATTCTGGAAATGAAAAAGACGTCCACCGAAATTTTCGCGATTCTCTAAATCAGATGTCCCATTCGATGATACGCTCCAAGCATCAATTTCGATACTCTTTTTCGGAGGAGTAGAACGGTTGGGAGTTCGGTTACCGTTAAAGTTCCGAAGTCTGCTCCTTATATCCGGAGTTTTTGATACTCGCAAAGAATGACGCGTCGGTTTCCTAGTCTTGTGTACATCATCACAGATCTGATTTACGTAGGAACGCGACCGCAGTCGCATAGTATCGACAAGTGACAATACGACGCCTAAACAATTTAATAAAAATGCCTATCCTAAAGCGTATTAAAATATGATTTCAAACCAAAATATGGAACTTTCCAGACAAAAAACTACCAGATTTACTTCGTGAACAGATGATGGACGATAGCAGCTGCAAAAGCACAACGAACAATAAAGCGAGTATAGAAACCAGTAAAAAGCGGATTCCAGCTTTTCCGTTTCTATTGGCAGGATTAAAAGAGGCACCCAAAAAAAGCAATAACAACAAGAAAGAAGGATGACATCAAAGGCAAATACGAAGTATTGTTCAAATTTGGTTTTAAAGCCTAATAATGCAGAATCAGCAAAAAGTATGCGTGTTTGACATTTGCGAAAATAATTTGTCAAAAGCAAACCGAGGTATTTGCTTCAGTACACAGTAAATGACTTGTGGCTAGGCAGTAAATCTTCGATCACGAGCACTACAAAAGGCGCTAGCTCATTGCCCACTTTTAGATAAAACGGGCTCAACTTTGGCTAGTGGTATAGCTAGCATAAGCGATTGAAGACTTTACAAAAGCACTAACAAAACTTTTCTCATATGCTGACCAAGATTGTCCTAAAGGCAAGGAAGGAAATAACACCGGCCAAACGCATACTGTTGGCATGGGGCACTCATTGTAACTGATGGTATGGGAGAGGGGCAAGCCCACAAGGTGAAGATACAGCGGCTGAAGTACAAGGTGGCCCTTCAACGAAACCAAGACTAAACAGCTAAAGCGTTGCAGCACTCCCCTTCCCCTTTGAGTGTCGAACCCGGCACCCCCCTCAATTAACCTCCCGCGTTAGCCATCACAGCGTAATCGGTGCTGTAGGGAAGCACCTTCGTGCCAACCTCATGAGTCATCAAATTTCGGTGCAACCGAGGCAATACTTGACCGCAACGCCACTTGTTCCTCTTAGCAATTCTGCTGGATGTGGAGTCCCGTCCTGTTTGGCAACTGGGTTTGGGAAAGTAAATTGCGCCGACAATCACGCGTGTCCATGCCTAGATGCCAGAACGCTGATGATAAAGGCTGTTTCATGTGGGGGAGGACGGGATTTAACACAGCTCTGTGCAGGTAATGTAGCCTGTCCATTCCTCCTTGCCGCTTTGCTCTCACTTCGGTGCTGCCCAGGCATACCCATCTGGGTTCTGTCCAGACAGTGCAGTGGTGGGGCAGCTGTCGTGTGTTTACTTTGTTAACTTCTTCATGCACTACCGTAGACAGCTCTATAACAGAACTATTCTAGCTGGTTCACGGCTAGTGTCACTTCCCTTGCTAGTACCTTTCCTGCAGAACACGGGATGGGGGTAGTTGCCAAAGGTAGACATCATTTGCAGCACTTCTGTTTGAAGTCGTCACCGATTCTCCCATTCGCAGCATATGTACATCTTCCGCCCCGCTAGGATTTATCGCCCAGCAGTAGAAACCCGGATAGATCGGCTTTGGGAAGGGGTTTGCTATCCGCTGCCAACCGATGTGACACCCCTAGACTTACTTAAGGATGGAAGAAGGCATGTTACTGGGGCAGAATATCTATTCGATGCAGAGAGGGGACAGGAGCTGCTGGTGATATCGATGTTGTTGAAATTTATCCCTCAGCGAAGACGCGGGCAGTCGATTCAAACCTCGATTGGGAAGTGGTCAAAATCTCCCAAACGAGTAAACAGTTCCGTGTTCAGGTCTCCTTACAGTTGTATCTATTGCCATTAACGCTAGACAATAAATATGCCCCTATCCAATCAACCTCTACGATGGTCGTTTTTCCCTTTGTATTGGTGGGGCGCCACTTTTGTGTGAAAGAGGTACCAACATCAACCTTTGAATTTAAATCACGCCAACTTCGATATCAACCACCACAAAAAGAGTACCTAGCAAATTAAAAAGCGCAAAATATAAAATTTAGACAAAGTTAAAAATTTCCTGTATAAATGTAACGCAGCTAGTGTTAAATTGTAAATCTGTTGCAAATCCGATTCGAAAAGACAAAATTCATGAGAACATGTACTCCACCACTTAGCAAAATATTTTGTGCCAAGTGTACCATTTTAATTCTTAAGGAAAAAAATTAGCCCTTCATCGCAGTCTTTCATTCAACAAATTTCTGAATTAAACATATCTAAATCATTAATTGACTTTAACTCAACTAATGCAGGAAAATTCATAACTGCTTATGGTGCATCACAGCGTAACCTAGACAACCCAATCGTGAGCGCGGCACTCTATCCAGAGTTTCCCAGAGCACCTCGTGTCTACCTCCACCAACATTCAAGATCACACGTGCCGATTTGGCTCGACTTCCGATTATAGCCTCACGAGTAGGCAGCGGTCCACCAAACATCTGTGTAGCCAGATTTTCAAACGGACGCGGCATCAGCATGTCGGGGGTAAAGTTGGTTGAGGTGTTACAACGTTTGGGAATTCTTGGGAACCTTTGAGTGGCATTCATCTTGTCAACCAGACGTCGAAGAAGCATACGCGAATGCTTCCATGCACTGCGGACCTTGACACGCTGGCTACACCGACTAGGAGTCTTGAATCTGCAAGCTGTGGGACCTTTCCAACGTGCGCACTGCTGGGCTTTGAGAATGAACGGAGCCACTGGAACAGGATTGGTGGCAGTTGACCAAGATGACGGTTGCATGATGGGAAGCTCGCTAGGGCCTTCTCGGAGAGGACATTTCGCATTATGTTGCTACCAGTGACTCACGCTCCACGCTGAATCGTCGGAGGTCGGCGATTGGTCAATATGTTAAAGTTGTCCTGTTTACTTGGGGGACCAATCAGGTTCGACCAATGGCCTAATTTGTTGTACGCCCCTTGCGTTCGTACAGGGCGCAAGTGAAGCCTGGATGCAGACTAAAATCACAAGCTTATTACACATTAACAGTAAAAGTAATAGAGATTTATTAGAGTCAGCTTGAAAGACGTGTATTGGCATGCTATGTAGTAGCATGATCATTCGAACTTCATTTTTGCCAACTATTTTCAACCATCTCCTCTTCACAATTCACGTTTATTAAATATCGTAAGTTTCAAAACTCCGAGTTGTATAATCAATTATAGTTACTGTAGCATATAGTCAAAATTAACACAATTTACCTGTTGCTGATGAATAACCCATCAAACTTGAAACGTGTCATCAAAATATCGTGCAATTTAGGGTCAAGTATTCTATTTCTATCGCCTATGTCCTCTCTTAAAATTCCATCAATATTTCTTTACCAGCGCCTTATTGGGTAAACAGCATTTAACGTCGGTTCATTACCTAAATATGGTTTGGTACAAAACCTCGCTCCTAAAAACTGCACATTTACCAGCAGTCCATACACCACCTTCTATGAAGGTACACGGTGATTTTCAGAAATATGGCTTATTCTTCACCATTAATATCACCTTTCAAAGCATTTGCTATAGCTTAGCTGAAGTAGAGGAATAAACAGAGGATAGTTTGAAATTGTAGACCGCGACATTATGTCTAGAAATGGCATTGTAAATATCAAGTGTGGACAACGAATTTGGCATAATTTGAAGAGAGCTTGAATTCGCGCACACCACGAAGTCACACGGCAACAAAAGCCATACCATTTGCCTTTTTGAATTAATAAATGTGCATTGGTAGTGTGAAATAATACCCTGTTGCCGGTAACGGAGTGTTAGAAAAGGCGCGTATAGGATTGGTGTTTTCATCCTAGAATAACTATGGCTCCCCCAGATTTCCCCTAAGGTCGCAATAAGCCAAAGTACTATGGAAGAGCACGTATCGCTAACGCACAGAAAGATGTTAGCGCGGCTTGAAGGCTATGCGGCAGAGACGCAACACAACCTCCACAGATCGAAGGGATCACATGCTCGAAAATGCTGGTAGATGCAATACAAAATCACTACATAGCAAATGACTTCTGTATGCATTTATCCCCACTGAAATCATACAGTATTTCATGCAGCAACAGGACGTCGATCGCTTCCTACATCATCGTTACCGTGTTTTTAAATGTCATCTGATTTGCACAATGCTACGTTGCGGTCGTTGTGTGCAGCCATTTCGAAAGCAAGTATGTCGGTATTTTTTGCCAAAGCGTCTGCCATTTATGCAGCTGTAATGAAGCACTATTATGACCAAACAATACTGAACAGTACATAATAAATACGCTTTTTAATAACGTTGTCTTGATACGATGAAACAGATCGCTGCCATGTCCAGGTAACATTCCCTAACAGACCCTATCACTGAACTATTTGTAGCAATTAATTGGACCTCAAATATCATACAGGTGATGTCCACTTGTCCCGTTAAACATTTATAGCCGGCAATGTTTTGGTGTACTTCAAAAAGCATAAGTTATATCTCACGAAACTTTCACCGTTGGTTGCATTTCGTATCAATTTGATTTAATAATACTTAACAGAACCACAGGTTCAATAGTTGGAATATAGACGTATTTAAGCAAAGCATACCAACCACTGTCTTCTCTGATGGACACAAAAGTCAAATCGAGTTAAATTGAGCACTTGAAAACAGTCTTATTACGTACCGAACGCAAAAATTAGGATTGCCCCACATTTTTGCGCAATGCCCTGCAAAAATTGGCGAAAGTTAGGCAAGACCGCATTCAGGCGCACTGGTTGGGATCGAACTGAGATGAAACCGGGAGCGGACCAACTGCACTGCATGCGAACTCTTCATCCTTTGCTAACTTCATAAACAACATTGGCATGTAGATTCACATCGCTTATCAATAAGAAACTAATCCTAATGCCTATCCCGTTTGTGCCTACCTTTCTCAAAATCGAACCTTCCAAAATGCGTCTACTTGACAAAAGATGGAGCCACTGCTTCGAGGTGGGATTAGATTCACTCCATGCGCTCAGTCGCTAAATGCAGTTGTTGAGGTGTTGAAGGTTCTCCCTCTTTTCGAATGGTCTGTTAGACTTTATAATTCAAAGAAATGCTTCCCTATAGTCAGAATTACCAAAAATATCATATAGGTCGAAAATGGAATACTATGATAGTTTACTGCATCCGTTGATCCTTTTCCAGTTCCAGTTTTGCATCCTACTTTTATCAGCCCTGCAATTATCGCAGGTGCAAAAGGTGGACATTGAAATACTTCATTTGCGATTTTGCTAGCAATTTGCTTTGATCTAATTTTTCCCTTGTTATGCTTTACGTTCCTCATTGACAATTCATGCTACAAGGCTTCGGAGCAAGCTTTGACCATTTAATCAAGGAAAACGGAACACGTCTGTTTTAGCAAGTACAACTTAAAATAGGCTGGCCAGTCTGTTTGTGCATTTCATTTTTCCCTCTGTTCTTCATTAGTATAGCGAGTTAAGTTATAACGCTTGAGTATTCAACGTAGCAACAAGGGTTTAAATGCGTTTTAATGTTACATCGTGGTAATAAGACGGAAGCGTGTTGCGGGAATCGCTAGTGCTAAGTTCATGGAACAATAAGCACGGCGAGGTATGGTTCGGAGAAGGGAACGGTGCTCCGTATGCTCGGGGGACTCAGTCGTCCCGTGGTTGTGAATACCACCAGCATTCATTGAATGCCTTTTGAATTAAATTTCCTCTCTTTGCTGATACACTTATAACTGCTGAATTACATTTCATTAGTAGTAACAAATATTTGTATAGACATCCATCTAAACTACAGTGCTGCTGTGATTTTCAAGGACACTAATGAGGTAGTCGGAAAAATTATATGTGAGGGAAGACGATACTCACTGGGTAAGGCGCACTTATCAAAACAAATGCTAGGCCCAATTTCATTTTAAGTGAAATACTCGTTTTAATTTGATCAGAGGAAGATCTGGCGAGGCATTTTTCCTCAATATGCAAAAGTAAGAATCCCCATGGGAGAGAATTCATTGTCATTACATTACCATGGTGGTTGGACCAAAAAACAAGTTCTCAAGGCGATCGCATACATGCTAACTGATTGATGTCACGGTTCAGCACTTGACGTGCAAACTTCCGCGCACTCATTTATCATTGTTTGCGTTGACTCGAATTAGCAATGCACAAATCTCATCGTGCCGTAAATTACCTTCTGCGCACGAGCAGTATGCGTTTCAACGGCGCAGCTGCAGTCAAACTCTTGCTAAACAAGGTGTTAAACGACAGGAATGCGAAACCGAATTTGCATTACACAGGGATAGCATAAAGCAATGCAAGAATTGACCTGGCTTATTGTTTTGAATTATTCATTCATGCAAAGTAATTTCATTCACGAAAATATGCAATGAAGTGTTGTAGAATATAAAGAACACAGTAGCATTCTAATTAATTGAGGATTTGAAATGGAGCTAAGTAGTTAGGGTTTCTGAGTTCTGCTTCTACAACGAAATTGAATTACTTTCATTGAATAAAATGCCCTGCGGTTTATAGCTGATTTGACAACAACAGTTTGCTTCAACGTCATGCCTATAACATTCTTATCTTGCAATCCTTTGTGTTTGATAGAGAGCAAATGAATTTGTATTGTGAGATTTTTGACGTAATTCATGTTTTCTGCAAAAAAATGAGTCTGGGCTTTGTGACAGTGTTTCTTCCAGGTCCCATTTCCCGATTTTTGGCCTGGTATTCACCACCTTCATATTTTTAATCATCAAAGTTCAAGCCCCAACTTCAGAACTTTTCTGTTTTTCCAACAATATTTACGTGACTTCCCACCTCTTCAATTTAAGCATAAACCATGCTACCAATTGCTGAGATAGGCATATCCGCGCGGCCTAATTTCTCGGCGCCAAACGTGAATTTGCGAAGCTGTGAAACAAAACTTTGGGCGTCGGGGTGACATCTTCATGGTCTTTGGTTCGCCTCACCATAATTCCCAACAACGCAATTCAAACAGACCAACTGCGCAGATCTTTTAATTCGAGAATTGAGTCCTCTTATCACGATTAGATGACAGTACGAATTTCGCGGGCTTCAAACAAATGAAGAAATCGTTCCTAAGAGGAATGGTTTCACTTTGCCTTAAACCCTGGCTTTAAGGCAATAGACTGGCAAACTAAGCTAATTAGCTTCCAAAACGAAAAATATCTAGTTTAACTAGTGCTATATATGGGATTCCACATTTTCGGCGTTAACTGCCTTCCCGCACATTTAAACTTGCCTCTAATGTTTGCGCATTTTACTGGTATTTTCCCGTTTTAGGATCTGTGCAATCCGACACCTTGTGATTTTCTCGAAGTACCGGCTTTTCTCACTGGTTTAATAATGAGTTATTTGGGACATCAAGCTTTTGCCGTTCTACAACCAAATGTTCGAGCAACATACCGGCTCAATGAGGACTGGTAGGCCATTCATTGGTCGGAGTTATTGCTCATTTCATTTCGATGTGCGCCGTTCTCTCTTTTCGAAGCCTTTTCAATTAAATAACGCAGCCCTATATACTTAGTTAGTTCTTGTGAATTTGTGACATCCCCAGCTACTGAAAACCACCTACTTTATCCCAATTCTACAACACACCTAACATTTCTTTCGATTTCACGCTCATTTACTCGCATATCATGTTTACTTTATTTGCTGTAAAGTTTCATATCACTTTATTGAATCTCTTCCAAATTTTAGCCCAAATAGTGACCACCTAATTAAATAGTTCTTGGAAAAAATAAGACACATTATACGAAGTTATATGAACTGCCTTGGGAATGATATTTGCTACTCGGAACGGCCGAGCGTTTGATTATTCAGCGCCCATTAGTCCTCCATACCTATCACAGCCAATTCCAACTAGCTTTTCAGTAAATAGCTACTGCTCAGCGCAATGCGTGTTGCGATCTAAGTTTGGCTTTCATTTAGGTGCCCGTTGGTTCAGCAACATCCAAACTAGATCTATTGCAAGTGCTACTTACACGCGACGCGGGAAATAAAGCCAGTAGCTTTTAGTGCTGCAGATGAAATTTATAAATGAAATTAGGCTTACGCAGCCTACACCTATGTAGGTTGGAGTAAAGTGCTTGAGTCCATGTGGTGAGCCTTGCCAGTTCTTGCGGTTTTTAAATGTAGCTCGTGAGTAGATTTTTGCTTTTGCATCTTTTTTGGGTAAATACTTGTACCAAATCCGTTTTTTAAAACCGTTGGCTGAAATGCTTCCAACTACACTCTTTCTAGGCAATTCTGCAATAACTTCCTCCGTTCTCACCGGCGATGAACTTGTAAGTGGTCTTTTCACAAAGGTTTGTTTGACAATCTCGCGTATGACGACTACCGCTTACGGGTGTAAATAGCCAACCCTCCTTCATTTTTCAAAATTCCGTACTTAGTCAAGATTCGGCCAACATTTCGCTCAAAATTCCACAAAGCAAATTGCTTATTTTTGCCAAACTCTGCCTCTTATCCCTTATAGCCAGGAAATACAGATTTTGTAGTTTTTCGGTCCATTCGTAGCATTATTCGCGAGTACATCCCTACTGATAACCGCTCAGTAACATGCTAGTGATCGATCGCCACAACTTCTGTGAGGGCGTATTTTTTGAGTGTGTTTATTACGTCAAACATTGCTTGCCTAAGATATCATTTTAACCCCAAAATGGTGTAGCGAAATAAAACGTGGGTTTCTAAAGCATCAACTTTATGAATTAAGTCCAGGTTTAATGCTTTCTCTAACAATAAAGTAGTCAAATTGGCACTACTTGGAAATCATTAATTAAGCCATATTACAGAAACGTACTTTTAAAGAAAACTTTAATTTCGCCACTGCCTAAACTCCCTAACTGCTGGTTTTATGGACTTGTGCAGCACATGAATGTCTTTAAAAAGGAGAATTAAAGGCAAAAATGAGACTCTTAGAACATGGTACAAAAAATTGCTAATGCGCACTGGACTTGAACCAAACTCGTTTGGAGAATAAAAGTGCATTTTGAACGCTCAAGATACTAACTGATGTTGAGGTTAAAATATGAGGCACACCAAAACCACTAGGTTTCCACTTTAGCTGCAAATTACCAGTCTTACTAAGAGACTTCATTGCAAAATTTTTGCCTTTTAGGGATAGAAGTAATTATCTTCAGGAGTGATTTGCTTTCTTTGCAAAATAAAAAATCGGAAGTTACGTAAAGAACACCAATACAGACACTCACCCTTGAGGTGGGTTGAAACAACAAATTTGCCTTTATTACCCATTCCTTATAAACTGCTTTCAGCGACCCTGGATAGCGGCTTACCTAACCGCCGTTAAACTAATGAATGGCGTCATATCAGGTGGCCTGTAGGCACTTTCAAATTATTTGGCGAAGAGCTAATTTTACACTAAGCCCTGTTAGATGTTTACAACTCGTAAAAATCGTTTTCTAGAAGTAAAACACAAAAATCAAATAATTGCAAGCAATCCTGCCAACCAAACTAAATTGAATTCCATGCTAAGCGGCAATTTTACTTTTCGTAAGTAATCATAGAGTAAGGACTCTGGATAGCACTCGGAACAAATGCTAAAGCGTTCATTTGTATTTAGGAACATTCCTCATCCATACAAATGTGTTAATTCAATTCGCGATTAACGAAAGGTCGTGTCGTACCAGGAGCCATTATTTATGGCTTATGTATGAGAGATTTTTTGACTATCTTGACACCCAAGCGTAGGTTTCATTGCTTCCCAAATTTAAAAGCCCACTGAAACTAATTGGGGAGATTTGAATTTCCTTTATTGATGTAAGCCTTTTACTGGAAAACCCCTACTACTTTCGATGAGGACATTTTAAAGGTAACAATCACCATATTCCTGTGCTTGCATACCCATTGCTGCCTTAATTATCCCACCACACACACACACACACACACACACGTCTTCAAGACACAAGTAATTTTTCCTCTGAAATGTGCCGTTTGCCTTGCCAAATGGTCATTACGCGTTGCCTCATATGCACGTCGTGGAATCTATTTCACGCAATTCTCAATCCATGTACCTCTCTCATCCAGCTGACGAATGAACGCAGCTTAATTATACCTTGTGGTGGGTCGGATTTAGTGAATTAACAGGGCCTGTGAATTGGCGGTCCTCCTGACGTGGGTGCGGCGCGGCGCATACGTGTCACCTGCTCCTCATAGGTGCGACAGCACACGCGCGGATGCAAAACTTGAGTGCGCGCGTTCGGTTCCACACCCTGCACTCGATCGAGGTCTCCTCAGGGGCTGCAAATTCTACCTATTCGTAGAGCATCCAGTCCTAGCACTCATGGCAGGAAGTTTAACCTACTGTTTGGAACACACTCAACCGAGGGACGAGAAGTAGGTTTTAGACAAAGGGAATCCTCTCTTGCGTTGAGCGCTTGAATCCAACAATCGCATATTGTCAGCCCAATACATGCAACAAGGTGAATGGGTATAGATAATGGGCCTAAGTCCACGGAGCGTAACAGGTTGGTTTTTCTGGAGGTTTCTTAAAACACTTTCGCTTGCAACTATTAGCTGCCTTAAAGCACTGGCTGTCCAATCACGAACTCTAAGAACACTCCATAATACGCAAATACTGCTGCTTAGCGAAGGAAATGGGCAGGCGTTATTTTTGACGAAAATCCATCCGCTCCAAGTGCAACTCATTTCAAGTGCTTTGACCCTCTTGTTTACATTACCAGTTAAGACGATTGGTCGATTTGTAGATGCGCTAACTTAGGGATACGCATCACATTGCATAGGTAGCGCGATTGCAGAAGACGTATGCTGTCATTTCGAAACAAAAGGTGGTGATAAACGCTAACAAATGACCCCAACGAGCACCTCAAAACAATGAGGCACATTCCTCAATTAATGCCTCAGCATTCCACTTCAATTTCAACTTCATAGGAGCTATGAAATTGTTGGACAAATGCTTCGGTTAAGGCGTTCAATAAAGCTACTTGCAGTATTTTATTTGTGGAAACTATGCCGCATTTAAGACTGTATTTATGTCTTGCCGCATTTATCATGGGGATATTATTAACCGTAATTTGTCTCGTTCCAACATATATATTTAAACAAATCCCTTTGGAGTTAATAGGCGTTAATCCAACTCGGATTACATTGCATGGGCCTATGAGAGGGGATGCTGATCAGTTTAGTCGACTACGTAGCTAAGAAAAAGTTGGCACTTCATGCTTTAGAAGGTAACAGTCAGCATGCAGTCGGTAAATGCACTAGCCAATCCATTCATTCGTCATTAATAGTTGCTACTCAAAGCCACCAACCCCCTAAAATGAGGGAAAACGAGAAACCTTTTTGCAATTGTTATCCACATTCAGCATAGCTAGCTTGAAGCCAACATCTCTTCAATTAGTATTGTAACTGGTTTGTGGAATGGCTTTCTCGTAAGTGCTCTTTATCCACGTCAAAGCCGTGATCGACAAAGTCGAGCTTTAATTCAATTTGCCTTTTCAGTTTTGCATGCGGGTAAACTTTTCCAGAATTTCGAACGAGTCACTTTCGGAAATCCCCAAATTTCACATTGCACAGCATTGTCCTTAGCACTGTTAATTCACATGTGCGCAAATGGGTCGGTACAACCTTTTCTCCGGCTTTAATTTGCTAATTGAGCTTCCATATGTGCGTCCTTAGAAGGGGTCCCAAATGTATCATGAGCAGAGTCCAGGATTAATCGCTAACTCGCTCTACTCCTACCTGGCACTGGCACACACCACCCAAAAATACACACCCCCGGCCCCTAATTAAATTAAGTTGGTATTTGGCAGGAAGAAATCCAGATAATAGCTGTCTCATGCGCCTAGTCAAATGTCACATTACTGAAAGCTTTCCCATTTTATAGCCAGTGTAAAACGAGATTTCTAATGCCTTGTGTGGTCGCTTAATTGTGTTAATGGTAGCAAGCAGGTGCTGTCACTGTTTTGAAAGACACTAATTAGTCCTCTCCATACAAAAGCGATCGTGTGCTCACACGTCTGTCACACAGGCTAAAAGCAATAATCACACCACCTCAGCTCGATCCAATCCAAGAAAACCCTGATGCTTTTTTACCGAAATTCCGTATGACTACGCGTTGCTCCTTGTGCAAGAACTCTGCAAATTGTTGGCTGCTTAAATAGCTAATTCCGTATTAATGCATCTCAATTAAATCTGCTATCTGATTCCTCGACTTAGCCATTGCCTCGATTCTTCCACTCAATTATTGTGAAGGCGAAAAGAAGAGGACCAGAGGCAATGCTCACAGCCACGGCAAAAATAGATAACTTCTGGTATTAGTTCAAGTCCTGGGGAATAGAAACTACTCCACACAAACACACTCATAAGCTCTCCCATTTTAATGCTCCATGAGGTGCATATTTAAACACAATCGTAACACACATTTTCTTAAGGTTTTGGGCTACCTACTCTTTCATAAATAAGGTATAATGAAAGCATCTAGACATCAATTTGTTCAAGACAATTCATAATATCCTAAAATTCAGCGAACATTTTTTGATATGAGCTGAATTAATGCTCACACCCTATGGATCGTTTGACATATTCCGCGTGTCTAAAGGAGGTAAAGCGTGGGTAGAAATAGGAATTTGTCAAATTTCTTTCGACTAATTAAACGTATGTTCAATTTTATGCAATGGAAAAGGCTAGATTCGAGAAACACATAATCCGTCTGCAAAAACAGGAATTAGCTGGACTTACTTTCCATGTTTTACTCACACTTAAACGAAAACATTGCGGTTGTTGATGACTGACGACAGAGGTCACGAAGAAGGAAGAAGAATAGAGGATAAAGTACAGCCTCTATCACATATAAAACTATCTCCACATTTTAAATTTTTCTTGCGAAAGTACTACTATTAAGTTCGAAGGTAGGTTTATTTTAGTACTTAATAATGCATAACGGTAAAATTGATAAATTAAACGGGGAAAAGTCCAGCTTATATACATTGCACATATGTATGCTAGTGAGCATGTGTGGGATTACATAGTAGAGTAGGGAAATAAATAAAAGTAAACTGAAATATTTAAAGTAGAGGCACTGGTATGGGAAGAAATAGAAGGACGGGAACAAGAATCACAGGCACTTAAAATTCCGTTGGAATTAGATCGAAAGGGGTCGAAAATGAGTAGCAAGCCAGATCAAGCGCGTTCGGATGGAAACTTTCTTCAGCAACTCCAACGCAATCATCACCACCATTCTCATCGACATTGTCGCCATAATCGCAATCATCGGGACGGTCAGCAGCGAGAGTGGGATCGACTTCGGTGCTTATGGCGGCTGCAGCGAGATCAGCCTCCGTTGAATAGGTGAGGGGATAACAGGTAGCATCTTCGCTTGAAACAGTACCGGTGGAAGAGGACATGAAAAAGGTCTGGCGATTAAGCGGGTAAGCTGGCAGCTGTTGTGGTGGTGAAGATGATGGTAAGAGATAACTGTGAATTTCAGATAGACTCGGAGAGAGCATGCCGCAGGGTATGAGAACAGTTTGACCGTTCGACCCAACCTTTATCGTTTCAGCTAGATTGGATACTTCCACAACTTTGGAGGCGTCGCCCGCGCCTGGCGACAAAACCATTTTGAAAGCTGAGTAATTAGGATCACATTGGGGCAGCGAGACCTTGGACATTTCTGATGAGACAGGAAACTGGAAAAAAGTGCTTAAAATAAAGCAAGAAAAGTGCTTAAAGAAAGAAAGTGCTTAAACTTATCTCTGAATAGATTTTTCGCCAACAATGACACTTTAACACTCGAAAACATTCAACAGCACACTTCTATGTCCAGAAGAATAATTAATAGGGTAAGGAATTCCTATTCGTTAGGTAAAAATTCAAAATGCTCTACGTAATGCGCAATTCCCCATTATCCAAAAACTAAAGATAAATTAAGCAAGCAATTAAGCAGCCAAAATGTGCAAAAATGATTTAACCTAATTTATACCAGAAAGTAACTTACCAGCCAGCGTAACTTGCTGTTTGCATAAATCCATAAAAGTCTTGATTTATTAGGGTTATCACAACTTTTAAAACCTCATTCTTGAAGGAATCTTGATTTCATGCCGCTACTTTATTGACATAATCACTTATACTGTTTCATTCACCTACCTATTCTAATCAGTATTAATCCATGTAATAAAACGTTAATGAAGCGGCATGGAAATGCAGACATAGAAGTCATTTAGGAAAAGGATAACAGAAAAGCAATTTCCACTACGAAATGCAGGAGACAGTTCATGAACCGAAATACCTAGATTGTGGCAGCTGTAAAATACATGTTTTTAAGAGTAATGTGGCCATTTGACAAACACGGTGAAGTTCAACCCTTAATTTGAACGTATTCTTGGGTGTAGGGATGCCTACAATTAGAAACTGACCAAAGAGATATAAACAATTCGCTTTTAAAGCATTGCAAAATAGTATATTAAGAGATTTTTTTAAAAATTGCGATAAAACAACCATTGGGTATCTTGACAGAGAGAACTTACGTCACTGTACTCAACGTATGCCTGATCTGTTGAAACAATGCCTTGGAAAGTAGCCGAGCCACACGTTTCACCAGGGGTGTCGCCAGCAGGATAAGGTAGTGACGTTGAAAACTCCGATGCCAACGTGTATGAAACGCTTGTTAAGGGATACGTGGGATATACACAAGCAACATCCTTTTCGGCTACCGGCAGATTAATGGACGAGGAGAGAGCTAACACATCTTTTCCGTAGTTTCCAACGGAAAATCGAGCATTTCGAAGCTAAACAGAGGAAACGACTACATTATGATAACAAATTCACGTAATAACTACTTTTACTTCATGTACCTTATTGACAGAATCCAAAATGTGACCAAGACATTTAGCAAACTCGGCAAGTACGACATATTCTTGGTCAGTGTCCGACATTTTACGGTGATCGGCCAGAAACAACTGAGAAAGCATGCAAGAACAGGCGACCTCAATTACTTCGGATGTAATACATGCCGCGAAGAACCTTTGAGGAAAGCGTATAACTATGCTACAAATAAATATTGCGTTGTGAGTGCCCTAATTTATTCGCTGACCTTTTACAAAATCGAGAAAAGTGCCCAGATTCAATATTTTGGACCGGATCAGGATGGGCAGGTTTGACAAAATTTCTACATCCTCTACATTTGCAAAGGTCTGAACAACTTATTTTGGCCTTCAATATTAAGGAACCAGAGAATTTACTTCGTAGCATTCACAGTAATTCTTCAAGCAGTTCGATCTCTTACAATTACAACCTTTCGAATGTTTCCTTACGGAGGAGCCTAGAATACAGTCGTCAATATTTCTAACGTTACCTATTTTTGGATAAAATGCTAGTGGATTTCTTTCAAGTGTTGACTTGATTGCCTTCCTTCGATCATCTTCAAAGTTAAAATTGTTCATGCAATTCGAACAATTGCAACCTTCACAAGACTGACCCTTTGCAAAACACTCACAATATAACTTTAAACAATGAGATTTCGTGCAGTTGCATGACTTTCTTTCAAACTTTTGAGGCACGTCGAATGCGAGATTTTGTTTTGAGCTTGCATCGGCGCCGGGATACGAAATGCGCGCAGAAGCATCGAGATCCATTAAGGCTTGCACAACGGCTAACTGATTTTGTCGGTCAGATGAGGTAGACTGCACTTCACAACCCGAAGAACTTTGAGACCAAGCGTACTCTGTTGACTGATGTCCATCGCTTGCATGCGAAATAAGCAAAAAATTCTTATCAAAACCACTAGATTCTGCAAACATTTTGAAAGATATGGATTTGCGTTTCTGTGTAAGAACGACCAAACAATCCATAGCACTTCAGTACTGTTAAAGAATAGCCGAGATGCGTGGCTTAAAATTTGACAACTGTACAAACATCAAAAATAAAGCGGGATCAATTTTACTTGAATATAATCTGTAAAGTGAATAGGATGCACATTGCTGTTTGGACGTTCGTGTGGTTATATAATCGCAATATGACCAAGTAAACAAAATGAGGTGTATCTTACACAGAAATGCATTAAAGTAATTAATGAGCTGATAGAAACGCAACAAGACAAAGAATGAAGACGCTTGAAACTGAATTTGAAAGCGCATGTAAAATCGAGTTACAAGAGGTAAATGAGGAAATGTATGACTTAGAGACGCTAAAATCCATTGCAAAACATCGCAATTTGTAAAATTTTGCAGAGCTTTAAAAGCGTGTATATCACAGACAACAATAACTAGAGCTTCGCCTTAGTTTGTCGCATTAATTGGCATTGGAAAAGATTTTTCCAGTTAAGCCTGCATCTTGCAAGAACGCTAGTTCATTAGAAATGTGAAAAACGGTAACAATTTTCTTTAATCTACCCAGTTTATTCAACTAAAATTTACCTCACTGCCATTAGTCAACTTGTTAAATTCGTGATGCACAGTCATTGCTATGAAATTTATGCAAAGGGAATACCAGGATCTTAAAAACCAACACGAACCATAAATGTCAAAAAGGGATTCAGGCGACTCGTTTTATATTTATTGATGATAATGCACCTGCTTTCAAATTTGAGTGCATAGTTGCTGACGTTTTTGCTGTCTCGATGCAGAGTTTTGTCAGGTAGTTTTCTACCAATCCTTACAATCATCAGTACGCATCGATGCCTTGTCTCCCTGCAAGTGTTTCGATTTTCCCTCTTTTAAGTGCTAAGTCAAATTATTTGGAAGTTTGCGCGTTTCAGAGTCCTTCTGAGTGGATTTGCTCTCTTTATGTTCCTTGAAACTTCACTTTGCTTGTATACCTTTTTAAACCTGCAAATGTGGTGCTGTCTCATTGTATCTGTCATGTAAACCATCAAATTTCTTTTTTCTGGTAATTTTTGATTAATATTTGGCACCTGTGGCCTATATTTCAGCATCCAGCAGTGCATGAATGCCCAGAGACAGCTCATCTCACAATGTATTCGTGAATTAGAAGTAAGTTTTGTCTGTCTAGTTCCGTGTTGTTTTTTATGACGTTGTCTTTATTCTATACTGCCTTCCAAACTTTACTTGAAATAACGTCAACACTTCTTATGATCTTTATGTTTGTAAATTTGTAAATCAAATTATACTTCATTTTACAAAATTTATCAAGAAAGATGTTAAAACATGGGTATGAATTATTTGCTTTCAAACAGGCCTCAGTTTTACTAGAAGTGGGCTCTAACTCCATTTATCCACCTGATCATGACAGTATCTATAACATGGACGTGATTCGACTTGACAGACTGTGGAGTGACCTAATGCGACTGCCTCCAAAAACTTCCAACAGTGCTTCTACGGGACATGATGTAAATGTCAACTCCTTCGATCCGCTGAAGCAAATCCTTGATCTTTTTGTGGAAGTCATTGCCACCCTTCAAAACGAAGGTGTGACTCTGAGGCTCCTTTGGTCCCTCGACCGTGGGATTGAACGTGGCTTCTTCACACCGTTGTATGCGTTGCTGTCTATTAATTAGTAGTTGCGGTTGCTTTCGTAGTTAGTCGCGGAGTTTATTCTGAAATAGTTTTTAGGGAGAAGAGCCCAGTTGACACCTCTTCTTTTAATTATATTGTTAGCTATCTACTGCCATATTTGTGCACGTCTCTATCTTGCGGCGATAGACTTAGTCATAGAACTATTTTTTGATCTTTAGTATAAATTAGTTTATACCCGCACTCAACTTCTACTTTTAGACATGTAACCAATGCTCTGTTATCAAGACACGAGTTAACGGTGGATAACCAGGTGTTCTTCCGGAGTGTGTTCAGATTTTTGCTGAAGCTTGTCTTTTATCTTGATTACAAGAATAATCGACTAGTTTTCATCAAGACCATTGATAAGTCCTTCCAATTCAACTCAGATGCACCGCTCAGACACTTCTACAACCCGGCTGTTGAAGTAAGATTAGTTTGTTGCTTTTCTGCTTCAGTCGACCACTTTTGGCATTTTTAAAACATGTACCTATCCTGTATAGCCTGTTGGTTTTACACTCCCGAAATTAGTTTTTTTGGGTGCAGAGCGGCATATACTGGTGCTCCAGTAAACAAGAAATGTCCCGATTTGACGTTAAGATATTTCCATTTGTGCCTTGAAACCAAATGCTTCCGTCATATAATGCTTGGATAAGACTACTGATCGTACTCACAACGTCTTAAATGTGACTTGCCAGTGGGGGAAAGGAGGGCGTTCTTGCAAATGGAGAAATGTGGAATAATACGGTGAGGGGCGGAGTGCTTCCATGTCGATCTTCTTCATTCTTTACGGACCTGTTATTGTATTGGAACTAATACTATACTTCCTTTATTCAGTTGATACAAGTACTCCTCTGTCGTGAAATAAACCTCCTGCCTGCCTACTTCACCATGTATGAGCTTAATAAATTCAGAGGGGACAAAAGCATCCGCCCTAATAGAGTAAGTCTCCTTTTGAGCAACATTCTGTATTGTCTAATTTTATCCTCAATTTCCTTTCTGCGTTTCAGCTCATTGAAGGCGAAGTCGAGAGATTTATGGCGGACTTTGATTTCCCTCTACGAATTTTGTATTCCTATCGTATGTGCCTCACCCGTTTTGCACACCTTTTGATAGTACGATGTTTTTTATTGATATTGGTAATTGCTAAATCTTATGGACTAAAGTTGTAAATATACTACAAAAGCAAGGCCATTTTTAGTCGGTATGCTTGGTTGTGGCCAAAAATTTACTGAGAAACCCCTTTACTTGCCGTGATTTCACATTTGGCTAATGAATTTTTTAGTTATATTTGATTTTATAGTTTAAGTCCACCACTTATTTACAGCTGCACTTTGGTACCTTAGTTCTTCCTGCTCAACTAAAAGTTGGACTGATTCCACTAGTGACAAAGGTGGTAGGACCATGGTATTATGAGACCCACTATACTCGATCGTTTCATATGCATTCGAGGCGTACATTTCATTAGCTAAGTCAGTAATCTTCAATATTACTTAGATTGCCATAATCTTCTGGTTATTATCGAACATGAATAAAGGTTGCATTTGAATTGTCTTCATTTTGAAACAAGTTTTTTAAAATAATGTTTCGTCGCGGAGTCCATGCAGCGAAATGTGGACAAGCGGAGCTTTATTGATATCCTAAGCTCGTACTGTCTCCTCGATCAGACGAGTTGGAAATGGTGCCGATCGCGGGCATAACTCTGGAAAATCATCCGTGTTTTCGGTTGGATCCAGCCGAGCTGACCCTTTCCATGTTGCGTCAGGCTATCCTCTACCCACCCGCCTTCAAAACCCGTCAACTGGGTCTCGCCTGTGACTTGCTGGGTCAACTGCGCTGCACCCAACTGGCCTCCAGTCTCCTCGCCTGCGACAAGTGCCAAGCCATGGTCGGCATTCCCTCACTTTTTCATCGCGATTGGGAAGAATTCATTTAATTACCTGTTTTTTGTGCACAGCAGGTTTGAGATAAGCAAAAATCGTTTGCTTTCACCGTCCTGTCCAGAGCATTGATGAGATCTGCTGTGATCGAAAGTTAGCAGAAATGATTATGAGCAATGCTTTAACTTCCTTCCACTTTACTCTTCGATACACTACTCAAAATAGCCATCCATAGATTTCACTCTTGTAACTGCACTCACAAGTGTTGGAAATATGTTAGGTAAACTAAACATTTGTTTCAAGAAGCTTGATATACACGTGATCTAATGCTCTGCGACTGAAGCATTTTTCCATTAAGGACCTTCAATCATAGGCCAATGTCTTAGGCTATTTATTGATACTGATGGTATACATCCTTCATACCGGAAGCTAACTGTTTTATATGGTATGATAATTGCGTTTTACCTTGGTGATTGGTTAAAAGCAAAATTCACTTTAAGGGATAAAATAATATAGGCGCTTGGTTTTTTGACATTTATAACTTTTAAGTTTGATTTCGGTCGCTCCTTGTCTTGGTTATTCTCAGTTTTCTTCAAACCAAAAACTTATCAACTCACGCCTTTTCACACGTCTTTGACGGTTTCTCTGAACGCTTCTGCATGAGGCGAATTCGATCTGTGTGATCCACTTTTCGTTTCTATTGAAGAGATTCTTTTCTACTCTCCATATGACTTTTCAATGCCTGTGCTTTCCACACTCGATGTATTTTTTGCCTTACCTTTTTTTTGTAATGACCAGTCGACCCATTTTAATATGTTGTGCCCTTTAACTTTTAGTGGTACGCAAAACATGAGAAGGCGTTTTTTTGACTCACCTCTGCCTGACCACAAATGGAAGAGCAAATAACCATAACCATAATCAGTGAACTGACAACACCTCCCATCGATTCACCATTGAGTTTTTTCTAGTGCTTTCCGATCTCAGCGGTAGGGACCTTGTTTTGGATAAAAGAGAAATATTCCATTCTTTATTAAAACGGTGCTTTGAGGGGTTGAATAAGTCAGAATATGCAGTGATAGGACTTGTGAGCTTGTACCATCGCTTCTTCAAGGTAGTGATAATGTTTCGACGTTCTTACCCGTTGTAGCACTACCTGTTTCTGTGTTACATAGGGGCCACATATGACGCTGGTGGGTCTGGCAATAAGTGAGTTGATCTTCTCGGTGATGGAAATTACGGAGGAGGAGAAGTGCACCGATTGGACCATCCGAATATTCAGTCACCTGGCTGGTCTCGTGATTTGCTTTGTTATAGACCGAGTCGTACGCCTCAACGACATAATCTCCGAACTCAATTCCAAGGTGGTAAATTTACTCTAAAGATCTGAGAATATGTATCGCTAGGTTCCTGATTGCCTTCTAAAATTTAGCTATTCGAGTCATTAAAGCCATCGAAACGTACTGAAACATTTGGGATAGAAAGATAGCTAGGTAGCTTTTTAAAATTCTAAAAGAATATTATGCTGCAATTTGATATTGGCGTGCTTAATCAGATATTTTAAAGACACTGAAACACTTTTTTATCTGAAATAGTTTGGTTTTGGATTTGCATCTAAATCAATTTACCTCTGTTGATAATGAAGACAGGTACAAGTAGTAGCCCTGATCAGTACAGCTTGGGTAGTCATAATCTGCAAATTTCTTGAATTACTGCAAAGTGGCACATTAACGTTTGTTAGCGTTAAGAAGTTTTATTTTGGTCGTCTACGCAAATGCTTTTGCCGAACCGCAATATAACTGAACAAAATTTAAGAGAATTTGTGCGCCATTACTTGTGAATTTATAAAGCGGATGTCGTTCCCTTCCACCGTTGTTTGAGCAGTTTTAAACATTCACACACTTGGAAATAGTATTCAATGCTTGTGGTAGCTTTCTAGTTGTATGGAACCTTCAATGAAATAGGTTTTGTTAAATCAGGTTAAACATTCCTTTCAAAAATAACAGTTTGTTAACAAGACATTGGAGCTAATTTTGTCTTTCGTACAGATCGCTGGGAGAACTTGGCCTATTTCCCGTCACTTTGTCATGTGGTTTACCCTCGTGTGCATGTCGGGCTTCGTTGAAAAGAATAAGGTCTGTTTCACCATTTCCACCAAATTGCCTTTTTCATGTTTCTGAATATGACCCACTCCATTTTGCGCTTAAACGCTGCCGGAAACGTTGTCTTTATTGTATCCAAGCTACGTGTATGGACAGACTGTTTTTTTCTGTCACAGTCTACGATTAAACATGGGATGTTCAGTTCTCCATCTTTTTTAATCCACGGAATTGTCAATAACACTAAGTGTGCAATTCGATTAGCTTAGTGTTTTTAATCGAAGGCAGACATTCTGCACTTAACAACTCGATGCGTGCATGATATCTTACCAAACGGTGTTATGGTGATAAGAATCATCACGAAAAAGTGGTTTTTAGATCATTTTAGGGGAAAAAACTGCTTTTGTGCGTTATTAGCTGTGAGTAAGAGACGAATCTTCCAGGTAATCCTAGTGTGTCTATTTTACACTACCATCTAGTTGACTGACTTCGTGTCGTGCCTGCACCTCTTCGACCAACTCTTCCCTGAGGCTGACGAGTTGGACAACGCAACAATGCAACGTTTGGAGAAGCTATGGACGGAGGACCTGGACCGCTGGGCCGCCCGACATCGTCCCGTAGTCCTGAAGACACTGGAGGCGATGAGTCTTAACGGCTCTGACCTACGCTTTGTTCTCTTCTCACCCGACCGCCTTTTTGGCAGCCGGCTTCCTGATGGCGCTAAATCGGAGTTAAATGGAAAAGAAGGCGGAGAATTCACGGATGATAATGAGGCCACAACAGCATCTGATGCTGTTATTAATGATGCTGATTATTATGATGAAGGTGTTGGTGACGATAGCGACGACACTACAAGTGGCGAGGAGTCTTCTCCAGAGGATTCGGATTTACTTCGTGAGTTTCATGGCTGAGGTACTAATTTTCAAATTTTATTATTGTTCAGAAATCTATCCACTTACAATCCAGGACACAGAATATAAAGATTTTGAAGACGTAAAAATCATTAATGTTTGAGGTAGAAAACCCATATTAGTGAGTCATTCCTACTGGGCCAGCAAGTTGGCACTCAATTTGAGGATTGGGCATCTAGTGGACTGTATTTTACCAAATGAGAAGCGCGGAGTTTTGATGATGTTTTTGAGAGATGTTACAATATACAGAAAAAGGCCAAAATGCTATGCTGTATACACGTACGGTTTAACTGAATCACATGTAACACCAGTAGAAATATCGCGCAAAAGTAAATGCTATGTAACATTCCACTTTTTTCGAGTCACCTTTAAAAATGTGACAAATTTTGCAACATAAAAACGAATTCTAGATTCAACAACTACATTCCATCTGACTTTCAGTGGAATTCATCAAGGCACCCCCTCTGTTGCGCAAACTGCATTGTGTAGTCTTCGCTTGGAGAGATTTGAAGAAGATTTTCACAGTACTTTAAAGGAATTTAGGGTTATCTTCAACTTTTTGGTCTGCGAGAAAGTATCAGACCTCAGAATCTTGTTCATCGCATGCTATTTAAACAACTTGTTGTTTGTGGAGCTGAATTTGAGTTAGTTAATTAAACATTTAAATTGGCTAAGTTCCAAATGTTAACTTTGGTTTATAGGCCTTCCACCCCCTTGGTGTCTGTGCTTTTAGCCCTTTACATCGGATGTGATTTTCCAAATGTATTACTTTGCCCACAAGAGAGTCTATTCGTCTTGATATCATTTTAATTGAGGTATTTGTTTAGTTCAGCATAGTTTTTTTGGTTAAAAGTGCGATGTTAAGTCCAACTTATAGCACTCAAAGTACTCCTGATAGTGATGGGAAAGGGTTAGATAGGTGGGCAATAAGATAGTAGGTTGAATTTGTTAACAAAAGGTGTACCGTGGAAGTCCTCTTTCGTCTTTACATACAGTTCCAAAGAGGTCCACGACGGCTTTAAAAAGTGGGGGAATGAGCGGTAGGCGAGATGATGAAGACATGACACACCTGGTGGTGGCGGCGGCGTGTGCCTGGGAGATGGTTTTGCAAATGAACAGTGGGGGTGAGGAGGTGGGCGTCGGTGGAGGGTCCGGTGGTCGTACTGTGAAGGAATGCCACTTGCCTCGAACCATACCACCTCTGCTCTACCCCCTGCAGGCACAAATTGCTGGCTGGTTGGAGTATCTCAAAGAATCCTGTGTTGGCTGTGGCAGTGCCGTGGAGTCGGGTGAAAACTCGGTGGATACTCAGACGCCGCAGGTGGCTCAGTCTCTCTCTTGGCTTGAGTTCATCATTACGCTTAACACTTGTAAGTTGTTGCTTACATCTTCACAATCTTATATATTTCTCATACTGGGTCGTTTTCAGTAATTGAACTTGAGCTAATGATTTGGTTGGATCTCTTCCCCTTGAAGTGTAGACAAATCGACCAAAGTATGCGTTAAATATGCTTTCGACGACATCGGTATGCCAATTTGTTCATAGCTATTGACAGCGAACAATTTTAGAGAGTGGAAACCGAGTAACATCGATGCATTTTCACCAAAATCCACTTAATTGAAACCCCCTTAAAGCTGCAAGAAAACTGTGATAGATATCTGGGACTGGTTCAGTGTTCATGTCGTGCAGCTTCAACAGGGTTTCAGTGTGACATAGGGGAGTTGGTTTTGTTTTGTGAAGGAATAGACACACCCCTGCTGAATAACGTCAAGTTATGCTTGGTCACAAGGTCCTTCACTATTTCATTTGATTGCAGCAGGCATTGAATATAATCCACAGGTTCCACTCCGTAAGGCGGCGGTCGAATGTGCTAACATCTCATCCAGAAAGGCTTGCCACTTGTCTAAAATAGTCCACCACAATTCATCGCACGCAACAATATAGCGTGTAATAGAAATAGCGTTTCTGCTGTGGATGCCTAATCAATGGAATTGGGGAAATAAATTTTTTTCTGTCTAGTGATTGCTTGTTCAATTAATGTAGCCTAATTGATCTCTCCAGCTTATCTATGTCATTCTTAATGCCTATAATGTCTACTACGTCCGACTCCGTTGCTAATTCCCTTCCCTTGCCGTTTTCAGTTCAAGATTGAAAACAACAAAACTCATTTAAATCTTCGAAAAGTGTAATTTAATTTTATCAGTTACTTTTCAGTCAAAAAACTGGTACCTAGGGTTACCGGTTCTAAATCAGTTTTGCGATGGAAATTATGTTTGAAGTGTGCGCTTATTGGCTTGAATTAGCTAACAAATTAAGAAATGATCACAAATAAAATGAGTTTTCCGATTCAAATAAGGAATAATGGTAATGAAATCTCAACCTTGTAAACACGCATAGTTAAGGTGACCGGACATTTGATGCTCACTAAGGCGTAATACTGTTGATTTATTTTCCTTTGTGGTTTTTGATTTACTTTCCATCAAGTCCCGAGTAACACTTTTCACTGTTGGTTCTTCGGTTCTTGCACAATTTTCATTTGATCGTGCATTTAAACTTTTTTTGGATATGAAAACTTCGTGTATCAATTGAATATTGTGGTAATCTCGTAGTTTTTCTTTTTTGAGAAAAGGAATAATAGTGATAGCTAAGAGGCTTATCGCCTTGTGAGTTCTTTGATGATTTGTGGAATTCGAATTTCGATGCGCATTTCCGTTTTCTACGTATAGATTCACCAAACGAGAATTTGCAAATCACGCGGAGCGTGGTGACTTCCTTTTGGTTGCCAAGCAATGACCCTCTTCCGGGAATTGGGGGTGGTCTTCCACTTAACAACGGTACATTCACGCTGCCCTACGGGTTGAGTGGGGCCGGCCGTCTTAATCCCCTTTCTCACCGACTCATCCAAAAGATGTCCATTCACCTCCAAATGATGTAGTTTTGACTATTTCTAAGTCATTTTAACTCAACAACTATCACCACACTTTGACTGACTTCGTTTTAAATCCTCAGATTTTGTAACGAGATGCGCCAAAAGCTGATCGAAATGACGAAGCCGCCGTGTGGTGAGACAGGACCTGCTTATCTGACGTCGCCAGCCACTCTAGAGACGTTCAGTCGGTTCCTCTCTTACCAGGTGGAAAAAAACCTTATCATTCTCATTCGGGGTGAGTTAAATACCATCGTCACGAATTTACGCACAAGTCTCAAAGGAAGTGTTAGAGTGCGCACAAGACGTGTCGTTTTGACCAAGGCAAGATCTTCTTTGAGTTCCTTCACTGTCAGAGCAAACCCAAGATAGCTATATTCCCGTAAGAATGTGAACACGATGTACCCCGATCCAATTGTTGCTTCGTCACTTCAGAGATATATCGGCGTTGGCTGCATGAAAGTGGGCCCATAAATATTCCTCTCTACTATCATCCGGTTGATGAAGACGGCACGGCCAGGGACGAATGCCATCCAATAAATGACGACTTTTACGCCTTCACATTTTGGCTTGACCTTCTCGGTCACCGATTGGTTGAGGCTCTTCCTGCGGAGCACCGTCTCAGCTATCGTGATGAACTCTTCCTCAGAGTGGATTTGGAGTCCCATGAACTCGTCTACGCGTATGATAAACTCTATTCTTCACACTTGTTATTAGTTTAGGAAAAATCAAAACCTGATGACTTCAAATTTTTATTCTTACTCAACCGTGGTGTAATTCTGCAAATGATCTCTCAGATACTCAGAGAAGTTGGGGTATGCAGTATATTCAGGTTGGTGACTAGAATGCATTAAAAGTCACATTACAAAAGTATACCATAAAATCTTATCAATTTGGTCAAAATTGTTTCCATTTCCATGCACAGGGTTTGATCAAACGACTACCAACAATTTTGCTTATTCCGTCGATGAAGAAATCTCTAATAAAAGCTACTGCAAATTGCTAGGGAACCAGATTTGGATGAGCCCTGATATATAATGCCACCACCGAATCATTTTTAAACAAGATGTTGTGTGAAATTTATGACCTATGTCCTTTTTCTGCCGTCGTCTCAAGACTCGATTGGATTATCGTTCAATTTTCTCGACGTATACTCACGCCTGACTGCATCCTCTACAACCTTCAATCCTCCTCACTTCAACAACAGTTCTCGCAACAACAACTGCCGCTTCACTCACATTCACGGGAGGTGACTTCGCGCGTCATTTTGTTCTCCACTCTTCAGGCCGTTTGTGCCTATGGTATGTTTCCATCTTCTTCAAATGTATCGCGAATGTGATTCCAACCATTGGGACTTGCAAGAACGAGGTAGAATTCAATAAGATACTGTGGTAATTTCCCTGAAACAGATCATGGACTAATTAATGAATCTTCTTGCCGCCATCTGGGACAGGGTCACGGCTGATATCGCTGGCCTTTACATTATCGGTGCGAACTATGCTATGAATTTCGAAAGATTATCTCACTTGGCTCAGTGCTCAACCAATAAGGAGGAGTATTCCCAGTAGTTTATAGCGTTTTTGTTTGGGTACGTGCTGTCTACTTGTGTATCATTCGAAGGAGGGAAAGCTGTTTGTTTTGCCTAAAATAGCCGTTGGCAGGGAGGATTGGTGGCATTCATGCATACTCAGCTACACGAGAGTTGTTGATGTCATATGCGTCTGGTCATGCCCCGGTGTTGCCCGAAGACTGAGAGGTAGATTGAATGCGAAGACTGCAAAATCACGATTAGTTGCATGTATATGCACATGCCCTAGATTTTTGTTACTCGCTCATGTTTCCCCTCCGTCAACCCTCTGCATTAGATCTCCTAGAGGCGGGCGATATGCGTTGCCAGGTAGAGGAGCAGGTGATGCGATGCCAAATAAAGGAACAATTTATGACAATGCAGGCGGAGACGCGGGCCATTTTTGGCGAGGAATGCGGTCGCCTCCAACTTCCAGCGGTCATTGCGCGCTTCGCCGATCTTCTGCCTGCCACTCCTGCATTCGCTGCTCCGCCCCAGGCACCCATTTTCAACACAGAGGTCGCTAACACTTCCGAGGCTGAAACCTACTTCACTCCCCGTGAACGGCTTCTGCTCTCCGTGCACGAGCTATACAATTCCCTCCTACCTGAGTCAGGTACGCACTCTCCCAACTCATTTTCGTCAAGTTTTTCAGATTGCTGAATGTATCGCTAATTAAAACCTTTACTGTCTACTTTTTAACTTGAAGTCTAATTTTCCTTAGGCGATAATGGTGAATTAAAATGGACCGAACTAAACCTACGCAATGAAAGTAGTTTTTGGTGGGTTTTATCTTTTGTGACCTTTTTACAGCTTTTTTCAAGCAGAACGTTGGTTATATTCTCCCATTTTAGCGTTATTCTCGTCGCCCTTATCAATGGGAAAACGCCCCTGTCGCTTATTCTTTTAAAGTTAGTTCCATTGAAAGACATCTTAAGATATTTTTTCACTTTTCTACCACCCTCACATCCACGTTTTATGGTAATTATTTTAATCGCAAGACTGGTACAGTGATTGGGTTTTCATTTTAATAAGAGAACCGATTTGTACTGAAAAGAACCGTAATTAACTCTCCTCAGTTGATGTGCAAAAGGGTCTTTATCACACCCTATTTAGCAACATTTTGCAGTTGCCACCGGCAATAGTGAACGCTCAGGTGAAAGTGTTGTGCGAGTACCTGATTACAGCAATAAGCAAATTTGAGGAGCTGGAACGACAAAATCTGCCTCTACCTACACACATTTGCGCCCCCTGTAAAGTGAGTCAATTTACAGCCTCACCTTTCGACCATTTGTCCAGCCGACGTGTTTACCAACCGCTTGTGTTTCTTCGTTTTGCTGTAGATGCTATCTGCTATCATCACGTTTTGTATTCAGTATGGAATCATTACAATGGACCGTCTGCTATTGTACCTTGTAAGTGAACTATCTTCCTTTTGTTATATTATCATGTTCGCCAAGGATTCTGGAAAACTGCATGGTGTATTGATTGATAATAATAAGGTTCGATTTTAGCCATAAAACCATGAAATCGTGATTTTATGCGTTCCATTCACTTTGCTACGTAGGGGAATCCTCCTATTATGTGAATATGTCCCTTAAACAAAGGTTACTTATTGCTTATGTGCAGAGTGCCTTGTAGATTGCTCGAGGAACAGGACCTGCTTATTTATTCTTTGGTAGCTGATCATTTCCAATTCACCCCTGCCTTTTCTGATACAGTTCGTTCGTTCGAATTATTCACCTATTGAAGTTGCTGCTGTCCACAGCATTGCCATATTCCTAATCACTCAGTGCCCCCAACTCGTGGAATCTATCAAAGTGGTGGGGAATTTTGTAAGTTCTTTCACCGATCAATTTTCTTTTTTCTTTGTTAAAAACACATGATTGCGACTGATTGCTTTCAAGATACCAACTTTCTAACCATATCCAGTCTATTGTAAGTGATGCTTCTGGACTCTAAGCCAATTCTCTTCGTGTCGTCAAGTATGAATGGTTCAAATTTGTATTCACTAAATAAAATTATCAAATTAATATTTTTGCCATAGCACACTGTTGATCGTTTCTGGAATAGAACTCTTGTTTGAAGATTTAAATGCTTTCATTTAGAGCCTTTGTTTTTGAGACAAAGTAGTTTTTTTCACATACAATTGTATTTTTATGAAGGTACGCGAACTCATATGCTGGATGATGTTTGAATTTGTGCTATAGTATGAATACACTCTAAATCGAAAATTCCAGCATTGTCGTAATACTGTTATTTCCTTCTGAGTTTGTAGCAAAAGTAGAATTGAGGAATCAATACCTCTTGTATGTGACCTTTCAAAATGACTATTAATGGTATGGTGGATTTCTGAGCGCTTTAAACCTCTATGATTGTGGTTGCTAGGAGTGAGAAATAATAGATGGATAGGAGGAAATTTTCGGGTATCCTACCGCGGAGCTGATGACCATTTTTGACGAACCATGTTCTCTTGGAATGAAAAGCGAGAATAGAAAGTGGTGCCCTGAATCAGCGAAACCAATGTCAAAATCATCAGTAAAGTAAGTGGTGATCACCTTCCAAGCCCCGAGAGTCTCTTCTCAAAACCTGCCGGAAACTTGGATAAACTGTGTCTAGTGCACCCCATTCTACCACACTTTGTGGAGAATTTTAGCTTGTTATTCACTAAATCAAGGGAGAATTTGTCACAAACAATTATGTTCGTGGACGACGTTGAAACATTGCCCGCACTTCATAGACTCCCAAATAATTGAACGGGAAGTAATAGTATAGCGGCATCCGACTTCTTACATTTTCAACAGCTTCGAAAACATTTGTGCCAGGGAAGATATCCACTGCATGACGAATTGAAATCAGCAGTGTGGATCTTGACGTTCAATAAGGATAATTTTCTCTCGTTGCATTAAAAGTGGACCTTAAATCACGTAAAGGTATTTATATATCTTTCATAGTCCTTGAGGCATTTAAATTTAATTAAGTGCATTTGATAACCATTTTGTTTATATTCTAAGGCTCCCAATTCATCCAATATTCTCACAAGCCCTCGGTGGCCGGAATTGCTGAAGCGTCTGCACACGGTTCTTCCAGAGAAGCAGGTGATTCTTCTGCCTCCGTCCACCAACGGCCATGCCAGTGCATCTCCTTCCACGGTTTTGCGCCGACGGCCCTGCCAACCGGTCTACTACGATCACATCGTCCTTCGTCTCATTCCCGTCCTCGAGATTATCTTCACCTCCTTCCTTGATAATCCACCGCCTCTCCTTCAACTTGCTCGTTTCTGTGACATTGTCGCACCTCTCTTCAGGCTCCACTGTGAGGCATCAATCATAATCGTCATCCCAAAGCTTGCTCTACTAAATTTTCTTTTTAATACCTCAAACTATTTAAGAGGCATGTAAAATAGCCTCTGTCACTTTACCAATGATTTTCAGCCTAAGTCTTCCTTCAAATAGCTTGCCATTATATGGCTTCTGAGTCACATCTTCTTCCTTCCTGTCAAACGAGGTTACTCTTTATTTGATAGAAAATCAAGAGCTTCTTGGATAAATGTTAGATAAGATTTGATAAATTGCTGAAATATAGTTTGGAACACTATATCTGTCAAACGCGTTAACAATGGTTCGAAGTTGGCTTACCTAGTTGTGTCCCTATGAAACCAGGCTGAGGACGGGTGCCTGCTGAAAGCAGATAAGTCAATGAAAATGACTTGCAACTAAACAGCTACTCTTTTTGTGGGACAGGTTGATTATTGTGCAAAACGGCGCTGATTCGACTAAATGCTACTAGCATCATTGCTGGTGGTCGTTTACCATTCAACAGATTTTGTCTACCATCAAGTCTTCTGGATACCTGACCACCTCTTAATAGTCATTAAATTTATTCAACCTAACAAGCTATGGAGGTGCCATTTGCGCTTTCTCGCCGGTCGGCATGAGTAATTCACCGCTGCTGATAATAAGAGCTTTGTTTCGAAATTCGAGTGGCACATTTACTGGTCTAATTTCAATCATTTTGCATCCAGTTAATCCGTTCCTATTGTTCTTTCATAGAACGACTGAAATTATTTGCTGTGGCAACTACAGCCTACATCAAAAACTACAATTTGGTTATCCAGTTGAGATTGACAATAATGACTTCTGCCTTACCACTACGCATCCAGGCTACTTGGAGAGAAGCTAGCATATTACTACTTAGTAGCAGCCTTGTCTCTTGTTAAAAGAGCTCATTTACTCTTTCTACACGCACGCAGCACACCCAATGAGTCTGTGCTTCCTCCTTCTGCGGGGCCAATTCCACCATTTCAGTAGCGGTGCAGCGTCGGTTTCGGGGGCAGCGCAGGGCGCAACCACCCCCAACACCCCCTGCTGGGGATACTTGCAGCGGCCAACATGGCGTAATCCCACTCAGGTGGACGGGGTGACCTGTCAACTCATCATTCGTTGCATTCTGCGTGTTCACCAGGCTCTGGCAGAGCGCGCCAACGCTCATCGTGAGTGTGCACAGGCATTCATGGACAGTGAACAGAAAGGTGAGCCTCAGTACCAGTTTTATTCGATTGTAGAAGGCATAAAAAGGGATGGATGAAAGACTTGTGCTTAGACTACCGTTCGTGTGGTATAAATCACACCTTATTTCAAATGCTAATTGTCGAATAAAGTTAAAATAGAATGTGCTCAAGATATGGAGAGGAATTGATTAATGGAGTCTGTAACTGTACTTGGGGAGATATTCAAATAGGCGTGGGTATTAGTTTCATAGCCTCCGTCACTCATTGCACTCAAAGAGACTAAAAAGTGCTTAAATTCCATACTCATGCAATTTTCTATGGCAGTCTGTTTATTGGCTCCCCTGGGCATGCACAATTTTAGGCGTAAAATGGGGTTATAGCTTGTGCTTATGCTTTTTCATAATAAAGGAGCACTTAGCCTTAACAAAAACAATAGCTGTAAGATAACACTTGCTTTCTAATCGTTAGATTTCGTATTGTCAACTATCAGAGCATTAATTCTAACTAAAAAATGTGAGGAATGCGCCTTTATCGATTTCATCTTCCTTGACAGACTCAAGCAAGCTACTGTTGAGTTCTTGTCTGCAATGCAGTAAAACAAGTCTTGAATTTAGAAATAGTCAAGCATACCACTTATGGTGAGTTACTTGTAGGAGGCAACTTATTCGCCCTCAGTCATGCCTAACATGGTTAAAAAGTTACCAACGTTAGTTGAATTGTAGAAGAGACAATGTACGTTGTATATTATCGCTATCATTCTAATATTTACTTTATCATTCTGAGCGTTATGTATTACGCACGCAAAGCAGAAAGACTAGCTTAAAAACGCTTCCTTTGTACATATCTGAATAGGCGTGTGCTGATAGTGCCGAATGTGTGAATAAATTTGCACATCAGTTTATTGCATTGGCACCTAATATATCGTAAATTATTAAGCAGTGTTGAATTAATATAAAGGGTTGAATGTGAGATCTCCAATCAGCATCATTCTTCAATAAACAAGGGGTGATCATTGTGGTTGGAATAGCGTTTCACTTGTTAAAAATCAACTATGATAGACGATTTCAATACCGTTCGCCATGGTTACGAAATAGCCGAATTTTTTCATAAGCTAATTCCCACCCTCTATCAGTGTGTGGCCTTCTTTCACCCCCGGCTTGGATGACTCTGGATACTCTGCACAAGGCGGCAATGCGAGTCGGGGGCTGTGACGCCGTCCCCACAGACGCCGACTTTGCGAACTGCCTTCGAAAGGTCTATGGTTCCGATGAGGAGATCCGTCTTGCTTCCGCTCTCCACTCCACTGCTGGGAGTGCCTTTCCAGAGCTTGAGTCCCATCTCTCGCGTCTCCTCCATCCTGTTGTTGGGGGTTAGTCTCCTCCTCCTTTTAAAGCTATCAATACGACCCGGATCATTACGGCAGTGATAGCTCTCAAAGTTAAAATCGAAGCTTGCATTTTTCAGTCGCATCATAAAATGGATCATGGAAAACAATCTACCGTTACGTTGAACGAAAAACTGGTTTTTCCATTTCACCGTTGGACCATTTAAACTGGATTTTTGAGGATGGTTGCAAGCTAATTCATTTCATTTGAACTCCTATTGATTACTCAACATATTTTAAGGAGGAAGGGCTTTTAGCAATTCCTTGATGTTTGATGCTACCTCTCCTTTGCCACTTATTGTATTGTAATTATTGATATACTTGAAGCAACAAACATGACGATCATGCATAGGACATTACCGGTTCATAACGTTTAAATCACATACGCGTGGATTAATCGTGTAAATTGCCTCAACACCGACATGCGCGTTGGTGATGCCCTCGGTCAAGACACCCAAATGGGACGCCTAGATCTGGTGAATAATCAGGTATAGCTCAACGATAAGGCGCATCAGCACACGGACAGGATCTGATTGATTCCTGATCAATGAATGATCCAAGTCGGTAATGGTATGAGGATTGACTGTGACTCGTACACGTATCTGGCCATATTCGTTCGCTCACCCCCCTATACAAACCAATGGTGTGGTGTAGCAAACAAGGTCACGTTATTTTTAGTGGCTCGGTTTCTCTTTACCATAGCCGAGTAAAGAGTCGCAGGGGAAGAAAGCAGTTTAAGTAGTGAAATCATCAGGGAGATCGGCAAATGCGGTGAGTAATATGGATGAACGCCTTTGAATTGACAGTCATGAAGAAGCACGGACTGCACGGGGTTCCTTCGGCTTGGCGCGACTGGCGCAGTGAGGAGAATGTGAACCCTCAGGCCGCGGGAATCTATGCAGTGGCAGTGGAGTTGATGGTTCTCCACCCACCCTCCGACACCTCACGAGTTCCCCAGGCCGCTGGATGCCTCATGGAATGCCTCCGCAAACGGTGAGCCTTCACTGCGTGCCATTGTACCTTATCCTGATGAACTTAGGGGGTAGTAGCCTAGATAGCACGAACACAACCATCATCGAGGCTAAATAGAAGGAGATTGTACAGGCCCATGCATTTAATCAGCTAATTAAAGCGTACCTTTATTCTAGACCAATCTCTTTCCAGACTCCAGAGTTAAACTAAAATATGGCGTTATATTTTAGCCGCCTGCCCTGAAGTCATTTAAATTGCTTTTTCCCATTTTCGTGCATTCCTTGCTCAGCCCCCGCAAATAGCCAGTGAATGTTACTGCTTATGTAAATGATTGATCTCATTCTCTGATTTCCAACTTAGAAGCTTTTCTTATTTCTTCCATTTCACGTTCGCTTAACACTAGATACTTTAGCACCTTGTGAAATGAATTTACTAGTCACTCTCGTGATTCTCACGTATTAAATCTTTTTAAAATACATTAATTCTTGTTAATGAAAAGCTACAATTACGCATTTCCTGTTATTATTTTAATGTTCCAGCTCGGGCTCAGGTGATTTCCATAAGTGGTTGAATGTTACCGGTGCTCTTGTTTCGGTCTTGCCGGTGAGTTCATTCTTTGTTACATTCATTCGACAAATTCAGTGACAAGATTTGGAATCGTAGCCCTTAAAACCCATTGTGGACACAATTTCGGCTACGCATCGTCGGTGATTGTATGATGCATCTAATGTTTTTACTGTGCTGTACTACACAGACGATTAGTGCTTGTATTTCCTTTAATATAGACCCTATTGATAATTTTGGTAACTCCCTTGATTTAGGTAAAACGTGGCTGTAGCTGGTTCTGTTAGCCTTTTACCATACGGCAGAGGATAGGACTAGTCTGCTAACATTTACGTTACAATGCAACGGAGTTGTACGGAAGGTTGATATGTAAATCCATTTCACCATACTTTGCTAGAACAATGTGTCTCAAATTTGTCGGTAAGCGCGAAAACTGCACGTGACACGATTTTTAGTTTCATTGTACAGAGACGTGACAACTCCGGACTAAAGTTACTTACCGTTTTTCATGCGGGATTAACTGCTGTTTTATCTTTAGGTAGTGGGGAAGGAGTATCACTGACTTAATCATGAAGAAAATCCTTCAAGCGACTGCACTTTCCTCTGTCTTACAGTTTGTATTTCGCCACAACATTCTTTGCTTGACGTGCTCCCTCATTCACGACCCTTGCTTCAACGACGCGGAGCAGTGGCCCTCGATTCTTTTGACCCTGAAGACGAGCACTGAGTTGTCGCCTCACTCGCCGGCCCAGGTGTTGAAGGTGTTTCGTCGTTGTCGCGTCCGTACTGACCAGCCGGTTCAACTCACGGTTTTTGAGGAGGAGGCCGAAGAGGCAGCACTGAAAGCCTGCCAACAGGACAATGAGGCAAACTGGGAGGTGCTGGGTCGTCCACACACCTCATCGGTGCGATTCTTTGAGACCATCCTGCCGCCTCAACTGCCCCAAGGAGATACTCTGCCGAATCACCTCTTCAAAGCCGCTGTCTGGCACGCCATTTGGAGCCATGCCAGCTTGAATGATAACCCAGCTCTGCTCCGGTTAGAGAGGTTTCTTCCTTCCTGTAGTAACAGCAACTGTTCATATTTCGGCAAAATAGAGTTTTGTGGATCCTACTATGGATGTTTTGCATATTCACACTGAAAAGGTAGCAACAATACCTCGTTCATACTAAAGTTCCGCATATTAATGATTAGGACAAAAGGTAACAAATAATGTCGAAGACTAACAATTCTATATCTAAAGATATTGAATATCAAGTGATCAATGGGATGCATGCGTCCACTTGTAAGCAGTTTTCTTTTCTCATCTTCGCAGAATCTTCGAAGAATTCGTGCTGAAGTATGTTAACAATGAGGCCAAGTTGTTAATGGCGTTTTCAATGATTACTCCACCTATGAAAGCACTGAGCAACGACACATCAACGATTGTTGACGTAAGTTCGGAAGTCGCCTATCTACTTTCTTTCAGCATTAAAACAACAATACTGGACCAATAGTATATGTGGATTAGATTCAATAGCATTACCTCTGTGAGCTCTCAATTCTGAAAAAAATTAGACAAATGCATAACTTCCCCAAAGGTGTCTTTGTTTCAGTGACATCCAAGCCAAGCGTTTTAAGCACGACTGGTTATATTTATTGTAGGCGTCCGAATAAAACAGTTTTGGATAGCACAAGGCTGTGGAACTATGCTAAACGAATTTCACTTTGGAAGTAACCACACAAACATGGACCTTATATTAGGTCATTAAATATGAGGTCTAGTAGAGCTCAGCGTTTAATTACCAAGGTTGGCTTCCATCACGCCACTCGGCTCATTTGTAATATTGACCTCCTGACCAAATACCCCGTTCGTTAAAACCAAGTTGCCTCTACCGCTCCAGCGGTTTCGTACTGGCAGTATAAGTACTTTTTTAAAGTTTTCCAGCAACTATTCCAAAGGATTGATCATGAAGTAATCATAAAACAAAATACGTGTCTGAAAAGGAGATGGCGCTTCTCCCTGATGTGAAACACGATTGATTCGTGAAAATCTTGGAATGTTGAGCTTCAAAACAATTATTTTAAAGCGATCAATAGATGAACAGAACAAGGACGGGACGTTCATGATTCGTTTTACTTGAATGAGGTGCCTTTAAGGAGTTTGGTCAGTGGCAATTGCCCTTTCAGAATGATCTGGCTCCCCTGTGAATAGACCCATTTAATTTGATCCTAAGAATGAATAGCAGAGCTTATTAAGTTGAACCAGGTTCCGTCTATTTATCTCACGTTTGCTTTTACAGTTGACAGTAAGCCTCTACAAGGCGGTACAGCAGGTCGATGAGGCGTTAGCGGCGAAGGGAGTGCCTCTCTATCACGTGAACACGATAGCAGATTTGCTGTATCACATCAAGTACACTTACGTGGGAAAAGCGGTGCAGGATGAGGTTCAGGGCCTATTAAGCAAGATGAGACCGCATCTGCAGGCCTGCCTCAAATTTGTCTTCTCCACTCCCACCACTACTGCTTGTAACAAGATCAAAAACCTTACTGATATCGTCTATCCGATTTTTGAGGATCGGGAATACCGAGCTGCCGCTCGACCACCTATCAGGATCAGTGACGAATTCTTTTGACCAGTTTCATGTCAGTGTAAAAATATATGAATTTGGTATCATTGTTTTTACCAGACAAACATAAACCATGTGCAATCGTCAAAACCGCCTTGAGTGAGTATTGAAAAGCACAAAAAGTGCTGGGAAATGCATAATTTATATGGGGCTTTTGAGAAGTTCTTACAGTTCCAATTTTCTTCGATAAGGGGAGCTTCGAGAGCGCTCGCGGTGCCTGGAATGATGTGGGGAGACGTAGCTGGAAGTAAGTCTGTTTCCTTGTCCGGGTATGGACACATTCCTAGAGTATGCTCCCAATCTGCGTCTCGTGGAGGCATTGATTGCCTCTGGAGAACGACCAAATCTCTGGTGAGATGAAGAATGCCCACGAGTGGAGTGCCTTTCCGTGCGACGTGGAGGCGACACAGAAGGAGACCTTCTATGATAAGGGGAACAGTTTTGTGACGCGAGACGATGGGACCCACGTGGTGGAGAGGGTGATCGATCCATGTGATATCCGGTAGACAACGGGGATTCTTGGGAGGTCTTGTTAACCTTTTGGAGCTCTAGAATCCTTCGCATAGCCTCAGGTCCGCAACCATGCTCGCGGACGTAGTCAGTTACTGAGGGGAATTCACCAGCATCAGCCTCTAGAGGGACCTGGTTGGCGTCTTGACGTCCAACTTTCGCCACACCGGTAGTAGGTACTTTATACTTCTCCACATGATCAACACGAATTGTGCGACCCGCAAGCTTTATGCCATTAAGATTGTCTGTAGCAAGAATGGTGCTCTTCTGGTTTTCGTAGCAGACGAAGGCGAATCCCCTGGAACGCCCACTGTCTCTGTCTCGCACGAGGTTTATATTAGCAATTTCGCCGTACTGCGAGAACACACAAATTACATCGCCTTCTGTCAAGTCGTAGCTCAAACCACCAACGAAAATCCAGGCAGAGTCCCTGTATTGTCGGTGCCAACTGCTTTCTGTGCCTGTATATCCGAGATGAAGTTCACGTTCGTTCATGGCGTTTTGATTCTTTGTTTGCGTAATCGGATTCATGTTTTTCAGGAGTTCAAACTAAAATCGAGACCAAATCCTTAAATGATTAATGGTATATTGGAAAAACAAGTACATTATACGAATACAAAGGTGGTAAGAGTGCACATGGCGCAGATGCCTACCTGAAGAGCAGTTATCACAATGGAAGAGCAGGTGCAAAAGGGATGTGAGACGTGAGCAAGTAGAATTACTATGGTACTATGCCACAAAGAGTAGCAACTACACCGTCACAGAGCCCAGATTTGTAGCACGGGCATGTGCATTAGGTTGATTAAAACAATTTGAGATAATTCAGGGCTACACATTTGATTCTGTGCAGTAACTAACCTTAAATATGACATAGTTTGTAATTAAAATTTTTCTAAGAAATAAATCAAAGGAATTTACAAACCGTTATTAGCCGAAAATATATAAAGCTGTTAGCTCTTGTTACTGAAGTATATCTTACTTACAATAATTTAAAACATACTATACATAAAGATTATGTTGTAACAGTAAATTATCCGAATAGCAATTTAGATGTCATTATGGACCAGGATGGGTAGCCAACGTGAGACCCCTCAGATTGCCTCGATTTTTGAAATTATCACCTGTGCAAATGCACACGCTAGTAAGGTGAATATAGTAAAGCGTTCAAAATCTATCCTGTAGACGTAAAAAAGTTATAAGACTAGGACAGGGTATCGCCAACGAATAGAAGGGCTGAGAGGCCACTGTAACGTTCTGGAGATCAATGGTGAAGCCCTGTAATATCAAAGTCAAAAAGAAAAGTCAAGAACATTAGAAGTTACATGTAGAGGTAGTAATTGCGTAAAATTTGCGCTGCGAATGTAGGTTTCTTCCGGATTTACCTTGGGAAGTTATGCTAATTGCTTGTCCTGATGACCTGTAAGTTAGGAATAACTTTTCTGAGTTAAATTCAAACTACAAAATGCAGTTACTTGGTAACTATTGGTTTCTGTAACATGATGATAGAAAAATGTGTTTTTAAGCAATTTCATAAAACCCCTTTTAAAAATGCTTGCACTCCCAGATTGGATTACGTTGAGGTTAATACGTCACTTGATTGTCACATCTTTCTTCTTCGATGCATTTACAATGGATAAATTTTTGTATTACCTTCGTTCTTAGTGTTTCTTTTAACCTACAAATATCTATAACATGCCATTTGACCTTCAAGACCCGATAAGCAGTAATTATGGGGAAGACGAGGAAGAGCCAACGTGGGGGTGGGCGACGTAGCGTTAGCACAAATAGCAGTAGCGGAAGCAGCAGTAGTAGCTCTTCCAGTAGCGATCACGGGTAAGCGCAAATGTTCCTAATTATGTCTTCTTAGTCGCGGTTACAGGCGATCCCGGTCTAGGCATGTAGTAAGTTCATATTTACTCCATGAACTTTTGTTTAGGACAGATATTACGACAAAAGACCGGATGCGAGGATGTTTTCTGTGTATCAGGCAAGTTTTTTTTTCGGAAAATTGGCAGGTGGATTTGCTATAATTACGATACTTCAAATGGGTTTTGTAATTAGATGTTTGGTTTGTCTTTTGATGATTAATTGTACCAAGTATTTTGCTGTTTCTTATTTTAATACAGTGTTATTTAATATTTTGTTGGCTTTTATAGGGTTAACTGCATCGAATAAACTGTCGTTTTAAGGCAGAATTATGGACTCGTTTTCTTCTCAAGGGGGTCTACTTTTTTACTTAGCTATTGTTAAATTTTCGTATGGATTGGTTGTGGTCGAAAACAATGCATGATTATTCTAAATGCAATCATTTGGATGGGTTTTCTGCTCCTTCATGATACACATGACCCAGTTTTTGAATACTTTCATTTCCATCAGGATTAATTTTTCTTTGTAATAATACCTCTTCGACTAAATGCAAAGCCTTCCATATAAATATAAGTATTATTTATCGCCAAGAGTCAGTAATTTTTTACCCAGCTAAAGGCTTTATTTTCCATAACCCCATTTACTTGAGTTTATAGTGTTGTACTGGGTACTTTTTGTCAAACTAGATAAATGGGAAGCTTTTGACCCATTGAAACGATGTTTTGGACTTACTTCAGTTCATAATTTGATAAATTTGTGGAACCAGTGATAAATGATATATAACGGTCTGAGCAAATTGCCTTAAATCTTCAGCCAGGCTATGGAGGCGCGCCCATGAACGGAGCATACCCAATGCAAAGTGGAATGATGCCCAATTCGATTATGCCGCCGATACCCAGCAGCATGTTACCACCGTACGGTGTACCACCAGCGCCAATGACTCAACCGGGCATGATCCACGCGCATCAAATGCAGCCGCCTATATATCCCTACCAAAACGGAATGATGAGCTGGCCGTACCAGGGCTCGCAGATTAATGCACCACAAATGCAGCCCTCGGTCCCACCTACTCCGGTCTTCCAGTTTCAAATATCGCCAGGAAAAAATTCACCTGGTAGGAAATGAGTCCTGTCAGCACATCCCTTGTTTCCGATTTCTTCTCTACGCCTGACGAATAAATGTACTCAGTGTCAAGCATTTTATGCTACTTTTTGCTTGCATTATGCTGTACTGATATTTATTTTGCAATGCATTAAATCGTTTTATGACTACGGCGATGCTACATGCTAAGCTTGTAGATTAGACTCATATCAGTCGTAAAGCTGTATCTTCCGTCTCAACGCATCAAATGTTCCAATTCATTACCCAAAAGCGGATAAAATGTGAAAATAAATAGATATTATTCAACAGAAATTTCTTCATTTTTAAATTTTATATTCTAGGTCATACCACGGAGTAGTCCTTTGGCCATGCCTAAATTAACTTTTGTCCTCTATCTTGATTGTTGCTATTTTAAAGATTATATTTACATGGAGTGTCAGATTAGGTGACCGATCCGCTTACTAGTTGCAATCTAGTTAAGGTAATGATGACGGCTGCCAAAATTGACGTTTAAACCAGAAGAAAAATCAAAAAATTCCGATTTGTCTCCTATATTTAGTAAAAAAATATTTACATTGTACTTGGAGCCTTAATGTAGCCTTTGTAGTATATTACCAACTACGAAAGCTTATGAAGCTTGACCGATCGAACTGTGTCAAGTAAATTTGAAGATATCTAAATAGATCGTTTGCTTGATCGCTTATATTATGAATTGTCTTGAACAAATTGATGTCTAGATGCTTTCATTATACCTTATTTATGAAAGAGTAGGTAGCCCAAAACCTTAAGAAAATGTGTGTTACGATTGTGTTTAAATATGCACCTCATGGAGCATTAAAATGGGAGAGCTTATGAGTGTGTTTGTGTGGAGTAGTTTCTATTCCCCAGGACTTGAACTAATACCAGAAGTTATCTATTTTTGCCGTGGCTGTGAGCATTGCCTCTGGTCCTCTTCTTTTCGCCTTCACAATAATTGAGTGGAAGAATCGAGGCAATGGCTAAGTCGAGGAATCAGATAGCAGATTTAATTGAGATGCATTAATACGGAATTAGCTATTTAAGCAGCCAACAATTTGCAGAGTTCTTGCACAAGGAGCAACGCGTAGTCATACGGAATTTCGGTAAAAAAGCATCAGGGTTTTCTTGGATTGGATCGAGCTGAGGTGGTGTGATTATTGCTTTTAGCCTGTGTGACAGACGTGTGAGCACACGATCGCTTTTGTATGGAGAGGACTAATTAGTGTCTTTCAAAACAGTGACAGCACCTGCTTGCTACCATTAACACAATTAAGCGACCACACAAGGCATTAGAAATCTCGTTTTACACTGGCTATAAAATGGGAAAGCTTTCAGTAATGTGACATTTGACTAGGCGCATGAGACAGCTATTATCTGGATTTCTTCCTGCCAAATACCAACTTAATTTAATTAGGGGCCGGGGGTGTGTATTTTTGGGTGGTGTGTGCCAGTGCCAGGTAGGAGTAGAGCGAGTTAGCGATTAATCCTGGACTCTGCTCATGATACATTTGGGACCCCTTCTAAGGACGCACATATGGAAGCTCAATTAGCAAATTAAAGCCGGAGAAAAGGTTGTACCGACCCATTTGCGCACATGTGAATTAACAGTGCTAAGGACAATGCTGTGCAATGTGAAATTTGGGGATTTCCGAAAGTGACTCGTTCGAAATTCTGGAAAAGTTTACCCGCATGCAAAACTGAAAAGGCAAATTGAATTAAAGCTCGACTTTGTCGATCACGGCTTTGACGTGGATAAAGAGCACTTACGAGAAAGCCATTCCACAAACCAGTTACAATACTAATTGAAGAGATGTTGGCTTCAAGCTAGCTATGCTGAATGTGGATAACAATTGCAAAAAGGTTTCTCGTTTTCCCTCATTTTAGGGGGTTGGTGGCTTTGAGTAGCAACTATTAATGACGAATGAATGGATTGGCTAGTGCATTTACCGACTGCATGCTGACTGTTACCTTCTAAAGCATGAAGTGCCAACTTTTTCTTAGCTACGTAGTCGACTAAACTGATCAGCATCCCCTCTCATAGGCCCATGCAATGTAATCCGAGTTGGATTAACGCCTATTAACTCCAAAGGGATTTGTTTAAATATATATGTTGGAACGAGACAAATTACGGTTAATAATATCCCCATGATAAATGCGGCAAGACATAAATACAGTCTTAAATGCGGCATAGTTTCCACAAATAAAATACTGCAAGTAGCTTTATTGAACGCCTTAACCGAAGCATTTGTCCAACAATTTCATAGCTCCTATGAAGTTGAAATTGAAGTGGAATGCTGAGGCATTAATTGAGGAATGTGCCTCATTGTTTTGAGGTGCTCGTTGGGGTCATTTGTTAGCGTTTATCACCACCTTTTGTTTCGAAATGACAGCATACGTCTTCTGCAATCGCGCTACCTATGCAATGTGATGCGTATCCCTAAGTTAGCGCATCTACAAATCGACCAATCGTCTTAACTGGTAATGTAAACAAGAGGGTCAAAGCACTTGAAATGAGTTGCACTTGGAGCGGATGGATTTTCGTCAAAAATAACGCCTGCCCATTTCCTTCGCTAAGCAGCAGTATTTGCGTATTATGGAGTGTTCTTAGAGTTCGTGATTGGACAGCCAGTGCTTTAAGGCAGCTAATAGTTGCAAGCGAAAGTGTTTTAAGAAACCTCCAGAAAAACCAACCTGTTACGCTCCGTGGACTTAGGCCCATTATCTATGCCCATTCACCTTGTTGCACGTATTGGGCTGACAATATGCGATCGTTGGATTCAAGCGCTCAACGCAAGAGAGGATTCCCTTTGTCTAAAACCTACTTCTCGTCCCTCGGTTGAGTGTGTTCCAAACAGTAGGTTAAACTTCCTGCCATGAGTGCTAGGACTGGATGCTCTACGAATAGGTAGAATTTGCAGCCCCTGAGGAGACCTCGATCGAGTGCAGGGTGTGGAACCGAACGCGCGCACTCAAGTTTTGCATCCGCGCGTGTGCTGTCGCACCTATGAGGAGCAGGTGACACGTATGCGCCGCGCCGCACCCACGTCAGGAGGACCGCCAATTCACAGGCCCTGTTAATTCACTAAATCCGACCCACCACAAGGTATAATTAAGCTGCGTTCATTCGTCAGCTGGATGAGAGAGGTACATGGATTGAGAATTGCGTGAAATAGATTCCACGACGTGCATATGAGGCAACGCGTAATGACCATTTGGCAAGGCAAACGGCACATTTCAGAGGAAAAATTACTTGTGTCTTGAAGACGTGTGTGTGTGTGTGTGTGGTGGGATAATTAAGGCAGCAATGGGTATGCAAGCACAGGAATATGGTGATTGTTACCTTTAAAATGTCCTCATCGAAAGTAGTAGGGGTTTTCCAGTAAAAGGCTTACATCAATAAAGGAAATTCAAATCTCCCCAATTAGTTTCAGTGGGCTTTTAAATTTGGGAAGCAATGAAACCTACGCTTGGGTGTCAAGATAGTCAAAAAATCTCTCATACATAAGCCATAAATAATGGCTCCTGGTACGACACGACCTTTCGTTAATCGCGAATTGAATTAACACATTTGTATGGATGAGGAATGTTCCTAAATACAAATGAACGCTTTAGCATTTGTTCCGAGTGCTATCCAGAGTCCTTACTCTATGATTACTTACGAAAAGTAAAATTGCCGCTTAGCATGGAATTCAATTTAGTTTGGTTGGCAGGATTGCTTGCAATTATTTGATTTTTGTGTTTTACTTCTAGAAAACGATTTTTACGAGTTGTAAACATCTAACAGGGCTTAGTGTAAAATTAGCTCTTCGCCAAATGATTTGAAAGTGCCTACAGGCCACCTGATATGACGCCATTCATTAGTTTAACGGCGGTTAGGTAAGCCGCTATCCAGGGTCGCTGAAAGCAGTTTATAAGGAATGGGTAATAAAGGCAAATTTGTTGTTTCAACCCACCTCAAGGGTGAGTGTCTGTATTGGTGTTCTTTACGTAACTTCCGATTTTTTATTTTGCAAAGAAAGCAAATCACTCCTGAAGATAATTACTTCTATCCCTAAAAGGCAAAAATTTTGCAATGAAGTCTCTTAGTAAGACTGGTAATTTGCAGCTAAAGTGGAAACCTAGTGGTTTTGGTGTGCCTCATATTTTAACCTCAACATCAGTTAGTATCTTGAGCGTTCAAAATGCACTTTTATTCTCCAAACGAGTTTGGTTCAAGTCCAGTGCGCATTAGCAATTTTTTGTACCATGTTCTAAGAGTCTCATTTTTGCCTTTAATTCTCCTTTTTAAAGACATTCATGTGCTGCACAAGTCCATAAAACCAGCAGTTAGGGAGTTTAGGCAGTGGCGAAATTAAAGTTTTCTTTAAAAGTACGTTTCTGTAATATGGCTTAATTAATGATTTCCAAGTAGTGCCAATTTGACTACTTTATTGTTAGAGAAAGCATTAAACCTGGACTTAATTCATAAAGTTGATGCTTTAGAAACCACGTTTTATTTCGCTACACCATTTTGGGGTTAAAATGATATCTTAGGCAAGCAATGTTTGACGTAATAAACACACTCAAAAAATACGCCCTCACAGAAGTTGTGGCGATCGATCACTAGCATGTTACTGAGCGGTTATCAGTAGGGATGTACTCGCGAATAATGCTACGAATGGACCGAAAAACTACAAAATCTGTATTTCCTGGCTATAAGGGATAAGAGGCAGAGTTTGGCAAAAATAAGCAATTTGCTTTGTGGAATTTTGAGCGAAATGTTGGCCGAATCTTGACTAAGTACGGAATTTTGAAAAATGAAGGAGGGTTGGCTATTTACACCCGTAAGCGGTAGTCGTCATACGCGAGATTGTCAAACAAACCTTTGTGAAAAGACCACTTACAAGTTCATCGCCGGTGAGAACGGAGGAAGTTATTGCAGAATTGCCTAGAAAGAGTGTAGTTGGAAGCATTTCAGCCAACGGTTTTAAAAAACGGATTTGGTACAAGTATTTACCCAAAAAAGATGCAAAAGCAAAAATCTACTCACGAGCTACATTTAAAAACCGCAAGAACTGGCAAGGCTCACCACATGGACTCAAGCACTTTACTCCAACCTACATAGGTGTAGGCTGCGTAAGCCTAATTTCATTTATAAATTTCATCTGCAGCACTAAAAGCTACTGGCTTTATTTCCCGCGTCGCGTGTAAGTAGCACTTGCAATAGATCTAGTTTGGATGTTGCTGAACCAACGGGCACCTAAATGAAAGCCAAACTTAGATCGCAACACGCATTGCGCTGAGCAGTAGCTATTTACTGAAAAGCTAGTTGGAATTGGCTGTGATAGGTATGGAGGACTAATGGGCGCTGAATAATCAAACGCTCGGCCGTTCCGAGTAGCAAATATCATTCCCAAGGCAGTTCATATAACTTCGTATAATGTGTCTTATTTTTTCCAAGAACTATTTAATTAGGTGGTCACTATTTGGGCTAAAATTTGGAAGAGATTCAATAAAGTGATATGAAACTTTACAGCAAATAAAGTAAACATGATATGCGAGTAAATGAGCGTGAAATCGAAAGAAATGTTAGGTGTGTTGTAGAATTGGGATAAAGTAGGTGGTTTTCAGTAGCTGGGGATGTCACAAATTCACAAGAACTAACTAAGTATATAGGGCTGCGTTATTTAATTGAAAAGGCTTCGAAAAGAGAGAACGGCGCACATCGAAATGAAATGAGCAATAACTCCGACCAATGAATGGCCTACCAGTCCTCATTGAGCCGGTATGTTGCTCGAACATTTGGTTGTAGAACGGCAAAAGCTTGATGTCCCAAATAACTCATTATTAAACCAGTGAGAAAAGCCGGTACTTCGAGAAAATCACAAGGTGTCGGATTGCACAGATCCTAAAACGGGAAAATACCAGTAAAATGCGCAAACATTAGAGGCAAGTTTAAATGTGCGGGAAGGCAGTTAACGCCGAAAATGTGGAATCCCATATATAGCACTAGTTAAACTAGATATTTTTCGTTTTGGAAGCTAATTAGCTTAGTTTGCCAGTCTATTGCCTTAAAGCCAGGGTTTAAGGCAAAGTGAAACCATTCCTCTTAGGAACGATTTCTTCATTTGTTTGAAGCCCGCGAAATTCGTACTGTCATCTAATCGTGATAAGAGGACTCAATTCTCGAATTAAAAGATCTGCGCAGTTGGTCTGTTTGAATTGCGTTGTTGGGAATTATGGTGAGGCGAACCAAAGACCATGAAGATGTCACCCCGACGCCCAAAGTTTTGTTTCACAGCTTCGCAAATTCACGTTTGGCGCCGAGAAATTAGGCCGCGCGGATATGCCTATCTCAGCAATTGGTAGCATGGTTTATGCTTAAATTGAAGAGGTGGGAAGTCACGTAAATATTGTTGGAAAAACAGAAAAGTTCTGAAGTTGGGGCTTGAACTTTGATGATTAAAAATATGAAGGTGGTGAATACCAGGCCAAAAATCGGGAAATGGGACCTGGAAGAAACACTGTCACAAAGCCCAGACTCATTTTTTTGCAGAAAACATGAATTACGTCAAAAATCTCACAATACAAATTCATTTGCTCTCTATCAAACACAAAGGATTGCAAGATAAGAATGTTATAGGCATGACGTTGAAGCAAACTGTTGTTGTCAAATCAGCTATAAACCGCAGGGCATTTTATTCAATGAAAGTAATTCAATTTCGTTGTAGAAGCAGAACTCAGAAACCCTAACTACTTAGCTCCATTTCAAATCCTCAATTAATTAGAATGCTACTGTGTTCTTTATATTCTACAACACTTCATTGCATATTTTCGTGAATGAAATTACTTTGCATGAATGAATAATTCAAAACAATAAGCCAGGTCAATTCTTGCATTGCTTTATGCTATCCCTGTGTAATGCAAATTCGGTTTCGCATTCCTGTCGTTTAACACCTTGTTTAGCAAGAGTTTGACTGCAGCTGCGCCGTTGAAACGCATACTGCTCGTGCGCAGAAGGTAATTTACGGCACGATGAGATTTGTGCATTGCTAATTCGAGTCAACGCAAACAATGATAAATGAGTGCGCGGAAGTTTGCACGTCAAGTGCTGAACCGTGACATCAATCAGTTAGCATGTATGCGATCGCCTTGAGAACTTGTTTTTTGGTCCAACCACCATGGTAATGTAATGACAATGAATTCTCTCCCATGGGGATTCTTACTTTTGCATATTGAGGAAAAATGCCTCGCCAGATCTTCCTCTGATCAAATTAAAACGAGTATTTCACTTAAAATGAAATTGGGCCTAGCATTTGTTTTGATAAGTGCGCCTTACCCAGTGAGTATCGTCTTCCCTCACATATAATTTTTCCGACTACCTCATTAGTGTCCTTGAAAATCACAGCAGCACTGTAGTTTAGATGGATGTCTATACAAATATTTGTTACTACTAATGAAATGTAATTCAGCAGTTATAAGTGTATCAGCAAAGAGAGGAAATTTAATTCAAAAGGCATTCAATGAATGCTGGTGGTATTCACAACCACGGGACGACTGAGTCCCCCGAGCATACGGAGCACCGTTCCCTTCTCCGAACCATACCTCGCCGTGCTTATTGTTCCATGAACTTAGCACTAGCGATTCCCGCAACACGCTTCCGTCTTATTACCACGATGTAACATTAAAACGCATTTAAACCCTTGTTGCTACGTTGAATACTCAAGCGTTATAACTTAACTCGCTATACTAATGAAGAACAGAGGGAAAAATGAAATGCACAAACAGACTGGCCAGCCTATTTTAAGTTGTACTTGCTAAAACAGACGTGTTCCGTTTTCCTTGATTAAATGGTCAAAGCTTGCTCCGAAGCCTTGTAGCATGAATTGTCAATGAGGAACGTAAAGCATAACAAGGGAAAAATTAGATCAAAGCAAATTGCTAGCAAAATCGCAAATGAAGTATTTCAATGTCCACCTTTTGCACCTGCGATAATTGCAGGGCTGATAAAAGTAGGATGCAAAACTGGAACTGGAAAAGGATCAACGGATGCAGTAAACTATCATAGTATTCCATTTTCGACCTATATGATATTTTTGGTAATTCTGACTATAGGGAAGCATTTCTTTGAATTATAAAGTCTAACAGACCATTCGAAAAGAGGGAGAACCTTCAACACCTCAACAACTGCATTTAGCGACTGAGCGCATGGAGTGAATCTAATCCCACCTCGAAGCAGTGGCTCCATCTTTTGTCAAGTAGACGCATTTTGGAAGGTTCGATTTTGAGAAAGGTAGGCACAAACGGGATAGGCATTAGGATTAGTTTCTTATTGATAAGCGATGTGAATCTACATGCCAATGTTGTTTATGAAGTTAGCAAAGGATGAAGAGTTCGCATGCAGTGCAGTTGGTCCGCTCCCGGTTTCATCTCAGTTCGATCCCAACCAGTGCGCCTGAATGCGGTCTTGCCTAACTTTCGCCAATTTTTGCAGGGCATTGCGCAAAAATGTGGGGCAATCCTAATTTTTGCGTTCGGTACGTAATAAGACTGTTTTCAAGTGCTCAATTTAACTCGATTTGACTTTTGTGTCCATCAGAGAAGACAGTGGTTGGTATGCTTTGCTTAAATACGTCTATATTCCAACTATTGAACCTGTGGTTCTGTTAAGTATTATTAAATCAAATTGATACGAAATGCAACCAACGGTGAAAGTTTCGTGAGATATAACTTATGCTTTTTGAAGTACACCAAAACATTGCCGGCTATAAATGTTTAACGGGACAAGTGGACATCACCTGTATGATATTTGAGGTCCAATTAATTGCTACAAATAGTTCAGTGATAGGGTCTGTTAGGGAATGTTACCTGGACATGGCAGCGATCTGTTTCATCGTATCAAGACAACGTTATTAAAAAGCGTATTTATTATGTACTGTTCAGTATTGTTTGGTCATAATAGTGCTTCATTACAGCTGCATAAATGGCAGACGCTTTGGCAAAAAATACCGACATACTTGCTTTCGAAATGGCTGCACACAACGACCGCAACGTAGCATTGTGCAAATCAGATGACATTTAAAAACACGGTAACGATGATGTAGGAAGCGATCGACGTCCTGTTGCTGCATGAAATACTGTATGATTTCAGTGGGGATAAATGCATACAGAAGTCATTTGCGATGTAGTGATTTTGTATTGCATCTACCAGCATTTTCGAGCATGTGATCCCTTCGATCTGTGGAGGTTGTGTTGCGTCTCTGCCGCATAGCCTTCAAGCCGCGCTAACATCTTTCTGTGCGTTAGCGATACGTGCTCTTCCATAGTACTTTGGCTTATTGCGACCTTAGGGGAAATCTGGGGGAGCCATAGTTATTCTAGGATGAAAACACCAATCCTATACGCGCCTTTTCTAACACTCCGTTACCGGCAACAGGGTATTATTTCACACTACCAATGCACATTTATTAATTCAAAAAGGCAAATGGTATGGCTTTTGTTGCCGTGTGACTTCGTGGTGTGCGCGAATTCAAGCTCTCTTCAAATTATGCCAAATTCGTTGTCCACACTTGATATTTACAATGCCATTTCTAGACATAATGTCGCGGTCTACAATTTCAAACTATCCTCTGTTTATTCCTCTACTTCAGCTAAGCTATAGCAAATGCTTTGAAAGGTGATATTAATGGTGAAGAATAAGCCATATTTCTGAAAATCACCGTGTACCTTCATAGAAGGTGGTGTATGGACTGCTGGTAAATGTGCAGTTTTTAGGAGCGAGGTTTTGTACCAAACCATATTTAGGTAATGAACCAACGTTAAATGCTGTTTACCCAATAAGGCGCTGGTAAAGAAATATTGATGGAATTTTAAGAGAGGACATAGGCGATAGAAATAGAATACTTGACCCTAAATTGCACGATATTTTGATGACACGTTTCAAGTTTGATGGGTTATTCATCAGCAACAGGTAAATTGTGTTAATTTTGACTATATGCTACAGTAACTATAATTGATTATACAACTCGGAGTTTTGAAACTTACGATATTTAATAAACGTGAATTGTGAAGAGGAGATGGTTGAAAATAGTTGGCAAAAATGAAGTTCGAATGATCATGCTACTACATAGCATGCCAATACACGTCTTTCAAGCTGACTCTAATAAATCTCTATTACTTTTACTGTTAATGTGTAATAAGCTTGTGATTTTAGTCTGCATCCAGGCTTCACTTGCGCCCTGTACGAACGCAAGGGGCGTACAACAAATTAGGCCATTGGTCGAACCTGATTGGTCCCCCAAGTAAACAGGACAACTTTAACATATTGACCAATCGCCGACCTCCGACGATTCAGCGTGGAGCGTGAGTCACTGGTAGCAACATAATGCGAAATGTCCTCTCCGAGAAGGCCCTAGCGAGCTTCCCATCATGCAACCGTCATCTTGGTCAACTGCCACCAATCCTGTTCCAGTGGCTCCGTTCATTCTCAAAGCCCAGCAGTGCGCACGTTGGAAAGGTCCCACAGCTTGCAGATTCAAGACTCCTAGTCGGTGTAGCCAGCGTGTCAAGGTCCGCAGTGCATGGAAGCATTCGCGTATGCTTCTTCGACGTCTGGTTGACAAGATGAATGCCACTCAAAGGTTCCCAAGAATTCCCAAACGTTGTAACACCTCAACCAACTTTACCCCCGACATGCTGATGCCGCGTCCGTTTGAAAATCTGGCTACACAGATGTTTGGTGGACCGCTGCCTACTCGTGAGGCTATAATCGGAAGTCGAGCCAAATCGGCACGTGTGATCTTGAATGTTGGTGGAGATAGACACGAGGTGCTCTGGGAAACTCTGGATAGAGTGCCGCGCTCAAGATTGGGTCGTCTGCGTTACGCTGTGACGCACCAGGATATTATGCAGCTGTGCGATGATTACAATATCGCCACTAATGAGTATTTTTTTGACCGACATCCGCAGACTTTCGGTTGTATCCTAAATATGTATCGTACGGGCCATCTTCATACGATGGATGATATTTGTGTCCTTGCGTACCACAGCGATCTTATCTACTGGGGCATCGAAGACCACAGCATGGACCCCTGCTGCCTAAGCAGGTACTATCAGAAGAAGGAGCACGTTGAGGATGAGATGAAAAAGGTGAACGAAATTTTTATGCAGCAGATGGACGAAGAGTATTTTGAAAATGATAAATGCGCTGTTTATCGTAAGAAATTATGGGACATTCTTGAAAAGCCTCAAACTTCTTCAGCCGCTAGAGTAAGCCACTATTTTCGCACGGCCTCTCTTATTTTATTTAAACAAACGTTCTGAAACTAATGCTACGTAAATGAACAACTCCTTCATCATTGCTTTTTAAATTGTACACCCACTGCATCTTTTTGTCATGACAAAAGCAATAAGCGAGCTTCAAATGAGGCCTAATTACCCTCACAAAATTCCACACATGATTGAGTGTTATCTCACGTTGGATTGCTTTAGGCGTTGGTTTGAAGGTAAACTTTGATTAAATATTTAAAACGCTGTTACTTTTAAAACAACTAAAAATTGCGTAATTCCTGTATGCGCTTAGCACCTTAAAAGGAGTCTGGTTTTCACCATGCCAGACCCAGAGAACATGGTTGGAGTCGTAGCTGTTTTGAATTAGACTTATGCTCACAGCTGTCTTGTGAAGTTCGCGTAGGCATTAATTTCATTATTGAATTTGTATTACCTTTAAACAGCACGAATTTGCCTTTTTATTGTCATTTGAGAGAAGAGTTCTGGATTTTCACTATTCGAAAACCAGTGAAGTTGGGGGCTGGAAGAAATAGAGCAAAAAGCGAGTGCTATTGGATGTGTCCTGATGCCAAACATCATTGACGTTTGTGCAAGAGTTCATTATTTGTGAATTAGGTTACGAGAAGCTCACTCAAGATATGGGCTTATGGGATCAAAATGAATATTCTAATTTGCCCATAATGGTACAGAAAGGCTTAATTAGTGCGTAATTAGGCCGATTTAGACTAGGCTTAATTTGGCAAAGCCCCAAATGAAAACTGGCAGTTAGATCATTTATTTACGTGCGAAAATACATTCGGGCATGTAGCCCTAGCCACCTGTTCAACAGGTGTTCAAACTGATAAGCATTCACCAATCATTCGTTGAATTTTGTCATTAAACGCATTTTTACTTCAAAAGTGGCATTATAAGTGGTTCAGTACTTCTCACTTTCACTTCCGATTTTGGCCTTTTGAAACAGAAAGTGTGTGGAAGATGGCATTTACATTTGCTAAGTGATGTGGAGTTCTGCATGTTATCAAAGCTATCGAGGCTCGTTAATTTTGGGGTTAAAAGCGTCCACTCCGTTGCATGGCTAACTCAAAGCAACCGATTCTTATCTGATAGAGACGTTAAAGGAAACGCGTATTACAGAATAAAGTATTCACTAAACATAATTATAAAGTGTAGTCGTACATTTCTTAACAAGCCATGCTTTCTGTTAAAAAATATCACTATTTTTACTCGCCACTTAAGGACAGCTACTTTCTTCATGGAGTTTAAATCCACTCTTAGAAAACACGTCAATATTCAAGAAGTTACGTAAGCTAAAATCAATCACATTATTTAGCTTATGCGCCAATTTCTCATTGTGGTAAGCTTAGGACTTTCCGGAAGACGGCGTTTCACACATGATTATGCAGTGCCTATTAGTGTTTTATCGATGATAAGATTAAGTGAAATATTTCATGAACTGAAATTGTTTAGTAAGGCACACTTTCATTACTCAACCTGATCGTTTCGGAAAATGCATGTAATCCAGTGTAAACTTGATAAACCTGGTCGAATACTGGTTAATTAAAAGAGATGCACTTTATCCACAATATGTCAGGAAATTACCTGCAAAGGGTAGTGAATGCTGAATTAATCCGTGATATTCCGTCTCTTATTTGCCGTATTTTTGCACGGTTAAGTGCTGCGGTGCAATATAATGTGACTTGTTAAAATATACTTCAAATAAATAAAGAATGTATGTAAATGTTTTATCACGGCGACAATGTCCTTATCCTATCGAAAATCGCTTGACTTAGCAAATGAAACTTTACGATATTCGAGCACTAGTATTTATTACTGACTATCCAATCTAATTAAATCATAACATGTCACTCCTCCTCCCAACTATTACTATGACGAAGCAATTTTTTGAGAAGTAAACTCGGTATGCACTGTTGAAATAGCTTAAATTGGGTCCACTACATTTAATTTTATACTTTGTGAATTAGGCTTAATAGGTGGTGCAGTGACGAAGCATCTAGACTCAAAAAAGGATTTTTTTTGCACAAAAATTTACATAAAAATAGTGCTATTTTGAAACTCTGCGCTTATTTTCAAAGGCTGAGTTTAATGGAATCAATGGCATCTTCCGCGTACATTTTGACCTTCAATTGCGCGGAAGGTTTAAAAATGACGCCGAGGATAGACAAACTCATCCAAGTCGCGCAACAGCCATGAAAAGCGTTTAATCGATGAGTTTGTTTGGTTCACTAAGAAGTGTCTTTCTTTCTTTCAAGCTGTACAAATTCCTTTTACTTAAGTTTAAAAGACGCTTTGGCGATAGCTTCAACCAAGTTTTTAATAATGAGGTGTTTGAAATTCAACAGAAGTCGACACCTCACAACATGACGGCAGTTTCCAAATGACTGAACTCAAAATGCTAACCCATTGTGAAAAGCGATTGTAGTGTACGATAATTGCGGGATTATTCAAAATCATAGATAGCCTTTTACAGGCCTAGAAAAACAAAATGTGTGTAATTTTTTGTTACGCTGTGCACTCGATGAATTTTTTTACTTTGCAGTAAAAGCAGGTACCAATTCCCCGTTACTTTATCACATATCTTTGCATAACAAAAATGCCTTTAAAGTATTACATATTAGGTTGATTATGAAACGCTTGAAACGCTTTTAAATGAATTTATTTAAAGGCAGAAGGTATGTTTGCTAGCAGGGTTGGCTTTATGCTGAAATTAAAAGTCTTAATAAATAACACAGAGCTATTATTTATCCGGAAAAAATATACCTCATTGTATTGTCAAAGGGAGAACATGCTTACTAGATCAATAAATGTTTTAGCTCTTCTAAAAAAAGGTAACTGCTCCAATTCTTCCAAGTAAATAAAATCGTTGTCCTTAAGCAACAATTATGATTGCAGGATCACCGGGCACAATCAGGTTTTAGCTAATGTACATTCCTCCAAAGTGAGGATAAAGAGAGTTTGAAATCTTTCCAAAAATAAAACGTTACTTCAGGACACATAAGTTAATATCGAGTACAAAGCACGTCATATAATAACTACGAGGCGGGATTTTGATGGAGTGCGTGTGTGTCAACCTTCCATCAAAAATTGACCATTAACAAAACAAGGTCCCATCGCTCTCTTGTTTATAGTCTACGTCATATATGAGGTGTGGAGAGTGGTGATTATGGCATTCAGATAGCCAATAATTTCTATCTACAAAAAACTATACACAGCAGTAAACAAATGCTTACAGTACAAGAAATTAACGAAAAGCTGACAAAAAACAGTATGCATGAGTGGCTATGCCGCCAACTCCAGCATCTATTTGTAAAATCCTGAATCATAAGCTGCACAAAACAATAAGAGTAAAGTGAAAGCCTCATTAAATGACCCTATTGGCCTCTGTTATTTTACATAAGCAGAAAGTAGGTGTCTTTTCCAACTATCTTTCCGATGTTTTCATGTGCATTACTCTCAAGGCTTTGTTTAGATTTTTATCATAGCACAATTGCTCCGGACTAAAATCGGTCAGAAATGCTAACAACACAAAAACTACTAATAAAATAATAGTATTTGCGGGTTTCGCTTAATAAAAGCATTTCAAATTTTTCGGAATAAAAACACAATGCACTTTGTTTGGAATGAATGCATTTACACCAAGAATACGTGAAAATTTTTCATATAACTAGAGTACTCAGTCACGATAATTTTCATACTTTAGGGCCATGACGACTATTCAAAGTTGATTTTTCATTATTGACAGGGTTCCCAAAATGTGCACCAATGTATATGCTAATGTTACTGTAAAATAAAATCTGCAGTCTCCAACTGATGTAGAAAGCCTTGTCGAAGTTCCAAAAATTCCTGAATGTGCGCTACCTGATTAGGCAATCAATAAAGGAAGTAGGTGGGAATACTGTGGTTTTACCTCACAGATTGGAATGGAACTTTTGAAGCATGTATGCAAATTCTTTAATACTTTAAAATTGGGAACTAGACAGAATTAATCTGATGTTATATAGCCCCCGAGTCCTTTCTGAAAATATAAGGAAAGAAAATGTTTTACGCATCCTTTTTACCAGGTACCTTTTGGTCAAAATGTCTACCCTTGTTATATGTATGAGTAATTGAACGAAAGAGATTCCTTCAGCAACCAGAAGGTACTTCCAAAGTCCTCATTCATAGGCAGGAATATATCCTCTTTATTTGAGTGAGCTTGAAAGTGAAGTGAAATATTTTAAAAAGAGTTAAAATCCAAGTGACTGACTGGGTAAAATTTTTAAGCATCATAATTCGCTGACTCCCTTTTGCTTTGTGCAACCTTGGCTTCTGCCCATTAGAAGTCTACTAGGTTCATATCTAATCTTCAAAAGACCGAAGTAATAAGAAGCTTCTGCCTAAATCTCCTAAATATATTTGCAAATTACTTTCGATGAGCCATTTTCACCACAAAATTTTGCTCCCTTGCCGCCTTCATTGAGCGCCAAAGCATTGCGCATCCTTGCGTATTGTTCCATTTTATTGTACAATTATTTAAATCCATTGGCTACCTACAATGCTACCTATTCGACTTCTTGACTTTTTTCACGGTTACGAGATCAGGTTGATCCTTATATGAAACATTTTAGTTTTATTTTGAAAGCAAATTTAGACGATTCGGTGTCAAATCAAACCTTTAGCATTCCAGGGGTTTGATTTGACAGCTGAAACTTGAATACGTAATGTTCTTATTGCATGAGCTGGCTTTATGTTCTTCCATATCCTGCTAATGTGGCTGCATTGTATCGAATCATGTAATATTGGTATTACGAAGCTCAAATGTTCACAGCGGGATAATTTACTATTTTAATATGCATGAATGACTATTGGATCAAAAGGCTGCATCTTTTAAGTGAAAGCTTTGAAAAGTATTCTAGAACAACCCACTGCTTAGACTGTTACCTATATGGACATACACCGATTTCCGTCATCATTTTCACAGTAAAGAAAAATTATGAGTCTTGAATAAGCTTATTAGCATTCTCCTTTTCCATTTTAATTTAGATAGTAGCATTAATTTCCGTAACCTTCATTCTTCTATCAACAATTGGATTGTCGCTGAATTCACTAGCAATGACTCAAGAATTCCAAAACTACACAGTGGTGGCACCTATTATCACCAACAGGACATGCTGCTTAAAAGAACATCAGCATAGCATCCTTGAGGCCAATGGGAACACCCAATACCATTTGGACAATCTGGAGCTGGTCTGTATTATCTGGTTCACTATTGAATATCTTGTTCGATTCATTGTGGCCCCCTACAAATACCGCTTCTTAAAAAGTCCTATGAACATAATAGACATGATTGCCATTCTTCCCTACTACGTTTCAAAAGCTTTGGACTCCCTCACTGCCATCAGCAAGGTCGTTCAAGTCTTTCGACTGCTGCGCGTCCTCAGAGTTCTCAAACTGGCACGACATTCTATCGGCTTGCAGGCACTAGGATATACCGTTCGTAGATCCTACAAAGAGCTTGGTCTCCTGATGATGTTTGTAGCCATGGGTGTTCTTATATTCTCTAGTCTTGCCTACTTTGCCGAGAAAGACGAACGGGAGACCAAGTTTGAAAGCATTCCAGCCACATTTTGGTGGGCCATAATCACCATGACAACAGTTGGATATGGCGATATGAGTCCAACAACTACATGGGGCAAAGTAATTGGTTCCGGTTGTGCTCTTTGTGGAGTGCTTGTGCTCGCCATGCCGATTCCCATAATTGTGAACAACTTTGCCGAATTCTACAAGGACCAGATGCGGCGAGAGAAGGCGGTTCGTCGACAGGAGGAAATGCAACGGGCTCGACAATGCCGAAGTTTAGGTTCAGACAGTCTAGAAATGGAACGAAGTTTAATGGAAGATGGTGCATCGAGAAATATGGGCGAAAATGCGATGAGGAACTATAAAACCGCCGTATTTCACGGCGGTTCGGAAAAACGACACAGAGAATGCCATTTCGACATGGAACGGACCTTGAGTGAACCGTTGGATCTTGGAGGTTCATTCAACTATCCTGGAATGAAAAGTCTTACCTCCTCCTTTGATGGCTTAAACATTCGAAAGCATTTTTTGGACGTTGCAGTACAGGTTCACAGTTATACAGAACCTAGCGCACTAACTTAGGATGGTTAGTTGAACACATTAGCCAATTCGAAAAACCAGCAAATGCTACAGAGCACTCAGTGCCATTTTATTGTCTTTTTAGTACCCATTCGTGGACCACAACATCAGTCAAACCTATTTTTGATAAAGTCAAACAACAATCAGAGTCCAGTGAATTCGCACTGAGGCTGAGTATTTATGCATCTGTGGTATGCGGTGAAGGTGATCAAAGTTTGTTTTGGTCTACAAAGTGAATACATCTAGTCATTTCCTTATGATGCTGCATTTATTATCAAAAAATTATTTTGCGTAAACGTATTTTTTCAAGGGCTTCCATATATCCGCGCAGAGTATGAGCTTTCGTTTATTCTGTTAACAAAGTATGCGCTAGAGACCAGCAAATATGCGGCAAGAAGATAGTGAGTCTAAATTTGACGTCCACCGCGTCCCATCAAATAAGAGGGTTTATTTATAACGCATTTAACCGCTACTTTGTGGTCATTATCAACATTGATTTGAAAACAAAATGTTAGTTTTTTTTCCTAGCTACACAGCAGCGCTTTATTCGCACTATCAAGTAAGCGTTTTAAAATAATATGAAGGCCCGATTTCCTTATTTAGTGTACCAAGGCAATTCAAACGAATAAAAGTATACAAGTCCGATCTAAAATCAAAACAAATTTCCGGTTTAACAATATTTGACCGGTCATAGCTGCATCTGAAGTGGAACCTAATTACCCATTAAAGTTTTTATAAAAGTGCGTGTGGTTTAATGAAATTCGTTCATTTGCTTATTCTCAAGAACATCTATTTCTAGGAGAAGCTGATTTTTCGTTGAATTGTGAGTTAACAAAATACCCAGGTAAATTTTGCGATTCGCAGTTTTCTAAAAAAATAAGAGTTGCTGGCCATTCCCGAACTTAAAAAATCTATCTTAAATAATGCTGCAAATCATCATGTTTTAGTGTGACTACAAAAGAGTAATAGCTAAACTTAATTGATTTAATCCGACTAATTTTAGGTAGGAAGATGATAATATGCCTCACCTATACGTGAAACTTCTCATAGAAGTTTTGAGCAAGCCCGGTTTTAACATAAAATAATAAGTGCTTGTAAATCTGCTTAATTTTGGAGAGTGTTTGAGCAACCGAAAATATATAAATTTAAGCAAATGCTGGCATAAAAATCATGAAGTCATTTCACGTAAGTTTATTTGTACATCAAGCACCTACACGCATTGTACATACGTTTGCAAATACGCTCCATTTCCATGTTTATGTGAGCAATTTACTTTAAGCTTGAATTAACGTTGCGAATCTCTCATTAAGTCACTGATCTGACCACCATTGTTGCCTGCATAACATGTACTTGTATCAGTGATCTGTAACATGAGTAGCGATGATTGTCAAGCAAAGTCCAGAACCCTTCTTTTCAATAAAATCGTAACTTAAATAGCTAACCTTTAACAATCCCCTGACTCGGCGGTTTCAGTATAATAAGTGTTACAAAAAGGCACACCTCGCCCACCAAAGCAAAGGCAAGTACACAAGAAATGGTTGTGAAAATTTAAAGTATTTTTCAATAGCTTAGACACTTTTATTCGGACCTGCTTCCATAGCAGCTACAAAGCACCATCTTAAACGAGTTTTTCAACAAAAGCTGAAATTTTTTAACTGTCGAAATGTAAGCTGAGAACAGAATTTGTCAAAATCTGTGCATTAAAAGTGACTACTAAAACATGTAAAAATAGGCAAACAACCGAAATGTTTTTAAAATGTCAAGATATCATAATGCAGCTACATTACCGACGCAATGAATGATTAGCAGCTGTTGATAAAAAATCATATAGATATTAACACCACAACAGTTTGACAAATTGCTAGACATTTTGTGCAAAAAATACTTCAGGCATATGGTAAAGAGCATCCACGCCCTGATATCTGGCTCTTAACAAAGAGAAGAATAGTAGCGTTCCAGAAAGTTGTTTCAAAAGTGACCAACTTTCAGTGCCTATATAATAGATCCACTTGATTCCATGAAATTGGTCGCCAAATATGAATATGGCGGCGTACAACCAATCGAAAATTTGAATGTTTAAGCAATTCCTTCATTCATCCGTAATGTCAGTGCACTGCAGTTTGCAAATCAGTCTTTTAGTCTAGAAAGATAAATGTGGCCAAATATAGCAGAATCGCAGGCTGAAAGATTTGTAGAATTAGGCAATAAAGGTTATGCTTCATTTTAAAAGAGTCTGGCAAACTATTTAAAAATAAGGTGGAAGCAAGGCTTTGCCCTCACCAAACACATTTTTGCAATATTTTCTTAAATTGTGACATTCAAAAGTATAGCCAAGAAAAGTTATCGCAAAAAGCGTACTTGTAATGCATTGGTTGTTTAACTCTCGGTTTTGTTAAAAGGCTACTTTAGGTTTCCGCCATTGTACCTTCGTCGGGTGGTCTGGATTCTGCGCCAAGCCGGCGGCTCCAAGCCCTTCTATTTAAGCCAAACATTGTGCCTTTTTTGTCTTCAGGGAGGTATTAGGGTGCTACAAACTCGATTGATAAACCAGAAAATAATTTAAATAGTTTAAAATCCAAAGAAAAATTGCAAACCTAGATTTTTTTGTGTGTTTAACTTCGTTCATGTCGCGTAATGTTCGCCTAGTTGTTTAAAATCAGGTGTTCCGTTAAGGCACTTAATTTCTGGCATGCCTTAACTTAATTTCTGCCCCGTGGGAGTGTTTTCCACTGTTATTAATAGTGTATGGCACATTTTTCATGTAGGTTATAAACTGTTTTATGGAATTTGGGAAGCCCGTTCATCAGTTTTGGAGGTCTGAATGGGAATTTCCTAAGTGTTTTGAAGACCATAGTTCGCTAGTCATACTGTAAAAGAGAGGTTTCAAGTGATATGCAGTAAGGGTTGCGCAATTTCATATTGCCTTACATAGTAGCCATGTTTATAATCTCTTCTATCTTAATTTGGTCTAGCGTAGCATTCGGTGAAAAGAATTAAGCCAGCTTTTGAAAAACAAATGAGATATATTGTCGCAGTCCAATTTGCAGGAACTAGATTTTAGGCACCGTTCCATTCAATTTGAATTTAACTCTTGAAGCATTACACTTTGTGTACATTTTGGATTGCCGTCAGAATTGTCCTATCTGCACTAAATGCTCTACACCACTAGCGCAAGCTTCTGATATGATGAATGCAGAAGTGAAAGGGAACAATAGCTTTTATGCCGAATTCGAATTTGTATTACTAAAACCACTCATTTTTTATTGTGAAATTTTGTACTGCAAAATTTTTTCAAGGTTCTTCTATTCTCGAATAAAAAATGCTTATTACTTATGCATCTTTTTCGTCTATTTGTCAGCAAAATCACAATTTGAGAGGACATATTGAACTCAGTGTTCCTCCCGGTGGTCTTTACTTTATTTGGTCTAACCTTTTGAATCGACGTGGTGCGACTCAAGCTTTTCTTTATTTATTGGCTTCAACGTTACAGTGGATCATTGAGTATGCGTTCATCACCAATGGCGGGTAAAGCGCTGGCGTGCCTTACCCTCCCGCTCCCCCCCATGCTCAAAATGTGTTTATTGAAGGTGAATACGATATGGCAATCTTATTTATGTGGAGGCCCGATAAAATCCACTGATGGTTTGTCCGGATTTGTCGCTATTTTGCCTATCAGTCCCTTTTGGGGGGTGGTTTCGATGTTGCTGATGTATATTGTATTCCGCTGCGTTTTGCGCGCGTTCTTTGTGTCTAGGAAGAATGTGTATTCGGTCGATGGCGGTATGCAAGTTTCTAATCGCGAGGCATTTCTGCACAGCGGATCTTCCCTATCTCCTCTCCTTCTAGTTGATATTGATACTTACTACTTTCATTAAGCCATACAGCACCTAATCCTAACGTCCCAAATTTCAATACTCTGCTTAGGTAATGTACTGCTTTTGACCACTTCACACATTTGTCAACAATAAATTTAATGTGTTACTTTATCTTGACCTTCTTTTGCATCCAACATAGACCACCTTGACTGACAATTGGAGGAGATTCATGACTAATGAGCTGATAAAAGTGGGGAAGCACTGCTAATATTTATGCTGTGAATGCGCACCTATTATTGTTGATAACCATATCTCATTTCACGCCATAAAGAGACGTTGTCTACACGCAAGCAGATTCCACTCTGATCCCGCACTTGGAGACGATCAGGTGATCAAAATCAATATTCAGTAAGCGGCAGTCTACGCATCTCGGTACTAACAGCAAGTGCCAATTTTTATATGCAGTTCCTTGACAATCTTTGGCACATCGTTCTCTTGGGTCTCTGTGTCGCTGGTACCTTGATTCTTCTCTCAGTGGACAGAATCGAGAAGAGCGGTCTCTTTGGCAGCAAACCCGAGGTTGTCGATGAGATTGTATACGGTGGACGACGCTGGATTACTCGTAACGTTATTACCGTCGCCCTAGCGACGTCGTGTACGTTGTCACCGAGCATCATCTGCGAGGCTATTTACCTCTGCAGTGTTAATTCGCTTTGTTTATTCGCCGCGAGGACAGCTAGCTTGCTGCTATGCGTTTGGCTGTGGCACAAAATTGCCCAGCTGGGCCTGGGCAGCATGACTGCTTTTATGGCCTTTCGTTTTAACAATAAGTTAGCCCTATTCCTATACCACATCAATTCTATCTTTGGATTTATCTACATCCAGCTCATCTACAACGGAACTCTACTTTATAGTCAGCTGGAGTATTTTAAGCTGAATGTAGATGGATTCCTACTGTTCATCGGTTTCATGCTGTTATGCAGCTTTGGTGGGATGCGTATCGTCCTACCGTTGTGCTCTATTCTCAGTGTAATGGAAATCTGCGGAGGCATCATGCTCCTGGCAAGGATTAAAAAATTCAACGAGACCATGAAAGAGGCGAGCCTCAACCACTGCAGCAGTAACAACCCCCTTCACCTACTGGGCACAGTCTTCCCCCTCCTCCTGACAGCACAGCCACTGTACCAACTCTACTACCACATCGGTCCCAGTGGAGGGCAACGACAGCTATAACCATAGGATACTGCGTTTTTATCCTAAAGTTCCTCCTCGCCTTCTTTGCTGCACAACCTATTAGGATACACAGAAGGAACCTAAGTATACCAATTGGTCGAGACTTCCATACAACCTTCCTCGGTACCACAGAACAGCACAACCTAAAGCGCCAGTTGGAAGGTATCCCCCATGATGAGGATCTAAGCAACTATGCAATCGGAGTCAGTGTTCTCAGTAAATTGGACGGCTTTACGCTCAACTGTCTTGTCTATGGTCCCATGGTCGCTTTCTACAGTCTCCGGCTTTGCCAAATTGTAGGTGAACTGAGCGAAAAATTTATCTCACACCTCCAGATAACGTCGGTAAAACTGGCCGGAGGTGAGATGCAGCATATCTATTGTTCTCTCTATAGCCTCATAGCCTGTTTCGTGTTTATGAGCCTGCTTAGCGCAGATAGAAATATCCTGATGCCTGAATACCGCCATGTCTCTCTGTATGTCCCTCATATTACGAACTTCTTCATGCTCAGCGTCACGACGATGATTGTGTTCGGCGCAGTGGCGCCTCTTGTACGACTCGTCCACATTCTCTCTGCATGGGGCCTGACTACCCTCCTTACCGCCGTGCCAATGTGCACAATCCTCTGGGGTGGTTACAGTGCGACCATCAGTGAGGCAGCGGTTGATTGGGAGATGCCCATCGACGACATCTGGCTATGCCTCGGTGTGTGGACTAACTTTGGGTGTTTCCTGATCAACATTCTCCTTGTTGTACTACTAGTGTGCCTTTTCAAAGGAAGGGGGACATCGATTTCCGAAGAAGACATTCATCAGGCCCAACGCATCAACCGGGTTTCTACAGGCAAATCACGAGCAGATCACTTACCCGCAGAAATTCGGTCTTGAGCCGGAGTCAAAGAGACTAACGTTGACAACAATATACATAGCGTCCTCGATGAAAAAGAATTAAAACAAAAACGACGGACATTCGGGCCAGTGTGGATAAAGGACATACTAACCATTGCGCGATAATTTGTCGCAGAGAAGCAAATTTCCAGAATAAACTGACAATCACAAATGTGCGGAACAAATGTATGAAACACTAAGGAAAGTTATTTAATTAAACCAAAAAGTGGTTACAAATGCTAATCTTCCGAAAATCGAAAATCAAACTAGCTTTAAAATGCTTTTATCATTAGTATGCTTTTCCGGCAAAGGTTCAAAACATGGTAATATACAGAAACGAAGAACCACTCAACGTCGAGAACCACGAGTTTTTGGCGACCTGGATCTGCGGTGACCTCCAGAACGGGACCGAGACCTTCTGCGTCTAGAACTTCCACCGTAACGACGTTTACTGCGATTGTACAGTTTGCGACATAGTTCACGGGATATGGGCTTCAAATGCATAAAGTTGCAGAAACCACCACGCGTGCATTCCCTAACCACAAGATAAAACATAGCAACCAGCGAAAACAGACAACTCATGCTACGAAAGCGTGATGGGATGTAAAGATCGTGTAAAAGTCGTGAAGTCGACTATTTAAACATTCCACAATTTGCTGAATAACCATTTGAAAAACAAAAAACAACTCGCGTAACAGTAGGCAACAGCTGAATTAGCGCAGTGAAAGCTAGTATCCAGAATAAATTTAGCCGGTCATCAGAAATGACTAGAATCACCCTAATAAGACCAGTGAAACAACCACGGCCATCACGAGAGGGAAATGGGGGGGTGAAAGAGACGCATCCGACGCACCCCAGCTCGTATTGTCGGCAACAAGCCTCGCGAAAATCAGTGACGGGAGAAAGTTCCGCGTGAACAGGTCTTCCACCAAACCAACGTTGGTTTAACATTTTAACCGCCTTTTCAGCGTCTTCTTCTCTACGAAACTTATAAAATTTGTGCTAATTTACGGTAGCCAACCTTAATATATACATTGCCGACCAGATGATCGCCAAGATTATCACACACATTCATTTCTTCAATCTCACCGTACTTTGATTCGCATTCAACAAAAACCTCCTCAAAGAATTCATCGAAGATTTCCTGAGCTTGAACTTCAGTCATGTTTGCAACATTCTAGAAACGCACTCAAAAGACGGAGAAAACTTGCCTGATTGGCATTGTTATGGGGAGCGATATATAGGTTTTGAAGCAATATCGTCTAAACACACTCAAAGAAAGAAGAACCATCTACCTGGCTGAATGTAGGCTTATTGTGCAGCCTCGAGCATTGTTCTCCATGTCGACATGCGCCGATCTTGAAATAAAAGGAGCAATTAACTCTGGAAATCATGCAACATGACTAAAAATTACTTGTCCTTCTCAGTTCCGAAAATTGACGCTAGGTACTCAGCCATCACCAGACATGTAAGCGACTGCACGTACCGCACTAGGGTGGCCTAGTAAAACAAATACATTGGTAGCATCAAAGAAGGAGATTGAAGCAAGTATTCTGCTTCTTAAAAATTACAACTTATTTTTATATTTCATTGATTTAAAAGTTGTTACTTTTTGCAATTACACTGTATGAGCCTACTAATGTAATTAGGTAGGTTTCTTTTTTAGTTAAATTTTAGAAAAGTATTCCCCTTTATTGCAATGAATTTTCCGTAAGCAACAGTGACAGAAAAAAGCGCAAACCTTTAAAATACAAGTAGTTATAAACCAGTGAATTAATTAATGAGTAAATGGTCCATTCTTGCAAAGAACTGAGATGCAGTAGCTAATCTCTAAGTTGATTAAACCTGCATTAATGGCGCATGCCAAAAGATTTTTCGCCTGATATCATTGAGTTTTTATGTCTTTGAACAAGGAAAACTTTGTTAAATTCCACATAATTTATTTAATGAAAAATTGCATGTAACGCAAAAATGCTTTAGTGTAATCATTTCAGACGGGCCACCATTTGCTTGACCTGTTCGATGTGTGGGCCAACGACAGAATCAACCATTTCTCCGTTTTTAAACGCCATGAATGTGGGCATAGCGACGATCGAATAATCAGATGGAGCGTCCTACGGGCAACAAAATCATAAATGCATTTGCAATAGTATAAATCGTCTTAAAATACCAGGGCTGAAATGGAATTGCACTTATAAAGAGCAGTAAAAAGCTGGAATATTTTGGTCTCAAAATATTAATATTTTAAATTGGTGCTTTAACAGCGAAAATTGTGATGTGTTTATCAATAGTTTGCTAGAACCTAGTCATCAAAATAATTTCCTAGTTGCCCGAAATTCAAAAATTTTCAGCCCACTGCTTTAATCAATTGATTTTGGAATAATTTCAGTTAGCCTGTAGTATTACAGTCATATCCTCCTCCAACTTTGAATTTCCTGAGTTTCATTAACCTCATAAACATCGATGTCAAGCTTCGCGAACTTGACACTGGTTTCTTGTTCGGCGAGTTTCTCGTAGGCGACTTTCACGGATTTGCAAGGACCACACCAGGTTGCGAAGAAGTCGACGATCACCAGGCACTTGTGACTCATTTCCTTTAGGCTTTCCATATCATTCTATGACCAAGGGAGATCATAGTTTACACAAAAATGGACGTTAATAGGTAAACGTCCATTGTATTTTAATAAAATGGCATAGAATAGGATTTAGCACAATTTTAATAGCAGCAATTTTAAGAGCATATTGCTGCCAAATACATGGGCGTGAATGCGATATTATGGAATATACAACATCAAAGATTCCCATGTTTAAATGAGCAAACTTATAACACGCGAATTTTGCGAATAATGCTTACTCTAGTAAGTAATAATTAAGTTATATCAGCAAAAACAACAGAGCGAAATAAATATATAAATGCATTAACTGATGCAATGAATTAGGTTATCAGGAATTCTATTCATAGTCTGACAGGAATTAAGCTCATTAGCTAAACATAAATTTTCCAGTTGAATAGGGCGTCGTATGTAATAATCTAGGCCGCTATACAATCTGGAATATCCCTCTTTGTTATTCACACTGATGCTTCGGTAGAATTCTGTCACAGGATTCGAGATTTCAAAGCATTTGTCAAATTTTGGCTAAAAAATAGCGGTCTTAAAAGCCTTAATGGAAATTTGCTTGAAGCCGCTTTGTGCACTTATTCAGTTACTTCAGGACTTCAGCGTGGTCTGCACTTTGAGTGGCTAAATATTTTCCACACCTACTTTTCTCCAATGAAAATATTGCATTTACTGCCATCTTTTTAAATCTATTGAAAGGAAAATCGTAGTAAACGTCAGTAATCTAGCAAATTCGAATACAACAACAGTGTAGTGGAGAGGATTATTGTGATTCGGACGATAAGTACGGCAAAACAGTGTCATTATCACATTTTACAATTTAATAGCCTCGTTATTACGTAAAGGGCAATGCCTCCGGTATTTTTGGGTGAAAACTAAAATACATTGAATTCCTTGCATTGCTTAGAATGAGTAGATCACAAGTAAGGTTAGTCTACGAGTTGCATCACTGAAGAGCTTATGACAGTTAAGCCAAATTTTGAATAACATTGCAAATAGTGATAAACATAATGGGAAAGCAAAATTCAACAAATAACATATTTAAAATATCAAATTCTCCATTTGGCAACATTTAAATCCTACTTACTTCATCGTTTATTTCCGTGATCAGAGGTGGTGCCTCAGCATCCTTCGCTTCCATCTCGTTCCCACTGCAGCTTCAAATGAAGATGCATCTAATTCGACCTAATCCCTTAATACATAACGTCAACGCCCCTGCGACTAAAACATTGGAGGAGTAAGTAGACCTGCCTTGAAAATGAAATGGGTGATTAAATGTCGGACTAATGCTTCGGTTACTTTATCTTAAGGTGTGGTGAAGTTAAGCCCCCTTGCATTTTCAACTGCCTGCTTAAATGGAAATTGTGACTTCGCCCTGGGCATTAGGAGTGGTCGCGGGAGTGTCTACCCAGTAACTTTACTTTACTGTTTGTAAATCCATTAAAAGCTAATCTTATCAATTAAGAAGTGAATGAAACAGTTGGACTTTCCGTAATGTAAGCACACGTATCTTGAGGCGTGAGAAATGAATTTTTCGTTCTATTAAGAACTATAGAAAAGCCTAAGGGTATAAATTCCTTCAAAAGTCTGGTTAGTTATATCAAAGCATATACACGAGCTTTTTTGCTGAGCTAAAATACAAATAAAAATCATTCTGTTACTTCGATCAAAGTAAAAGCAATTCTACGAAGTGCATTGGGCATTGTTAAATCTAAATGGCAAATTATTCAGCGTTACCTGTTTACAAAAAGTTAAAACATTGCATACATTCTGATGTGTTCAAAATATGTTTCGTTTAAACGGTCGGAAACAAATCGAACAAAAACACAGCTGGTGGTGCAAAAGTAGTATCAGACTACTACCACTACTTCTGTTGTTTATAGTGTTAACTATGTAGAAACATTTTATATAATCCTACTTTAATAAGGGATACAAATAATATGTCGCTTTAAAATATATTCGTTAGACGCGGTGGATCGTTAGTTCGATTCTGCAAATGTGTAAATGCGGGCGTTGTAAACATTGTAACGAGTTTAATATTGAAGATGTTTCACACACAAAATCCATATTTTATATTGGGTTTCCATTGGCTCACTTTCATCTTAGACGAGGCATAGTTTAAGAATCATTATTCTTTACCCTGAAGACCCATCGTATCTACCAGATCCCATCCTCGTTTTATAGAAGCCCTTATATGCCTAAGTAAATAAATTGAAACGAATTGAAATCAATTGTTCATAAAGAAAATACCAAATTTTGTTGTTAATACAAACCGCAACACTCTAAATAACATCGACTGAGTGATTACTGCAAAATACATGAATCAGTTTAGAAACGCCTAAACGGGATGCTTTGTCAAAACAAAGATGACAATTTTGACCCACACACATTAATATGCTGCAGTTTAAGGATAGAGACTGAGTTTGAAGACGGTCAAAGAGATAAGTAGTGCTTTGATGGATAGTTTAACTCTGAGTTTGATTACGCAATCCCAGGGCATGCAGTAACCTCAGCTCTTTTGGAAAAACTAAAGTGTACACGTGCATTTTGAAGATGCAGAGAAACACAAATAACGAATGACTTTTCATGGTATATTTCATTGTTCGACCGCTTTAACGCAAACACAAATATAATTAAACAACGAAGAGGAGTTCACTTGTTGACCTTACTATATGACGGGAGGTCAGAAATGTCAATAATGCGAACAAGGAAAAGAAACACTGCCTTGATGCCATCTATTCAATTTCTTTCATGCGCTTAAATTTGCGAATGCAAGTGCGCAATTTGGCATAGTCGCCTCCAACTTGCGTTCCGATTTCCTCATGATTCTTGAAGAAATAGAAGGAAGGAACAGCGTACAGGCTGTAGAAGGGTATCAAATCCTGTAAATAATGCCATCACACGGTTAATGTTAATATTGAAAATGAACAACCAATGGGCTGAACAGATGACAAGTAACCAGTGCTACTTTAGTAGTAAAAGTAACGAGAATGCTCAAACAAAGATTTCCACACGCTACGTAAATTTTTCAGATCTCGCGCCATTAACTGGCAGCTTCTTAGGGACTTTGTGGAAAAAGCAAACCTATGATTATTTCTTCTAATATTTCTACTTAATACTGACGCTCTTTTGAGGTACAACTACTGTTGGATGTAGAATCAAAGTCAGAACACACTTGGGCATCATCAACGTCAATAATGACAAGAACAACATGCTGATCCTCCTTTGCTAGCGATTCCAGATGCACTTTGAGTTCAACGGAATGTGGGCAATATTCGGCTATAAAAATGAAGACAACCAACTTTTTTGCATGCGCTCCTAAGATAGTGTGGCATTCTTCCTAAAACCAGATGGAAATCTAATTTACATTTTGAATTTCAAATAAGTTTAATAAACATCTTATGTGCACAAGTAAAATGCCCCATGTGGAGAAAATGTGGACTTCGGTCTTGCATTGATAAGCAGTAAAATTAAAGGCAACTACTTATTTGACGCAGGTTTTGTTTCAGTCAAAAATAGGAATTATCGAGCATATCTACTAATGCTCTATGTAATTTGTGAAAAATCGAGGGCCGTAAATAACTTAGTCCGTCATTGTCGGAGGTTAATTGCAGAATTACCATGCTCTATTGAGAACTATCGCATAACTCTTAGGTCCCACACTAAGCGCAGTAGTTTTGTGACGATTTTGAATGTAACAACGAAAGAAAATCTTTAGTTGCCTAGAGTCATATATATTAAAGGCGATATATTTGTCATCCTGCTGCGAAAGTAAAAAACTTTCCATTTTTTGAATAATGCTCATTTAATTTTACTATAAGAGAACGGAGCAATCAATGTATTGGCTGACGGATTAAATAATACACGTCAATTTGAATTTCATTTGCAAAATGTGTTCCTGATTCAGCGTAACTGAGAGGAATATGTCAATTCCTCGTATAATGCCTTAGCTACTTTTACGGTTTCATTAATTCAAATAAATCATTAAATTGGTGAAGAATCCACATAAATAAACAATTGATTATTGGCGTACTCTTGAAATTAGTTAAGACAAATATTCTAAGCATTTGTGAAAGCTTATGACTAAATATTCAGCATTCCCTTTTGTTGTATTATAAATATCAGATTGAACAATATGTACTGATATAAGGAACCGTTTGGAACTTATTCATCTCTATCACCTGAATAAGACTAATATTTTTAGGGCATGGTTAAGACGTCTAGTCAAAACAAACTAAGACCTGAGGAAAATTAAAACACGCTTCAACTATGCAAATACATTTCCATAAGCTTATGACAGTACATTGATACAAAATTTTAAGTTGTAAGAGCCATTGATTCAAAGCAATTTATTTGTAGAAAAGGTAAATGACCATCTCTATACGTACTTTTGTGGTGGCGTAGTGAAGTTGATGCTGTAAATTAAGACTGCTTCGTCTAGGGCTTCTTTTTGGGGGCATGTCCGACTTTTACAGAACAAACTGTGTAGTTGCAAGAGCTTACATAAGTAACCTTCCAATCTATATTCGGTAACCATTGGATGGCGCCTGTTTTGTTGCCGTCGTTCTAGTAACTCTCGTATTTGTGTCCTATTAAGCTTTGAAACTACTTAATGGCATTAATGCAACAAGCTTTAAAGCCAAATAAATAATATTTCAATTTTGGGATATGACAATTCAGCTACACTTCAACATTTCAAATCAACCTGCGTGTCAGATTACGTCAGTAGTACCACACATATTAATGAACAGTTTGAACAGGCAAGAGTGATGATTTTGCATCGAGGTAACGTTTTACTGCATGTGTTTGTGTATTTTTAAACCCTTCCTGCACTAGCGGATTTCAAATTTAGTTGGTTTCGACACCAAATCACCTTTGTGTTTCCACCTTTAAACAAATATTCGCAGTGATAAAATGTAACCCTGCCTTACCATAGACCATAAGTTGTGTCTCGTACAAGTTATTCGAGAAATTCGAAGAATTGCTGACAATTAATTAGTTCCTGTAAGTGAATAATTTGTGCATCAACGATTAGCAACAAAATACTGTCTATATCAATTTTAAATGGCAACATCGTTTTCATTCCATTTACTCGGCTTTTGAACAAAGTTTGATGCTATAGGTAAGCAATCAAAATCCACAATTTTTAGCGTTTAAGCCATTCAAAGATTTGCGGGAGAATAGAACCTTGGGGCGTGAAAGTACCTATTTTCTGTCGGTCAAGCACTTAATCTGACATAAAATTAAAGACTTTAACTATATGCTGCATTCGTACTTTTGGCGTACATTTTCAACATCACACTTGGTCTTCAACTCTTATTTGAACGCACTTTGCTGGGGGCTTGCAATTGTTTAAGCACATGATTGCAATGCCGTATTTGCTATCCGGGAATTACTACTTTCACAAGCACAACTGGTAATTTAAAAACGTGACAGGCCAACATTAATAGCAATTATGCTAAAAAAACGCAAATAACACCCTGTCTAATGTACTGAAGTGCTGTGGGTCTTTTAATCATGAAATAGGTTTTGTCTTATTTATTTAATGGTAAAATAGCTAATTAGGGAACATAAACCATGATTCGAACTTTTACATGGCAAAAAGGCAGTATAATGCTGCCAAAATTAATTTGCACAATTTATGCAGATGGTCGTTGCCACACTTTAGTAATAATTCAAAAAATGTGTAAATCGTGAGATTTTGTACACACTTTTCGATAATTTAGACTTCACTGTCCTCCTGTTTTATAAAGTAGATGAAGTTATTTTACTTTTTAAAAAGGGAGGCTTAATATTTTCTTTTATAATAGATCCTCATGTTTTCGACGTCTTGGAAACAGTTCAGAAGGCGATAAAATTACTCCGATAACATAATTTAGTGCTCCATAAACCAAACATGACATTGACTACCACTCCAGGAAGCCTCGATGGGCGTCCCAACCTCATCTTGTTTATTCATAGGTAACCTTTTCATTGGGATTTATTCACCAGTCAGATGTACACTTTTACAGAACTTGACTTACATTTTTAAGGCTCAAACAAGGTAAATAAATGGGAATTAAGTTAAATTTTGTTTAATTTAATAACACAGGAAATTGCTAGCTTTAACACAGATGGCTATAGTGCTAAGGACCAAGTGCTGCTACTGTCATTGTTTATTTTAGAAGATTTTTTTCTTGCATTTGTTTGACAGATTAAATGTGCGTTATTGTATTCCTACAGAAAGGAGTAGTCCCCTTTTAATTCAAGCTGTTCATTGTTATAAACGTCAGTCATTTGGTGCCTGCAGCTTTGCCTTTGCTAAAAACATGTATTAACGCAATTACGGACCCAAAGTGAAAGCACTAAGATGTTGTGCAGCCCAAAGTGCGCAGAAAGCCAAAGGGTTTAAATTATAAAGGGTTTAAATTAGTTAGGAAATTTGCAGAAGATCAATTGTTGAGCTGGATTTCTTCTTTCTTCTAAGGCATTTATTTGCAAAAATCCCTATGGATGGTTGCATTGAATGGATGTACAAAAATGAGACCGGTGGGAGAGCTTGTGAGTCATGGGACCTCTTAACACAAACACACTCACAGACAAATCAAAGTGACAAGCTCATTCGCGCTCCTGAGGGCAGGCGATGAAGGTCTTTGAATACTTCTCAACATCCTTCTTGAGCTTGGTCGGCTTGGTGGTCACGCGTCTACCGAGCTGTGACAACAAAACATCATGATTGATTCCATTACAAGGCTTAATTTTGCATTATATACGAGGACCTTGGTACCTAAGCTACTTACAAGAGTACGCTTTCGGAAGAAAAGAAATGTCGGACAGGCGGTAACGTTTAGATCACGCGCAAGTTGCTGGAGAAGAAGGAATAGAAGAACGACGATTTTTCTTCATATTCGAGGAAACCAAGGAAGGGCGTGTAAAAAGAAGTAACTCACAAGATTTCTTGTAGCGTCAACTGCGAGGATAATGAGCTTTTTGAAGTCCTTGCTAATTTCCTGAAGTGTGGCCATAAGGTTCTCGAAATCTTCATCGTTAAATTTTACGAAAGCCACCATGATTAGTCTCGCCTTGGCCTCATCAAGACACTCGTCAAATGACATGTTAATCTAAAGAAATTTGGAGGAAAATTTGATGTTTAGCCGTGGAAATTGAAATGGATGCATATAGTCACCAGTGTACCTCACAAAGACCGGACATTATTTTTTCCTAAGAATAAAAAAAACAAATACATTATTAGAATTCCTGTGGAAATGGAGCGTGAAGTTGTCTGCTCTAGGTTGCAAATACTTACAGTTAATACAGTTGTTAGGTAATCCAACAAACTGGCGCTCTCAAATGATTGACTTTGTGAATCCGTAAGTATTTAAGTCGCTGAAAGGTAGTTGATAGCACACCGCTAGGGGCAATCTGATTGGGTCCTCTAAACACTTACTACCTACGTGATGGAGAAAATGCCTGGGGGTAGTGTCTATTCTTGGCTCACGGTGCCCGCTATTTCAGAGTCTTAGTCATCCACTCATGAGGCAATCTATGGCGTACTCGAAGAACCTTAGAACTACGGTCGCAGAAATTAATTTAAATATGTCACCTGATGTTTAAAAGGTCATGTTAGTCAGTACCTCAATAATCATGATGATCTGAATTCAATAGAAGAATCACTTTAAAACCCCTCCTTTAAATGTATATTTACGGACAAAAAGCCATCTCCATAACTTCTACTTTCGTCCAATTACAAAAAATTGAAAGGAATTGGCAACTTTGAATGCTAAATAGCTTAAAAGGTGCACCAGCAATTTTAACGTAATGTTTACACTTAATGCTGACCAGTGTCTGCTTGTTACATAGTTACTCAATCGATCTTCCGAATATTCCATAGCATCTTTGGAAATACTGCCTACTTTTGCCCTGTAATAAAAAGCCACATTTACGTACTTAGTGGTTAAGCAATATTCACTCTAATAAAATAAAAGGCAAACAGCTTGAATGACTTCTTTAGGGATCTAGTACAGAAATCATCAATCTTAATTTACTTGTTACCACGTAAAAATCAGGTTTTTAAAAGGAGAAAACCCTAAAGAGGCCTCATGAAGTCGGCTTGGAAGGGCACAAAATTGCCACAAAGGATAGGTCTCTAATGCTTCACATGTTCGGAAATTTTTTGTATTTGTACATTTAGACTAATATCAACACTATACCTCTTTGCAGCTGGGGTTTACTGGCATGCGTAAGCAGAGCTGCTGACCTCTATTCGTCGAGTGAAAAGGGCCGTCTATCGAGATGGTTGTGCAAAATTAACAATTAAAAGAGGAAATAAAAAATTAGTGATGTATTTTGATGCAGAAACTACTTTCTTACACCCTACAGGTCTTTAAAATTTCTATTAGTCAGCCATAAAACCTTAATGACCCCGATTATTAGTAAATATCATTGGATGCTATGAGAAAGAACATTCAAGAAGCATATTGAGGGCAATAGATAATTAGGTGTGTTTAAAACAAAACTTCGGTAAATAAAGTGAAATGCACCAACTATGTAAAGCAGGGCTTCGTGCGTGGTAATAAGGTGCTGAAGAGATCGCAAACACCTTATCGGATCGAATGTTTAAGACGGAATGGTCAGCACAGTTAATTAAGCTAATTTAAAAGTTGCTATGCAAGCAGTTATAGAAGGCAAACTTGTTAAGAATGAGGAAGAAAAATGATTTTCTACGTCGATTCCCTGTCGGCCTTTACGAATGATGTGGATGATTTGCTCCACTTAGATCGCAAATTTTAATTGCTGCTTTATGTTCGCTTTTAATAGATCATATTGTTTTCATAAGTTATTTCCAGTTGTTTTCATAAAAAGGGAGTAAAATTAACCTAATTTTTGATCTCTTTCTAAACGTCGTTTGCAATGATTTGTTTCTTAATTGCAATGTCTGTAGCTTTCACACTGAGGAAAGGTTTGGAGTTAATATTTTCCAGCATTTTGGCACTTCAAATGCCCCTACGATTAAATATGAGGATTGGTTTTGTTCGTTCAACCGGAAGGTCACGTAGCAGGTGTTGGAGTTCGATGTAAGAGGCATTTGTGTAGAAGCAGTGAGAGTACATTGCGTCACAACATTATTCACTCCCTGTAAGTTGCAACTGCTTACATAAGCTCCTTTAAGTCACACTGAATAGGAAAAGCTGGGTGTGACAATTACACTCGAAGAATTATCTTGCCTATTTCATCCTGACTTTTTGAATCCTTGGTGGAAAAACCGTAGAAAGCAGATAACACCTGCTAGTACAGGGCAAAGTTAAATGTTAAATACAAAATTCCTCTCTGGTTAAGCCCAAAAAACATTGCAAAGTATAAAACAAGGATGATTAATGCGAGCCAACACAAACAAATTTGGCTAAAGGGGTCAATAATTCTGGTTGACACAGAACTGATACATTTATTCATTGTTTCGGTGGAAGGCCCAACACGATAAATGTGGCATTAGTAAAACACGTGAAAGTGTTATCCACGATATGATTCTAGCACAAATTTGCCAAGTTGCGCTATTCATTAAATTCCAGCGTGCACCAAAAATTACATACGCTTAAAAATTTTAGCTCGTGTTTTTGGTCAAGTAATCTCTTAAATTATCCATTTTGAATAACCTTATTAGGAGGAGATAATGTGAACCAAAATAATCACCAAATCATTAAGCAGATGTTACATCTTAATAGGTGTAGACAACTTGTGGATTAAAACTCGTGTATGGTACGTCAGTATAAATCTTCAAGTTCTAATAACACAATAACCTGTTAAGTAGCTCTTATTTAGGTCAATTTTACGATTTAAAACACTGTTCAACGTTATATCACCCTACTTTTCTCCATGAGAGTGCGCAAGTTTTTTGGCGATGTAGTATTTTTTTGTCTCCGTCGGCTAGCATCATTGCCCACAAGGTCGGTGCCAATGCGAAGTGACGTCTGACAGAGTATGAGTGCTTCGGTGATGAATAATTTGAATTGCGACAGGGGTGTGGGCCTCGACTGATCTTCTCATCACTAATAGCACGCAAGCACAAAGACAATGCAATGCTGGCATTGGTTAAAAAAAGGCAAAATAAGAAAAGTACTTTGATTTGATTATTGAAAATGCATTCTAGTGTTAGACAGCGGAGAATGAGTTTAATCCAATCAATGGAAGGAATACCACACTATTGGTAACAGAAGAATTTATTCCTTGGTAAATTTTATTTTCAGAATGCAGTCCCAACTGTATCAGCACATTACTTCTCAAAACTTCTGAAATATTTGAAAGTGAGGTGTCACCCAATCACAACCGGTAGATGAATGTTCCAAAATAGTGAAAAGCACTAAAACTTTGCAAATAGAAACATGATAAGGTGATACGTGATACGTAATTATGGACAATCATGGACAACTAGACAATTAATATGAGGTTAGTTTAAAGCCGGATGCTTTTAAGTGTATCTCAAGTGTCACTGGAGCAATAAAATCCTAGCATTTATGGTTTTGTAAAATATATTTTTTGATTTGGAATATTTCTTGGGATAACAGGGAATGACGTTTAATCCACTTTCCTTCCGAGGTTTTATTTCGCGTTTCCGGCATCAATAATGATATTTATGCAGAGGGTTCAAAAAGTTCATTTAATTTAACAATAAAGGAGAAATAGTTATAATAAGTCGTTAGAAGAGGTCCAGCTACTAGAAATGGTAAAATATTTACGCTTTGGCTATCTGAATTTTTAGCTGCTACAAAGTATTTTGAAACTTCGTTTAACACCGCGTTTGATGATGTAGGCACTGAAGTCTGGGTAAATTGTACTTCCACTCAGCGGCATGGCCTCAGGACCATTCCAGTAGTCCCGACTCTTCTATGGGTCAGTAATTTATCTTCTTCTTACGAATTCAGAATAGACGCGGAACGCTAGACTGGTGACAGTGGCAAGTGAATCCGATCCTAAAAGTCAACTACCTTTAATCCTATTGTTGATAGACAAGCCTTTGCGTTACAAAAGAAGGGCAGTTGCCAACAATGGGAGAACCTGTATAGACTTTTAACAAAAGATTTAAAACCAACTTCAACCTTCGATAACTATCTTAGTCCTGTGTTCTGCGAGAATGTCTTTAAAATCTGAAGAGATATTAGAAGTAAACCATTTAGAAAGGTTCGTTCAGGGGCTCTTTACGGTACCTCTCTAAAGATGTCGCTTAAGTGAACACGCGATACCTCCTCCACCTCTCTACTGTCTAAATAGAAGCCAAAGAGACGGGGCTAGACAGCACTGAAGAGAGAACAAAACGGTAAGGGGGAGTGGAGGCGGAAAAATACCCTCCTAACTCCATTTTGAGCTAGGTCCTTTATTAAACGATTCCGCTTTTAGGGCACTGTTCGTAAGACTGGAGATGGGTAGGTATGAGGATAGTGCATTCCTTTGCTCCCCATTACAGTTCTCAAATAAAACGAAACTTTAAACCAATGGATTCGCCAAGATGGATTAGTGCCATTGGTATCGAGTAAACCCTCTTTTGCACTCAAATTTGAAGACCGGCGCTGCTGGTTTGTGGTTTTTTTAAAGCACCGAGTGTGTTTTGATGACTGAAGCGGGATGTTGACTAAAGGGTGCACTATACTAAAGGATTTAACTCAGTTCTTCTGTCCTTCACTAATAGATAGTCTGCCTTACTGCCCACGACTTCTGTGACAAATTAGAACGCGGCATAAAAGAAAGTAAAATTCAAACGATTTTTTTTTCATAGCCATGCTTTTATAAAAATGGATAAACTTTTCCGTGTTTTAAAGTCAATTATTCTATGTATATTGCGTCGAATCAATGTCAGCAAATAATGCTTTAGGGTTTTAAGTAGTGATCACGTCAGCTAACCTCCTTGACTGCAACCCTATTCAACGGCGTAACTTCACTTGAATTGTAACTGCTGCTGCCATTCAAAATCGTTCAGACTTACATGGATAAGTTAAATGGTAATTAAATTAACAGTAAAATCGACTACAATGGCATGACTGTACTCTAACTCAAGTGACTTTCTATAAGTCACCACTACTACAAGCTAGAGGATTTTTATTCACAATGATATTCATAACTTAAATTTCCTCCACTCTAGAAGCATTATTGATGTCTTACAGACCTGTTGCGTTTAAGCTCTAAATGTTCTGTGATATTTGAGGTGGATTTAGCCCAAAATGCACTTTCATTTACTACTTTTGCTACTCAGAACAACCAATCAAGAATGCCATTTTTCATATGGAGTACAATTAGCTGCAATTTTTAGTGAAATTGGGTAAGGTGACTAACGAATTAGGAGCTCCTCTGAGTCGCGATTGCGAGCACCGCGTGGATGTTGCTGCGGTAATTGATTTGCGTAATCTGCACAATTCTCGGTCTATCTCCTTTTGCTAAGTTCAAAGCGGCATTTAAAAAAATTAACCTAACCTGATCATAATCATATATATATATATATATACATATGCTCTTTTTTATTCAACACTTTGCTTACGCTGAAAGACAATCTATCAAAGAGCGAATTTTGTTTATTCGTCTTACTGACAGTGTTTCAATAAATTTGATTTAATGTCTTATTTACTCTGGAATATATGATTGCGAACTTCATTAGCATACCTCCGATTACACTATAACATTTGTAATGTACATTCCAACACATCTTGCATGTTGCGTTAATGTGTTGGCTTATTATTTTCATTCTCATAGTTCTTCTCTCTATGGAAAGCATAAAGCGCCACGGCACATAAGCATCCTTCAAAATATCATAAGGAGTTCCGTTTGCGCATACCAGGCCCTGAATGGTTATTGTGATATGGCTCCAAAAGCGAAGATGGCACTCAGATTGCTTAATTTGTAAAAAGGTTAAAACTTATGCCGAATTGCCCAAATAATTTAGGGATTTAACTAAGAAACACCCTGTTAGGGAGTTGCCTTCATAATGTATAACAACAGCAACCTAGTCTCAGCTAGCAAAAATGATGAATTCAGCAACGAGATTGCCGGTTTTTTGAAGCAGTCTAATTTTAGTGAGCTTGATCGCTCTCGTTAAGGTCCCTTTAAGATCACAGTTGTTCTAAGTGTTAAAAAAGTTCATTCTTCGGTAATGCTGTTTGCACCACAGCTTCCTGTTTTTCTCAAAAGTATCGTATCGGCGTAGACGATGAATCCGTCTGATTCATCTTCATAATATCTTGACACATTTGCAAAAGGTTCCAACGATAACCGTCCTAAAAGAAGCCCTTACCTGTCTTCCTGTTTTATAGATTACATGGTCTCTCATAAGGTGACTGCAATGATAATATTCATCCTAAGTTAATCCAACTAAACATTAAACGCTTATTCGGAATTATGGAGGATATTGTTAAATTACTTTTTACAGTTTAGCCGGATGTTAGTAATTTTATAAAGGAAGTCAAGGATATATTATTAAAGACATTACTGAGCCAGTGGCTAATTTCCAAGTAAATTTAAGGAAGAATACATAAAGCGTACACTCCTAACGCAATAAAATTATTGTTCTATCACATAACGATACGAACAGATTCAGTTTTACGATAGAAATGCGTTATTTTAGAGCTCCAATGTTTCACTGAAAACGTGCCAACACAGAGGAGTGTTGTTGGTGTACAAAAGGGCCGGAGAGTTTAGCCTGCGGAGATTGAAGAGCCAGGTAGTTTAATGCGAGCTAAAACAAATATTAAACTACTGAGCTCAGGTGATTTTCATTTTTGTGGATTCCAAAAATTACTCATGTAATTTGATTTTTGGAAGTAAAGAAAAGTGAAATTTGATCGAAAGAAACCAAATTAACCAAATTTCTTATGCAGTTCAAACGATTCGGAAAAAATAATTTCAGCATATTTCAAATATTTTCGCTTTATATGTTTCTAGCAAAGTCTAAAACTCACACAAGTAACCTACTTATTTTCATTTTCATAGGAAATTAAAGATGGTACATTGTGTTGGGAATTTCTGGCAAAACGTTATTATTAATTAACAGGAATATTCTCCCACCTGTTGTTTAGTCAATTTTCAACGATGCAAAGATTATTATGATTTGCAAAAAATCCTTTATTTTGATTCTGAAAACTCCATATTATAAACTTGAACCGTTAAAATAGAGTCATTGATTATTTTAAAATGTTACCCTTTTTATTCAAGTGGTGAAAAACCAAATAGCAGATCTATTTACGCCCTAATTTTTAGCAATCAAACGTGTAATATGTGTCGCCTCAAGACTTCCCTTAGGACGAAAAAGACATAACATTTGAACAGATTGTGTATTGTCGACGTACAGCAGGGCTTGCAGCTACTAGCATAGCCAAGAGGCATTTTAATTATAATAATCATATTCAGTAGATTTTGAAATTGGAATCCCATCAGACCTTTTATCTCAATTGGTTCACGTCGCATAAAATACAGGAGCCGAATGAAATTTTAAAATTGCGAAAATAGTTGCCAAAAAGTCTCGACTCATCGTTGAAACTCAGGCGCCTTCACACAAGCACCTCGTGCATCAGTGCTTATTCGTGCCAACCCGTGCACACGTGATTCATTGCACCAGATTTTTTGTGGTTCTGGTATACTCCTTTATCTAGAGTGTGCCCTAATGCCAAGGGTGCATCATGCGCCTTAATGTACACCTAACTATCATCTTGATGATAGCCATAGACTTACTACTTTACTCATACTAACTAGCAATTATTTGTTAATTTTAACATGATTTTTTAAGTCGAAGGAGTCTACCATTAGCTAGTTAATAATGATTTTTCCCCAAACTTTTGCCTTTTATTCGTATTTTCCTTTATTTACATGAAGACAATTAATTGGTTTGCACTGATTTTTATAACCAGATATATTGGTGCTTAATGAGGAAAAGAGTATTTGGCCATCAATCCATTATTGTGAACAGCTGCGAACTTTAAAAAGGATGCAGTTTATCGCTCTGTTGGCCTTGAATTTAACGTTTAAGTGACGATTGGAGATGTCCCAGTACGCATAAAAATAGCAACAGTGACTTGGGAAATGAGAAAGTAATGTAAGACCATTCCAGGTTTTCATTTTACCTTTGCTCATAAGCGCCAAAAAATTTAAATATCACTTCAAGCCGGAAAGGTATTAGCAATTAATACATATATTTAAAATATGTAATGCGAAACGCTAGATTTTGATCAGCTATGCACAAATGAGATTTCAACTTAAGCTTGCAAATCAAGTAGCTGGACATAACTGCAGCGCCCCGAGGCATTCCTGAACTCATAAGAAGTCATAGCAGGGTGGGAGAGGATGTACCACTGACGTACAGAAGAGACGAGTATACCAGGGTGACTCGAAGGTCATGACACCGAGGGGAAGTACACTGTGCGGGGACTTAAGTGTCCACGTAGTCAAACTGAGTGTTAACCAAGCGATCAAACGATGCATTCAATCCTGATGGAATTTTTTTAAAAAGCATTTCCAAAGAAGAATGAAGTAAAGGATTGGCCACACCTAACAAATTTTTTAATGGGCATTAATATTAAATCCACTTACATTTTCATATTATATACTTTGGTCAAGATCTCATTTTCTATAACAAGACTCACTTTTTTAATGCTTCTCTGAGAATCAGTCCATGAGTGACTTGGGTATAAATCATGATAATACTAATTAAATAAAAAAGTGAAGTTTTTAGAAATTGAAAATTATTCGGGGATAATGGAATCACTTGGACCATTTAATGGAAATATAATGATGGTAATGCTTCTTTTCCGACCTTGGAATTACCGGTCAACCTGGACTGCCATAATAACTGCTATTAGGTGCATTCCGTATGCCAAGTACTCTTCATTTGAACTAGGACACCACACTGGTAGTAACCACATAGAAATGCAAACCGTTATAATGTTATTAGAGGTTCAAATGTCATGGATAATCAGGCAAATAGCGCTTCTGGGTATTTGAATATTTTTTGTTGCATATACTGTGTATTGTGCGGCTGTGGTGCACCAGATTGAGGTTTTAGAATCAATAACTTTGGTTTGATTTGTAGGCGTAAGTTTGAGTCTGACATTTTTCAGTGGGAATGGTCCTGATGTCTGTATTATTTTTTCCCTGCTTTACACTACTAATGCACTTAAAGTGGGTTGAGATCGCTGTTTCCACGGCGTACCCCCCACACTTATTAATGGGGCTGTCGGAAGCCTTGTTTGTCGTTGTCAGAGCTTGCATGGTTCAAGGGAGAATTTGTAGAAGTTGCTCTTGCAATTCAATGCAGTCTTGCACTGCTGTGGGCCGAACGACTTAAGAGTTGATGCGAGTTTGGAGGGCTAGAGTTCATTCCTAATCTGAAGTCGGTAGCTTGGGGCACTAGGGTCGTAAATGTCGCTTTAATAAATAATATTAGGAAAACACCTGGGTATACTCATGGCGAATTGAATTGTCAGACAGTAGGATGTTAGCAGTGATTTTGCCATAACTCATGAATACATCCTATTTACAGTCAAAAGTCTTCTGCGTAGTTGTCATGGTTACTCCATTTAATTAATTGTAAGTGCGATGAGTTCATTGTCTAGCTCATGGTTTTGGTAAAGAGGCCATTTTGGGCCTCCTTTGTCGTACCTTCTCCTTATGGACCGGTCTCCGGGTCATGCCAGTAGCCCCAGGTCCTACTGTATGCTGAGAATTCATATTTCGTTCGAATAGTATGCCTTCTTTTCGTCTTCTGTTAAGTCTCGGGGCACTACGGAGTAAATGTATTTACAAAAATCAAGGCTGATTAATAGCCATTAAAATCGATGGAGGATTGAGGTGGAGCACCTTGTAGGTTACTTATACTATGCAAAGACGAAGTTATCACCTATTAATAATGCACAATCATCTAGCTCTGCGTAAGTTAACATTCTTTAAGAAATAACAAGGTACACTTCCTTCACTTATGAATGGAAGTAGAGTGCTGTTATACGTCAATAATTTGTTTAACCCTCGGTTTCGCTAAGAGGCCCACTTAAAGACTTCATCGTCGTACCATTGCAGGGCGGCTCGGCCTCTGGATCATAGCAATAGCATAATCCCTTTTGCATTTCGACAATGCATGTTCTACCTAGGTGTTATTTCTTCCTTTATCTTCAGGGAGGTTTTGCGGCGCTACGGTGCTCCATGTAACTTATGCAATCAACAAATTATTTGTAATACGAAACAATCTAGTATAATCCAAATACGTCAATATCGCATTATTGCTTTACCTTATATTGTGCAGTCAAATGTGTGTTTTTTAAACCGATTTTTAAGTGTACGCCTAAACTTGAGCTTGTTTCAGTACCAATATGAAGATTTTGTGTTTGCCTCACCGTGTGTTTAGCTGTGGCATGATATTTCAGTTATGTCTAGAGCTTCAGGTTTCTATTATAAGTTAGTAATCTCTTCCATACTGGCATGGCTTTTACACCATCAAAGGACGGCTAGAGACTCCACACTATGATACTGATTAAAAACTCATGCCCCTCTTGAAGATGTTTATCAGAACACTTCGTTTTCAACTAGTTGGTGAAAGTATCTGAAGCGCAGTATCTATCTGACCGGAGAAATTGAAGAAAATTTGACTTTATGATATCTAAAAAAGCCAATGGACCACTAGTCGAGGTGGTAGAAATGGGGAGGCAATGCACTGCACTGTGGAAAAAAATCACCTTTATACAAACAAATAAAGTAGTGCAGGTATATAGTTTTTTCAACGTATACTCGGGTTTTATTGTATAAATGATGTATAGACTATATCATTTATGCTATCTAAGAAATTCAGTGGCAAAGCCGTGACTGCTATGGATGATTCGAAGGGTTTGCTGTAGCGAGTAATTTTTAAAGTTCTGCTTGGAACAATTTTAAACAGATACATCGTATTAGCGTTTTATATTTTAACTTAAAATGAACTAAACAATTTTAAAACGAACTTAGTGGAAAGAACTCCTTGCCGTCGCTTTTTTATATTAGATTACAATTCGCGCTAAGTCGAATGCCACTTGCGGTTAAGGGTAAGTAAGCAGAGCGCTTTCAAGTTTATCAAGATTTGTTAAGTCACCCCCGATTTTGCTTATTTCCGTGAAATTCTTCTACGAAGCCATTGAAAGCTATTTTCCTTTTAATGATCCGGCCTTTGTATTTCGCATACTTAATTGTAGACAGTCATGGGCCAAAACCTACGTAAAGGTTGGGAGTCACCACTGGAGCTCCAACCTTCTCTACCTTCCTCTTCATCTTCCTCCTCGCCGTCATCATCATCATCTTCTTCTTCGAATTCCTCAACTTTGAGGCCATCTCGCTTATCAAGGATTGGGGAGTAGTAAACTCACACAGGCGACAAAGAAATGGGTCTCGTTTTAACTGGTAAATTCTTTTTCAGATGTCTTTTAAATAGCTAATTTTACCTACTAAATAATTCTTAGCCTATTTTAAAATTGCTGTATGTTTGCACGATTATTATGCTTAGGAGTACATGGTAATATATCACCTTGTATTTAAATAATTACTAAATATCGGAACTTTGGTAATTAATTTCTAATTCTAGTTCTAATTTTGAAATACACATTAAATGATGCGTCTTAAATCCCAGCCTTAACTTCCAGTTTGCCCACTTATGGCTACTTTAGCCAAAACGATGCACCAAAGCTTGCGAAAGGGTAAGCAGCAACAGCAGCAGAAAGGAACCTCACAATGAAGACGTCCAGACGGGAAGAAAGAGCAAGGCCAATCATCAGGGTCGAATGCAAACACGCACAATGCTTTCTCCGATCAAAGCAGAATATGTCGCATTTGTCCGATTTTACGACTCCATGCACCAAAAGTGATAATTTAAAACCTATTTTAAGTCATCAATTGTACGCAGAAGAAGCTGCTTAAGAACGCTAGTTATCAAGCCTTATCTCTAGTCCAATACCGTGAATTTTAATATTAGCGACTGTTTCCGAATTGTGGCAAAAATTTGCTGATTGGTATTAAAAGCGGCTTTGTACTAGAGTACGCTTCTAATATGATAATGACTTCAATCTAGGGCGCGAAATACTGATTTGCTTTGATATTAATATTAAAATGTATTTTTTAGCGCTTCATAGTCTCAGACGTCAGTAAAAACCATTAACAACAGAGCAAATGGAAGACTTGAAGAAAGCTTTTTTTGCAAGCTGGCTCAGCCACAACGATTATCTATGATTCATGTTAGAATGCAGTTCCGTCGGGCTGGGAAAGAAAAAAAAATGAATAGTAGATGAATTGGCGTTTTTTTCAACCATTGTAGAAAAATTTTATTAATTTGTTAATATACTTGGTGAAGTGAAGAAAAATAAGCAATAAGCTGAGGGCCTTGTCCTCGTACCTCAGAAGCATCACAATTCGGGGATACAAAAATAGGTCATTATTGAAAAGTGGCCGCTTTGCCTCTATCCCAAAAAGTGTACTGGCAAAAGTGGTTTATCTAAGCAAAACATTGAGTAATTTATTCTAGATCAGAGCATATTCTTATAAATCCGATACAGGCAACGAGACACGTTTTCATACTTTTTTTGTTTTAGCGTGTAACAAAGAACAGTAGCATATTATGTGAATAAACTCATTTTGAAACCTCATTACATTCATTTCTGTTTATCAAATATACGTATTCCTTAGTTCACTTTTAAACTATCTGTTCATATTCATAACATTTGTCAAAATGACGTTTGACACACTGCAAACACAAACTCCAATGAAAACGGTTTAATTTCTTCCATGAGCTCAATGTGGAGACGTAATTTGGTTAATGCGGAGACAAAAAATGTGAACGCCGCTTGATGCCATCTTGTCCAATACGTAAGAGGTTCTCGCCTTCTCGGTGATGTACTTTGTCACGATCTGTTTGGACCGTATTACATAGCCATCAGTAGGTAATTGTTAATTTTTGATCCGTTCCACCTTGAACGTCGGTATTTGCACGTGATGAAATACTGAAATAAAGTACAGTATACTAACCTTGCTAAATTTGTCCCATGCATTCATTCTTGGCCGGCATAGATTGCCATTCAGTCTAAGATAGTGGAATAAGTGAAGAATCATTACTGCTATCCCAGCTAACAGATACTGAACTTATTGTTGCCCTACCATATGGAGAGTAAATGGTATGATCATTTGTTCGGCTCCGACACGAGACGTTAATAATTCAGAGAAAGGATGAACTCAGTGTAGTTGTCGTAAAACTCGTTTGAGACACTTTTGTTGAATATTCTTTACCTAGAAGAAGGATTTAACCATTTCTCTGAAGGTTCTTGCCAGTAATCAGTTGTAAAGCATATTATTTTACCAAAAACTACTTAATTTTTGGCATTTTTGTAACTGACTAGGGATCTGCCGAAGATTATTTGGATGGTACGAGGCACATTCCTCAGTCTGGTTCTTATGTTTTCTATCCAACCATATTATTTATTGCTGTATTTCAGTTAAGCATTTCCCTTTTATTGTTCAACTAACCCCGATTTTATTAGCTATCTTACGCTTGACTGCGGAATCTGCATTAATAAAAAAGAATGAGGCTTAGGAGCATGTGAAGTTAGGGCTGAACTCAATGCAACTCATTTTGAGATCTGTCTTCGTCCAACTTAAAGGAATATGAAGCGGACAATTTTCTTCAGCCTGTTGTATGAATTGAGCCGAAAATGATCACACGTTAGCTCCCAGTTTCATCAAAGTAAGCAGATTAAAGTGTAGTTCTTCCAGGATTACAAGGCGAGTAAGAAGTTAGCTTTCGACATAACTTAAAGCTATAAATTTCCTACATACTATGCTAGTAGTGGTAGCTTTCATTGTTCTTGTCTGCCGGTGTACTTGCGAGTATCCCTAAAGTTACCGAGAACTTTGAACACAACTACGAAGCCCCGTGGGGCGGTGATTTTATACGTTTCATTTACTTCCTGTTGGAGGATCTGATTTGCTATTTCCCATATCATCATAACGATAACTCATTCGGTATTACACATTTTCACTTTGTACGGAACCGAAGAGTGGATGAAGTAAGCTCGTACCCATTCAAAGTTGGACTTGAGTAATTACACTACACTGAAATTTACAAGTAAAATGCTATATATTTTCATTTTAATCCGATTGATCCTTCCCTTATTTGCCTCAATGCAGGCAACATAGGATCGGTATGAGTCTAAGTAAGCTCTAATTGGTTGAACCGTCGAGCCACCAGAGCGATTTGTTGGTCGTAAACCGCGCCTGCGGGCCTAACCTGCAGCCAATAGGGTACACTCAAATGTGTATATCGCCTCATCACTAAACATAGCCATTCACTGACGGCCCTGCCATGGCTACGCGACCTGGTGTGTGAATCCTGTTCTCTTTTCGATAGGTGTTACGTAATTATCGCTTTCATTTCTAGCATAGCTTGGCTTGTAAGTGCCAAGTATAGTCCCTAAATCCATGTCAATCGTTATAATTTTTAACATTTGTACGGATTTTAGGCAGATTTTTCGACTACTACACCAATTCGAATGTAAATGAAAATGGTAAAACTTCCGTCCAAACGAATCAGTCGTACTTATTGAGTAGCGAAGATCATCGAATTGTACCTTGTACCGGTGACTCACATTCTGATTACCGTCATGAGGTGAGTATAACTGACTCTTGGACGCAGGGAGATGACATTGTCAACAACGTGAAACCCTTCAACACTGCTCACCAAATTGAAGAGATTTGTACGCACCAGACCATGGGAACGTGTGGTCTCTATGATCATTTGCAGTCATCACCTGACGATCACAATAACAGATGCTTCCCCAAGTTTCTCCAGCCGAATGAAGCGAAAAGTGGTCAAAGCGAACCTAGCGACACGCAAGCGCTTTCGTATGGCCTAGACCAATCCCCCTGCTACGTAAGGTACATGCTCTACGTGTTGGAGCACAATCCATCCGATCCGCATAGCACAGAAGCAAATCAAATGACTCGACCGGAAGACACGCAAGCGCTGTCCCTACTGGAAACCACTGGCGACGTTCGTGCAGTCGATTTTGAACAACTTAACAGAGAAATCTGTTTTCAAAAAGGATGAAATCTTCTAAGGACATTAATGTGTGTAAATACATTTTTAAAATAAAGCACACCTTTTCCAACAAACGCCTTGAATACTTAGTCGGGTGCCACAGTCCAAGACTTGTCTCAGTCCGAAGCAGTGAGAAGCCGTCTCAACGGTAAAGTAACGTGTTATTGATTGACCAATAGATGCTACCGATGTGGCAGAATTTTTCCTGTTTTAAGTATTAATAAGGTTGAATGCAAGCACAGAGTAGACGCATTTATTTGACGAGGAGATTTACAACGATATCACGAAACCAGACTCATGGAAGCACATTTCTTGGCTGTTGACTTTTGCCGCTTCTTCCGATTTCGCAATACCTTCAGCTTCCGTTTTTTCGAGGCTGACATCGGTGTTGCCACTGAAGTTTTGTAACATGTACTGAAATTCATTGTAATAGATTTCTGTTTGCCTTTTTCTAAGGAGGGCACAAACTGAGTTTTTTCTAATTCTAGAAGGCTTGTAGGATCGGCCAGGTTTGCAGGGGTTGGAGCAATAGTGATGCTATAGGTCTTTGCGATGCTATTGAGGTGGGCTGCATCGTCGCCACCAGCCACAAAGCTAATGGCCAAGCCGCGACGACCGAAACGACCAGACCGGCCGATCCGGTGAAGGTAGACTGCTGCTGTCTGCGGCAGATCATAATTCACCACCAGGCCTACCGTCTGTACATCAATTCCACGCGCCCAGATGTCCGTGGTGACGAGAACACGACTGAAAATGGGGATTTATTTGCAAAAAGTAAAAATTCCATTATAAAAATTAGAAAAATGGGCGCGACAAAGTTGAAAATCGAACCGTGGGTGCAAACTAAACAGAATTTAGCACTGACAATGACAAACGTCACCTTTGAGCCTAAACTGATAACGCATACGTCTAAACCCTCTGTGCTTCAATAATAAAATTAATGTTTTATACTTTTGCAAATAACTTAATTGATTACTTTGCTACTGGGCATGAACGAAAAATAACTTATGAGTTGGGGATAGTGTGACGTTAATAAAAGATTTGGCAATTCCGATTATGCAATGGCAATCACAAGCCATTGCTTGCCTAGAAGCTGCCTAATTTAACGCCGTAAAGACTGTAAATAATTCGTATTTATTTAAGCACCAAATTCAAGGTTAGCGCGACTGGGAATCCACTTGCGACTTGTTTGGTCCTCGAAGAATTCGTAAACTTGAAATATTTTTATAATGTTCGGTGAAAGGTATTTCTGATCAACGATGATTGATCGAATTTTCACCACTCAAAAAACTTCCTTCAAATTGCATTGGTAGTCAGTAACGCAGGAGCATCAGGGAGAAAGATACATTTCAAACTTTCTGCCTTGTTACTGCCATTAAAACAGGGGTTTGAATTCGAGGCAACTTCGGATCAACAGTGAGAATGAAGCTTAGTGGTGGTGGAGATCATCGTAAAATTGAAATTGCTTCAATTGTTGATAGTCTGAAGATAATGGATTCGTAATATCGCTGAAGTAAGCAACCGTTGTTTCGATGAATTCATTGCATTTTTTGATAATCGCAGAAATGCAACCAGATAATTCAGGGAACGCAACCCTGAAGAAAAACACCGAGTGATTTTAAAACTAGGCTTGAATGACTTGGGAAAAATAGCACTGCAGTTAAGTGAAGCGCTGTGAATGAATATCAAGATCGTCTAAGTATATACGTCCACGGTATTACGCGTTTCAAGGCCCCAAGTACCAAGATTGACCCAGATCAAATGATTTTACAACTTTTATGGCTATGGGTAACGTGCCCCACTAAGAACACGAAGTTGACGAAAAGATAAGGCCACTAGTTGGACCTACTGAGCGTCTGCGGGTGGGTGGATGCGAGATAACGATATGCATGTATATGCAGTCAAAAGTCCCACCCACATATTCGCCACACCCCTGACTATCGCTGACCTCGAATGCTGGCGCCAGGTGTCCTGAGGACACCAGGATAGGTAAAGACAATAATGTATAAACTCCCCTTTACATGGCCTCAGACATACACACGCGACATTTGACCTTTGGGGCTATCTCGCCTGAGTAAACAGATGTATGGGTGAACGAGACTCATTATGAGTCATCATCAAACCAACTCCGCACCTGGGTTTAGCCCGGCACAGATACAGCCTCATCCTATTTAAAATTGGGATGACATGTAACATTAATGAAAAGAAATAATTCGTTCTCGGTTGACTAGTTCAGAAAAAAACAAGCAGAGGTTGGTCTATCACGTAAGCACGTAGTGTTAATAGCTTTTGGTGTTTTTTTGAGCACCAATACATCGCGCAGGTGACCTACTTTAATGATTGATAAAGTCAGTGAATCAAATCCAACTGAATCCATTTCGAATTTTCGCCTATTTTCTTTTCTCATCTGAACCACACAACACAACACAAAAATCTAACTTGACAGTGTGAAAAAAGACGCTGCGTAGATGTCGTATGACCACAATGGAGGGAAAAGATTGGACAAAGGAGGAAACCGCCATGCGCTAGTTTGAGCTGGTGCCGCTATCTTATTCGGTCGTAATCGTCATGGTAACGCCCTATGGTACTGGAACTTACTGGAACATTAGGGCAGGTAGAAACAAGCTTAGAAGGGGGATCCGGCTTAATGATCAAAACGGATGGCCGTTGATGATGCAAGAGTTTCATGACAACTTACTTATCATCTGATCAATTTTTAACAAATGAAATATTTTCCCAACGTCCTTCTAATATTAATTTTTTTTTAGAATCTAACTAGGATTCAGCGCATTCAGTTGAAGAGTGGGTATCTACATTTCTTGAACAGCTTAAAGATTAAAATTTGAATGAATACGAATTAGCAGCTTTCCTAAAGTAAAAATAATATTTCATCGACATTGTTTGAAGTACTTTCAATTGGATGACATCAAAATGATGCATACGTTTTTGCAAATGGATGGGCGGGCTTTCAAGATCACTTTATCGCATATGGTGCCCTTTTGGGTACTCAAAACATCTATTTAGATACATCCCAGGTTAGTTAATCACTCTAATAAGCACTTGGTTCGATTTTGAGTCAAATCTTTGTAGAATTTCAGATGACATGCATAGCCGGTTGGTTTGCCCAACCAAAAGCGAGCTGCAACTTAACTTATATGATCAGTGTGGGAAAATCCAATGTCACAAAACAGGTAAAAGCAACCGTATCATAGATTAAGTTCGACCTTCTCCCATAGAATTAGGTGTTTTATCGCACAAGTCATGCCATTCAAAAGAAGTGCAAGAACTCAAAGTCAAATCATTTGACTTTCTTCTTGATCGATAAAATGGGGAATCCAGAACATACTATTAAACCCCAATGCTGTGATAGGGGGAACTTTTGATGGAGTAACCAACGCTGATAAATACATATAACAAAAAAGGAACTAGGTGGATGCCCAATGGCAGCTGTACATGATTAACCAAGTAATTTTGAACGGACAAACATTACATTGTTTGCCATAAACGAAGACAGGCACGAACCTTCTACCTGCCCGAAACGCATTCATTATACGATCCCTTGTTGGCTGATCGAGATCGCCGTGAGCAGCAGTCGCCGTAAAGCCGTCTGCGCACAGTCGCTTTGATAACCAGTCCACCTTATGTCGGGTGTTCACAAAAATTACTGTCTGCGGGACGCATATTGAGGCGAAGATGTCGGTAAGTGTCTCGAATTTCCACTCCTCACTAGCTGTGTCGATGTAATACTGCGTTATGCCCGACAGACTCAACTCATCCCTACAAAGCATGGCCATTTTCAAACATGGACGTCTACAAAGCCATTTCTATTTATAGTAAAAGCAAAATACTGAGGGACGAGTAAGCAGACGGGGTTTTCGAGGAAATGTTCCATCACATCTCGACAACCAGATGTCCATGTGGCAGAAACCACGACTCTTTGCATTGGAGACTTCACAACACCCTGAGAAGGCTCCACTTCTGCGTTCCTTGTCTTAGCGGGAAGATACTTGAAAATCTGCTCGAGTTGCTCTCGAAGACCCCGGTTTAGCATCTCATCTGCTTCATCTATAACAGTGATCCGCAGATTGGACGGTTTCAGAAAGCCACTTCGAAGGAGATCTACCCAGCGGAAGCACACATTGCAATTAAATTGATAATTATTCAAAATAAACTCATCAGTTTAGCGGATTAAATTGGCATAATGTGTGGAAGAACATAGATATAAATATGGCTCTATTATTGAAAAATGAAGACAAATTTTACTTCGAGTTATTGAAATCGCTGTTACGTCAAAACAGAAATTTGCCTAAATGCGGGGAATTACAGCCCAAAATGTCCATCTTTTACTTTTAAACATGGAACACAGCCTCATCGATGAAAAACTAAAATGAACAACCTGCACAAATCCTACTGAAACGAAATAAAAACACCAAAAAGTTGAAAACTTGCACCTTTGCTGATGAACGGGAACGTTAATCTCTTACCCAGTATACATATTAGAAAGGCGACAAATAAATAGTTAAGGGAATGGTGAAATAACACCAGCCAAACCGCTGTAAAAATCGTTCCAAAGACAATTTAGCCGAGTCCCCATTCGGCAAGCACAAACTGACAATTGTCACAATATTATTTCTACTTAGCTTTATTAGTAAAAATGTTTATAATTTAAGCATTCAGAAAAGGTCTACGCGGACCACCAAACTGCTGTGACAAAATCACACAAGAAGCCATCCCTACATTCACTAGTACACACCTTATTTACAGTAAATCATCAAATATTATCAGAACAATGTAAAAATTCGTTCACATCGGTGCCTACCCAGGTCAAATTCGACTCATTGAGATCTGCGGTAGGGCAGAACAAACTTGGGGTACGTAGGCATGAAAGAGGGTTTGGTGGCTCAATGAACAATCTCGACGTGTAAGTGGGAAAAAATACCCATAAGATTAAGAGCCTAATGCTTTATTAATATCCAAATTTTTCAGATATGTACTCACTCAACGAATGCGCTGCGAATTAAAAAAAATGCTAGTTCTATGCTTCTTCTATCAGTAAACCTAAATTTACAAATATAGAGCACTGAATAAACCGCAATGAAATCCACTGGGCATGTGGTAAATTACTCATGATATTCCAACTTTAATCTTGGCACGTTTAGATTTAGTGAGTCAATCAATAGAAACAGTTGTTGTTCGGTTGATATTTAATAAGTACGTAAATATTTATCTGCTTCATTAACGACTTTATCAACGATTTCGTACCTTACAATACCACCAGCCTTAATGAGCAGAGAAAATGTAACCCTAGCACAAACTAACAGGGCTGCTAGATCCGAGAAAGAACGGTGAAACAACATCACCCCGGATACAAGTGAAGAGTATGGTTCTATTATTAGAGGGATTTACACCCTATCTGGTAAGCATAATCTAGCCTTAATTATTTAAACAGATGATATTTGAATAAGTATTCAACGAAAGTCAAAGTTCCGTGTGTCAACATTTACAAAAAACATTACCTAGTGCAGAATAATGCTGATACTTAAGGCCGAGATTTAAAGTTAAAATCTGTCGATTGACCGTTTGGTGTCTGCATCAGTGACAAGGGATAACTGTTAGGTTAAAAAAATAACAAGATGCCGATAAAATTTGAAGAAAAACCTCTTATCACTTAAATATGACAAATAGGCAAAAAATACTTACAGGACATCACATATGTATGAAGAAAATATGAATTTTGCTCTTCGGATAAACGAAAATAAAGACGCAAACTATACCCAAAATGCGACCGGGGGTACCGACAACAATCTGATAGCCCAGGCCCAGACTTTTGCTCATCTGACCGACATTATTCCTCCCTCCGCAACATAGCACGCATTTGATAGAGAGGTGATCTGCCAGTGCCGTGACTACCTTGAGGTACAGGGAGAAAAATTACTTAAATGGGGATGTTCGACGACTCAAGAGAAAATGTCGAAAACATCTTATAGATCAGCAACATCACGCTTTTAAAAAGGCGTGTCCAAGAGATTCGCTAGTTGAAAAATAAACAATTGCACAATCATACAATACACTCTCCAAGTCAATGTTACAAAGTTTAATTAGGGATGTTCAATTTATTGATTTCCTTGTCATTTTATGAAAAAAAAAAACATAAACCCTAATGCAATGGTCGTGTGATGTCGAACTCATACCAAAACCAAAAGGATAAGTAAAATACACAACTTATTAAGCAAAATGAAGTCATGTAAGCGCAACTGACAAACCCGATGAACTTGTGAGGCCAATTCCCTAGTAGGAGCGAGAAACAAGGCTTGCGTTTCCCTTCGAGAGGGATCCAGCAGTTGAAGCGTGCCAATGCAAAAAGTTGCCGTCTTACCAGTTCCGCTCTGGGCTTGAACCACGACGTCACGACCCCGTATGATTTGACTGATGGCGCGTTGTTGAACTAAAGACGGTCTCTCATAACCTAAATTTGTTAACCAAATTGTAAAACAGTATAGTTTTTGGTCTGTCTATCCATGGGTGATGTTGAATACAAAGAGCAATAAAAAACTAAAACCCGACAAAACCGCACAGCCCATCTAACAAACAGCAAGGGTGATGGGCAAAATTTTGTGAAAATTATACAACGATAAACAGTGATACCATAGTCGTAGATTCCACGGAGAAGATCTGATTTGAGACCCATCTTCTTAAAAGAAGTTGTAACCGGAACATTTTCAGAAAGTGCTATATTCTCACGGTTCTCAGAACTGACCTTCAGATTTTCAAGCATTCCTAAAATTAGAAAGTAGAAGAAACCAAGGTTTACCCAAAAGTAACTAAATGTCGTACATAGCTGAGTCCAGATTCCAGCATGACGGTGGAAACCGTACGAGTTGCGACAAAGAATTTAATGGTCAGTAATGTAAAACGATAACGCTAAAAAACTGTAAAGAAAGGAGTTTGCATCAAGCTTTGGTGGACTAAAACTCTGCATAACTCGAAGAACTGACCGCAAACCCTACGACGCGTGCGAACACCGCCACGGTTAAAAACAAGCGCTGTAGTTGCGAATTAGTGTTAACACAATTCCATTACAATCATTGTTGTTAAAGGCATAAAATGGCAAGAAAAAGCTACTTATGGCAGCAATAGACAGTATATCCAAAAAGGGTCCAAGCAGTCTACATTTAACGAACATGCCGTCATTATTTATTTAGGCTAATCTGATTCCTGAAAATCATGTACATGGCTAGACTCAAGAGGATAAATGGGTCTCTTCCTTTACTTTAATATGCAAAATTACTCAGCATTAAAATTGGTAGAGTGATTTGTGTTAGATATTTTGTTTGGATGGCTCCAGACAGTGAGCAAATTTCACTTTGAGTTCGGTCCATTGCCTAGCAGCTATTCTATAATGGATGACCTTGGGGGGCTTTGAACTACTCAATAAATAGCGCTTTAGGCAAAGTATTCCGTCTATTTCAGTTTATGGCCTTTACGCTTGCTTCGCATACTCGCACAAGAACTGCTCGCCTATGTTATTAAATTCATTCGTTCTTCTATTTTTCCGTGAGTTTGTTACTCCTCTCCCAGCGTTGTAGCTGCTTTAACTTTCTCTTCTGTCATCATTGTTACCAGGTGATTTAAATATGTTAAGTAAACCAATACACAGTTATTTAATTCTTTTACGACTAAAACATGTATTAGAATGCAGTGTATCAATTTGTGGGTTCTGATTGCACAACAGGATACTCGAGTACATTTACCGATTCAATAGCTTATGAATAACAAGATGATAATGAGAACTTACAGTTTGAGATTTTACGCAGTAATTTAAGTGTTACAATGCATAGATTTTGTAACATGGATTCGCTGATATTCCATGCATTAAGTTCTCTGAACCCCTTAGATTCTTTTTGTAGCTTACTTTGCCAGAGGCCTCAACTGTTATGTATGTAACTCCTCCGTTGATCCTGGATGTCTCGACAGCGGATTTCAAGCTCATATAATTAATTCAGACGTGCAACCTTTGCCGTGCAACGTTCGTGACTCCCAGTTCTGCATAAAAACTACTACCATATACGGAGGCAAATCTCTCTTGCATACAAAAGGTTTTGCTCGTTTTGAGTTATGCACTGACTTAATTAATTTTCTCCTTTTAGCTATCATGGGTACAACGCGATTCTGCAGCAGCAAGTCTCTCGGTGACCAATGCCAATATGTCGACTTTCCTGATCACGATAGAATTTATCAAGCGTGTGTTTTTACCTGTGAAGAGGATGCCTGTAACGCATCAAGTAGTCGCTTCCAAGATTTATACGTTTGCTCGATGTTTTTCATTATTATGGTAACTTTGTTAGACGCAGAGCTCCTCCGTTTATAGAACAAAAGCGGATTTTTATTTACTATCTGCATACATATGCCACAGTATTGACCGCTGTACTAGTACTGTTGGGTCACGTTGTTCAACCTGCAATACCGAAAGAGAAAATAAATGCGTTAATAAATCGGTGACTATGGTTTGCTAAAAAGACAGTAGACTATTCTTACAGATATACCATTAGCATGGCTATTGTGTCGGATGTAAGGCTGACGTGTGAACATGCATTAAGGTAAATTTAATACATAAGTCTTACTAATAAAAGCACAAGAAAAAGGCAAATTCCCCAACAGAAATGGGTGAATCTTGGTATCTTGGCGACCAATCACCATTTGACCCAAGGCAAAACTGACGTTCCAAAGTTATATGTCTTCCATACTTACTCTGGTCACTTACGTGGGATTTTCAGCCGTAGTCTCTTCCAGTCGATGTACCAACACCTGGTGCTTTAGAACAGCCATTTCATCTGCGAACTCCTAAGAAATTAGAGGTTATTTATGGAAGGAATGACAAAATAATACTGTCCTTAAATATAGTTGGTGAAATTTGAGCTTCAACACCTAAGTGGACAGGTGTTTAATGCTTTACCAACTGAAATAAGTATCGAGGAATTTATACAAATGCGTTTAAAGATATTCCTAGCAGCTAATTTAAATATTGCATATTTTTGGCCATTAACTTACCATACATCACGCTCAATATAGTGGTGTGATTACTTTAATCCAAATTATTTGTGTATTTTAAAGGCACTGTAGCTTCTAATCCCACTTTCGATAGACATGTTTTAATGCATGACTAACGGGTAAAAGCAATCCTACTTTGAAGCAGTAGTGGCAAATTTTTGCAACTGTACTCCTGTCAAGCGCCACGGCAACATGAGGTGGCAGGAGTCGTTGCAACGGGTGGTCGTAGAGTATTACTGGAGTCGTAGAATTCGGCGGATATCTGTTGACTAGGGCAGATAACTGTGGATGCTGTTGTGCGTGCACATTTGAGTGTGTCTTTGTCGTCGCCATTCTTACGTCCCTTGTTTGAGATTTCGATTCAGCAATGGTCTGTGTAGGAGGATGCAACACAACTGGGAGAGGATTTTTACTTGGGCAGATGCGCATTTGGAACGAGGTGGAAAGATTAATATTTTTTTACCTCGATTCAGACTCACTAAATAAGAACCGCTTGGCACAAATACGTGCTTAAATATGCCGAAGGCATTACAATTTTTTAACAAAGCTTAGCTGATGCCGTAAGTAATATGCAGACCCTGATATTTGACTTGAATTTTTTAATCGTCGTTGTTTTTACCACTTTCTAAAGTCACCTTGTCATTGCTTGACACATTAGGAAAACATCTAATAATATTCATTATTTGGATTGATCTGGTTAGTTGGATCTGCTTTACAAAGCGTGTATCGCTTTATTTTGGCCTTTAAAACTATATAAAATCAACGGTTCTTAACCAGATTAAAACTGACATCGTTTCATTACGCGCATCAATGATTCATGGCGGTACTGTAATGTTCACGAAAATCAGACTTCAGAAAAAATTCATTCCTGATTTTTGTTAAATTTTCGCCGCAAAATCCACTTCAAAGGCATATTTTTCATACCTATTGCTAGAAATATTAACGCAGGGATCTTTTTGACAAAATTGATTCTTAAACAAAAACATTCCATTAAAGATAAAAACTTAAAAGATGGCATTAAAAGTGCACTTGAAACACTATTGATGCGCCTTCACATAAAAGAATTAAACAATAACCGAAAAACAATACAAATTTTGTAGAGTTGGACACGCAAATCCCTCAAAAGTTGGAGAATCCATACATAAAGTCCTGATCGATAAGCTGTCTACATGGGAACAGTTTCTGTGCTTAAATTATTCTGCAATTATTAACCTGAGACAATTTTTCGCCACCGTCGTTGCCTACGCATTCCTTGTAGTCCATGACTTTCCAATTCTGTGGAGCAGAACCAGGGAAGAGTGTCGAGTGAGTGGAGAGAAGGAGGCCGCTGACGAGAATAGATGCAATCACTGGGTCGATAAGCTGTTGAGGCCTCTTGAAGTTCCCCGTCGTTGTTGCTAATGGCGTCGCTGATGGTGGTGGTGATGGCAATAAGGGCTGCGGTAGGGAGGGGAAGACTACATTTCCCGGACACCTTTGTAGATGAACCACAGCTACGTGCGAAGCAAATATGGTCTGGCTGCTGAACCACATGCCACAAATGTTGCACACCACAATAATTTGCATATGAAAATTCTCAAAGTGATTCTGTTAATAAAGAAAAAAGGAAATCATCAATAGATCGGATGAGTGGGGAGATGTGTAAACGACGTATTTCCTTTGTATAACTCATTCAAGGTGAACAGATTTGCACTAAGGCACCTAGATAAATCAAGTTGTAAATACATTACTCGAGGATATTCTTTTCATTACATTATTAAACTAGCTGTTTCTTATCCCCTCCTCTTCTAATTCTATTTTCGCAGCAAAAATGTTTTCCTTAAAAATCAGTGATATACTTTCATTTGCGTTCATATGTTCACCTGTTAACTACCTATCGTAAGAGAAGAATAGTGAAAATGGTCTTGGTAGCTAAGATGAAATTCCAGTGAAAATAGGAAACAAATTCTGCACCAGTAAAATCGATAGCAGTAAAAATAAACATAGCTTACATCCGAATCAACGTTTATCAACCTTAGGATATGCTATTTGAGTAAAATGAGCGGCAAAGCCCCTACTGCAAGTAATAACTGATGTACAAAAGTGCAGTGATGCATTAAGCGGATCATTCTTGACGTCAAGGAGAAAAGAATGAGTGGTTAAGATGTTACTTCGATAATTCCAACAACTCAAAATCCTCTTTTAATTTCTTGTATTCTAATATTTTTAGCAAAAATTAATCAGTTTATCGCAAAATCATTTTACCCTCCCTTCAAATAACTTTTGGAAGTCCATCTGGCGCATTACAATCATATAGTTGCAATTTTTACTGGATATCTGCTTGGGAAATTTCGAATTTTATGCTTAGCATGCATGCGTGATTTTGACTGGCAGGCTTGAATTTCAATTACATATGCTATAAAACGCTTTAGCTTAACAATTAGGCTCAGCCCAAAGGCCTCAAATAATTAAAAGACTCCGTTTCCCTGTACGCAACATGGGGAAGCGGATACGTCCTAGGTGTCTTTTGATTTTATGTTGTCTTTTTCCTTCAATTTTTTAAAATATCCGTGATTGATATGTTTATGATAAACAAATTATCACTACAGATTTCTTCAGCGTCAGAAAACCGTGCAACTAACTTTCTTGGTTCATTTTCGAATAATCTAGAAACATTCGCCGTCCACGCTCTAGTTGACTTCCTGTCTGGCCAGCATTGCTTCCGGGTGTACTTTACATGCATTAATACTCCCTTTTGCCCTAAGGTCATTCAAAGGGAAAAATATGCCGGAGCTGTGGACTCTGTTTACCTTAATATCTTAGGGGTATACTTGTTGTACTACATGTAGGATATTGGGTTGTGGTAGTACAGACCTCTACTTCGAAGTTCTTGTCCACTTAGGTCCTCTAACGTACAATAGCCGATCACATTTGTTCTCACGTATTAGTAGTTCATAACATCTATTAAATAATGATTCATACGAATCAACCTGTGTATCACCGCAAGTTTTTGTTATTCTGAACTTAACCAGTAGTTCAGCAAGAGAAGCTAGAAAAGCTCACCACCGCCGCCTGGATGCCAGAAATCCGTTGGAATGCCGGACATGCCGGGCAGTGAAAGCTAACCTGTCCCTCCTCTTCCACGGAACCAGTTGCAGCTGGTTGTTCATCACTATGTGTTGTGGCTATAGGAGAAACTCGTTTCGAACCGCGGTGTCGCTTTCGACCACTTCGGAGGAGTTTTAAACGACGACCACTTTTGAGAAGGGAGGATTTTGCCAATAAAAGGCAGGAATGATCACACGATGATAATGGTGATTTCTTCCACCGATGCGTTGTCATGTGGTCTAGAAAGTGATCAAGAGTGAGCTGCTCTTCGCTGCAGACCGGGCAGATGTAGATACTAGCCGAAGGTGGTGTCTGCAAACTGGGTGGAAGAGACTTTCGTTGAAGAGTCAGATCGATGGGAAGGACGTCTTCGTCTATCACGACCCTCTCGCTGCTAGCATTTCGAGATGAATCTGTCAAAATTTTGACAATGAATTATCACTAGGACTGTTTTACGCCTAAGTCAATTTAAATGAGGCTAGTCATATAAAAACCTATGTTAGGTTTCAATGAATTGTGACAACATATCACAATTCATATAGACAATGTTATTTTTGTACTAAGATTAAGTCATACATGATCTAAAAATCTGCATTGAATTATCGGAATGTATAGCATCAGAAAAATAGTTAATAGGTACTTAAATTTGTAATTAGAACATAAGCTAACCGGTAAGTTTAGTAAATTGCAGTCAAAGAAAAACATAAGTATCAGCGTAGGCTGCAGGAGAAATTTGCGCCCTAACCACTAACGATAGGACCGCTCCTCCTAATCTTAAGACTAGAAAATCAGAGTTTTCTATCTCGCTCTCAAGCGGCATTACGATTTCCCCAGAGATGGTGAGAGAGGAAGGAGAGAGGAAGAAACAAGCCTTTATGAGGGAACGGAAAGATGCTGAAATTGTGCTTCTCTTAAAGACCTGTTCTTTACTCAGATCCCCCCTTACACTTAGCTGGAACTAGAGAAGAGAGGCAAGGTGTGCAGTCCATGGTGTGAACTAAAACCACAGCACCAACGACAAGTACTAACGCCACTACGTCTAATACTACTGCTTTGATCCCTAGGGAAATCTTCACTCACGCTAACGCATCTCCACTCCAACTTTCTCGCCATCCCAGGGGAGCACCCATGTTCACCTTCACGAGTTGTCTTTTCCCTCTCCTCCCTTTCCCTTCATCCCCCCCACAACTACCACCACCTCCTTACCGTCCCCATGAGAATTTAGGCGTTTCCAAAGGGCTTCGCTCCACCGCTCGATAATCCAAAACCACCATACTTTCTCAATTTTCTTTTACTTCCAGTTGGATCTTACAATACATTGGAAAGCACCCTTAAACCCCTATTGTCCTGCATTTCTTTCAGGCAAACTCAGATGCATCGATACCATACGCGTCACTAACAAACACCATTACAAACTGTCCGCACTAATAATAACAATAAACAGGAATTTTCCGTTAATCTGCGTGAATTCTGATAAATCGAGTTATTTACATAAGACAGTAATTAACCGATATTCATAACTTTTTACACCACTGATATATTTCCCAAAATTTAACATCAAACAAACTATTCTTATCCACTTAATGCTTCGAAGTTTCATGATTTATAAATTAGAATTTTAGCAAATTGCCTTTGTCTGGACCTGTGTATCCTACATTTAATAAACTGCCAAACATTTATGAGTGATGTGTAGTAAGAGCAAACAATGGGTTTACCTCAATAAGCAAACATATTTTTTGTTTAACATAAAGCATTTTACAGCAAATTTCTGTTAAAATTTGTAAAAGTGCTCATAGTTATAACATTTTACTAAAAGTTCCACTGAGTAACAGGCAGAGGTTGGCAATATCAATGGTTTCAAAGTGTTTTCATTTTACTGATCGTCATGATTACTTTTAAGTGCAATCCAAAACTACCCGAGGTAATTTGCGCAAATTTAAAAGTAATTTTTGTCTGAAGAATAAATGTCACACAAATCATTATCAACAGTTTTCAGAAGGCTGGGGTTTGCTAATATACACCACGAAGACGGAAGTTTCGGTGTTAGTAACGTATTCACAGAAATTTGCCACTGAAGACTCATCTTCTAATCATATTACCATCTGCGAGGAATTTGTGAAAAGTAATTAAATAAAAGAATAAAGGGATTTTGCATGAAATCTCTAAGGGGTGCCCTCATGGGGAATAAGTTTGGTATGGTTTCATGTGAAGCATTAGTAAACAACACTCTCTCATGTAATGTAAGGCATTGCTTTACAAACAATAAGCATGTAGACCTTCATTTATCGGGAGTAGGGACATAAAGATAAGCAGACCAGTTTTTCTAATACAGTACATAATAAGGCATTAAGTGCCACTATTTTTCATCATTCCCTATTAATCAAACGAACGAACTTAGGAAACTCTTGCCAACGATTGTGTCCTATTGGGAAAATTACAATGAAAAGCGCAACATCCAACAAAGCTTTTAAGCTATCCTTGGTAAATGATGCTTATCTGTAGCATGAGTTCCAGGCTTCAAATCTTTTCCCGTGAACATGCAGTTGATAGTAAAAAAGCAAAAATAGGGAAAAAATTTACACCAGTCAAAATGGTGAGAATTTTACCCTTTAAATTAATCATTGCTTAACTTTATGTGTGACAAAGTGTGATAACTCGTGCGGACTTTCCACAATGGTTATACACTTTGAACCAATGGATTAAAAAGATATCATATGTATAAACAACAAATCAATTGATTTTATTCAGCAAAAAGCTATTAATTTAATATCATCTTTTCTTAAACATGACTAAAAATGGAGACCAAAAGCAGGAAAATTGTCATCTGTGAAGAAAAAGTGCTGCTGCTGATTTCAAATTCTATGTTCAGTCCTTTGTTGCTACGGCGAGTTTCAGTTAATCCCTCAATGATACCCGTTGTCACATTTTTAAAAATCTTTACACAATTTCCAAATTTTGTTCAAACAACCTTCAATGATACTTTCAAAGTAAGGATCATTACCAAATACCACAAAACGATGCAGATTTTGCAAACCATTTAATGAAATCAACGCATTATGAAAAACAGTGTCCAAGAGATAAATTTAAAGGAATAAATCCACTGAGAAAGAAAGCAATCAATGTAGTTGTGACAGTAGCTAGTACATAATATCAAATATTACAGGCAAATCCTATGTGAAACGTAATCGCCTGCTGCTCATGCTTGGAAAAATATAGTCAGTTGAAGTTTCCACTCAAATGATTATTATTTGCATTAATATTTACCCAATTCTGCAAAGCAGGTGTGCTGCGGTTGCATTTGTATTCGGACTTCTACAATATATTTCATGCAATCCTATGATCATATCTGACACACCAGAACCGATGCTGAATTCGTGATCAAAATTTGTGCTGTGCTCTTTACTTAGAATTATCGCGAATTTCGCGAAAAAAAATGGTTAAATCTTAAATTAACTTAGGCAACATCTAATATGTCGTGTAAAAATAATTCGCGTGGGATGATATTTGCTATTTCCTTTGCGAATGGTAGCATGAGAGTAGTCAACTACACTCATGGATTATCATCTAACGATAATATTGTCGCACTTATCAACATTTGTTTGGCTGCTGGTAGTTGAATATCCTCACGTGGTTCAGCTGGAATTTCGCGTATTACCTGCACAGGCCACAAGTCATCGTTCAAAGCTCAGTGCAAAAAAAACTGCATTTCAAGCTTTCGTAGTTGGAAAATTCTACAGCATTAAAACTATCTTGATGCTAAACAAATTGCTTCGTTTGAGAATCTAATTGAACTGAAAAGTCGAAACGATTCATAGTATATTTTAGAAAGAACCCTGATTATAATCGACGAGGCAACCACAGATGACTTACATTGGGTAGAGTCGGATAAAACCGCTCGTTGGGGCACTCTTCTCTCAACCGAGGCCATGGAAGGCAGTCTATGATGACTGTATGCTCGAGTGAGTAGCCTTCAGAGTTTACACATCCCCCAGCATGGGCTTTCGCGCACATGTGTGCGGGAATATGGTTGGACAGGCATCAGGTGATGCCACAGCCAATGATGACGTGCCTAGAGCAAAATTTTCGAGTGATCAGAACGCTGAGTTCGCATCTTCGGTTTTATTAAAATATGCTATTTTCGTCATAATGTGGCTAAAATTCGATTAAGCAACTAAACTTCGAAGAGTGAGTTGCATGATCACTTAAAATTTGCATTATGAAGGAACGAATGGCAGTCAAATAACAAATAAAAATTAAATGATTTTTAACCTTCATTTTTCTTAAAGGGCTAAGATGAATTCCGTAGGGTAGAAGTGGAACAACATCAGAGGCTTTTCGACTTCGACCAAATGGATTGAAAAGCTGCTTGGTAGAAAGTGCAGCGTATTATTTAAGGAAGTACTGATTTGCAAAAAAGGAAATAAAGTTTGCAAGAAACTGAGCTGAGGGAACGACAGCACCAATGAAATCATGGGATTTTGCAGGCTGGTAGAATTGTAATCTAGAAGAATAGCAAAATAGGGATGCATAAAATTTTACGAGTTGCTTGCATTGACGAAATACTAAAGTACTTTTAAAATAGTGTAGCATTCCTAATTGGTCCAAATTAAAGGCTAACTTGTATTCCTCTGCACTAATCAACATTCTTTTATTGGATCTGTTCAGCGCAGTGATCATTAATGGAAATTCTTGAAATTCTTTCAATGTAATAAGCAAGTTAGTTAAGTTGATGGGTGGGGATACCTAAATAGCCAACTGCTGTATAGATATTTAATTTTGGAGATTCCTGATCAAAATGAGCTTTTTCGTACCCACAAAAGTTTAATTAATGATCATCCCATAATCTGCTCTCTCGTTTAATCTCGATACTTGTGCGGCTAGTTGATAAGAATACGAAAATTAGATTGTGTCAGGATAAGGGAAGTCGATTTGTAATATGGGAATTAGCCGAGCGTTGCGGCCTCGAGCGAATCAGCTCTGCACAAACCTCTTTTAGGGCTTGACGACCATCAATTTCCCAGGGGGTTTGCCTGAACCGATACCCATGGGAAGGGTCGGGTACTCCCTCGTTGATTATACGCAGGCGTAGGTGGCGCAAGGAACCAGCTGAACATCACTGCAACTCCTAGGGGTGTGTGCGGGTCAGGCAAGGGGAGAAATGGGGTGAAAAGCTAGGGGATACGCAAACGGACGGAAGATCACTCGTCTTTCTCGTACCCCAGAGAATTCGGTCCTAAAATTAAACACAATTTACCTCACGTACCCACTCCGCACGATCGCAGAGCCGCTCTGCCTGCAAATGGTTGGAAATAAAGTGACTACTGAGATGATACTCTAGAATGCTCTGTCCATTTGTAAAGTACAAAGGGAAATCTTTAAGTGTTGCTCAACGGCTTGTATACAGGATGTCGTAACGAAGGTTGCGTAAAAAGGTACAGCTACGAAGTAAGAGCTAATGAAATGGGCCATAACTACATTTTACGAGGGAGTTAGACAGCCTTGGTAATTTTAACATTGGAAATGTAAGCAGAATTGGTAAAATTCTTAGAAGAAATTTAAATGACTAAATCATTTATTTTGTTGGGTGCTTGAAGCAAAAATCAACTAAAAGTCGTTATAACAATTTAAAGGGTGACATGTTTTGATGATTGAAAAACAACTCTATGGGCTTAAGGAAGTTAAGAGCTATTAGAATTAACATGATGGAATGAAACAGATATTCAGTAATAGAACTACTGGACAGACAGCAAAACGATAAGGAGTAGTTAGCACTTAGTGTAAATGCACTAACGAATTTGAGATGTTTGCCCTAAGCGGTAAAATCCCAGTCATAAAAGGAAAGAGTTGCATATATGAAGTAGTACATACCAATTGCACCTATATTTTCATGCGTGATGTTATTTGCAAATTATAGTTTCTAAAACAGTTTAAGCGGCTTTACATTTCCTTTCGTCACTACTACAAAGTTGAAGACTCGTAAACAATATGGAATGTTCCACTTTTTAATTCTCTCCAACACGCTCAGAGTACCAGTTGCAAATGCAACATACCAGCACGTAACTTACTGTCACAACTCAAAATGCAGAATAACCTCACTCGGGTACAATAAAATAGTTTTGTAAGGCAGTGTAACACGCTTAGCAGAAATTGTTTCCAATTAAAAGTTCTGTGGTTTCCCAAACTAGCTATGGCACTGCAGCGTTGCCATGTTTATTGTACTCGCTTAGGAAGGGGGACCATGAGTTCCAGAGATCACAATTCTGCTAGGGTCGCTGCCATCCGGCCATGACCATAGTTATGTGGTAATAACTGGCCTATTTCCATACCCTTAGGGCCTACTACGACTTCAGTGAGGACTCGTGATACTGCATTGGTGGCAGCAGTAACAGGAAGCGATTGATGTGGAGTACGATTCTAATTTTTTTAGTCGTTACAGGCGAAAGGTATTTACTGTGAAGATCTGAAGCTCAGAAGCCTCACTACAGAAGGGTCAAAAATCTCACTCATGATCAATCAACAATTCTGTCGCCCTAACAATCATCGTGTTAGGCGAAATTTCAGCGAGTTGCAAACGGTCTCAAAAAATGGCTGGCTTTATATCATTTTTCAAATTTTTTTAGGATCTGTTGCTACTGACAGCTAAATGTTCGGTGTAAACAACACCCAGCATTTAGGATCATCACTGAGTAAATTTTCTCCCAATACAATTCGCTCGGCTGGCCAAGCGTTACTTAAAAACATAGATGGGCAAATAAACAGTGCGTACTATGGCGAATAACATTCTCCCTCCGTTGCGAATTCAATACTCCATCTTTGACACTGTCTACTTAGTTGCAATCCACTTTAAAATTAGCTACAGCCACGGGACGTGACGAGCTATGTTCAAACTGATGTGCAGTGGTGTCACACATTATAAAACCGCATTGATTAGTAGGCGGACACTTCAAAATCCACAGATTTTTATTCTACGTGCAGCCTGTCTCAACCGGAGTGCTGCAAAGGCCATCTAGCTAAACATACAGCTAAATAAAATATAAATTTAAATTAAAATTTTTTATTTTTTTTTTAATTTTTGTGCAGCAGCAATGAATTGTCTAGTTTATAAAATAATCTTACGCAAAATATGTCCTGGTATTTACAAATTTGGATCTCAAGGCCACCATCATAGATGCCGGGAATTTATTTGGGTGTATATGGTACGATTGCTTAGTGCACATTTGTTTTTATTTCTTTATTAAATAGGAGATCTGAAAAATGTGGGGTTTTTACCACTAAAATAAACGTTTACGTGTCACCACTTTGTGTCCTGTCATACGTGTGACGATTTGGATCGTTTAATTACTTCTTGCTAGTCTATTTCCGTCGTGTACATATCTCGTAGTATTTAAAATAATTTAAATTATGCTTTTGATTGACATTCACCATGTAATATTATTAGATTGGTACGGATTTGGCAGATACCAAGTTTACCACAACTTACTTGCACCATGTTTATCCAATGCGCTTTTGTTTGCTCATTCCCGCTTGATCATGTTTATTTATTCGAACTTCAACTGTTACCGAACATTTTATCTAGATATTAGCATGATTGCTTCAAAGTTATCTTGTGGTATCGCGACATCTTTCATTCGTTCCAACTTGTTACGCCTTCGTTGTTTCGATCCGTCTTACTCAACCAATTCTTCGTTAAACATGCAAGTGTACACTAATCCTGTCTCGAACCTTGTTGTGGGTGTTAAATTATTTTCTCTTACATCGAGTGGCCTCGTTCTTGCTGCTCAACCTTTCCTATTCTCAAAGTTTGCTACCATGGCAAGTTTCGCACCGTTTCTCATTTCTAGTCTCTCATTTGCTGCCCTTACCCCTGCCCTTCTTCACGTTTTAACTCGTTCCTGTGTTTTCAAAATCAACTACAATTCTCAAACAGGCCGATTCACGGCTTACACGAAGACCATTTTCCTTTGGCCCAAAAAGGTTGAATTCAGTCTGGAAGATGTCTCCTATTCTGTCGCCAGTCTGTGCTTTGCCAATATGACTGTAAATAAGAAGACTCCCCTCCTTGTACTTGAATCTGGTTTCAGTGACCCTGAAATGAAGAACCAACTTTTTGGTCTTGACAGACCCATCAAGTTCCAATAAACTGTTTTACGAAATCTTGCCATTTTTACTTGTGTTTCTGAAAGCAGTTATTAAATTAATCGTATGTTTTGCTTACCTTCTAGAGCACATGGTTCTGCTTGCATACACTTTGGTACTCTCTCGTTCCTTATCAACGGCTGGTGTTAGTGTTTATCTGAAGGCGAAAGCACGAGCTTCGGGACATACGGTTAGCAAATGTTCTTGATCTTTATATGAGCCACCGCTTTAGCTGCGTCCCTTTGTCGATATGAAACAGGTCGTAGTGCACGCGGGTAAGGGGGGTGATGGTTGTATTGCCTTTGATCGTTACTTCTGCAACCCTTACAGCGGTCCGAGTGGTGGAGATGGTGGAAACGGAGGTCATGTGATATTTCAAGGTTGCTACTTATTAAAAATTTAGTAAAAAGTATATTTGATAGTTGCGCTATAAACATTTCCCTTTTCATCTTTGCAGCTGACCCAGAAGTGATCGACTTATCCAACGTGAATTCGGTACTTAGGGCTGCTAATGGAAGCAAAGGATCGGGGGGCAATCGTCATGGTTCCAATGGAAAAAATCTCGTTGTTAAAGTTAGTTGGATTCCCGTTGTCGTCCGAGGTACCTGCATATCAGATATGTCAAATGTCACCAACAGACGATTTTTTCAATCAGGCATTCATTGGAACTGTTTTTAATCCAGACTTAAACCTGCCGCATTTATAAGACAAGATTTCTTCCCGCTTTTTGTTCATGCTTTGAGTTTTAACGCATTTGTCTGTTAGTCTAAGATATGTCATTTATTATTTCTGAATCCGTCCAAATTAGCGAGTTACTATAAAATTTAACACTGCAGTTTCTTTTCTTGAACCATTTTTCGTGGTGCGTTTTTTGCCATGCTCTCTTAAACGACACTGCAAATCTATATGAAAGTGCGAGTGCTATTAATATTTGTCATCCTGTCTGGAATTGAGTTGCATCGTCAACATAAATGTGATTTGCGGCTTCGGATTTTCTAAAAGAACGCACAGAAACATAAAGTTACTTTGACTACTGAATTGAGGAGGGACATTTTCAACATTATGGATGTTCTCAGATTTTGAGTTTGAAAATTTCTTAATTAACTACTCTGCACGTCCTCTCCTCAAAATATGAACACAGAGGAAATTTTTGCATTTGTTAAGATAATGTACGTTGTGGAATCAGTTTATCAGTGTGCAAAGGTGCGTTTGTTGGATATGTGAATATTAAATTCATAATACGTTTGTTGATGGTCAGAACAGTTTGATTTCCTCCATTCCAAGCTTTGTGGATACCGTTGGGCTATAGTGGAAATGGGTACAGCTCCACTTGCGAAAGCTAGAATACGACATTGATAGGTAGGGAGGTTTGAATGGATTCTGTCTGGATCTAATTGGTGATCGCTTCTTACTGGCGCACTTTTGTTGCATATGGTTTAAATTTTGTTTACTTTTCATGGTGTTTTAGTGGGTTATTATTTGTTGGCCACTTAAAATGTAATTGAAGGCCGGGGTACGTATCAGACATAATGGCAGTAAAATACCTGGCTGTCATTGGTAATTTCGGCTCAATAGTTTATTCTTTCTGCTTTCCAAACTCTGCTTAAACCTTCCGATTTGGCCATGTCTACTGACCTAATACACCAAAACCTCATACCTATACTACTGTATAAAAACTTGATTAGCTCCAATTTGTAGATTTGATTCAATTTTCTGAACCAATTAAATTTCTTGGGATTCATCTTATGATTTTTAAACAAGTAATTGGTTCTATATTTGTAGTGTTCTGCCCAATTGTGGTATTGGATCCTTAGCTGTTGATTTGGATACTAAAAAATAAATTCACTTTTAATTTGTGTGCATTTTACGTTTTCCTCTCTCGATTGGGTGGGTATGAACCGATCGCATATTCTCGAATTGAAAAGACTTTTAAGCCTAGAAGCTTTCTGTGCTTCAATCAAGTGTGATTTTTTCCTTCTTTAGTACAAAATTTGTTTTTTATGTCTTCCAAAGAGCAGGAATTGTATATCTGGATTGCCGTTAAAACCAATCAGACTTTCCTCCTCGCAGTAAATAGACTTGATGTTAAGGGTTAGATTTTATTGCTGTGACCTCAGGTGAGCAGTTTTCTTCTAAAATGCACCGTTCACTTCTTTAAGGCGAAATTTGGAATTCACTTCTGACAGCCTCTGAAAACTATAGTGGATGAAATTATACCTGTATTTTCCGAAGTTTAGTCACTGTTATGACCTCTTTTAATCATATTGCAAAATAAACGCCAAAATTAAGCTTGCATTAAATGTTTTCGTTCTTTTTAAAATTGGGAATACTTTATTGTCAATGTTTAAGGTGGGGTAAAATCGGTACTGCTACGAGAAGTTAGTCTCTTCCTGCCTTGTTGCTTTTTGGAATATTGGAATACCGTTTGGACAATCTTGAGGCCACGTAATTTGCAAAATACTATTCAGGCCTTATTGATGACTAGATTAAGTGGACTTTTATATATAAAGCATTGAAAAAGTAAGTTGATGATGTACAAATTATCAATACATGTCCGTGGCCAAGTGAAATTTACCACATTTGCCTGATAAACTGAATGTAAGAAATTCATCCCCTTGGGTAGCCGTGACTTGAATTTGTAATGCAAGGAAACCTAGTAAGTCATCCTTAAACCGTGGGCTTTGGTCGAATATACCCAAATTCTTACTTTCTTAGGTGCCTTTAGACACGCAGGTCCATTTGTTAGCCTCGAAGGAAGACTCGACCATATCTGCCCACCGCACCGATACTTCGAGTCTTCTGTGGACCCTCGTTGCACCCTCTGAGACTCTGATTGCGGCTCGTGGTGGTGCAGGTGGTCGTGGCAACGCATTCCTTGCTTCCGCCAACCAAAGTAGGAGTGCAGAGGTCCTGCCACGAATTGGCGAGGCTGCCCTGCGGTTTGCTGAGCGCGGTGCTATGGGCCAGTCACGACGGTTACTGCTACGACTCACCAATTTCACTGACGTAGGGTTGGTGGGTGGTCCTAACGCGGGCAAGTCGACCCTCCTGCGCCGTCTGACTCGAGCTCGACCTCGGGTCGCGTCACATCCCTTCACCACCCTCCGACCACACGTCGGCACTCTCAAAATCCTCCATCGAAATAATGACGAAGGCGGCAACGACAGTGTCAAACTGTTGAGTGTGTTTCTCGTGCTAAACCTTGTTAAGTGACTACCCTGGTTACTAAATATGGGAAATGATACAGAGCCAGAATCATCTCGAAAAATTCAATGAGGCATACTCATCTGGCGACAAGCACACTGCTGGTGTACTGCTAAATCCGGCGACCACAAGTGTTGTTGTCAAAACAAAACGAGCTATTTGAATGAAGTTCCCTGAATATGAACCCTATGCGACCATCGCTGGATAAAAGGGCATTTATTCATGTATGGAACTGTATATTTCGCCACACAGGTGTCATTTAGGGACCACAGTCGTGTTACCATTTTTGGACTCTTCATGAACGTACCTGTAAAATAAGCACATTGACCTTCACAACACACGGCAGTCTACTAAGAAGCTGTTTTGTTGGATTCGGCTCAAAACCGATATAAGGGGGCTGAGAGGTACCTGTCAGCCGTTATATTCTAAATTTCTACAGAACAATTTCTAGCAGTTCGAGTACAACATGTATTTTGACACAGTTTAGTAGAAAGAGCAAGAAAATTGAGGATAACATCATAAACAGGGCACAGTGCTGCTACCAAAAGCTTATGACTGGCATGACTGAGAGTAAAGCTGTAGTGCCAAATTCTTTTACTGGTGATGAAATTCAGGCCCGGGCTGTACCACCCAAACGGATCCCAAATGAAATGATATTGGATAATGGGGGCTGTCCGATAAAGAGCTGAATTGGAATTGGGGACATTGAATGAAATAGGTGTTCATCTGACATTTTTTCCATGCAGAGGCGGAGTTCCAACTGTGAGTGGATAATAGGAATGCTAAAACATGGTTCATCGCGTCATTTTCACTTTTGCAGTAATATCATTCTTGGTGGGAGTGGAACTGTAGTGTCCTATTTTTTATGTAGGATTAATAAATCAACTTTAAATCGAAATCTTTAAAATGAAATGGGGTTGTTCAAGACGTTTCGTCATTTTTTTGTGAACTTGGGCAGCTAATAACTACAAAATTTAAGCTGTTATTACTGATCTACTTCATGTTTGTTATGATTGTTTTTTATTAGAGGTTTCGGGGAACCTAATTGTATACTTAAAAGTTCTTAGCAAGACGTATCGAGTTCTAGTTTATTCCGCACATTTCCAGCATCCTTGCTATTTATTAGTTTATTCTTAAAGGGCTCATATGATACCTTGTATGCATTTCACCTGTACTACACCTTGATAGCTTATTTCTCTTCATTAGGATGTACCAAACTGATGACTTAATTAAAGACTCAAGCCGTCCATCACTTACTCAGTATTTCCTTCTTTCCTTACAATCATATTTTTTATTTCCAGTTGCAGATTTGCCCGGTCTTATTGAGGGCGCAGCAGAACGCAACGCGGGTTTAGGTGCTCAGTTTCTCAGTCTCATCGAGGGCTGTCGCGTTCTTGTCTATCTAGTCGATGTTGGTACTTTTCTAACTAGCGGTTCAAAAACTTTCTCATTATCTGAGATCACGGCTCACTTTGCCTGCCAACTGGAAGTGCTCTACCATGAGTTGAAGCTGTTTAATCATCGTCTTGTGGATGATACTGGGAGAACTTCTCTCGTCATTGGCACAAAAATCGATCTCGTCGTTCCGCCTTCATCGGGGCAAGAGACTCTCCACAAACTCTCCACCTGTCTATCCGATGCTGCTACACAGGCGGGTTTGCTGTCTCCAAAAGTGCTGCTTATCTCGGCACGGCGAGGTGACAATGTTGAGCAGTTGGTTGAGATACTTGGAAATATGAGATTCGATGATAAATAGAAGCGCCAATAGGGACTCCGTAGTTTCTGGGTTTCATTAGGTTTAAAAACTATCCGATTAATTTAAGTATTTAAGGGTCGGTAGGTAATTATCACTAGATGTTTTGCTTTTTTCTGGGATTTTGTAGGCTTGATTATAAGTAGTGAAATGCCAGTTAAGCATATGATGGGTTAAGTTTAGCGTAGATCTGTCCTTTTACATAAGTTTGTAAAATATGTTAATACCATCGCAGTTCAACATTCGAGTAAACGGCATATCATTTTGGGAAAAAGAAGCTTAACTTTTACCTGCTGCTGTAGATTATGGAGTGTACATATTTACCATATACTCGGAAACGCGTTAGTTGTGAAAATGTTTTAAAACTTATGAAGCAGATCCCTGGCACCTAATTTTCCGAGTTTGCCGGAATCCAGTCTTCACTGACCGAGTGAAGTGCTGCACAAGCAGATGATCTAAGGCCAACACTAATCTTTTTATTGGAACAACGTGAATTTCGATAGTTAAGGGAGAGGTTTGGAATGGTTAGGGGGCCAGCGAAATTACTATTATATGTAGGAGCTGGTAAGTATTTTACGTTCTCTGGCGTTTGATTTTGTTTGTTGATTCTTTTCACTTGGAGCAATACTAAGACGGAAAGCATCTTACACGTTTCTTAAGATTTCCTCGGAGAAAGTATCAGATTTGACCTCTTGGCCATTGGCTGAAAGTAAGGCTTTGATCGGCCGTACATGACTATATGCAATAAGTTTAAGTGAAAAGAATGGTTGCTTATGCTTTGTTGAAGTATTGAGCTTAGGGGTTAGGTATTCAGCTTAATAACTCAATTATTTGATTTCTTTTGTGTAGAAAACGATTTTGACGAAAGTCTTATTTATGGTTAATGCATAATCATTTTTTAATAATTTTGCAATTATGCGGTAACGGCCTCATAGTGCTGAAATGCCTTGAGAACAACGTAAAGTGATGAGTGGGCAGCAACCACATGAGGTTTGTATAAATAATTAACTCAGAATAATTGGGCTTATCAAAATTTGACAAAAACTTAGGTGGATCAATGGATCCATTTAACCAATGCGTCTTCAGCTATTGTAGAAGACAAGTGCTTTAAAAGTATAAGCTTCGAATGTAAGGAGGCCATAGCAGAGGAGTGCTTATTGATAAGTGTTTCCCTATTATTGATCCGGAGTGGAAATAGGCATCCACTAAGCAAAGTTGGGAAAAAATTGCAAAAAAGTTACGGTGGATATAGATATTTAATACGATGAAGAACTTCCGCAGAGTGGAGAATCGTATTCGTCTTAGACCATAAGAGACAAAATTTGCCCTATTGATTTTTTTTTGGACGACCTTGCATTTACTGCATTGGGAATCTATCATTTATTGTTACATAAAAGCAGCAGAGTCGACATTCGCATTTTTGGGTCGATCAGCTAATTTTGCTTTCGCCCTATTTGATTTCTGGTTTTAATTGAAGCCGCAAATTTTTCGGTTTTCGAACAAAATTTGGGGATTTGCGCTTCAGAAAACAAAATTGTGCTAGCTATTTCCTTCCGACTAGAATATACGATTTCGAACCAAGTCCTGAGGAGATTACACATTTGTGTACTACTTTATGACTTTGAAAAGCATTGTCTTAGGTGGTTTGCATAAATATGGTTGGATTAAGGTGTTCTTGCGAAACCCAATTCAACTTCAGGTACAATTTCTGCGACTATATGTAGTTTCTTCAAAGTTTTAAACTCCTATGAAGGTTGCAATGGGATATTTAAAATAAATTGCGAGGAAAAACCAGACTTCAAAAAATGTTCACCCAGGGCTGCTCTTGGCGTGAAGAAGGGGTCGAAATAACAGGAGGCTCTGTTTATCTCGTTACGGCTCCTGTTCCTCAATTTGACCATGCAAGTAATCATAGTTTAAAAAACGACACACCGGAAATAAAAATATTTAGTTAGAATCAAGGACTGGGTTTGACAGGCGTTTGGGGTCGTTTGCCCCTCGTGAAGGCCTTTTGGTTAGAGCTGTCCTCTATTATCGCCTAATCAACACCAAAATTTACTGGTTTTCACATTAACTGTGGGTTTTTGACATAAAGTTGATTTTACAAACCTCATCAAGTTTAGGATCTAGTTTGATAGGGGGGAATGTAGATAAAATGGAGGGCAATAGTTTAAACAAATACTATTGTAAGTCCGTATTAGCTACCGGGAGTGTTTTCACAATGGTAGAATTATTTCCTAACACCGCTAAGACTCAAATGAAGCGCTTTTTACGTTAATAATTTTAGACTCAAAACTCCCTATTTTTAGAACATTTACTTCCAAAATCAACAGAATCGTAATTTACATGTTCTTGAAGCTTATCCTTGATTAATTTTTAATAATTCTAATAAGTTATCATTCTCCTTAACAACCTTACGAAATTCCGTCTTAGAGACTACCCCCACCTTGATGCAGGAGCTGCACTTTAGAGGTGGTGGCGGTTGGCTAAACTTGCGTCCCCATTAATAATGCTGTCACTTCAGTACGTGGGGAGGCGCCACCATTACACTTTGGGCAAGAGATAGTGAGCAATTAGCCTTGTTATGTCTAGTCTTACATGCATAATAAATTTTATCTAGAAAACTTGCATTTCAGCTTCAATAAAAGTTTGGTGAAAAATTGTACCAAAAAACGACTGTAAAAAAGGGGAAAAAATTCTGCGAAATAAATAGTAGAATTTACTAGAAGAATGTCAAACCAAGTCACTGTTTAATTTTGCATTCTAAATTTATGAAATCCTTTGTATTTAAAATTTAAATTTGAATCAGAATTGCTAAAATCTCCCTTGAACACACCTGCGTAATTCATATTTGTGTGGTAATCGGGGGAAATATGCGCGTATTTTCACTATTAGAACATTACTTTAAAGCTTTGACCAAAATTAAAAAGAAATGAAATATCTGACAGTGAATTTACAAAACTCTCGCCTTGACTCGATACATCGACCGTGAAGCTAAATCGTGCCCTAACCAATGAAGAAAACGGAACCTTAAACAAACAACACAAAACAAAATTTTATACCTGCCTAGAGAAATGGTTGAAAGGCAAAAAATAGTTGAACTCTCCGCTTCAGCTGTGTTTAATTGTGTAGCAATTTAACCCATCAAATTTAAGTGTAAACAGTTCAAGCTTGCCCCCAAATCCTTCATAAATGTTGCATTGAATTTTGCCCATTTTTACAGAAAACCTGAATTTTTTGCAACAGTCGGCGGATCCTTCACGGATTGTAGATGAATATGAGATACTCTCGTGAAACATTATTCTAGATTTGTGTTCTCTATCAGTCGAGATAGATTCCGTCTACTAAGCATTAAGAAGTGCAGGTGGAAACCGGGCAGCAAAGTTGGCTCATGTTGTAATTGACACGTTAAGATGATAAGCCAATTATATTCTTTAAATAGGTTAAATTATACATATATTTGTAGCTATAAATAATAGCTTTCTTTTAAGTATTCTTTCAGTGTCAATGGTGGAAGCAATAACACTAACCACTGCCAAGTTAAAGAATTTCTTTTTCGGATGATCTTCACTTTAACGTGCCAAACATTCACCACAATTAAACAGAGTCAAAACCGAATACTAAAAGGTTAAGGCTCAACTCTGTTACATTTTATCCTTTTGTTAATAATTCAGTTGGCGTTATCTCCTACCGCTGCAGTCGTACTTGACCAATAGCGAGGTCAGAAGACATTGTGGTTGGCCGCTCTACAGGCATATAAACAATAAGGTGAGAGGCGAGGAAGTCAGACAGGTTTCTTGCTTACTATGGAGGACAGCATTTGTACATGCAAGCCATCACTGCTCTTCATGGCTTTCGTCTGTGCCATCGCATTCGTGGCTATGCCTGCTAGATCAGCTAGTGCCTATGTAAATATCCCCGTTTAGCCCATTTTTCTTTTAACTGAGATGTTTCCCATTTCAGAGAAGGGTTATTTTCTATTTCCTTATGTGATAAATTGTTTGCATTTAGTTTTGGTTCACTTTCCTTACTAGGTTTCTAACTATTTTATGTTGTATCTTAAGAAGGCAGAAACATAGATGAGGTGTCTAATAAAAGGTTTTAAAATGCCACTCAGGTAAAATAAAGCTGCTGAGAGACTTTCTTATTATTTTCAACAGGAAGGCACCGAACAAATTTTTGAGAATGATGAGATGTTGGAGATCCCTTACAGGCTGATGAAAAAGTGGACGGATTTCAAAAAGCGTTCAATCCCAAGGCGAGCTCTTATACCTCATTTTGAGTAATAAAATTACAATGCAATGCATCGAACAGCAAAAGGTTTTCATTCACTTGACGTACTTGGCATCACCTATTCATCAGTAAATAACTTTTGTCTGCCAATGTTTGCATCTTATGGGACATATATCCTGGACCACTTCATTTGCATTTCGAATAATTTAGGGGTGAGCGGTGCATCGGTAAGCAATGTGTAGTCAACTCAAGCCCAAGTGGCATCGTGCAAAGGATTAGACCTAGTGTTGACTGCTGCATTTACATTAGTTTATCTAGGCTTACAATGATTATAAATGGTTGTGAAACCTATTTTACCTATAAGTGAAGAATTCGCAGAGTGGAGCCAACGGAACTAAGTAGTCTGTTTGTAATATACGATGTTCTAATCAACTAATGTACAGTTTGCCTAAAATTTAAGCGATCTTAACGATATCACAATAATTCTCACATAATATACTGAGGAATTTAATTTCCATTGAAGGTGGTAATTTGTCGAAAACCGGGAAATGATCAAAGAAGCAACATTTTGAAAGTAATTGCCATTGATTCAAGCGGACCAAAAGCAGTAATAGTACCCTTAAGATGGTTATTATAAACTCCAATGCACCGTTGTGAGCAATGTATACATAAATCACACTAGTTTCTACTTTCGTCATTTAAAAGCCGAATCCACCTTAAACCAAAATACTTGGTCGTTACCTGTGCTTTGTTTGCTTTAACAAGTCCGTTCTCAAACCCGAAGAAATTTTCGCTTTGAGAAAAATCGGCTGATGGAACTTCATGATGCGCAAACATCAAGTAGCAATAGGATCTAAGTACTACGCAGACGAATCAAATTTAAATTGTGCTATTATTTTGGTTAAAGTTATACCCACATCAATTGGTCATCTAGTGCGTGCACGCTGAAAATCGTACATAGGCTAAAGATGAATAACCATCGGGCGTTAGAAAATCCCTCAAAATTGTTTCCTGCTAAATGCTTTTAAGTCTGCTTAACCTATAAATAACTATGGGTCCAGAACCGCTAATAAGTGTTGTATAAGGCCATTAATTTTTACCACGCTGTAAAAAGACCATTTAGAACATTCTCCTTTTTCTAAGGTAATTCACGAGTTCTTTTTACTAGGTTAAAATACAGCATCAAGAAATGAGCACCTCTTGAAGAGCACCTCTTGTAGATAGTAAAGGTTCATAGTTCTTTAGAAATTTCCACGCTGAAAAATAAGTCATTTTAAAACCAAGACCCAAAGCAGAAATGAGAACCACATTCGCACGAATCAATGAATGACTGTTTTGAAAAAAGCAGTTTTCGCGAAGACGTAAAAGGTCATGCTAATGGGGCGATTTCAGGTAAAGCATGAAAAGGAAACCGGGTAGCGAACCAGTCTCTGACGTGAACTCTTGCCTCAAGAAGGAAGACCAAAAAGCGCCAATTATGTGTAAAGGTTACCAAAGGAGACGAGGTTAGTGCTGCTTCTCAGATATGCTGAAAATGTCTATTAAAAAGCAGTGGTAGCGAAAGTAAAAGAAGTGTGCATGGCAAGTAATTACGCACGTAAGTGAAAAGAGTTTCCATGTTGTTGCATTCGGACTATTGCAGTCGAATTCGGTTGGGATCGTCAGTGTGTTAGTTGGGATATAGTTAATATTTCAGGTGTATTTAAGGTACCAAAATAATCCAGTGATGATTATTTCAAACTGAATCTAAATAAAATTTTCATCACTGAAAACGGAGTACGATTTTATGCTCATCTTATAAAACTTATTCCACCACTTTTTTCAAAAAATTCCTTTTCCTGTGGACGAACACCCATAAAATATTCCAAATAAAGAAAGGTCAAAACGGAAAAAGATATGTTAGCTTGTATATTGAATAACGAAGGTTCAGAACCTAATTATCCTTGAACCATACCCATTGCTATTTTTAATTTTATGATCATTTGGAAAAACAAGGACCAAAGAATACTACGATGTTTTACCTTAGTGTCGAAATGCCGTATACAATACGCTGACAATTCATTCTAGCCGCTGATTTTCTTGAGCGAATTCTTTTTAAAATTCTGCCAAATTACGTTATTGTTAAGTTTTAGATATCTGTAGGATTCACTGGTAAGTTCATATATCATTAGTTAAACTTCTTTAACCCAAAAATTCACGATGGATTAAAAGAATTTCCGCCATTTGGAGGTACATAGCAAAGAACACTGCAAAGGGCACTGGGAGTTTCGACAAATCATTACAATCCCGTGGAAATCTTAGGTTCAAATTAGAAATAGGTTCTCTTAATAGAAGTTAATACAGTAATGAAATTACAAGAGTACAAAGAGACCAAACTTTGAAAAGTTTATTTCAGTTAAGACATCTTGTAGCTGGATTTTGGATCCAAAATTTGCATTTTTTGGTAATTAAGGTTAGCTAAGTTACGAATTGAGCAAGTATATGTCGGCCCTTAGCGAAAAGGGATTTAACAGTTCATAAAAATCAACCCACTCTTTTAACGGGAATGTGGCACAATTTGCATTACAGTTACTAGCAAAATTTTTTCCTTTAACTCCTATCAGATTGGAGAAGTTTGAATGTAATTTTACTTTACAGACCTTTCTTAAAAAAATTAAACAGGCAAACAGTGCATGTACATGAAAGTCAGTTTCCCAAACAATTACGTACATTACGTTTGCATGTTTGCACCTAGATCGGTATTTTTTAAAAAAAACAATTACCTTCCCTCTCCCCCACCCCTTAAGCTGGTGTAAGCATGCTGGGTCATCAAGGTTTTGATGCCGATACAGGTAGATTACATCCACGTCAAATGACCACAACTGGAATAGCACAGCAGCTGATATGTGGGATAAAATGGCATTTCCGGTTGGTAACAGCAGCATTGAATGGATTGAAAACATTGCAAGTGATTTTGTTTAACGTTTAAAAGGGATGGATGCAAAAGAATTGTACAACTCGTTTTAGTAACTAAAAACAATCCACAAAAGATGCTCAGAGCGGTTGTAACCTAAAAAACACTCATTTCGACTGTTTTAAGTAAAAATAATAAGTTCACAATTGGTAGCAAACACAATCCTGTTTGGTCTCAGATTTAAATGTCAATGTTCCAAGTCGAAAAAGTAGGTTCACCATCTTTAAAAAGCCTTAAGGAAATAACTATTTCCCACTGAGCCACTCAGGCAAATCCCAGCGTTCGTTAACCTCAAACTAAGGTATACCCTAATTTACCAAAAAAATGAAGCTTAACAAATCCTTCTACAGAGGGACATCGAGTAAACCAGTGCTTTTACTAAAATACTTGCGACAAAGCACACAAGCCATTGTAAACACTTGAAGAGCGCAAGTAAAAAATTTGGTATCCCAGCTTTTCGGCAGTCTCCCAGGCTTCCAGAACGCAATATGTACATCTACTTCATATCACAATGCCTCAAGAAGGCTGAGGAGGTCTCAAGAAGCATCAGTTTCCATAGTTTTGTAGTAGTTTATTACTTGTTTAACTCTTGGTTTTGGGTACGCGGAGCTTAGGACTCCGCTTATTCCATCCACTAGGTGACATGGTCTCCAGGACATGCTAGTAGCTCCTTCAGCCCTTTTTTATCTCCTGTTCTTGAATTAAGGCTATTTTCGTTTTCACAGAAGGCTTGGACCACTACAGGCATTGCTCTGTTCGTTGAACCAATAGTATTTAATAAGGCTTCAGTATAAAAAAGATCTCAAACCAAAACCAACAGACAAAATAGCATTGGATCTATATTCAATTCTGTCTGTTCTGTTGCTTTAAGTGGTATACCGACTCGCTGTTACTGGTCGGTTTGTACTAATGGTTACTCTATTTTCCGAATTATATCCCACTATACTACTTTAAATAGTTGGTGGTCTTAAAATCAAACAATTGCCTTAATTTTAGGCAAAAATTTTGATTTTGAATTCAGGATGATTCTGTTAAAGCTTTACAGCTTGCTGTGATCTGATTTAAATCATTTAACTAAGCAAAGTTGTTTTAGTGAGCTGTCCGGGTAGTCCTTTACTGTTTTTCGCCATTTTTCGTTGGGTATGAGTAAGCGAGCTTATCTGTGCATCACCGATGGGAGTGGTACGCGTGGCTATTGTAAGTGATGGCTTTTAGAGTCAAAAACTAACGATCCGAGCGCATGGGCCATCGTTAGACCTCGAAAGCGTCGTAGCCGCTGGTCCAACGCAAATGATGACAAAACGTACGTACCTGGGATGCCTACACAATTGCCTCCAAACCTGACTCCAGCTCAAGAGAAGATGTATATTTGTAAGTAGAACTTTATCCACATTCTTCTTTCAAGTGCAACTTCAAATAGAAGATATTACAAGACGCCTAAAGACTGGTGATTTGGGCATTCCGGCAAATCCTGAGGATAGGTGCGTTGTTAGTTCCGTTTGCTTTTAGTATATAATCTTTTATCGACAGCAATGCGTTAAACTAATTTGTCTTTTCACGTATAGGCGAGCGATAAGATATGGGACGTTAGCTTTTTTGGGTAAACTCTTATACTAATACCTAATCCTATTTTAGTAAAGCTCCATCTGTTAGATCAAAGCGCTGGTAGATTTCACACGAGATTGCATTTGCGTAAGGTATGGAATTTAACGCATTGCTTTTCAGGAATCCCATTTAGCACTTGCTCTATCCACTTTTTTATTTTAAGGTCCCCCTCACCTGAGCCGGTTTACAGCAGTGATGGGAAGCGGTTAAACACCCGTGAATATAGAACCCGTAAAACAATGGAGGAGAATCGGCACAATTTTATTCAGCAAATGTTGGAGCTAAATCCCGATTACAAACCCCCAATAGACTACAGGTGCTTCCTCGTTTTGTATTTCATTTCTAGAGCGCCACAAAACAAAATCACGGACAAGATATTCATACCGCAAGAAGATCACCCCCACATTAATTTTGTGGGATTGCTTATTGGACCGCGAGGGAATACGCTTAAAGCTCTAGAAAAGGAGGTAGCTTTTCATTTATTATCATTAATTTAGATGATTCGTTGTAGGCGCTCGTTTGCGTCCACTGCGCCTTATTAGTCGTTCTTGGTGTGTAGTTTGCTCTCTTAATTGAGTAGTCTTGGAAACACTAATCAAGCATTTTTGGTTTCACAAAGGCTTTGATTATTGCTCGCTAAATGTGGACTTTTATAAGCTTATTCATTTTTGTTTACGCTATATTTGCAATTTGTGCGCAGACTGGAGCGAAGATTATTATTCGTGGTAAAGGTTCCGTCAAAGACGGGAAATTGATTCGCCGAGATGGAATGCCTATTCCCGGTGAAGATGAACCTCTTCATGCTTTCGTTTCTGCTGCTACTCCAGAGTCGTGCCAAAAGGCTGTGGAGAAGATTCAAAGCATCATCCGCCAGGGTATTGAGGTTCCTGAGGGTGAAAATGACCTGCGAAAGTCGCAGCTTCGTGAGCTGGCACTCCTCAACGGCACTCTGCGTGAACACGAGGGTTTAGCGCGTCTGAGGGCAATGGCGGAGGCGCAGAATATTGCTACGAATAAGATCCAGTGCTCCATGTGTGGTGGTAGGTCATTATCTCTGACATTTGTGACTTGCTGCGTGGCATCTGTGAACGTCTGTGCTGTTTTGCGTTGTCAGGTTTCGGTCATCTTGCGTCAGACTGTAAACTACGCGATCCTTCGGTCACCATGGAACATATGGGCATCAATCCGATGGAAAGGGCTAAAATGGACAGTGAATATACTGCGCTTATGGCAGAGTTAGGCGTTGGTTATGGTGGTGCCGCCACTTTGCCCCCAGGAGTTGGTAGGTCCTTATAAGCTTGTTTGGAACCACTTTGTTTTGTCTCAGTTTTCAAACAGGTAGGATCATCTCCACTGCTTATATCGTGTAGAATTTTCACGAAGATTAACTGCATCTTGACATGTCGTCTACACCTGTGGTTGTTTATTTAACTATACAGACATTGCATTCCTATTAAAAAAGCGGATGTAATTTTAGCGCCTGGCATGCGATCCGCACGATCAGGCCCACCGAAGCAGCCTCCCCCACCGGGCGTAGCTCCCGCACCAGAAGAGGAGGGAGAGGACAAAAGTAGTGGAACTCCTACTTCGACAGCTGCGTCGGTACTCCCGCCGCCTCCACAAATGCCATCTCATCCAGCCGCCTGGGGATACATGGGAGTCCCGAACCCCAGCGCTGCCTACCCTCCTGCCATGCCACCGACTGGACCGCCCGCCACATACGTGGCTGGTCACTACCCCCCACCCCCGCCGCCCCCACCACCTCCGGGGCATCGTGGTTACCAAGGCTGGTACGGACCTGGCCCAACTGGGCCTTGGCCCCATCCCAGCGGTCCAGGTAAACTTTGGTGTTCGGGTCTACTTTCGAAATCTTGATACAGTTTTCGGGGTCGTTATACTGCTTGGTAAGTCCTACGTGAACACGTAGATCAGAACGTGTACTCCTTCCTTAGGAATGCCGCCGCGCCATATGGGCTATAGTGGTGATGGGAATGGTGGTGACTACTGGGCTCAAACTGCAGGTTACGGCTACTGTCCTCCCCCACCACCTCCTCCTCCTCCCGCTCCTGGTCTCTAATTTGGCATGCCATCACTTCGATTGTGTATAGGGGACGGTGCGAAAGTAAACCTGCGCTCTGATTTTAATATTTTTGTGTGCGTGTCAATAAATGATCAATCGTGAGCCGTTATCTGTGTTTACTTAAGCGGCAGGGCTCTTGTCTTTACTACCATGGATTAATTCAATGTTCGACTGGCAGGGTGGAAACATTTCCCTCTTCCCCCGTGTTGGGTCGTTTTGCTCGTCTCTTTAGCAACCACCCACAGCGACGCTCCCCCAAGGGTTTTCATATTGGGTTTTTTTATTGATTAATGGACCCTTGGCCAGCCTTGTGTCGTGAGTGAGCATACCTTAGGCGTTGCGTTCTGTATTCACTGATGAGCTGGGACGGCTCATGTCAGTGACAACGCGGGAGTATCCTCGTTACTTAACCGAGATACAATTGTCTTTTTAGTTGATAAGAGTGTAGATGGGTGTTGTGTCCAAAAGGGCGAGGGATGGCTGTTGGTCGGCCGGTGATCCGGTCAGCTTTTGCTTTTTCTCTGGGACGTCATCTGGGCGTCGATTCTACACAAGAGTATGAGGATAAGTAGAACTCACACGTGTTAACAGACAGACAGCGGAGAACTTACGCCAGAAACTGTATTTTTAAACGTTTTCGGATACGGATTCGGTCAATTGCTGGACCATCCGTGTTACTGAAAAGTGAAGGTCGAATCAGTCCACGTATCCAAATGCAACTAGTATATTTTTTTAATAACTTGCAGCGCGCGTAGATGCTCACAGAGGATTAAATGTGGCGGAATTTGTATGCTTTAGTTCAGGAAAGTGGTGCAAAATATGATCCATTCTTGGTGCCTACTCTTTAATCTCCTCATGACTGCATAAGCGCTGACTTTCTGAGATAACCCACTGATTATTGCTGGTATTGCTAGTGGGACTGTTTAGTCGACCACTCCACGTATAAAACCATTTATTGACTCACCAGACTCATGTTGTTGGCTGTATTCATCGTCGTCCGTATCGCCCACAACGTTGAGCCCACCAAAGAGAACCAAATTGGAGTCGGGTTTAATTGTAACCTCCCTTATTTGTCCCCCACCACCGGACCCAATCAACCTGAAAAGGATAGGCTACTTCATGGCCTCGCTTTCAAGTTCATCGCTTAACATTACTCCTCCAAATTTCATCAGCGAAGATCATGGCCTTAATGAAAAAGCTTTCAAGAAGAAGGTCGCCTTCGTAAAGGCAGTTGATACCTAAGGAAAGTAAATAATCTTGGTGTTTCTAATGTTATTTTATGCGCTTTAGCAGATGAAATAGACGAAACTAGAACCACAGCGCCTGTTATAACCTGCAATGAAGATGATGCCCAAAGCAAAATATTTAAGTAAATTGAAATAACATTTTATATTAGGCATAAATGCATGAGAAACACAACCATCGCTTAAATGATACGATGTTGGGATAGATACAGCCACCCTCTCCACTTTTGGATGGCTGATTACTAACAAGCTTTAAAGTGTTCTTTAAAAATTAACGGATAGGAGTCTATTACTGAATCACTTGTCCTTTAAAAAAACATTTGAATCCGTCGGGAGCATGTCAATGTCACGCACCAGACATGAGCTCTTTGCTACTTTACCAAAACCGATTGGACCAAATCCTTTCGCAAATACATAAGTTATGTCCGAGGAAATAAAGCATCATTCAGTTCTAGAACAGCCGTTGGATAAGTATGAAAAATAGGCAAATAACGACATATTCGGACAGTAAGATACAGATTTCAAGATCCATTTAAATTCAAGGCTCCGGCAATAAGAATGCCAGATTAGTGCCGTTGTTTTTTAATTATAGACTCCCAACGTTTCGGTTATTTTGATAAAAGGTTCTTTGTAATAATTGCCTCATGTAGTAGTCCGAACTTTATGGTTAAGGAAAGCAAATACGGCGCAACTAGTAATTAATCAAACATCTTACGACACTTATGTTATGAAGGTAGAGTAGTGACAGTTAACCAAAGTTGATAAAATTAACAACATTATTTATTTAAAATACATCGTATAAGCCGCGTCTTTGACATAGACCTACACATTTGCTGGGAATCGGTAGATTTTGCCTGTCATTGGGTCAGCAACTCCTATTCCAACACAAAATCGACCCTCTAACGGAGATTCTGAGATGGGTCCGATAAGGCAGTGGGTAAGAGAGCCCAGATAAACTGCTTCAAGAAGACATTCAAACACCTAGATGAATGGTTAGCAGTTAATACACAAGTGGCTGTCCTGTTTTGATAACATATTTTTTACTTTCACGGCATCGATATCAAATGTGTCTCCACCCATGCTAATTTTCCCTGTGGGAAGCAAAGTCAAATCACCAGATAGTGCATTTTTGGATTCAAATGCAAATTTACGACAAAATGTTAAAAGCTGATAGATTTTAGGAAAATATGGTGGAAACTCTAAAACTAACCGCAGAAAGGCCATTAAATCAGTTTTTAAATTAATTTTGCTGTAATGGACCTTAAGTAAGTCGAAGCCTTGCAAATAAAGAGGTGCTAAATACGTAAGAAATGCAAATATTAGACCACTCTTTAGCTGTACTTGGCCACTGCTTTTGATTATCCAAGAGGACAGATTTTCGCAAAATTTGAAGAACACACACTTTCAAAGCGTTCAAGGAAGTACAATAGTTTAAAAAACACAATTCTTTTGAAATCCTAAATGCACGCAAATTCTTGGGTAATGTACTCGATTCAGTTTCAAAGCATTTCTAAAGTAACCAATTAGAGTGAGATGCCACTTCAAAAAGCTTACACACCTCTAGGTTGTTATCCAGCTTTTTTGCAAATGGATCCGAGAGAACAATCAATCTCCGGCCAGTGTCGCCATAACGACCGAACAGAGTGACCTTTGGCCCAAGAGGAATTTGTTGTTCAGCCTCCGATACAGCTCGAGCATAGAATTTCACACGGTAAAGGACTAATCCAGCGCTTGGATCGAGGCCGTCCGAGCTTAGGATCTCTGTTGGTAAGGGATCTCCAAGTGGGTTTCCTGACCTTATTTGCTCCCTGCTTAGCTGACAGTGGTTGGACATTCTTATGAACGGTCGATTTGTGAAATCAAATGCAATTTGCTCCTGTGTAACCATATTTTCAAAAACAACCTTAAATAAGACAGTTACTCATTAGTCATAAGTAAAAGCCCATTACCTTAATTAATCCCCAATAAGGTAACTCTGACTCGTTCAATGGATTGACTTCTAAACGAATTTTAAAAATCGGGCCGATGCCAGCGAGGTTGACCTAAGTTAAAGTGAACAATGCGTTAATATGTAGAAAGCGGATATGCAGATTCGGGAAGTTGAATTATGGACTAACTTTAAAATCGTCAATATTTCCAGCTCGAAATAAACACTTTTCACAATCGGAGGTTCCAATAATTATCGGTCCGGAGTTACCAGTAGTACCATAAACCACAAGAACAATAAGGGCGTTGAATGCCGATTCTGAAGTGTGCAGCTGAACCTTCCAATCAGCATCTATGTAAGATCATGGTCAAAATTAGAAATTATATACTCAAAAAATTGCCAACTTTTCAACTCTATGATATTACTCCTTATTGCGCTTATCGTTTTTTGTTTCACTATTTTCCATTAAGGAAAAGTGCTTTTAATTAACTTATGGTTGGTATTGCGTGACACTTTATATGCTAATAATTTGTAGTGTTACTTTCTCATCAAAAGTTTTTTTTCAGAAAACCCAAGGGGTGATAACCAGATAAAAATATCTCAGACCTGTGAGGTGAAATGTTGACTCACTACTATTTCGCCTTTACTTTGAATTTTTATTCTTCAAGTTCTGCTACAGTAAACAATCGGCAAAATAGTATTCGATGACCGCTTCAGAGGGATATTTTGTAGTAAGTTTAAGGATGCATGCTATATACTCTCAATTAATTCTGGCTTTAAACTTATTTTTTGAACCCCAGAAGCAATCTTTTTTTGATTATTAGAACATTTTGTCCAAATTTAGTCCTAATTAGTGTTATGGAACACTTCATCAATTTAACTTGCTAACATGCTTACATTCAAGCGAAAAAATGTTTTGATGTCATTTCACACGCTAGATAGCAGAAAAATCACCTGACTTAGGAAGGTTTTAGAACCTAAATTTTATTATTTGAAAAATTTGTTACTGGCTGGGCATAAAGAGAATCCCAAGGCTCTGTTATTCTCTGCTCAACAAACGCAGAAGTAGTTAAAATTTTTAAAATTTACTCGAACAGCGAATAAACATGGAATCAGATCAGATGCCACTGAACTGAGAAAGCGGATTTATTTACGGGCGTTCTTTAAATTACCTATGATCCAAAACCCAAAATATTTTGCTGACAGAGTTTTGCTATATAAACCGAAATCTGATGACCATAAACAAAGAACAGCCCTCATTGACCGTTAAAACTCTGACGTTTAGATGGATGAAAATAATTATAGTGGTAATTTGATTGTGGCCTTTCCGGTTAAATGGCAAAATGCAGGTGTAGCTTTTAATCATTAAGTCGACTTTGAGCAATAAAAAACACACCAACTTTTCTGTCTCTAATATGAAATGTTTAGCTTGCTTTAAACCCAAACACTTCCCAAGTATTGGCACTTAATCGCCAAATTATGGCTTTTCCTAGCACACTACTAACCTCACCCATGGTGCAAAATGCTGCCTGCAACAGCAATGCTGACGTGTATTCAGTCTGTTAGTTGGAAGATTATTACTACCTATTTTTAGAAAAAAAAATTCGCTTTTATAGCAGTTTATAAATGACTTCTGCATAAATAGTTGAATTTAAGTGAATTTATCAATAATTAATTTAATTTGCAACACCTTTTTGACCGGAATATGGAATACTAGAGATGCAGTTGATTAACCAAATGGTAGGCAGTGATACTTTGATTTTAAATACAAGTCCCTCTGCAAACAATTATAAACCTTGCACTTCTTTGCTAAAATCTGAATCTCAATTAATTGATCTATGTTAAAAATATCCCTACATCGTTTACAAATTCCTTTAATTTTGGAGCAATAGAAATATCCAGTGTAAATTATGATTTTTTAATTGATGGGAGAGTTAATTACCTTTTGGGCTGCAGTGGTTTCAGCTTATGAAATGTAATTCAAGATCGAAAATTAGAGGCCAATGTGTCATGAGGCAGTTAGGGTTCTGCTTATGTACTTCCACTAGGCGGCATGGCCTCCACCCCCTCTGTGCGTAGGCCATGCAAATTCTGCCCCAGAGCGATGCCTCCTTTCGGCTTCAGGGGAGTCTCGGGGTGCTACAACTGTCCTCTGTGTATATTTTGTCAGACGTTGCTACTAAACATTTTCACTAAAATTCTGCATTCGCGCAAGCATCATTTTATTGAGAAATTGAGCACAGGAATTAGACTATTAAACTTGGCTTATAACCATATTTGAAAATATCTCGTGGGTAGCATTTCCTATTTCGACATTACCTGGTTTTTCGGTCGCCTGTGGCCGTTTAGGATTAAAACTAGCCAGTTAATTATTTGAATGGAGTGGATATGCATCTCGCTGAGTCCTTACTAAAATATGTCTTGGTCTACATCTACATCTCTGTTAATTAAAAAATGCAATATGAAAATAACCACAAAAACTTTGTTGACGTAGTTTCCTTTGCGTTATTTTAGTTGTTTGTTTAGCCCTTTAAGCCCTTTGATTTATTGACATTATTATTGGAGTTGTCAAAAATCAAATCTGTCTATTCTAAAAATTATTTAGCCGTTAGGTTTAAGCTCCCTTGTTAAGCCTTCATCACTTTCTGACCTTTCTGACTTACACTTGTTTAACTTTTTGTTGATCGTTTCACTTCGGTTCAAAAGGCCTTTTTCATTGGCTGTGTTTGCATTTGGATTGAAGGGATGCTCCTCGTATTTTGAATCATCTTGGTCTGATGATTTTAATGTTGAACCGGATACTCTGGTATGATTTTTGGATAACGTCGATTCGCTCAAAGTGATTGACTGAGAAGGCGACATATTTGGGGCATTCCGTCTTTTCCCAACTTCATCAAAAAGGAAAAAAGTGACTCCGTTAGTTTCACGTATTAGTTTTACGCAAGTCATATTTACAACCATCATTGTATGTATCAATATTTTCATTTGGGATTGGATTCCAATAAAATGTGGGGATGTCTTTACTTCTTGCCACCCGTTTTCACATCACCTTCATGGAAATTATAATTTGAGTGCTTCTTGGCGCCGCAAACCGTGCTAAATAGTTTCTTAAAGCAAATGATCTGTTAAATTAACAAAAGAAAAACAGACCATAGTAAGCCGTTTATATCTGGAGTCAGAATATTTTTAAGTCAGTAACTAGTAGGCGTATATCAGTCCAAATTTTATGAAATTTCTACTTTGGGGATATTTACTACTTTAAATTTGCGCCGTGGACAGTAAAACACATCGTGTGGTATTCCAAAGATGCAAGGAAGCCAAGAAGAATAAAATTATGTTGTTTCCTAGAAGGTGAAAATGGTTCCTAAAGTAGCGATTTTTTTCTTTAGGATTTACTTGAATCGAAAACCTGGCTCTTTAGAATCCATGAAATATATAGCACCTGCTTCTTAAATAACAATTAGTTTCGGTCTAAGTGAATCACAAATAGCTGGCGATCTTCGTTTAAACTGCAAGTTGCCTAGTTTGAGTCACACAGCTGGCTATAACTACCTAAAAGCAAACCTTTCCCGCATTGGACTCTTCTATTTAACTGTGCAAATTCCCGTGATATGCCTAAACTCATAACTAACGTGAGGTTTAGCATTCCAGTATTTATGGCTAAAGGTGTGAGACCATTAAGGTCTGCTTAGCAAATGAAATATTTCAACAAGTTTTTTAAAGGTTTCGGAACAAGGTTGTTTAAATAAATTATTTCGATATACTGGATTCTTAAAGTAGATTCCTTCCCAAAATATTTTAGCATTTTGGATTTCCAAAAGTTGGTAATGCGATCGCAGTGCCAATTAAAGGGGGAAATATTTGTTGTTTTCGTTTTTTGTTTAAACTAGTCACACAGAATGATTTGAAGAATTTGTGCTCATTCAACTTCCAATGATTGCTGTTTCTGTATGGATATGCGGGGCATACTTGGTCGGGTGGACTAAAAGCAAATGTAATTTTAAATAAGGGCGAGCCGTGGATGCTTCTTAACTGGAAATAATTGGTCACATTTTGCAATTTCAACTTCAATTAAATAGTCATTATTTTGGCACTATTCATACCATAACTGCTAGACAAAAGCCCACTAAGTAATTGTAAGAATCATAACATGGTCTAAAGCTATAACAGAATCCTTACACTTGACTATCAAGGGGTAGAACCTGTTGCTCCTATTGTCCACATTGTTTGAAGATGTGACAGAACCATTGGAATTAATATACAAGAAGACACCTGTAAATCTGTGCGATTCGAGCCGAATAAATCCTTGTCCCCTTTCCCTTAGAACAGTAAAGTGACATTTACTATCTCCTCTTCCCTAAGAAATAAAAACAGGTGCACCACTTTTTGAACATTCAAATAGAAATAACAACAGATCTTAATTTCAATTAATTAAAAATAAATATTTGGAATTAGTATGGCGCCACTAATTAAAACAATAAGAATATGAAAAAAAGAGCATCCACATAAATAAAATGTGTATTTTAAGAGGTTATTAATTTTTTTATACACAAACACCTTATTTGTACTTAATTACTTATGTTTCTTTGAAATGCGTAGATTCCACACCTACCCATACATTATTTAGGCTCAATTCATGCAGCTATACATTTTATATTGCAAATGAGTAAAGATTCTAAGGAAAACAAAGTATTTTAGAGCACTTAGTAAAAATGCTTCCATTGGTAAGAACTCATTTAATTCCAAACAATGGCCAATTGATACAAAGAAAAAAACAACAACTTACGTGCCCACGACTACCAAAATACTTGCGAACATTTTGGCCTATCTTACCATGACATCCACTGTTCCTCCTTCTTTGATTTGCAGAAAATGTCCACAATGGACAACTGATTCAAAGGCCCTAATTTGCTGATTAACTCGATGAACACGCCAATGGCTCTCGTTGGTATGGTTTCCAGTGGCCATGGCAATCAAACTATCAGCTGATTGTTCATCTGCGCGTGGAATTAACGTCTGTTCCGAGTTGGTGCACAACATGATTATGCCTTGATCCCGCATTAAACCCTATTAAAAATGGAGATCCTTTGTTAAAATAGCTAGTTGCTAAAAATCGCTTCTATAAGAAAGGAAATTTAACTTTATGATGCCGATTTTGAGAATCAAATACATGTTATCAGACCTACTGAAATCTAACATTTTTGAGATTTATTGTAAAACACATGTGTGAATCATATTCATTGATAGGTGGACAAAAATTATAGCAAGATGAGTGTTTTTCGCTAAATCTTAGCAATACCTAAATGAGCTAAGTCAGTTCTTCTTCATTGGAAAAAATAGGGCTGTTGAAAAGAGCATGAATTTAGATCTTGAGTCTATTATTTGCCTCGGCTGCATCGTGAAATAGAATCAAGGGTGTATTTTGAGATGAGATTTAACTCGATAACGTAGCTCATTGGTTCATAACAAGGAACATGTAAACGAGTCACAGCAAGACCATCTTAAATCTTTGTATTTTGACACATAGCCAAGCTGTAGAAATAGGACATCCATTGTTCATAAAGTAGTAAAACAGTATTTTTTCTATAACCCTTGATCTCTTTTTTTGTATATCTTACTCGTGATTCCACCGCTACATTGAATAAAGGCTCTTATTGCTTTGGAGTGGTTTAGTTCAATTATTTTATCATCGGTAGGAATTTCCTAGACGCTGGGCTTCCTCCACGTAGCTCGAGTTCATTCTCATCCTTGTTGTTTTATTTGACAATTTTTCCCAAAATTGCATTTTTGGTATTTTGAGTTTGATGTATTTTGTAACATTTACCCTCTAAGAAAACTTTTAGGCAACTTCACGCTGATGGTCAAACAAGAAGAACAGCTCTTCAACAATTTTTTGCGTGGTTAGGGTATTCTTCTTCATCAGTATCTCAAGGCAGCTTCCGTAATCCAGTATCCTGTTTACTGCCTCAGTAATCATAAATAGCAAATTTCATTACTTTGTTAAATTAACCTATTTATGCACGTTTGCCAAATTCTCATTATCTGTAAAACTGGGGTTCTAATTCGATTCTCATAAAAGATACGTCAAATACCTTGACAAATGGCATCAATAAGGTCTCCTTGTGGTCGACAGTTTCTCTTACAGAAACTCTTCCATCAGATGGGTCGACACGAATTTTTGACGCTCGCTCAATGTAATCCCTCAGATGAACCGATTCCAACTGTACAAAACCATCCAACTGCGGTCGAACGAGAAAACCCTTCGATTCATCTGATTCAGAAGTGTCTTTCGAATCCAATAAAAGATTTATTATTATCATCACGGATATCACTTTATCAAATCTTATGCATTAAAATTTCAACGGAAAGCCTAGACAGGGCACAAGTAGTGCAATAAACTGAAGCAGAATTTAAAATGCACAAACTGAAACAATTTTATTGTATGACTGATAAAGCTAATACACACGGATACCTATTGACATGAAAAGTCAGAGTGCTCTTTAAAGTACTTTCGTGAATTAGATGATACTTTTAGGTTCCCATGCATCAACCATACGAAAAGATTAAATGAAGGACTTGTGAGAATTCAGCGGTGAGATTTCCATTACACTTCCTTCTCGTAATTGGCTCTGTTAGACCACAAAATATTTCAGTTCCTTTTTTTAAATGCGTCTACACTGATGTTGGTAGCATAACTGAGTTTGATAGCAAACTAATAATCTTATCTACCTCTTACACATAGACTTCCATCCTCTGCCAACGTCAAATGGAGCCATGGTTTCGAGGTGAGAGCAAATTGGAAAACAGGAAGCACGATTTTGGTCATGTCTTGTGCATCATTCGGTGTCCTCTGGCTCTTTTTCAATGTAGACCTAACAAATGCTTGCCGGTGCCTTGCCGTGACGATGTAGTCCGTTGTACGGACGGTAAATAGGGTCTCTAAGTGCGATTTAAAAAAAATTTGTAGTCCCATCATTTAGAACTCCTTTGTCATTCAAAATCCAATACAAATTGTGAAATGACAAATTTAATGCTGTGAAATATCAGCAGTTTTGAGGATGCAACAAACTTGATCTTTGGAAGTTTTTGTAGGTTGAAACCAGAAGCACTAATAATAAAAGATTTAACACCATTTTCAAACATTAATTGCTCTTCCATAAAGTACCACTTGGAAAAATGAACACAAATGCAGTGACGGAACAATTACTACTTCATCTATTACCCCAATCCACTTTGTTAATTTGGCTCTTATCCTTAACTATGGCTACTTTTAACTTCGCAGACCTATTTTCCTGTATTTTCTAATGGGAAAAAAATCAAGTAGGGCATAAACTTACCAGTGAAGGAATCACTTATGGCTTTAATGGATTTAACCTGACCGCAAGACATCATACTGAGTGGGTAACCAGTCACCAGTGAATAAAAGGATATTTCCATGCCGTTTTTGAATATCCATGCCATCGACTTCCACTTCAAAAAGGAAAAAAAATTATCAGTTGTATTAACGAGATCATTTCAAATTAAGTAGATCGCTTGCTAAAAAAGTGCGTTTCGAAAACCCTATCCTTCAATCCTCGGGTTACCAGGCATTTGAGGGGACTTGATAACTTATGGTGGAAGCTAACAGGTCTAGTTGGTTAAAAACATAGTTCATGCATAAAAAACTCATAGTAGTTTCAGTATTATGATAAGATTTAGTAAGAATTATCAACTACTTAATGCAGTGTCACTTAATTTACCAATATGCTAATTCGTTTAAAGCGACTTACTTCTAAACACTTTGATAAAGTCATTTTTGAATATCAACTAAATTATTGGAACACATAACTCACCAACTTTGAGATCCTGGTAGGAAATCCGTAGTGCGATTCTTCATCAAGTCCAAAAATGCGGTCTACTGGCTGAAGAATTGGGGGCATTTGAAGAATGTTAGCTACTGGCTCTGAATAAAGCCACTGGTCGCCATGGAATAGCGTCGGTGGTTGACGAACAATCGCCGGGGTTGAAGGAGAAATGTTGCTTAAAGAAACATCCTCTTCAATTACTTGAATCCACTCCGGGCACCATGTCTCTAATGTCTTCCTCAGAGAGGACTCCAGCCACACTTTAAGTGAATTCAGACGACCCAAGGTCACACACTGAATCTTGAACTCGTCCACCTTAAATGGAATCATTTTTAAACTGTGTGGTAGTTTAAATTACTTATAACGTATTTTAGTCAAGAATCTTGTCTTATTGTTACAGTCAGGTCATCACTTCATTCCTTAGTCATTCTAGCTTGCTAAAATAAACGACAGTTTTATTAACGCCTTCTTTGATTGGTAAATACTTTATACAGCGATTTCTCTTTTTGTCAAGGTCTCAGCGCATTTGCAAGGGGTTATTTGCATTTTATTTCATAATTCATATTTCGATATTTACAGAAAATTATTGCAATGTTACTCAAGAATTGCAGTGCACATTTTGTATTCAGCCTACACGCTCACAAGAACTAAGTTATCTATGAGTATTACTGGTGTACATGGCTCACTTGGCCCTGCTGAAAAGGTTGCCGCTTCACCAATTCTCTGTTCCACAGATGACGAGGGCCAGAATCACCAAACTGCCCTAGAAGCAAAATCATGACAGTGGCGGCCGTCCCAGCGTTCCACAAATCACTGGTTTTAACCATTACATGGTATTGAACAGCTTAAAAATAACAAAAAAAAAACATTCAAATGCTTTGATAATTCTAAGTTCACCTTAAGTTTTCTGGGTAAGCTAAATAAGACATTTACTTCACCTTACTGAAACCGCATGTAATTTTGTATTCAATTTGCTCGCTTAAGTCTAATGGGATCTTAGAACTCGAACAGGAATATTGTGCATTCACTAAGCAAGATACTACGTCATTTCATAAAGCCTGAGATGTACATAATACCCACCTACAAATTTACAAATACGCTTAAAAGATAGCTTATTAAAGGAACCTTTTTAGCAGTTGAGAAGTAAGTGATCTGCTTATGTGATGTTCAGTTCAGAGTGATAAACATCCGTCCCCTAGAGTTCACCAAAGCACGTTATTCAAAATCGGTTGAAACTTTATTAAATTCTTTAAAAAGCCAAACGCTACTAGTGTAAGATGTAGTCTGACAAATTTTAACCCGAAGTTGACTTAGGCAAGTGCATTCCTATTTTGCGTTGCGTGTGAATCAATCTTGTTAACTGTTTAGGTAGACACTGAACTCACATCTTTCCAATGCACTAATCACCCAACCCTGTCAAGCCATTTGCTTGGTGATTGCCTGGTTCGGTATTTACACTATAGGATGATTCAAGGGTAGTGATCGCATGTGTTATCAAATAAAGAAAATTCGAAAGAAGATGTTTACTAGATTCGAGTTTATGCTTTTGAGGTTACATAAGTCTTTCTAAAGTGACACCTCATAAGCAGATCACTCAATGTATACTGCATGAAATTGCGTTTAAATCTAATGCACGCTTGAGGTGCGAATTGGAGGAACAGCTTTTAAATAGCTGCCATTTTTACACAATTTTGTGGAATGAACCAATTTATTATTAGCAAATAAAAGTGCTTACTAGGAAGCTGTGACAAATCTTCCATCACCACTTTAGGCTCTTCGGTAACAAGTAGGGCGGGTGTGATCCTTTGTGATCTTTTAAGAGCCTCTAGGCGAAGACGTCGTTGTTCCTGCAGAATCAACCCCAAGGAGGCTCTGGATGCCACCTCCCGTGTGACCTGACCATCACCGATATTTTGCGATAGCCAGGCATTAAAAAAGAAGGTGAGATCAGCTAAATTAGCCTCAGCAAGAGAGTGACTCGAGGTGGAGGAGACAATACTGTTCCTTAGTTGACCTGATTCCATGGATGCATGAAACCTTGGAAGCCGAGTCATTCTCAAATGAGAGACCAGGAGTTCTGGATACTCACCGGTGTTGTCATGGGATAGGCGAACTTTTACTATTTCGCCTATGTCACCCAAATTTACCTAGGTGTTTAAGAGATCCTCCTTTATCAGTATTGTATAGGTTCAACTAAGTCGTGTTCTTTAAAATTAATATAAATCTACAATAAAAATAAATATCCCCGAAATGCTTGCAAATTAAAAATAGAATTTTCGCATACTTTTTAAGAGTAAAACGTTCAAAACGGGTAAGTAAATCAAATTTTGCAGAAGAATACAGCTATTACAAGATGTAATAACAAATGTCATTATTATTGTATATCTTAAAAGCTGATTAATTATTCGGTACCTTTATTGCTTATCATATTTCAAGTACCATAGTGCAGTTGCTATGAGTAGCTTGCTGGCAATCATTAACCATTTTTTCAACCCAAAAATGCATGCCTGAAAGGAACACCTTTTTTTGCTTTCACTCAAAATTTTAGCATCCAGCTTTTGCTTTGGCCATAATGCTTGTGGATTTAAAATTTAAACTTTTAATTTAAAGCTTTTGGCAAAAAACTGCATAGAACACGAGAAATTTTAGCTGCAGTTATCCCATTAAAGCATCTAACAAATTAAAGACGCCAATAAAATATTTCCCAGTACGGGTTAAGCACTGGTGAATTTAAGTAACTTGAGCGGGAAAAGCAACTTAATTGTAACTACAGTATCAAGTTGTGTGTGTAAATTTTTGTAATTATCTTTTAGATAATTTGACCACTTTTTGAAGTGAGGACAACATATTTAGACAAGGCGTTCTTCTTACCAGAATTCGTAAACTTGGTTTGTTGCAAGATTTGTTCACTCTCCTCACACTTTTGTCTAAGTAAACTGGGGATAATTTTGACAGAGTTGAAAAACGGCACAAATTGAATGCTTTTTTCAATTTACCTGATTCAAAGTAATAATACTAGACGACATCACTTTGTTGCACAACTAGCATTTTTAGTAGAGCAGGCACAGAACAAATTTTTCGGACATAAATGGACTAGTCTAATAGGAGTCGACTCAAATGCTCCATAGTCCGAATCAAATGAACGTTAAACCTGGTTTTGGAACTCCCTCACTTTTAATCCGCTTTACTACTAGTTGTTGAGCTAAAGTATAAATGGCAGCCCCTGCGTTTATGATTAATCTTAGCGGTCCCGTCCTATGAAATTTTAGGTAATTATTTTATTACCTTAAGATTTAGCGTTTCTTTAGAATAGAATTCATCCAACTCAACTACTTCAGCAAAATTTTTTGTCATTTTTCTGGCTGTTACATTCTAATAATACCATAAACCTCTATCATGGAACGGACGCAGCAGGGCAGAGGGTATCAAAGGTCAGTCAATTATTTGACTAGTAAAGGGTATAACTATGGACATTTAAAAAATAAATGTCCATAGTTTTCTAGGATTTTCCTTTATAAGGAAAACGTTGAGGGGGAGCAACATAAGAGACAAACGTTGCAGCCAAAAGAAGCTTTCTGAACTACCTAAAAACAAGTTTATGAATAACCAGCACAATTCCTACAGTGTCAGTCACAAACAACAAAGAGACCAAATTTATGTATGAACACCAAAATTAAGCAAGCGTTAAAAGAAATATTCTCCCCATAACTACCGTTTTATTCGCTAATCATTGGCTTAGCGCAGACAATGAACAAATAAAAATATCTTATACGAATATTAAGTAGTCCACCTCAAATTCATCCGTTTGACCTGGTAGGAAGAGCGGCCTGGTCACCTGACTAAAAAGATTGCCCTTCGGGGTTTTGTTGCTGAGAAAAAGGGCTCCATTTGTGACCTGACTTCGGCAAGTTGAGAGAAGTAAGGCAGCACTGGTGCTCTTGGTGCCTTGAACAGTCAGGAAGACATTTGCGGTGCAGGCTGAAGTGTATTCGGTGCGTACTTTAGTGTCTCTTCGACCTGTTGTAATTTTCACTAGCCAATGGTGACTGCCTAAAAAGAACTCTCACTTAATCAAGAAGAACTGGAAGCGTCTGTGGATTGTTTTCCTTATTAACATTTTACCATGAGAAAGATAATAAACACTGTCTATCGAGACAGGCCATCACAGAAAGGCTATTGCATAAACTTGGGGACTGTAAGGAATAATTAACAACTTTGTGATTGGTTGTCACTACTCATCTGACCAGAGATTATTTTAATAAGCTTTCTTTCTATGCATGTGCATGCTAACTCTTTAGCAATAATTCGGACTTGAATAACCTTCATTTAAAAAAGAACTATTGATAAACTAGAGCAAAAAGTTTTGGATTGGCTCTTCACATCATTCTAAATATCTTACCAACTACTAAAATTGTGCGTATTTGAGATTGTTGGATTCAAATTTTAATATTCGTACACATATGCCATTTTACGTAGGTGTAACTATCTCTTAATAAATAAGTAAAATCACGTGTAAATTGAACCCAATTATGATCACATTTCGTAAAATCGTTTTTACAATGTTAAGGAAATTGGACGCAAAAATATAGGCGAGACTGACAGCTGTTGCATTTGAGCATCTTCTATTCCCATATTATAGTTACCAAAGGCAGTAGAAACACTTATATAGCTCAATATTTAGACATTAACACCTGCAACTATCCCATGAAAAAGCAATAGGCGGTAATTTGATAAGCAAGAATCGAGTGCGTCATGGTCTAAGCATTTTCTCAGGCTACATTAAATAGGATCCAAAATTTGGATTTTCGCCGAGTCCATATATACTCAATGGAGTTGGAAGAGTTCAAGACTCCGGCAAATATATATCAAGAAATGCTTATAAATTAAACCAATCGCGATCATTCCAATGACACAAGAGTATCATTTAACAAAGCCTGTTTTAGAGCAAATTAAAGCTGCATAAGTGACATCTTTTACTCTCACTTACTTTTCATTCTACATGCCGTAACGCATTGATAATTCCCAAAATAATACTGTAAGCAATAAATTTGCCCTTAATAATTCATACATTTTACCGTTTACAGAGGCATTCAATCCAATTTTTGCTCGTAATTACTTTGACACCCATTCTTTTGTCCACTGAAAAGATGGCCGGCACTGACAATATCCTAATAAATTATTCCGTTTCAAACCACCTACAAGCAACGCCTACAGTCCTGCCCTAATGCTCTTCAAGATTTAGAAGTTGCTAAAATATTTATGAGGTAACACCAACTCTACTAGTGTTAACTTGTGTAAGGCAAATAAAGTGCTTAAGGATGTATTGTATCTAGGGTAGCGGTTATACTACTGAAAGTAAACTCGGTGATTTAGATGCCGTTTTTCATCTTGTAATCAAGTCCAGTAGATATTGAAGCCCTAAGGAATTATTATTTAGTACGCAGCACAGTTTGTTTTAACCAAAAAGTAAGAAAAACGAGTAAGTTGATTTTTTAGCACCAATTTTGGCTTTTTGACTTGCAAAGTACGCTGGAATTCTGTTATACGTCTGGCAGTTTTTAAAATACCAAAATCTACTATTAATGAGATCTAAAAGTGTACTTTCACGATTCTCTACTGGTTTCAGTATGTTATGCATCACTTAATTTAGAATTAATCATTAAACAAAAATTGTTTTTTTTCTTACTTAAGTTATTTGATTTTAAACAAATCTTAAGAGCAGCATTAGATTCCAACTATTGAAAGAAAATTAAAAATAAGTTCAGGTTTATATAATCTAAAAAATATCTTTTTTCCTTTGAGGAGTGATTATAAATCTGGGATTAGGTCAATTATCTGTGTCAGACCAAATATTAGGAAATTGTAAAGTAAAATAAATGTCAATCATAAAATAGATTCGCTTCGAAACTAGACTCAGATGTTGCATTATATGAGCAGCAGTAGATAAAGTAAAAAGTTGCAGCGAATGCAGTAGAATCAAATACCAGGAACCTGATACTTCATTTTTCTACTGGATAACTGAAACATTGATTGACTAGAATGCAGACCGCTAGACCTTCCTTTAGTCGTTGACTGATTCTCCTTTTTAGCTTCTTGACTGCGAGGGCGACTCGGGTTTTTGGAAATCTTTCTAGGATTATCTCTTGATTTGAAAGGTCCTGAGTGTGCTGAGCGATGCCGCAACGAACCTGGATCGTGGTGGATGCAAGCTCTCTCAGATGGACGATGGTGCTTTGATAAAAGGTTTATATGAGCCTTTGATAGCGGTCGTAACTTTTCTAGACCGACAGCTACGTACTCCTCGGGACCATCGAAGACCTCTTCGATAAATTGGATCTTGAATATATTATATTAACAAATTTAAGTAGGTTTTAATAACATTATCTTAACTCATTTTAAGATCTGCTACCAAGAACTACCGTATTCATAAAATAGAGGCTGGTATTCTCATAATAATGGTAGTTATAGCATTATTAATACTCTGTAAACATAAAATAGCTTCATATTTTAACTTTTTTCTAAGCTGACTAAATTTTACAACTGTTCTTTATTAAATTGCAACTGACATTGAAGTTCATATTTCTTTGAACTCAACGAAGGACCTGAGAACAAAATCAACTAATGAAGGAGCAATATTACAAATCATCATCCCAGCCACTGGAACTGTCCAAATGTACTTCTCCACTTATTCAGCTCGCCTTCAAGAATTAGTTTCTGCTAAAGTAAATAAAACTAACAATAAATCTTGGTTTTAAAACTGATTGAATCATGCAGAGGTTTGCATAATTCCATAATACAATAGGGCACGTTAGCAAAATTGATACCCTTTAACTAGTGTGCCCTAAGATCATGCCTAATTGCTGGAAAATTTTGTCCTCATACATTCCTGATCAAACAGTTTTTGTTGTTTCAAGCAATATTTTACCTCTTTTCCAGTTAGAGTATAAATCTTGTAAACAGGCTCACAGAGCGTAAAGCTCAGTTCTTGCAGAAGATTTTGTAATGAGTTTCCAGCCCGTCCCTGAATAAGAATACGATGTCGATGGAATGCATTGCCATTCTGATGTACGTAAATCACTCTAGTGGTCTGTTTTTTTGTCTGCTGTTCAGCCGGAACAGCCTTGGTCTCCGAAGGTTTGAGGCTGTAGTTCAAGAGCTTCTGTCCACTTGAAACGCGGCCCGTTTTCCAACCCGGTAAGAGAACAGATCGTTCTACTAGTTGAATGCCTTTCGCTTGATGCCTTTTATCTGAGGCTATGTAATGACCATCGCCGTTAAGTTCAGTAATCGCGTGAATTCGAGTTCTTCCACGTGGGGAAAAGATGCTTCGAACACCATAGGGCAGATCAGGGAACTTTGCTGTTAGAAATTCCAACAAGGCTTCCAAGCTGCGAAACCGGTTTGGATGAATAACCACCCGCACGCCCTCTCCGTAACTGCTCCCATCAGCGTAGAAGTAGACAACTTTGGGATAAGTTGATCCTCCGTATTGCATTGTGTAACGATGAGAACTTTCCATTTCATTTTAAGAGTATAATCTGAACCAATCGGAGAGCCGTGTTTCCTGGTTACCGTGGTAGTGAAGTAGTGAGAGCGCTAGTAGATACATACGCACAAACTGAAGAGGTTTCCCTTATTTACCACCGAATGTAAAAGTGCTCAGTTCGTTTGTTAATATTCTAAGCGTGAAAACTGCTTTTGACAATAAATATAACTATACTATTAAATTCTTAGAATATAAAGCGTGTGTGTTCACGAAAACTTGACTTAATTATTTTGCTTAGGGTCAATTTTAAATGGTTACAAATGCCAGTTATACCAAAGCTTGCAAAGTTTAATTTTTACTTTTTAATTACAATTTATTAAATTACTCAAAGATACACCGTAAATCGGCTGTTCCTTTGCATTGCTTGCCCAACAATAACTATTATTTGAATGGAAAAATGGTTCTACGCAAGAATGAACAAACAACACATTCAAGGTCTACTTCCCAAAAGTTTTTTAAGCCGATATTTGATGGCTTAACAATCCCTTTGACTAGGAACCTTCCATTTTAGTCATCTCTAACAGATCAATGTTGAAAATCGGAGCAAGTTTGGGAGGAAATAGGTATACGATGGCCTGTATTTGAAGTGCTTGGAACTCCAGTTATTTCTTTTAACCACATAGATTGTGACTGCAGCCTGAATTTTTTCCTTAGCACGTTGATAAGAACTTTGGTTATTACATTAATCCAAAAGCCATTTGAAGTTGTAATCGGACTTTAAAACTGGACACATATGACCCTGTGAACAGGTGTTGCTGCACGTATACTTTAACTCTGAATTTCATATGAGTCGTTTTGGACAAAAACTCATGCATAAACGTCGCCAGTTTTATTCTATAATCGTTCATGTCTTCAATATATCTGCTTCGTTAATCGTCATTAACAAAAATTGTTATGCTACTGATGTACTGCAAATAGAAAAACTTATTTGCGCTACTAAATTCGTTACCGTCTCCCAATTCATCTTTTAAGGACGCTGTTTTACTTCCACCCAGTAAGTACTACTACTTAATATTTTTCATATGCCAATCTGCAAACTGAAAGATTTTTTATTTGAGGGTTTTAATTTTAAAAAGAAAAGTTGGAAAAACGATGCATGGATTACCATCCTGTTTGGGGCCAAGCTTAGAAGGGGTACTGAATAGTTTACGACGGGACTGGTAAATCCAAAATCCAAATATGTTTGCTGCAAATTAGACAACATTTCTTTAAAAGTTGCTTCTTCATCCCGAGTCACGGAAGCAAGGAGCATTAGTAGGCATCTATAACGTCATTTTTGCGTCCAGTGAAAAACTATGCCCAGCACCTAAGAACAAGCTCACTTTGCAATAACAAAATGCGTATGAAGTGTTAATTATTTTCTTTTGAGTGGACAGAATTTAGACACACTTTTATCATCAGTGGTTGTGAAAACATGTCAAAGTAGAGCAACTAATCAGAGAACGACACATTCATGCATGCATAACTTTAAAAAAACGATTGATATACATGTATTTGTTTAGCATGCTAAAAATTGTTTGTTTTCTTATCAGCTAATCAAATACATAATCGTTCCCAAAAATTTGCCATAAATTATGCTTGTTTTCTGTAGACCGACTCACTTTGTACTAGTTTCTTATTGGCCGTAAATTGCAACCTCTCGAAATGTACATTTAAGCAAAGCATGCAAATGTCACCTTGACTACCAGTGTCAGGTGCTAGTAAATTTTCTAAAAGACGCATACATTTAATATTCCTTTGTAATTAGCTCCATGACAACACAAGGCAACAATTGTTCATAAACAACAATGGATTTCTAAATGCTGTGTATAAAGTTGAACATTTCTGCTTCGTTTTACTCTTTGCAATGAAATGGCATCTCACTAGAACCCAAGTTTTGGTGAACGGGACCTTGAACTGCTGCATGGCAATCGACACAACGGATATTCAACGCATTTTCCGCCTTTTTCTTCATCTTCTCCCTTTCACTTCCATTAACATCTAAACCTGCTTCTTAGTTATGACAAAATTAGATTATATTATAAGGTATTTTTATAAGAATTTGGTGATAGTTTTCTGATGTTTTTTTTAGCCCATTTGCTGCCAAGTAAGTCGCCTCTTCCCTTTTTTATTAAATTGTCTGCATATTTTTACTCATTTTAATTCAAGTTCCACTTTTTCAAAATCACTCTCTAGTTTTCATTTATGCGTCTTCTAGCATCACCGCCTATTGATTCTGGACAATACCCGACGTTAGCGCCAGAGCCTGTTCCAGCCCCGACAACACCGCCCTTAAGACCAATTCACCCATCACCAAAAGAAAACCTCTTCAGTGAGTTTAGAACTTAGAGATTTAAAACACAATTCAAATAAAACAGCATAATCTATGCATTTCAATCTCTGATATAGACGTTACTTACCTAGCAACGGCTAACCACTACTGGACATTCTCCAGTGGCACCAAGTGGATTTTAGATCAGGCGCCAGAGGAGAATTACCTCTCCAAGGCACTTTTTGATCGCTATAAATTAAAGGATTTTGATGGTGTGGATTTGGAGATCAAAGATGATTTTGAAAAGACACCGAACAGTCTCTTTGCACCGATGGATACAATGGATGGATTTATTGGTGTGAGGCAATTGGGAAAAGGCCTTTTCCCAGAAGATTCCAAAAGCGTATGGCTTAGTCGTCAGTCAAGTACAAAGTGCTTTAAATTAGTTCCGAAATTGGAGGTGGAAAGACCCTATTTTAAGACTTGCATTACCGATCCCGAGAATTGCGAATACGGGCTTTCCGTCAGCATTTGGGTTTATTTTCAAAACGTGATGGCAGCCAGCAGGCAAACGCTCATCAGCACATGTAAGTTACTTTAGAATTAAAAATTTTCCATAAAGGCTTACGATTATTTTACACTATGTACCCTTGAAGGCTGGTGTGAAGCTTCCAAATACTTCACACCTTAAAGTGGTGTTTTGCCAAAATTTGACCATTGACTTTAAACCGACAAAGCAAAAATCAATATTTATGGCTAGTTTAAGTGTTAAAATTACTTCTTATTTTTCTTCTTTTAAATCATAATAACTGTTTTTATTTAAAAGAAACGAGGAGTCTTCATAGGCAGTGGATTTAAGAAGCACTGAGTACAATAGTATAAGTCTCCGATTTACTCCCTTGGGAACCTGTTGCTTTAAAAGTTAATAAATTTATTACAAAGCTTTGACATTTAAAGCCAATTGGTTTTTAAATTGAGCAATTATTTGGAGGTGTAGACTATAATACAGGGACAAAACTGAATTTGAAAAATTTTGTTAATCATGATTTTTAAAGGCCATCAGATGTATCAACTCTTAAATTTTAAATTAGGAGGAAATTAGAGTTGCATTTAATCGTGTTTATGCGGTAAGCAATCATCAAGTAGCTTTTTTAAACGCAACTGGACAGAATTCGCCGGGTTGTTGCTCGAAAATACGTATTGAATCTGATGGGATAAGTTATTTGGATCTGTGCACTAGTGCAGTCTTACTGCCCGTGACGACTAAAGAATCAACTATTTAATATGTAGCACCTGCTAATGAGTGTGGTTTTCTGATGTCAATCGAGTACGGAATGTTCATTGCAAGAATTTATGGATCACTACATACGTGGACTTGTTCGGCATCAATAGTTATCGAGAAGGGAACATGGAACAATTTCGCCTTTTCGTGGAAATCCACAAACGGCGACACTTCGGTAAGTTCTCGTGATTTGCCGATTCTGCTAATTTTTGGTAAGTAGATCATAATTAATTCTTGCTAATTTAGATATACGTCAATAAGCGGTTGCTTGCTAGCTGTGCAGGAATAGAAATTGCAACCTTGAATGGGATAGCAAGGGCCAAAGCAGAGTCACTCTGGCTTGGTTGCTCATCTGACGGTGTCCTTCCAAATGACCAGACATCCATTCTTGATGCATTTCTCTCGCATCCAACTCTTTGGTACTGGCCATTAGAGCATCACGTCCTTTTTCTCGGAGATAAAGGTTGGTAAAACCTAGAAAGCAAGAAACAATATAAAAGCTTTGGAAAATTGCTAAATTTTATTAACCATTACGATGCAGGCACAAATGTAAAATAATCTTAGTGAAAGAGTTAGAAGGCAATTCCTAGTTAATTCAGTTAGCTTTGCCTACCCCCGTTACTTCTGTTAGCATTTTTAGAGTTGCGATCAAAGGTCACATTTATTTGCATGAAAACCAAGTATTTCCCCAAAATGTTGACGTTAAACTGAGATGAATTTGCCCTCATTTATTTTGCACGAAAACAAAGGATGCATCATGAAGTAATGCCTTTGCTGTTAACGGTCATAGATATTACCAGACTAATTTAATTGATAAATGCTATTGGTCAACGTCTTTGTAATTGCTATGGCTATCGTGGTAATTTCAATGAAAAGTCAGACTCTTGGTCTTATGCACAGAATGAAAGACTTTTAGAGTAAACTCATAGTGTACATTAGTTTGGTAGTAAATTAATTACCTGCATCCAAACAAGTATTTATTTTTGCAAATGAGGCAAAGAGCAATGAGAGGAAAGTAGGCAGGTAACATTTCGTTTTCTGCAGCATTTGAAGGCCTTAATTATGCCAGTGTTGGGGCAGCCGGAATGATCTTTAATGAAACTCGATACGTCGAAACAGATAAAACTTTCCTGAGCATTACTGTATCTAAAGGGTGCTTTTCCAAAAACAAGGGATTGAAAAGATAAGTAGAAGTGTTAAAAAAGAAGGAAATTGGGCCGTTACACTTGGAAAGAACTTAAATGCTTGGGTACCAATTAAAAAATTTGATTGACTTAAAAAAGATTATCCTAGTTTCATTTTAATTTAACCATTCAATTAAAAAGAGATTTAAAGGATATTCTTTAATTTACTTTGAAAAAACTCCTTATAATATTGCTACAGTCGCAGTTACCCTTGTTAAAAGCAAGTGTACTTGAAACGTAAACTTGCTTTTTTTGCTCGTTTTTATTGATGCAAAGTGCCATTTGTTTTAGCTGATCGATTTGAGGCATTACCCTCCCCCATACCAACCCCATCTCCGTCCATTGACCATATGTTGGATTATACGAGGCTGGTTGATGAGTATCAGCCGAAAAATTGGTCGCAGCTGCCCACGAACCCCTACTACATAACTGCTGACGGATTCTTTGAGTTGAACACGGAACCAAGAAGCAAAACTGGATTTCGCGATATCGAGCTAAATCATGGCAATTGCCGTGGTCGCAACTCTTACAGACTTAAGTCCATTAATGCTTATTACAGAGTAAGCGGAGGTCAAACTCAAAATAGAGAAGTGATGAAAATTGAAATTTAAATATTTTATAATAGGTAGCATTTATAATTAATGTCACGAACTTTCTCGGTGTATTATGATAGTTCCAAAATTAGTTTACCTCTTAGGGTATACTTACATGGTAGATATAAGGAAATGTTAAAGGGCCAATTTTATATTCTCTGGTAAAAAGCTAACGCACATAACTTTTTAGTTCACGATTTTTACCCTTAGCTTACAATCAGTACACCTATCATGTTTTTACTATCACTGAGCTTGATATATATTTCGTGTTCATGAATTAATGCTTTATAAATGGAATGAAATTCTACCCATCGTACTTACGATCTGCAGTCCTGTGAATGTACTATTTGCTTTCTATGGGCGCTGAGAGCTATTGACGCAAAAGTATGTGCGACTTCGACATTGATGACCAACCTTAGACATACTTGCTTAAAATCAAGGCTCACGTGATCCATTAACTTAATCTTTTCCTAAATATTGCTTGATTCAAAATTATTTACCTCATAACCTTAAGTATGGATATAGTGTCTAAGTTCAAACTTCCTCATCCTTCAAAAATTGTTTATTATTTAACTATTTTCAGTTAAAGGGTAGCGTTGAAAAGACATGTCCCAGTAGTTTTTTGATGTGTCAAAGTGGTTTCTCAATCGGAGCGTGGATAGCCGTGCCTTCTACACTCACCGCAAAAGAAAGGCCCAAGTCTCTTTTCGAAATTGCTGGAAACATTAAAGTTGCACTATTTGGCGACTTTCTCCATATTTTTGGTGAGTCTGGTAGCAAACCGTCGCCGATTTTATTGAAAAAAGGAGGAGGTTAAACACAGATTTTAAGCTAAAAGTTGCAAGAGTTGGAATATTTGACACTAAACATGAATAAGTGGTCAAATGAACACATTTGTTTAAACCTACGCGAAATCAAGCTCAGAAATGACAGTATTATTATAAATGTTTTCATCGCTGTCCCTGGTTAAAGTCTACAGACAATTATGCGCTTGAATTAGTGTTTGAAAGATAAACATATGCGCTGTCAGAATTTTTTCTTATCTAAATGGATTCCAAATTAAATGAAGTCGAATTTAAGGAAGTTTGATTTCAAGTGTTCCGCATCCTCGTTGGGTTAGGGCCACATTAGTTTTAATGGGGTTATTTATACAAACACCTTTTTATCTATTTATTTTTTTAATTTCTGCAAAGGAGTTGGAGAGAAATTTGCCCTTTATCAGATCACCAGCTAATTTGTAATTAAAACGTAGTCTTTGCTAAAACCTCCGAAAGATGTTGACATCATGGAATAAAACCAATCAAACTTCACTGGTCGTACCACAATCATTGTTTTAAGTTAGCAGCTATTAGATAGACACCAGCCTTTGAATAATGTGAAATCGAGTCGTGCTTATTAGAGATTCCTGAGAGAAAAATTTCTGCAATTTGTGATAATCATTTATTTATTTTTCGAAATTTAAAGGAATCGCGGAATAGTATACATATTCATCGAAGTAATTTAACTTGCACCAACTCAACAACCGGGTGAAAAACTCGAACTAATTTGACCAATGTACGCGGTATTTGTCGCATCACCGATGTATTTGAGTTTATAAATCACCAAATAAAATGCAAATTACAGTACCAGCCTCCTAAACATATTTACGAGGATTCCAAAAGATTTACAATGATAAGAGTATTTTAAAACAGGTTTAATTTTTATGTAAGTGAATTCACAACTTCACATTTTATCATTGAAATACGGCCACCTATGCAGTTTTCAAGTAAAAATGTCTTGATACACAAATACTAAAGGTGACTTCTTAAAACTGATTACTAATAGTTTCCAGCATAACGTTCATTTTTTGACATTTATTTTTATGAAGCTTTATTGGCTTTTACTATTGTTTATGTTAAAAGATTGAGGCTCTACTACGTAGCTGGGATATAGTAGTTTCTTTCCTGCAAGGGACATTACCCATTAGGGAGCGTGAAGTGCATTTTCAGTAGCATCTCTTCTGAGTCTTAAAAAATAGAGAAAATATCATGTAAATGTTTTCCTTTCCCACCACTAGACTAATTAAACTTACGACCACCTTGCATTATGGTTTTGTATTGTAGTTTTCAATGGGAAGGTTTGGAAGATTACTAGAATAAATGAGGCAGTTGTTCGTGATGAAGTTTTCAACGTGGGTTTTTCAATTACTGGAGATGCTAACAACCTGGCCACAGGCTTTATTAATGGTCTTTCTGTGCAAACCATGGCCTTTGCTTCACTAAAACCCCTGGAAATGAAAACACATAAAGAAATACATGTAGGCGACATCATTCTAGGCAGTCGAGATGTCAACTGTAGCGCTGATGGTGTTTCCATTGGCGACTTGGTCTACTGGAATAGACTTACACTTTTACACGAAGGCCATCGCTTCGTCGGATACACAGGTGAACCATCAGTCATTCTACCATTGTCAATACTTCAAAAATATACAGCATTCTTAAGGGCAGCTGCTTTTAGCTACCCAGGTACAACTGTTGTCAAATGCAGATAACTATTGGTCAACAGACGCCTACATTCTTCACGACGCGCTGTGTCGAATAAGCTTTGAGAAAAAGCGACAGCAGATCACGAAATCCGACGAGGTTATTCCGGGCTACAAACTTGCCTCCATCTACAAACCCATGGGGGTTCAACCGGTGCGCTACATACTGGATCAAGACAGAAAGGGCCCCGTTCCAATTCTATCAATGCGCAAAAATGATTATTTTATGCTTGGTGAGACCTACTACCGTATTTTTGTAAAAATTTTAACCTCTTTGCTACATTCACAATGTCACAGCTCATCAAATTAGGGCCTGAACGTATCAGCAGGCTTCGAGAAGGTTTAATACGGACGTAATTTTGTGGTTATTAAAAAAGTAAGCAGACTGAAAGTGTATCGTGTTAAATCAAGTGAATATTTAAGGAATAATTTTGTGGAATAGGTAGACGGATTATTTATCATTGCTTAAGCGCCAAAAGCATAAATATTCAAGATGCTGAAATAAAACTAGGATTTGTTCCAATTTAAATCCACCTAATGATTTGGGTCAATGCATATGATAAGTAGTTTAGATTTGATTTCAATTACTTAAATTCCCTTTGCTCCGCTTTGGTGGCGTTAAGCTTGGAAGGTTTTCTAATTGTTGTAATACCGATATTGAAAGTTCAATACGCTTTTCTTTTAAAAATGCATAAAGTTATGATGCGTTATTTAGTGTTATTCACCGACTGATCAACGATTTCTGTATAGGCCGACGGAAACACAAGTTACCGAGTCAAGCTAATCTGCAGTGGCTTGACCACTGTCTTCATGAGCCTTCAAATCAGTCCTGTGGAGTCCAAGGCGTCACACTTTCCATCTGGTTCTCTCTACAGTCCATCAGCAAGTCACGTATCCGCCATATTTTTAACTCCGGTGATGCCGGAAATCGTGACATTTTCACCGTCATGGACGGTCATGGGTGGGCCATTTTCACGCACGGAGCACTTCTTGGCGCGTCAGTTTCAACGAGCGCTGGCGACTGGACTCTTCTTCTTGATTCAAAGACTTATAATCTTGGTAAGAAGTATAGGCCTGGTTAATACCGCATTAAAATAAGCCATTCCCTTAAACTACTTGCCGACTGCAGATCAGTGGTTGAATCTTGGAGTCACATGGAGCACCACTGTTGGACTAAAACTCTTTGTCAATGGCATTGATTTGAATATGCCCCCCACGAAACCGAAGACACGATACAAGGAATATACGGCACCGCCATACCTCCTTGTTGGTCGATTTGATACAGACGACTTAAACGCTTGGCTTACACCCGCTGAGGCGGAGACTGATACTAGTAATCCTTCAGTATCGGGGATTCCAGTGTTTTGGGAAATGGCGCATTTCGCATTCTCCGAGATGACCCATGTTAAAAAGTACATGACCTCACAGGAATATGCACGCAATTTTGGCTTTCTTGGCAATGAGATGATTCAAAAGAATAGCAAGTGGCTCTGGTTCGGACCTGGACTGACAGACCCGAGTATTCCTGATCTTCTGTTGACTAGTCAGTTGGACATACCTCGACAGTTTGGACCATACGCAATGCATAACGCAAGCACATTTTCTGTACAGTATGAAGAGGACCGGAGAGCAGTTATATTGGGTCAGATGACTCTACTGCGTTTGGGTCCACTTGATCCATTCAGGTGTCCCGGAAATATGTCTGAGTGCAGGGATGTAAGCAATTCATTTTAGCAATTTATGCTCCACCAATCAGATTAGGCAATAAAACGTTTGAAATTCACTGTAAATTTAGCATTATTTTCAGTTTAGTAATATGAGGAATTTCTAATTTGCAAAATATTAAAGACCTTTAGCAAAGAAGCGGTGTGGTGTGGGAACTTCTCATAAACTGACAAGCTATATGGTTTACAAGCACTTTTGGAGAATTCATTAGTCTGATCATTTGCCTTTAACGGAAAAAAATAAAAGTGTTCGCATTCGCTTGCTCCAAAAACGCTTTCCTTGTAATTTGAATGGACAATTCATATACTTTTCGTTAAAATAACTAGGAGGATGAAATCTCGTCATTTTGAACGTTAACAACTTAAGCTTGTTTTAGGAGCCCAACTGAGAATTCAACTTTTCAAATATTATGGTTAAATACTTGCGATACATTTCAACGAACGTACGATTAAGAATGTCACGTTCATTAACTCTAGATTATGCGATAAATATTTATCATCTAGGACTGAAATGTTTTTTTATGATCCTCAACAAAACAGCCTTCAAAGAACCATTTCTAAAAACTGTGGAATTTGGAATTAGCCTCAGACTCCTTTCTGATATGGCTGAGCATTTAAGACTGCTTCTAAATTTTACTTTCCTATACCGCTAATACTAAACTACTTTGGATAGTATATTACAGCAAAGCTAGGGGCCCAAACTAGATTAATTCGGTGAAAGCGGTAAGTTTTTACTTGCACAGTTTAGGTTCCTACCAGTATGGTCTTAGAAGTAACTTACGAGCTACTAGATGGTTTTTAAAAAAAGGAATTTTGATATCAATGAATCTATTTAATGAGCTCGCATTTAGCCAATAATCATTTATGTCACAGGTTTATAAATTCTTCACTGAATCCACGTAAACCTTGTAGGGATTCACGATTGGTGGCTGGTACTCTCTTATCTCCGATATTGATGGAATGGGTCATACAAATTTTACTTCCCCACTGATATTGCTAACGGGTAATGGAGGGGAAATGGGTATTGCATTGACAGATGGCGGAAACCAGATTACTGGATGGGTGAATGATGCCGCCTGTTCTGGCTCCTCAGAGGATTTAACCATCACTTCGCACCATAATCGGTGGTTCCACGTGGCCATCTCCTGGTTCTATAACGAAATCCACCTTTTCCTAAACGGCAATCTTATCTCCAACTGCATGAATAACTTGGAACTTAAACGCATGGGGGAAGATATCTTTAACAGAACTGAGACAAATCCTGCTTATCTTGTTGTAATAGGGCCCTCAAACCAAGGCTTTGGTTACCGACTGGCTGTGAGTATCATAAACATCTGGGATACTTTTATTGACTCCGAATTAAACATTGGTGCTTTTATGGGTCTGTCAAGAACACAGAGGAACTACTTTGCAAGGGCGACTTTTTATTGGCCAATGTCTGGTCTATTTGCAAATCTTGCGCCTAGTCGAATAATCACTTCAGGCGTTGAAAGAGCTAAGGACAAAAGAAATGTCGAAGGAGGCGCAATGTGCACAGGAGACACAGAAGGATCATACATACTTCTTACTGGCGACTATCGACCAGGGGGAAATTATTCAAACCTTTACTACTCCTGCCTTTACAATATTAATCTATGCCATGAGCTTCTCCTTGTCGTCGATTTTCGATTGAATGGTGAGTTGAAAATGGAAAATCGGGAGTCAATTATACTCAAAACGCCTATAGAAGGTGGCGCTGTGGGTATCGAGATCTCGGTCAATCCAATAAAGGAAACCTTAACGGTGATACATCGCACACTAGAATTAAAATGCACCCTTTCTGCAAACCTAAGTTCTGTGACAAACGCATTTGATGGCTGGACTAATCTTCAAGTCTTCGTCTCTGAGCACGATATTAGCCTGCTCATAAATGAAGAAATTGTGTCCATACAAAGTCACTCTTTATGCAGCAGCGAAGAATCAAAGTCGCCCTCATTTGAACTGGGATCGTTTCCAAAAATTCTAATCGGTCCCGAAGTTAATTTATGTGTTTCTGATGTGGCTATCATTGAAGATGCCGTGCAAGTGGTACCAGAAGATCCCGATCTTAACGATGTTTGCTACTCTGGGTCTGATGTTATTTTTCCCTTGGAAGGAGAACAGCCTGATAGACTGGGGCGAGCAAAAAAAGCTACTGATTTTAGCTCCTTTACTATTCGAGTGATGAATAAAAAACTGCTCAACTGCCTCAGAAAATTTATGACCCTATGTTCTGAATTTACGTTATCATTTTGGATGAATATCAGGAACGTTTATGTGGATGCCTCCTCTGTGGTGGGTTTTCTTTTAAATATTATTGTCGTATGTGAATTCTAGGGGATTGTATTACCTTTACTTACCTAATAATAACACATGAGGTACGCGGTTTACATCGCGTAAAGACCTCAATTGTATTAGCTAAAAAGACAAAGAGGCACCAACCGTGTGTCATTATTTCACGTTATTTAACTTAATGCTCTTCTTTTTTCAAGACATTTTCAAATAGAGTTTTTTGTATCAGTCCTTTGATACCTGTTCTACTGCAATGTGATTAAGCACAAGTTTAATTTTTATTGAATAAGTTTGAGCTTCTCTCATTAGCTGAAGATTAGTACCTTTCAAAGCTGTTTTATTTAAATGTTTACTTGTCTTTTTTTCTAAATATGTGCTTAAGAGTCTCCTCTGTAGCCTATAGCACGAAACGCTGATATTTTTCCATTTTTAGACTGCAAACTAATATAACATGGTACAGGCGGTTTCTTTTAATGAATAGTTATTAGACTTTTCGTAAAGTTAAAGCTGTGACCTTTGTTTTCAGAAGGATTACATGATACTGTCGACCGGTCCGAACACCTACCAAGGCTTTTCCATTTCCGTCCAGTATATACCAAAATCAAGTGTTTACCATCTGCTTGTGCGACTCGTCACTTCTGATTCCATCTATCAGGTCTTTGCCACGGAGTTCGGAAAAAGCGATGAATGGGTCAATGTTGGAGTTGTCGTAGGTGAAGCGGAAACCTCAGCAGGGGTCTACGTGGAGGTCTACAAAAACGGTCATGCCCTGATGACAACGAGTTCCCCGATTTCGCGAGTTTCTTCTAAATGCTACCGCATTAATCCTAGTTCTGGATTATACCTTGGCTCTGCCATCACCACGATGGCCAACATGTCTGCCGTACCAATCGCTTCTGGGACCATTAGCATGCTTGGTAAGTCTAGAAACAATAAGTCTTTATCACCAAAGATGTTAAAAAAATTTTACAAACAACAATCTGACAGTCTAGGGAATTTGTATTTTTGTAACGCTGATGATGAGTGGGAAGTTAATTTTTAGTCTTTTGGTTAAAACGGGTCGCTTCATGTGGGACTCCACGTTCAAGCTACATGACTCTCATGGGGGATTGCGTTTTTAATGAGACCCTTCCAGAGACGACGACATGTCAAGAAGCTTCAAATTGTCAACTCTCTCAAAACGGCGTTTGTCTTGACCCCAGTGTGGTAAGCTCAGTTCTTTGAGTTGATTGTAGTTTTTGAAAAAAATAACACTACCTATATACAAACGTTTTTCCTGTCAGGAAAATATATACGCTATGGCTAGAGGTGCTCGGCTAATTTCTTCCCCAAAAGCCCTGTTTTCCCTTCTCAAAATCATATTAGTGCTCCTTAAAAACGATTCCAGAAAATACGAATCGGATTATGAAACAAGACTCCTGTGGTCATCAGTTGTCCTATACGATCGGTTGAGAGTCGTCGAGGAAGCCACTGCATTTGAAATAGAGAGTCTCCGTTCTAATACCGATGAAATTTTAGTCTTTCTCCTAGAGTATTTGGAAGCATTGTTTTCGACTCGTTTCGCCAAAACATGGTTAAAACTTCGTGAAAGCTATCCATCAAAACCGCCTGAGATTGTTGCTATGCTGGCAGCTATGTTGGAAGTTTTACTGACTAATGAACGACCAATAATTGAGACCAGTCTTGGAAGGAACTATTTAGCCAGCTTTTCAGGACCCACTAATCTATCTTACTCAGACGGAGAGAAACCGTTTAAAGTAATCATCTCATCTCTTGGAGGACAAACAATATCCAAGCCATCAAACAGAACCTTTACTATTTCTATACTAAGTTCGTCTATTCCTGAAGTAATATTGGATGTGCTATCAGTGCCTAAGGAGTTCGCGTGGACGGAAGATATTTCTTCTTTAAAAGATGATGTAAATAAATCGGAAGTTATATCAGCATTGATTAATTCTCCCATAATGACAACTTCTCTGATATCAAATACCAACGATCAAGGCGGATCAGGAATAGTGTTTCTGTATACTCTTGCTCTTATTCAACCTAATGAGTACTCTGAAAGAGCAATAGCTCGGCGAACTGATACTCTGCATTGGAAGGCACGCCTAGTAGAGAAGAAGGGACATGGTGCAATGGGATTTGCTGTAAAGTGTGTATTCTGGGACGATACTGATGTTGGTGCGAAGGGCTGGACGGCTAATCACTGTGATATTGCGGAAGCTCATTTACTTAGTGTGGTCTGCCGGTGTAATAGGACTGGATCCCTTGCCGTTGCAATGAGGTACACTGAAAATGACGAATCCTTTTGGGAAAAAGCTGGATCAATCAGTTTGCAGTCCTATGAAATGGCTAAGTTAGTGATCAACTTGGCTGGAAATTCATTGTCAATTATTGCTCTAACAGCACTCGTTGTCTACTTATGCCGCAAAAATACACTTCCAGAACTGCGAGATCATAGCAAAATTAAACTCAATTTAATCGCGGCTTTGGTTTGCTATCACATTTGCTATATGCTCTTTCCATTAATGGAAGAAACTGAAATAGCCTGTCGAACCATTGGATCGTTAGAGCATTTTTCCTCGAGCACTGTGCTTGCATGGCAATGCTGTAACAACTTTTACATTTTTAATGCTCTAATCAATGGAAAATTAAAAGCGCGTTTTAAGTCGTTTGTCTTCATCGGCTGGATAGCAAATGCAGTGATCTTGATCGTCACAGTCTGCGCTACTTCTGCAAGTGAATATGGGATGGGACTTATGTGTCTGCCTACGGGCATTTCTGGTTACATCGCTACTGCAGAATCTACAATTTTCTTGGTTGTATCACTTGTTTCTTGCATCATTCTTCTATGCAACATCGATGCACCTGCATACCTAAGTCCACGGGTGATCGAAGCTTTAAGGTAAGTAACGCTAGAGACCGCTTGGATGCATTTAACCTCAACCAAACATTACTTAAAAGCCTTCGAGCTAATTCATTTACGGTTTAATTAAAACCGCAGATCTCTCCAAGTTTAAGGAAACAAATTCTTTGCATTTTACCTCTTGTTTAACAGACTAATTTGACATACAAAACTATGGTAGCATGAGCTATTAGTAACTAAATGCTCTTGGTTATCAATCCTATTGGGATTTTCGGGTAAGATCAAGTTAGAACCATCTTGTTCATCGAGATTTTTAATATTTTGAGGTTCAGTTTCATGGGTTTTGTAACAATTTTAGGAATGATGTGCGTATGGCCACAGTCGCCTCGGTCTACAGTAGCATAATCTACGGACTGGAGTTAGTATTCATTTACCTCAATCCCCTTTATGAGGGCTTCATCTTCTGGGCATTGAATGCCTTAACCGTAAGTCCTTGTGATGCATCCTAATTATTTTAACGGTGGTTTGATTAAGTGTGCCGTTTCCTTTTACAACAGTAGCGTTAGGCCCATGCGAATGAGGCAGGCATTTGTTCTTAGTTAATAAATACTTGATAAAAATGAAATTTTTATAAGAGTTTTTAATATTAATATTTATGCATGTTATATAATGCATAATACATATGGCATTACTTGACTTTGCATAATGCAACTTTTTTTGGCTCGGGTAGTTTGAAAATATACTGGTTTTTAAAGACAGTTTAGTACTTTGATTTGTCATTATGAAAACTCTTACTTTAAAATATTTTATTAGCTCTTGAAAATAATAGTTGTGGCAAAAAATCTGTACCGACGACTGTTTGAGCTTATTTTTTTAAGGAAATAAAATTTGCGCTAAATGAGATGGGCATTTTTACCGGTTTCCATCAAAGTCTTATAAGTAGCGTGACATTTTTTCTTTGTAGGCCACATAAATAAATAAATCAGAATTTCATTTAAGTCGATTTTATAAAAAGGGTTTTTTATTTTAATGAATGGGCTGAGTTTATCTATGCGAAATAGCACCATATCACACATGTAGAAAAATAGGAACAAAACCAGCAGTCTTGTTTTGCTAGTTTATAATGTAAGAAAATGCAGTAATTCTTTTCTCAGTAGCTGCTAAATTTATCGAAACTTTTCCTCCTACGGTGACATCAATGTGAAAAATACATGAAAATGCCGTTTGGAGGATCACTTCAAGATTATTAAAAGAGATTGACTGGCATTGAAAAATGAAGGACTCAAACCCCCAATTTTCACATTGCTTTCATTTGAGTAAGACGAAAAGGTAGAGATAATAGATATTGCAGACAACGCGAATTCAAATACACTTTTGCAATACGTTGGTTGTTTAACCCTCTGGTTTTGGTACAGGGTCAATTGGTGTCTTGGCCATTGTACCTATGCTAAGTTGGATGGCCACTGGGCCGTGCCAGTAGCTCCAACCCCTGCTGTATGTGGAATATACATATTCCGCTCAAGTATTGTCTTCTTTCGTCTTCAGAGCTGTCTGGAGACCCCACGCTTTCATAGTCAGTAAACCCTAGAATTTTTAATTGACCATAATTCTAAAATGTTCTCTCACTAATTTTTTTTCCCACCCCCCCCTACCCTCAGCAATCGAAATCTCTATTCGTCACACATTCACGTATATTCACATTTTACCAATCCCTCCTGTGATCCCATGAAAAGCCTATCGTCCTGTAAGAGCTGGTGCCAATTTGGATGACTGTCAAAATGTTGGATAACCTTTTAATGAGAATTTACCCATTGTTCAAATATTTGCGATAATTATCGTATTTAGAGTTTTATTGTATAGTTTCTAATCAAAAAAATCTTGAAATTTTGATTCATGGCATCAATTCGTTTACAAAAAACTGAAATGAATAACCTTTGAATCGAATCAGGGTTTATTCAACTACCTAGTTAGTCGAAAAACACATTTTCAATTCCGCTACTGTTTTCACCATTTCTTATTCTAGGGCTGTGTAGTAGCAACACTATTAGGTCCACTGGACAAAAGCAACGTGGTGAAAAAAAGAAGGTCTAGTGGAGCTCTCGATGCTTCTAAGATCTTGGGAAGTTCTATACACACCTTCGGTAATACAGAAGACCATCCTACTCCGTTTGGAACACTTGACTTTGAGAGCATCGAATCTCCATTGCTTTCTGAGGCTGATGCATGTCTATGTGCTGACATGGAAGAAAAGGAAGATCCTAGATGATAATACCTTAACGTGCTTATTGGCTTTGCACATTATCTCCCCGAGGAGGCATCCATTTGCATCTGCACCTGATATGACTATAATCACCTAAACTATCTCGTCATTTATAATAAATACTTCATTTATGCTGAAATCGTCACTATGAATATTTGTGTACTTTTGTAGCTGTCGTAAGTGGATGTAATTCCATTCAGTACAACTGGTATATCCGGTTTATTTTATCTTTCGGATATTAGGTCCTATTTTTCGAGACCACCTTGAGGAAGAAGCCAAAATTTCAACATCGGAGCATTTTTACGTACCCAGAAGGTGGAGTAAGAGCCTCACCTCTGCTGCACTGCAGGGACGATTGTAAATGGTAATTGCAGTACCATTAAAGTTCAATAAAGTTTGAATGGCCTATGGATGTAGCTTAATTGTTAGCGGTATTTCGAGTGAAATACTAGGTTTGTGTTGTGCGTACTTCAAAATATAAACGCAGTCTTTGCAAGTCTCAATACAATAAGTATAATTTATAATGCAAGTTCCGTTTTTCGCCTCTATTTCCCTTCAACACTTATGTGCACGGCATGAAAGGAGAAAAACAAATTCGTTCTTTCATTGGATAGAGTAGGAGTTTGTAAAAACATAATTACAGGAACTAAATTTGTATGCCTCCAATGCATATACTAATCCTGAAAGCAGTTTCAGTTCCCTAATGGAATTACTCAGCTCTGTATTTGTGCATTAAGCAAAACTACGATTAGCGATCGCTAGAATTCCCATCCGAGTGATATCACGAGCAATTAACCAGGCAGTTAAGCACATAATGTTTTTTTTCTTGTGCAATTAATTTGGAATTCAATTACTCCAACGCTTCAGTTTGGTAACATGAAGATAAATCATAACTTTTCAAATACACATTTGGGCTTTAAGTGAGCTCTTTCATTTACTCTTTAAAGACAGATTTTATTAAAAAAAACCTGGATGAGTAATAATTCGCATCATTCTAGTCCATAGCCACCCCAGCCCCAAAAATGTTGATTTGAAGGTGTCATATGGGGGTAATGCAATTAACTAAACAAGAGACTGGTCAACTTAGGTTAATTTTGTCTGATAGAGCTATTTACATTGGGAACACGAACTGCGCTGAGATGAATAGTGGAGAACTTTAACGAAAGCAGCTGCGATCTCAGCTACGCATAAACTGACCAAAACTTAAATCGTTTACTATTCCTACCTAATTAAGCTGCATGGTAGAGATTGTGGGATAAAAGATTTGTGGTTAAGCATTCTTTGATGTTTTATCAGCAGAGAAGTAAAGTTGGTGCATGCAAAAGAACCCCTTATCAAAGCTGAACATATGAACACAACCCGCAGAATAGTGACTACCTCTTCTTGCAATTTGTAGCAAATATTTAATCCCCAACAATTAATAGAAAAGCATCAATCTACTCTTGGGATTATCTCATTTCCAAAGGGCTTGCTCAAACTTTCATTACCATGACGGAATAATGATTGTTATTTAGACTTACATTTTCACTAATGATTTTATTTTAACACAATTGAAGAAAATGTCATTTTGGAAGCATTTGTTTCCTACCCAGTAACCGAAAAGGATCCTGCATCTCCACCACCATTGCATAATTGCCGCGTGATTAGTCAGTGAAGAACATTAGCAAAGAAAACATTCCACTGCAATTGAATAAACGCATCATTCCCTCTTGCAGCAGGGTAATGAGACTGTGTTCGCTTCGTAAAACAGGGCGACCTTTAAAACTAAACTAGCCTGTCTTGGATAAAGCTCACTGGTTGCCTATGCAATAAATATTCTGCTATTTTGAGTTTTTAAAGCATGCCTATCTCCATTTAGAGTTTAGCGCATTTCTTCCACTTTGAAGGAGGTATAAACTCTAGTTAGGTCAATGTGCAAAATCTAGTGCGCTACAATTTGCTAAATGTGGAATGCAAGTTCCTTATTTCTAATTATGCTCGCTGTGATAGTAATGCAAATGACTAATGAGGGCTTTTGCTGGAAGAGAATGAGTCATAGACTCTTAAACATTCATAATAATTTTAACACTTGATGAAATATAATGGCCATTGAAAGATTAATAAGTGCGCAGCTGTAGGGGAGAGTCTCATATTTATTAATCTACTTTGTTTATTCAAAATTCTCCATGATCTCTTACCTTTGTAGAAACCAGAGAGTACCTTATTCATAACAAATGTGTTAAAAAGAATTTCTAGAGTTTGTTTCGACACGTGCAATTTCGAACGACTTCCACACTTATTGTGTTTTCACGAGGTGATGAAATACGGGACTTAATTTGGCAGCAAATCACGACAAGTAAGCGTCGAAAGCTTGTCTTATTGAAGGCATTATAAATGGACTTATTTTGGCTTGCGAAACGGCACTTTAGTCTGTTTAATAGTCCATTTCGGATAATGATCACGCTGGCCTATAACGTGGCGACCTTCGCACATGGTTCGTCGCTGCTCTATCAGCGACTGTGATCTTAGGCTCACCCGTTTCATTATACCTAAGAAGAAGTATTGACCACTGATGCTTGTATTTCTCGACTATTAAAGATCTCTCCAGAATCTAAATAGGCTACTTTTATCCCTACATAGAATTTCGATAGTATACTAATGAAAAGGGCTTGTCAAAATGGAATTTGTTTTCATTGTACTTCGTGAACGCCACCGTCGCAATAGCCCCTCAACCCTTCTGTACGGCAAACGAACCCGATCAAGACGAAGAGATATCGTGGAATCTATGCTAGGCATCAATTATAAACGGCACAGAAGCAGGCCATACTATGGGTGAATGGATTCTGTTAAAAATAGATGCTACGGCAATAAGGTACCATGCCTCCGGGATCCTAGTAGCTGAATGGAATTTGAGAATACGGTTGAGCAGTATTGAGATGAGGGTAAAGTGGACAAATGCTTTGACAAATGGCGAAATGCACTTGCTGGAGAATATTATCCAGCTTTGAACAGTGCAAATCCAGTCCATCCTCGCAATACAATTCATCAAGAGGATGAAATTATGGCTTCATTAATACAGCCAAAATCAGATATCCTCTCAACTATATGATGAGTCAAAGGATGAGCACTGCTTCTGACTCGTGGATGGTTTTTACAGCACTAACTACGATGAAACGGCTGAAACGAGAATAACCAAGGTAAACACGGGAGCGTCCTTCAAAATAAAACAAATGCAAGGTGACTGAAGATATCCGTAAAAATCACATATTTAACCACAGTCTTCAGTCCCAATCTATGGCCCTTTAGAACTCTCAAGTGTTACAAGCCTTCTCCCACAACGAGACGGACTGTTTAGATTTCTTCTCAGCATAGAAACCCAACCCAACTAGAAATATAGACCAACACACATCATTATGTCTAGACTCTATCGATAACCCCCACGATTCTAAATCCTGTAATCATCTGAAAACTGAATCGAAAGGCGATAGTCTTAAGCAAAGAACTTAGTAAATCGCAAGCTCCATGATGGAGTCACCTACATCATGATCGTCAAGGCGTAGACTGGACTCACCTGCAAGAGCACCACGACGACTTCGTGCCCCAATGTTCTCGTTCTTTTCAAAACAGCAACATTGTGACGCACACCCAAACCGTCTTATATTTTCAGGTCATTTAAAAAAGTGCGCCTCGCTCAATTTCCGCCATAGCCAGAGCGCGAACTGCGCACTCTTATCGACCACTCACAAAACAAAGTACAAACTTCCAGAACGACCAAGCACCGAACACCCCACCCCGCCCCACCAATGATTTCATAATAAGTGGTAACGAACCAACCCCGCACCACTACGTCGCACTATGCGGACGGCTAACTAACATAAAAGCAACTTCAATGAGGCGAATCGACGAGGGCGATTAGATGCGTGCTTGGACACAGTCACACAATCGACGTTACACCCAGACATCAACAACACAATCTGTGAACTCAACTTAAATGCACAAAATCCAACTCAACGCTAGCCACCGCGGCCGTGACCTTGAAATAGTGTAAAGGATACATGCCCAGAGGAAAACGATAGTGTAAACACCACATCGGAAATCACTTAAGCACAAGCCATTAGTGCTTTGTATCAATAAAAACAAATAAAATCGTAAGAGACTAGCAGCGACAACTAGAACGTTTGTATTACCCCACACAAAACGAAATTCCTTTTCATGAAACAACTAAAATGAATAAAAGCAAAAGTCATAAGATAGCAGATACGTCGGTTTTTACCGCTGTACAATAAATGACCAACTAGTGGAATGAAGCTCAGAAACTCAAGTAAATAGATGAAGAGTTGTTGTGGCATGGCCTTGTTTCTGTCCGTACGACACGCCCATCCACCGTTTCTGTGATCGTTTCAACGTTGTTTTCACGAACTGTTGTAGTGTTGACAACCTGACCGTTGACAATACGAGTTGAGGAAGACATCGACCTGGCCATTCCACCTCCTGGTCTACCGTTACTAAATGAAGACATTGAAGAAAACCCACTCATTCCACCAAAGCCGCCCAGAAGTCCCCCAAAAATATCGTCGAAGAAACCACCACCAAATCCCGTAGGTAGCATGACGTCTCTTGGGTCGTGAACCGATGAAGTAGTACGACGATTTTGTTCATAAGGATTTTGACGCCGATGAACACGAGAACTTGCGTGAGAGCGATGAGTTCGCGCAGCTCCAGGTGTAACAAAGTTGGGTCCAAAAACATCAAATAATGAAGGTCCAAAAACTTGAGCAAATATCTCCATGGGATCCCTGAAATGAAACGAGAAACCGCCGAAGCCAGAGAAGTCGCTCGGACCAGCGCCTCCATTGGTAAGCCCTTCTTTACCATAATTGTCATAAATCACACGTTTTTGTGGATCTGAGAGCACCTCGTAGGCCTCGCTTACCAGTTTAAACTGTCTTTCAGCCTCCTCTTTGTTGTCTGGGTTCTTATCGGGATGCCACTTCAGAGCTAATTTCCGATATGCCTTCTTGATGGATTCACCATCAGCACTTCGGTCAATTTCTAGTACTGCATAATAATCGGCTTCTTCCATACTAAATAATAGGGAGAAAAGGCTCCGAACTCTATGACACTAAGCGGCCCGACAGCAACGGTCAAAGTGGGCGCGCGAAAACATCCGTCAATATTAACAAAGTAAAGCTTTCAACTTTATATTACTAATCAAAAGTGAAGGGTATATTTTGTAAATCTATATAATTTTTAAAGGTAGACAATAAAGGGGATTTTCGCGCTTAACCTGTTTCCATACCCTTAATGTCAACACTTTCGAAACCTAGACTGTTCATTATCTCCACCTAAAATGCCAACTTGCTTGTATTATGTTTTTCGTTTAAAAGCAATTTTTATAGTGAGACATTCTAGACCTCTCTTAGTTTACATGAAAACAGTTTTATGTTAGCGCATATGCGTTGACGCATAGAATCCATAGGGGGATATTTAAAAGACTTACGGGTCGTGTCGTGGGACAGAATTGCGGCCAGCGTAGATTAAGGCGTCTGCAAAGTTAGCTGCACAATCAGAAGGCTACATCGCATCAGAAAATTGACGACCTGAACTATGAGTTTGTTGGATGTGCTTTCGTACTGCAGCATGATCTTCCACCCTTGCCTATTGTTCTCCAGCCACGATTCAATTCTAAAGTAAAGCGTCCACTCCCATATGGCGTAATGAGAATTCAAAAAAATTAAATAGTTTGCTTTACCCATATCAACCTTATTAAAGCTCCAATTAGTCCGTGTACATGCAAAGTATTACCATTATGTTAGGGGCAACAGATAGCCTGGCTTGGTGTCCCCCAAGACCGGTGGATAATCCCTGAATTTGATTGATGGCAGAGGCATAGAATGCTAGCCTCCTTTGGAGTCATCAACCTGCACGGGGCACCTAATGCATTTTACAATTCCAATCCAATTCTCATTCGAACACCAGTGGTCATGATCGCACAGTACCAACCCAAGTATATACCTCAACCATCGCCGCCCCAAATCTGCCAAAAAATTTGGTAAGCGGAAGACTGTCGGGACTAGCCATTACAGGTTATCGTGTAGCAATAAGGACCAGGACTACAGAAACAAAACCCATCCCACGATTTAATGCGTAGTCCAAAAAATTGCACGTTGATATTCCTCAAAGGAAAATGAGTCCAAGTGAGGGGAAACCGGAGAAAATCACAACGGCAACTAGGATTTTACGTATACGCGGAAAGAAAGGAGTATCACACACTGGCAGAAGGCGTGCGAGGACTACTAGAGGCGACCTTGGAAGAAGTTATAGTCTTCGATGATGCGACCGTAGCCGCCGCTCCACCAGAGCGCTTGTCTCGCTTCTTCAATCCGTCGATGTTTGCCTTAATAACATTCGCGTAAGCCTGATTGAACCGATTCATGTCCCTCTGGTAAATCTGTTTTAACCGATCAACCGAAAATTAGTGGTTATTGCAACGAAGCAAAAATAACTACTTGTTACGAAAACCCTTATCCAGGTTTACTAAAAAAATCGGCATGAAGCGAACATATTTTGGAAGTAGTGTAATTTGTTTTCTCGCATGTAGTTCAATGGGCACTCATCACCTCATCCAAAGTGAGGTTTCGCAATGAAATGACGTGAAGCTAAACGAGATCCCAAGCAGAAGTCCAGCCAGTGTGGTTTATATTTTAGAAACTTTCAAACATACCAGAGTACTAATTTTTTTGCTTCCCAAGGTTACTCGCATTAGGCAGCAATTTTCACCGCTGGTTGACGCCCTTGGTACCTGATTGCCTTTCTTTCTTGGAACAGGTTTTGTTCTTCCATCATCTGAAATTCAGTGCATCTGTCAGTAAGCTCAATATGGTAAACCACGTTTCGTTCTCGCTATGTGCGCTCTTATTAATAATCCCAGCAGAAATCTAGAGCAAATCATATAAACGGGAGTTCATTCAATTCATGGTGGAGAAAGTAAATAAACTTAGAAAAATGCAAAATCGATGCTAAGAGCCACCAGTTGCTATGGACGTGTCGAAAAATAGTCTTATTTAAGACACAAGCCACGAAATAAAGCACATCGGCAACATAGCACTTACGGCGTTTCATTGTGATAAATAATGACTTCCCAGACTTTGACTCCGCAAACATCTTAGTAAGCGCGGACAAAAACTACGAAGATAAGTTATAAGAAAAAACTAACAGCATCGTTGTCTAACAACATTGGCCGCGAAGAAATACGGCGCCACGCAGACGAACACAAGTAACGCAAGATAATCAGCCTCGCTTACAATTGGTTTACTTCAGAATAAGCGGAAGGTCAATGGGATTAGTTAGTAATACTAGAATTATGTGCAACAAAGTTAAATTAGGTAGTGAGTTACCAGCCTTTTGTGCAAAAAAGTGTAATCCTGCAGCAAAATCAAATTACTGTCTGTATGATATGTGGCAGTTATTAATTAAGCAATAGGGGCAACACTTCAAAAAGCGCAAAAACGCTTAAGCCGCGTTTAAATTCAGCGTTATAGGTAAGTATTAACAAAATGAATAAGCGATATTATTTGGTAGAGCATGTACCTAATTCATATTGTCCAAATATAGATACTGCAGAATCAAATCCAGTACTTTCACATTTGGTCAGCCGCACTCTTCGCATTTGCTAAGAGCTGCTGACCTCGGCTGCGTAACCCATACATGCCATTCAACCTTTTCTCATTTTCGGTCCAACGTGTCGTGTTGGTGCTTCAAATAGCGGGGGTCTGTCGTAATGAGTGCGCTTTGTCGGTTTTCGGTGTTGGCGTTCTCAAGTAAAGCACTGGTAAAGGGTCAATGCATATTTTGTAGACTTAGTAAAGCCTTTGAGTGTCGCTGGAATTTTGCAAAATCCTGCCCGTGGATTCGCCGAGACTGAAAATGAGGGTAATTACTCAAATCCGACTTAGTATTTGTCTAGCAGTCGATCCGCATTTGGAAAAATTGTCTAAATTCGGCACTTATATCGCGGAATCCATCCCAAAGTTCGTTCAGAAGGTCGAAGTTAGTCATTTGAGAGAACTTGATATTTTTATCCACCCAGATGGCGTCATCCCTGTTTTGTCGTTTCTGCGCAACAACCACAATGCCCAATTTAATGCTCTGGTTGATATAACAGCAATGGATGTTCCGGCGCGATCTTATCGTTTTGAGGTCGTTTATAATCTTCTTTCCTTGCGTTACAACTCCAGAGTTCGTGTCCGTACCTACGCGGACGAACTGACACCGATTAGCTCCATCTGCGACCTGTATCAAGCTGCCAACTGGTACGAGCGGGAAGTATGGGACATGTACGGCGTCTTCTTCTCCGACCACCCTGATCTCCGCCGCATTCTCACCGATTATGGCTTCCAGGGTCATCCTCAGCGCAAGGACTTCCCTCTTAGTGGCTACACAGAGGTAGTTCATGCGCCCTTTGGGTTCTCGTCCCTCTTTGCTTTTTTTCTGTTCGACTGTTACGGCCAGCTACCCCGTACTTATGCTTTGCCACATAATTCAACGAGTCTCCCCCCTCCTTTTGGTTCAATGCACTAAGACAGACAATGTGCAAACCTCCCAGACGAACCCCACCCCAGCACCTAATCACCGTGCCCATTCGAAGCCTAGCAGCTTAAACTAAATGTTTCTCATCCTAATTACCAATTGCTTTGTAATTACTCACCCAAGATTATCTTTAGATTCTTACGTTTTGCAGATGCGCTATGATGAAGAATTAAGGCGCGTTGTCATCGAACCAATTGAATTAGCGCAGGAATACCGGAAATTTGATTTCAAGACCCCCTGGGAAAATTTCGCTAAATTCCGCAATCCTGAGCGCAACACAGCCAGAATCACCAACGTTGAAGATACACAAAAGGCGAAGGAAATTCCCGGGAAGTAAATACCCACCTTTTAAAGCCCGTAGCCATCGATAGTTGTACAAAACCGGGTGAATTCATACTATTTCAAATTCACTTTGACTTTTCGTTGGCTTTAGTCAAGCCTGTTGATTATGATGTACTATTCAACCAATGCTGCATTCTTTCAAAGTCCCGCATTCCCAAACCAAATCTGCTTTTCAAAGCCGGCCCAAAAAACAGGCAATCTTGACGTCAATCTATAAAAATTGCTACAAGCATATAATCGAATCAATGGCAATGTTGGAGTAGGAGGGGCAGATTGCGGTGCTGCTTTAGCTGAGACTAAGCTTGTCGGGTGGCATATGACCTGAGTTACCAAGCCATCTAAGTGATACGGTACCGGTAGGACGAATGGTAAGCCAAGTGAGACTCCCGTGATCCAGTGACATTCGGATCCACGCCTCTGGCGGCAGCTGAAGCGCCCGACACACGAAATAGCGAATAACGTTACCGTGGCAGACTAAAATCTCATAGGAATCTTCACTTTGGGTGGGTTCCGCCCTGTGTATGTAGTTTATGAAGGCGGTCTCTATCCGCGGCCCATCCTCTTCGAAGGCTACGTTCCCCTCCGGTGGCCAGTTGAGGACTGCCGGTTCTGGGGGGAAGGGGGCGCCCTCTCGAATAAGGTCGCAAGGAGTTGCGGGAACTCCCGGGAGGTGCTTGATTATCTCGTCAGTTGATTCGATAGCGCGCGTCATTGTCGAATAGAAGATACGAGTGTAGGGGAAGTTGAGCTGTCGTAACCGCCGCCCGGTGAGGTCCAGTTGCTGACGTCCCAAATCGGTTAGATGACATTCAGAGTCGTTTTCTGCGTAGTGGTATTGGCCATGACGCACGAGAAGGATATGACGACTGGCCTTCGGCTTCAATGATATGCTGGAATTATCTGAGTCGCTATTCTGCCGACTGTCCCAACTGTAGTCCCATGGTGTTACATGGGACCTAAGAGAGTCTTTCAACGGACACGATACTGCAAGCCCATGATGGAACGAACTTGTGGTGTCAGTACCAATACAGACAGTAGAGACGGTGGCGGTTAAAGCGGCTCCAGTCAATAAAATTTTCGTCAATCTTCTGAAAACTCGACCCGACATTGGTCAGATCTAAATGAGAAATGTTAGAAGAATTTCAATGGCACTCCCTCAAAAAAATTCATTTCTGATGACCCAACGAATACAAAGTAAGAAATACATGGTGCCAGTAGCAAACATGGTGTTTATACACACTTAAAATCACCTGTTGGGCTGCACAAACCAACTACAAGCAACACTACCTGCTTTTACTACTACCCAGTGATTGGCTGTATTTTGTCCTTTCCAGCACTATAATTAGGGCAAAATATTAATTGAATATTGAATAAGATCAGGTTGACCGGCTGGTTGTGAGCTTTAAAACAAAATGCAAATAATTTTGATAATCATTTTATGTGTAGGAACGAAAGTCCTCAAAGACGATGAGAAAAAAAGTCAAATTATATCGTGGGATTCAATCTCCTACATAAATTCAATGCAATGCTGTAAGTTGGAACTAAATTTTTTATTTTGCAGCGCAACCTAGGATTATTGCACCCAGCTCTACGACAAGCAGCTAATTATAAAAAGTGACTAACGTTTATTTAAGCACGATCTGGGGGTCCAGCTTCTGTGCCTTTAAACATTTGGTATTTTGTCTTGGAGTGTGCCTTTTTTGTAGAACGATATTCTACTTATAATTACAAGTAGGTGTATGGTGCTCTACCCTATGTTTAACTTAAATCAAGAAATGTTTAAAGAAACATATGCAAAAAAAATTTTAATAAATTTTTTATTTTCTTTTTTTTTAAATTAAATTTAATTTTTTTAGCGATTTTTAGAGTTAAAATATTTATTTAAAAAGGGCAAGTTTTTTACGTTGCTGTATATAATTAAGTCCAAATTGCAGCTTCATCCCGACCTTGTGAGGGGGAGTGACTTAGACGATGATGGTGTGCAGAGTCTAAGATTGCCTATTCCCTTCATGCCACCGTGGCCGTCGTCCGGCGCCTACATCGTGCACGGACGCAATTTTTGCTGGGCCTTCGGGGCCGGTTTGTCGTTGTTGCGTTGTTTAGGGTGTCGTACTCGCCTGTCCTCCGGGCCCGCTGCTTTTCTGCAGTACTTACGGACCGGCCCGGGCATGCCGTAGGCGATGCGGCATGGGCTGGCCGCGATCCCGACCGTCATCGTGAGTCGGACGTGATTTCAGATGGCTCTCAATCAGTGAGTCTGTGTCGAGCTCCGTCCCAATAGTGGTTTGCTTTATTACGCCCCTCGCCTTATATTCTACATGACTCTGACTACAGATGCTGCCACCAGTGCTTTATTGCTGCGACAGTTCCACAAGCCTCCCTGAAGAGGTAAAATCCAGAGCACTAGAGGAAGTTATCGACGTGCGTACCTATAAACATATGCGCCTATGTGCCAGAAACCATTGGGGGTGTAGAGTCCTTGTAGTAATGCTTGTGAAAACTGCTACAATAATTTCGGTTGATGTTGGTAAAAATAACCACCTTTTTCCTTTGCACGAATAAGGTACAGGGAAATGCGGTTTTTCGGCAAGAAGAGCATTTCGTGAATTTGATTTAAAGTAGCGTTTCAAATGAAGCGCCAATATTCATCATGTGCGTATTATTTGCCTTATATTTGGTTGCTGCAGAGACAGTTCGCATACGTAAAATAAGAATTAAACTCGTTTTTCATACATGGAGCTCGTTAAGACACTTTTCAACTGCTGCAGAGGAAAGGTGTAAGTTTCAAATTAGAGAGGGGGGCACTTTCTAAAGTCATAGGTCATTTTCAAACCCACGGAAGGATATAGGGCTATAAGAACGACCTTTGCGCTACAATTTTAAACACAACCCTAATCCGCAGGGTCTGAGGGGCCGCAGTTGTTGGGCCTACCGTCAGGCAATGTCGCATTGTTGCAACCGTTTTAAGGCCGTGAAGTGGTCGAGACAGTAGATATTGCGGTTCATTCGTTTGCATAAGCAGAGCCAGTCAGGCGTTGATCTCATGGTTTTGGATTTTACTCAGGTAACTGGTTGAGAAACTTACTGAATTTATTTGCTAGGATTGTTCCTTGAATCATGCCACAATTAAAAAATGCACACAAATGTATTCTCGGACCTTTTTGCAATCGGATTTTGACGGTAATAATTTACGTATATTCGTATTGCGATTGGTCGAAAAGCATGACCGCCGAATTTAACACTATGCTTTGCAACTTTTACCATGACCTAAGGGGCTTTGATAGTAGTGGTTAGGTTTTCATGCATTACGACGACCGCAAAATTTTACCCTTGCTTACATCTGTTCCTAGTTTTACTGAAAACTCGCCTACTTTTCTGTTCAATAGGTTGGGAAAATCTCTTGATCAATTTATGTTTTTGAGCTTTTTCATTCCGAAAGCATCAGCTCTAAATAATACTTTAAACTCGGACTTTATTGCCGATTTACTTCGGTACTTGTTGCGTCGATAAAGTTGACTTAAATATTTTTCATGGTAGATCTCTTAACCATAAGTGAATCGCTCTGACTTACTAGCAGGATCAGTTTTGCTGTTGGGGAGGAACGTTTTTCGCGTTTTTTGTACCATTATTTTGTAATAATGCGAATTGAGTGGGTGCGATTTAATGCGATTTTAAATTACAATCACCAGCACCATAAGATGCTCAATCTCGGCTGGGCACTTTTGGATATGTCAAAGGGATTGCTGCCATTTTTTATAATCCTTGGTGGTGCTGTTCCTTACCTTCCGCAATATTTGGAAATAAGGCGCCTTAAAAATTCAGACGGATTTTCGCCTTACATCTGTCTGACTCTCACGATAGCCAATCTTCTGAGGATCGGATTCTGGTTAGTCTGCTTTAGTGTGCATCACTTGTATGCCTTTGATTCTGATACTTCACATTTCGTTTGACGCCAAGTTGTCTCTTTTTAAGCAGGCTATTTCAAAGCCTTGATGACTTATTCTCAGTGAATCTGCAGCCAAGTCACCAGTAAACTATGGCAGTTTTACGCTGATATGATGAGATGCACTGTTGAATCATTTTTTTATAGTCGCAAAAAAATAAAGCAAGCATCTAACTTCTATTTGATAGGTTTGGTCAGCCTTTCCCTACACCCCTCCTCCTTCAAGCCTTTCTTATGGTTTTTACAATGATGTTTATGATGTACGTTTGGGTTAAGTATCGGCAAATGCCCCCCTGTGACGGTGGCGAACATGTATTCTCCGGTAAGCGTTGCTTTCTTATATTAAATCTATAGTCGCTCTCCCTCCTATCTGTAAATTTTTATTTTCACAGATCTTGACTGGAGATATTTCTGGCATTGGAGTGACTACGAAAGTTATGTAAAGTTCGTCATCCTCTTCTCTGTGGTCTTCGGCGTACCTTGTTTTGCATTCAGTTCATCCTACTTCTTCGTTCAGACAATCGGATTCTTTTCTCTCCTCACAGAGTCCCTACTCGCTCTTCCTCAATTTCTGCGGAACTACCGACATTCTTCTACGGTTGGTATGAGGTGCGGACAATTACTGTTCCCCATCTTAGTACTTTGTGTTGATTGTGATACCTTTAATTACTGTTTTAGACTCATCATAATTTGCCATAGTTATTGTCTCCCGCAGTGTTTTATTTTCTAGGATGGCTCGTTAAAATGCATTTCATGCTCATGGGGTAGTTTCATTCCTGCCTCTTGTTTCATTGATATTTCCAGCTGGCCTATCTAGAAGATGATGCGATCCCTTACTGATGTTCCCATCTTTACTCCAACTGTTTAGAATAAACGTATTTTTGGACGTATTTACAAGCCAAATGCATGCTCTGTGCTTATAATTCATTCTACTCTGGCGATACCACCCGCAGCCACCTACACTTCGTTGACCAATGCTATTGAAGACGGTAGACAGTTGTGGTGGTACATGCATCCAATAGCATGCGATGGTGAGGCCTCTTATGAATAAAGGTATAACATCCGAAGATATTTACATCTGGAGAAGGAGATCATTCACAGTGCGGTGATAGGAGGCTCAGCCGCCCATCAGTACATTATTGGTGATTTCGGCCGAGATAATTCTGTTCCCAGCCTAGAGCGCAGCTATAATTCCAGCAAACATCTAATTCGTGACGTGTAGTACTCGGTCTCAGACACCAGATTGACCCATAGCCTGTTGTGCAGTTTCACAAGACACTATTACAAGTCTTCCTGAGGGAGTGGTGTAGACGATCATTCACGAGCATGACCATGCTCAATTTTGGGCGGTTATTACACACGGAAAACCAGTACCGATGGAGAAGTTTTTCATGTACTAGCCAAATATTGGTATAAGTTTGTAACCGTTGAAAGTAACCATGTAAGAAAACAAATGCGGTTTCATCTCCTCGAAATGTGTTTTTGCCTTTTCCTTGCACAAAATTCCAGTTCACCTTACATAATTCCAGTGAAATGCTACAGGTGTCGATTCCTAACAAATACTGAATGTCTAAACTTCATGGTTTCTAAGAATGATGCAAATGAAAGCCATGATTCTGCTATGTTCTTTTTAGTTCAGAAATGGTACTGATGTGGACTATGGGTGACCTCTCTAAGACCATCTACTTTTTCCTCTCCAAAGCACCTGTCCAATTTCCCGTCTGCGGATGCATTCAAATGGCATTTGATATCGCTATTTTCTTCCAAATTTTAGCTTATAGGAAAAGGCACTCGCACATCCACCTCGACACCTGAGCTTTTTCTTTCTAATTACTTTCTTTTTATTGCCTTTTAATCTTATCAAGTAATATGTTTGACGTGGGCACCAGCTGCTACTTGCAACGATATCAGTAGCGTACTACGTACTTATTGCTTTTATTTGGTAGGTACTGCTAATCCAGGCGGCTTTAATTCCACCGGTAGTAGTTTCACTAAATTACGACCCATGTAAATCAACACGACGTTATTCTATTGGAGCATAAAACAACAGCCACGATGGTTGTTTTTTTTCCTCCTTTTCATCGAATCACTAAAGTGAATCAAGGCGTTAAAGGCAATGTCCCACTTTTCTTCTCCATAGAGCCAATGGGGAGTTTGACTGTAGTTTTGTAGATGAAGTGAGATACAATGTACAGAAATGGGCTTCCTTCGGAATTGATGGCCTTCCAAATATAGGGCACGGCTATTCAATGTTGCTATGGCCACATGGGTGCTAAATTACCTTTTTGGGGATCGACGCCTATTTTGTGCGACTAGCGGAAACAAAGGTTTGGGTAATTTTAGAAGAAAAGCACTTTCATTCATGAAATGCAGAATTCCTTCATCTCAAAAAAAACATCGTACTGGCTAGAAAAACAGCCTCCGGGATTTCCTGACGAAAGAGGATAATTGTGCCCTTAAATTCAAAATTCTGGAACGAAAAAAATGCTTAACCATTGCGAAAACGCAAATGATGACACCAAAGTTGCTTATTCAAAGTTAGGCCCTGAAAGAATAGTCTCAGTTTTGTAGCATATTTGAAAATAAGTGTGCCAAAATATATCAACATATCCGGAGGTACATTTGAACTGTGCATAGATGCTTGCCAGTGTGCGAGAGAGTGTATGGTTGTGCCAGAGACTAAAGCAAAACTGTGGCAATAGAAGATGAAGGGGAGTGCTACAAGTTGGTGCGTGATTAATCGATTCACTTCACTGACTCCTAACTGATTTGGTAATGGAGTGGTGTCTGTTGAGGTCCAAGGCAGAATTCGTTTTGGTCTCCTTGCAATTCTTCAACAAGTTACGGCGGTACAGATCTCGACGCGAGACACCTGCCAGCCTGTCGTTTCTAAATGGCGATTTGTGGAGGAAACTTCCGAAACCACCATCTTCACTCGTATTCGGTTGGTTTCGAGTTACACTGCGATGAGAAGTAGCATTAATAAGTTAACCTTGTGAAAGAGCAGAACATGGAAATTTCCGAGGCGTTTTTACGTGAACGCTATCACATAAACCTGCGGAAACTCACGAAATATCCGTTGACTTAGGCACTGTAGGTGAGTTCTGAATTTGACGCATGGCCTCGTAAACGCGTGTTGAGTCCACTGCGCAGTCATGCTGTCGACAGAGCGATTCACCACTGCGAAATGAGCTGCTGGCCATTCGTTACCAGCTGTAGGCAAGCACAATTAATAATATGCATTTTCGAAAGTGTCAGTTTGAACAGTTTCCTTCAGTGAAAGCACAAACGGTTCTGACCACTCAGCTTCAAGAATAATAATTTTTAAGAACTGTAACTGAGGGCAAGTGTTTAAGAACGCCTAGAAGTCTGTAAGCTTTAGCAAAACCTCCATAAAATCACCACCCAGTCTCACAACTCACGCTGAGAGTTAACTAGAGCGGCGGGTCCAAAGACTTGCATTGGAATGTAGGGCTCGTGGCTAGGAGGGTCCAGAAGATCTGGAATTTGAGCCCGACCCCAATACTGCCAAATAGGGCGTTTGGTGATGGAATTATTGTTTTCTGAACATCGACTGGAGCTTTGAGAGCGCTTCTCCAGCGCTGAAAATCCGTCCGAATTGTTGCTCTCGGTATCTCAAGACAAAAACATTTTCCTTATTGAGGTATTATTACTGCAGTGGGTCATGTCTTTCCCCGAAAGAGGAACGTTAAGCATTCCCTACCAGTTATTGAAAGCATGCATCCTTAGTATTTTGGCTTTAGGAAATGCCTGTCTTTAAAATGTCCTTGAACCTTCTGTCTACTTTGTGGAGAGCTGCTTTTATCTAACAAGTAGACTGAATAATTGGACTGTTTTGATTCTGCCTCCACTGCATTAGTTATCAAATTATTTCATTCATTTGCAGAAAATTAGCAACGATGATAATAGTGGAATAATACACTCAATTGAATTTGTAATGACAAATCATTACAAAATTTTATGAGTACAAACAGAAGGCTGCACCGATTTGAACAATCGACGTTGGAAGCATGAGCTGATTTAGGAATGCGGATGACTCCCCTTGAAATGTCACAAAATGTAACAAAAATTTCAAACTGGTAAATGCTCAGAGTTTGTTAGTTCGCTGTATCATTTTAAAGAGCAGTGACTATTTGGTCTATTTATTTTAGCGTATGTATATTTCACGGCTTAACTTATAAAGAGTTCCCGAAAAGGGCCTATCTGGTCTAAAATTTTGGAACAGTTGACGAGGACGGTCGAAATTGATCCCATTAAACCGTAAATGATTTATGATAAAATTCAGGACTAGCATAAGAGACATAGGGTTCAATTCTCTTCTCAAGCAACAAACCACTTAACGTTTGACAGTGATTTAAGTCATTCATCAGGAAAACTTATTTCTGTAAGGCAAACTATCATCCCCATTTACAGTTTGTAAATGTACAGCTCGGAGCTGAGGGATGACTATCTTCGCTGGGAGGTTGTTGCTAAGCTCGTCTGCTTCACGTAAGGATATATCCAGTGGTCAATAAAAGAAACAGTTAGTGATTTTTCATAACATAATTTGTTGTTAGGTGGCATTTTTTGGGACTGTTTATCTCGCAAAAGCGTTATTAACCATACTAGCAAATTCGTTAAAGTGCTTCAACCATCCAGCGTTTGGAAGTTATTTGATAGGGGAACAATGACAGTTGTTTTGCTGTACATGTAGGGTCCAGGTAACTATACAGTTTGTACACAATTGTACTTTGGCAACCGTAAGTCTTCCGAAAAGTACGAGATATCATTTCCAAAAAACAAATGGCAATTATGCTTAAAAAATGGCTTTTTTAATCGAGCCTTTTTCTGGTGCAAAGTGAACTTCGAGTGCTTCTCTTCTAAAGTGAACATCGGAATTTGTAAACAGGCTGTAAATACGCGCCATTCGTCCAATTGGTTAGCATGAAATTAATAAAGTCTCTGTGATATGCATTTACCGGAGATGTTAAAATCGAACCGGGGGTTTTGAGTGGAACGCATTTTGTGATGGACAAACTGGATGAATTTTCTCACATGGCACACTGCTGCATATATACACTTATCCTGGTAGTTTACTAGCACCTGAAAAAGTTTGATTGGGCTAGTATGGCTGAACTACCTTGGAACAGCCCACTTTGACGGTCAGGAGCGAAAACAGCACTGATTTTCTCTAAAATCGTAAATGCACATATTCGCGAATGATCACATCGGTCGTCTCCTCAGAGGGATTTGCACATATTCTGTACAATTAAGTGACAGATTATGCGCCAATCTAGTGTCCAGGATCGGGCGCTCAGCTTGGTGAATTAAAAGTTTGCAGGAGTGGCTACTATGGTGTGGGCTGGGAACGAAACCACCACTACTGGGTTCTTCAATGACATACAGACGTATGGACCTCTTTGAAACCTTGGCGTCATTTAAGCAACTTAACCCTGAGTGATCCAGGAGACGTGCGTTCTGTGCTTGCAGTCTTTTTGTAGATACGAATAACCTCAGGAACTATACCTTCGTTCACGTTAAATCTTCATCACTGCACACTATTACATGTGCAAGCTATCACCACTGAACCTCAACCAGGTTACCTGTACCTAAACTTTTTCGCGAAATGTGCGCCAGCTATTAGTAATAGGACGCTCTCAATTCTCCCACGCCCGCATTACCTGCATGACTTCTGGCTCTAAAAGAACGATTTCTCCGGCGAACATTTGAAGGCGAGCCAGATTCTGCACTGTCCACGGATCTACGGAAGAGATCCGAGCTCTTGTACGAGTGCTGGCTGTCGACATCACCGTTGTCGGTACGATGACTAGGCGAGTTGGGTCCGCCATGCATGCACAAGGACTCGTGTTCCTCATGGAATGGGCTCAAGTCGCGTTTCCCGCTCGGCTTTTGGTCGTAGAAATGGCAGTTCTGACTGTAAAGTATATGCGCCTGCTTCTCCGGGATCCACAGAGCGCACCTTACAGGAATTGCACAAAGACGCGGTCGCTCACCTCCTGCTACTTTCACCACTAGTGAGGCCGTCTTACGTCTTGGTAAGCCGATTCTCCCTAAGCAATAGACCAACTTGACTTCAACGGTTAGTGCAGTTTTCTTAAAAAGACGTTAATAGCAGATGCACCAAACTGTCAACCGTTGAATTATGAGTAGGTGTTCTTTGGTAATAATAACTTTTAACCTTGCCACTCTAAGTGATGATTTTTAGGCTTTCGTTACAACTTTATCGCTTTCACAGCGTGTATAACAGTCCCAGATCATATACACTGCGTGGTTTATTTTCGTGAGTTTAATGACCGTAAACAAACTTCTCGCTTACTATTTGAATATAATTACTTTTGGGGTTCGTCATTTTGTCAGCACTAACTTCATATTAGGTAAATACATTGGCTCAATTAATTTTCTAGGTCTATAAAACAATTACCAATTATGCAATGGTATTAAAATGTGTGAACTTGCTGTTAAAGTCCGATTACTAAATTAAATGTCTGGTTCAAGGCCATGTCTCTCCAAAACTTTAGATATCGTCAGAGTCCATTAATCCTGTAGCAGTTCTGAGGACAAACGTTAGTAACAAAATGGGTAGGTTGAACAACTAAAGATATTCAGCTAATGGGATTTTGGCTATTCTCACAAATCTGAAAAAAAACTAGCATTAAAATATACGTACATATGTCTTGAAAATCAAGAGCATGTATTCTTTCCCATTTTGAGATCCCACAAAGTTTATAATCTACTAATTAGAATAAACCTTCTAAATTTCATTTAATATGCTCGTTAAAGAGGTAATCATTTGCAGAAATTTGCCGAATTAGTGCCTTGATAAATAGATCAGTAAAATAGATTAACAGAGTAGCAGAAGCAGTGAAACAAGGACGATTAAATGCATGCGAGATCTCTAATTATTGCAACTAACCAAAACATGCTCACTAATGTTACTTACTCATCTGTATTATTTTTCGCCTTCAAGATGCGCCATTAGCAAGCAGTAAAACAGTCGTCGACAGAGCACTCTACCATTGCGTAAGTGACAATGGAGAATTAAGACGGGAAAGCACCCAAGGAGAGTAGGACTCACAGACCATGTAAAATGGTAGGGAGGAATAGTATTAAATACGGCTAACCTGTCTCCCTCCGAAACATGTTCAAGTCCAGCCAGGAAGTTTAATGTTCCATGCATGCTAAGCGATGCTACTCTGACTGTATCACACGAGTTAGTAAGTGGCAAATGTGGTCTATTATGAGTATTAATAGGTGAGGTACGTTGCATGCCAGTCCATTTACCGTTAATCAAGACAGTGGGCACCAGTTGAAGCACGCACTTGAAACGGTGTAGTCGTTATCCACAAAAGACTTCAATCCCAGTGTGGTGACAGGACGCCTGAATCTTGATAATTTATTTATAAGCTGTTGTGGGATTTCTGGAGGAATGATGAAGACAATACTTCAATAGAATTCGCCATATTTTAAACTTAGTCCACGTTAGGTGCTATGACAACCCTATACTGTTCGTTGCATCGCTTGCACATGACGGTCTGGACTTTGCCTAGTGATCACTAGCTATTTGGACTTCCAATAGAGTATGCTGGAGGTCAAGTTGTCATCACCGCTGTCGGAGTAAGGTGCGCTGTCCTGAGGTTGTTCAACGGTACTGATATCATCTGGTGTGTCGAAGTTTTACAGGTATCAGCTAACCACTTGGATAGGTTTTTAAATGTAGTAGGTAGCTAGGTGGGAAGTAAATCTATTTTCTGTTCCTTTAAATAGCCTCTGACCTTTTATAAACCCAACATCTCAGGTATGACTTTACCTGCTTTTTTATTTTTTTAGATGACGCATCAGTAACCAATTTTTGAGGTCAAAAGGGCATCAAATAACCATTAAGGGAAGAGAGACGCACGGGAAGAGCGAGGTTCGAAGCCCTTATGGACTACGGCGAGGACATAGGGTTGACCGGCATAGGGAGGGTCGACCGGGGCCTCTGGGCGCGTTCCGTCACCATCACGAGGTTGGAGAAGGCATGCCGGTACAAGAACGTCGTCCTTCTCGCACACCGCATGGCGATAAAGGTCGGTGTAGGAAAAGATGTCGTCAATCTCCACCTCCTGCATGCAGTATTCCAAGCCCTCCTCTCCTCCATGACCAGCGTAGGGAATGCAGAAGACTACTCCAAAGCGCTTACTCCTTTTCTGAAGAAAAAATAGAAGCACGTTTGAGTGAGACAATACTGGAGGTTAACTAGATCCTATTGTTAAGAATGTGTTAGTTGACACTTCATATTTATTCGAATAAAGCTAGGCCTAATGATACTGGACCGAAGCAATGTACCGGCCCAGAAATAAACACGAAGTACGTGAAGAAAACACAGGGACAAACAAAGTAAAAGCTTTTAGCTGAAGTGATGAAAGTTCTTCTAACATCATCGAGGAGCACTACATGAGAAAATCAGGTAGTTTGGGTAGATGAACAAATTTCTTGGAGTTTAAGAAAGTCTTCATACCCTTAGAAGATAAGTACAGTCCTCCTTTGTTGAATTTAACTATAATTAGCAAATGAAAAGTCCTACAGTGGGGAAACTTAAACAGAAAACTCCAGATATGCGTTCTGGGTAAACGTCTTTAAGTGATCTTGAATTTACGATCTAATTAAAAGTACCTTGCTCAATAGTTAGTGGAACTTAGCTTGCACAGAAGTAGACCGGCTAAGAAGTTATAAATCTTTTAAAAAAAGGAATAAATATAATAACCAAAGATGCTGTTGTGCAGACTTGTTTGGAAGTTTTTAATGAGGTTGAAGCAGTACCTTAAGTCCTCATATATTTACCACCAAACTCTTCGATTCAAAAAACAAACTAAAATGTAGGACAAAAAAGTTACTTCGACTGCAGTAGAGATAACGGCGGCGCTAATTTTAGATTGCTAGTTATGGGTTTAATAAAAGATTATTCTACCTTAACCGTCCATAATTACAACCCAAGTTTTAGCGTCCCCGGAATTGGGTAGATTAAGGGGGGACATTTCACAAAAGTTTATATGGAAGCATTTATCACATTTAAATAAACACTTATTTATTTAAAATAACGTCAGAGGTAACTCCAATGCCATATGTTTGTGGTATTCGGCAGTCTAATAACAATAGCTTAGTATTACCTTAAGTGTTAAATAAATGTATCTGATTCCGATTCAATCTTCTCAGAGAATAGCTCAGTACTAAAGTTCGACTAGCACTTGCATGGAACAAACAATATTTGTACCATATCATGTACAACCAACCCCTCCTAAAGGGGGAAATAATTAGAATTTACTGACTTTTATTGTCCTTTCAAATGCGGTGAGAAGCTTTTGTCTAAATAGAAGGCGATTTAATATGAATATTTGTAGGTTTTTAATTCTAAAAATGACAGAAGCAGACAAAGATATTTTTGAGGGGAGGAACGAGCAAATAAGAAACTAAAATATTTTTGGGATTTGAGAAACTGGACTTAATTAAAACCCCAATCTGTCAATAAAAGCTGCCCCTTTTGAGTGGCTTTTCCCTAATGGCATTTCAGTGCACCTGTGACAAATTAAGTATTTCTCCAGCACAAAGCAAATGGCAACCATTACATTGCTTTTCATAACGCCAAATGACTTTACCTAAGTTTATTCCGCACCACCAGAACAAAATTACGAAAAATAAAAAAGTAGCAAATTCCTGAACATTTTTACGTTGAGAATCTCAATATGGACTCACTTCCTATGATTCTATGCAGCATTAATGGCAGCTCTTTATTCTTTAGTATTTTACCTGTTCAAACTTAGAGACATGCTAAATACCCTTAGTGAAAACAACAAAATTACAACTAGAATTTAATGAAACAACAAACATTGTCCGCACAAAGAGCCAAGAAGTTGATGAGTTACTTTACCATTAAACGTCGCGAAACCACCTTTTTCATTTTTTTAGACTTTTACCCGCACTGGTATCTGTTCTCAAGCAAAAACTTTACAAGACGGACAGATGAAAATATTCAAGAGATAAACTCCACAATATTCAATTTGACCTAATTCTGCATAATTTTTTAGAAAATTGTCGTAGTATTGGCTTTTGCTTGTAAGACTGTACAATTCACCGATTTAAACAACGGAATGCAATTTGTGACATTCGTTACACTGACAACAGTCTGCGAGCAAATTGCTTTTCTTAATTGTAGAGACTGAGATTATTTGGTTGGATTATCAGAAGTTATAAATGCAAAACCTTTGAGCCTACATTACTTGAATAACACTGGTGAAACTCGCATTTTAGAACACCATGAACTGTCTGTGACCATAACATTTCTGGGCTGAGATTGGACCCATGATACCTTTGGAAAAATACGACCCTTTCAAAAATTAACTCAATGAAATGAGAATGGATCTCCGATTTCCAGCAACACGTTGAGACCCCTGATAAAACGAAGAAAGTTGACGCCTAAATGTAATTTACTGTGAGGTACCCCTTTGGTCCCTTTGCTAAATGTCAATAAATTATGAGAGTCGCAATACTGAACACACCTGTGTTTTAATTACTCCCAAGTACAGACGATTTCCGTGATCGCGCCGCGGGGCAAGAACGTGACGTCCAAGAAGAAGACCTCCAGCTGAGTCAAGTGAACTTAACACACTTTGGATGGATGATGATCGTCTGGGCAGAAAGAAGGATTAATGGAAAGTCGCTTTGTATTTAGCCCACTATTATCTACAAGACTTACTGAAGGTTTACATCGTATCGTTCCCCATCACTGCTGCTTGATCGTGATTGGTGAGCGTATGGCCTAAGCAAACAAGATTGCTAATAAATCAAAGGAAATTATATTCCACGAAAAATTTAGACAAATGAAGTTCACCAAATTCCTGATTTTTTGATTTTGAGTAAATGCACCATCTGATAAATGAATACCAAATAATGCCTGCAACAGTGTTTTTTTTTCTTGTCCATACATTTGAATTACAATGTATAAAGTTATTATATTATCAAATCATTTGGCACGATAAGAGTTCTTCAATGCTAAACTCAAATCCCTCTAAAATAAATTCGAAAACAGGTGAGAATAAGTTATTACAAATGAAGGTGTAATTTTCATTGGGATATGGATAAGTTTGCTTATGAATCAATCAGCACTACTATTTGCTGGGATAATAAGATATTTTTTCAAGAAAAACCACTGAACGATTTACTCACGTATTTCTTCGACTGGGTCTTCCTGATGTAAAATGGTGCTATCAAATTACATCACACTAGTAAATGCTTACCAGCGCGGTCATATATGGTGGGAGTTTAGCCGTCTATAGCTTTATAGGGGTGAAGTATATAGTTTAGAAAGTGCTCATTTTATAGTTCCTAGATTTAAAATACCGATTTAGTTCACCGTTAAAACTGCCTTCTGTAGAGTTCGAGTAAGATTTGTCCATTTGTGCGCTAAAGGAACCAAATATACGATACGTTAAGATCATGTAAACATCTTTGCAGTAATTTTCTTAACACCTCTCCCACGCAGAAGTGCAGTTAAACTCCACCAGAATGACCTTTTCATTAAGCTGCTGCTATTTTGTCCACAAATTTAATCCATACTCAAATTACTTCATTTTGTTAAATGGCTGCGAGTTTCTCAAATTAATGGTTTATTTAATCGTTTGTCTAAACTGAAAGGTGCGGACTTTTAAATAGCTCGACTAATTTTCAGCGTTCCTTATTATTCTTTATATGGAGTAGGCGTCTATTTGAGTTGTTTATCATAAACAAAAAACTACCCAAGATTTTTTCTTGACATCCAGTCTTGTGGAAAACTTAGTCCTAATTAACTTCCAAGTGCTCTTCTAATTTGCTATTTTCAAACCCCTCAAAAATGAGGTAGACGCAAAAAAACATACGTTTTGCAAGTAGATTCACTGTTTATGTTTCTACTGCGTGATCTCCTCTTCCGCTCCTTTTTACTAAAACAGGTACAAAAATTTAGTCGGGTAAAGAAGTGGAAAATTGGGTTGACTTTAGCCTAATATCGTTTTGACAGTAAAAGGAACCAGTTCTCAAGAAGGCAAATCCGCTGTTCTTCATTAAAATATATCGTCTGTTTCATTGAGACAAATCAACAAATTTAACCGAATGCTTACTTCGACAGTCCATCAAGTTAGCTGAAAGTAACATTTTATTTTAGAAAGTAGACTAATTCTGAAAATTAAGTTTTGGTCACGAGGTGTTAATCGCCTTGGGTTTGCCTCGGTGTGGTTAGCTGATGTCTCAAAATAAAATAGCACTTGGTGATTTTTTCATGAAACAAAAAACTCTTGGCGTATTAAGTACGCGGAAATTTACTGCCACCTTTACACAGTCACGAAATTCGAAAATACAAAATTGGTAAATCGAACTGAAAAATCCCACCTCAAAACACATCATTCACTTAAGTCCCCTAATCTCCTACGTTGGAAAGTTGAAGGCACCTATTGCCTTTTTACAAATTTATGAATTTTTTTACGGAGCCAAACATCTGCTGGCAATTGGAATGAAAATAGGACGAGGAAATAATGGCTTTTATGAAGCAACATTTACCAATTTAATTGTTGTATCCCATTGTCTGTAGATTAAAATTAGCGATTAGTTGGGAAACCATTAACTGAGATTTTAGAAGATAAAAACGAAAACGCTTCAATAATTGGTCACTTTAAACATTGTTGCATTTAAAACTTTCTCTTCATGTTTGAATGCTACTTATCAGCCAGAAATGTTTTGTTTAAGCGGCTACTCACTTATTTCTATCCTCTGTTCTTAAGTGAGGACGTTGTGATCTGAAGTAATAAAACGTGAGATTTACACATTCTTGTCATCCCATCAGAGTTGCAGCCCGGCAGTTTAGAGCATGGACAATGCCCTGACTAGATTGCGCGATTATGAGCTAGAGACTGCTCTGTCTGAAGACATCAACTGTCTCTATGTTTGCTTTGAAACTAAATAAAGCTGTAGAAGAAAGTGGCTATTCTTACACATTTACGTTATCATAGAGATGTTCACTTAAATTAATACCCCTTAGTGGATATCTGCTATGGTGTTTACTGCTGACCCAAAATATGATTAGTTTTTGACAAACTCTTATTAATTTATAGCAAACAAAATTTGAAGAATTTTGGCTACTGCTTTGGCAGTGACGTCAACGAAAATAGTAAAAAACAAACCTTTTCATTTTGGCATTTCATTAGACCTTTCAATATCCTACACCTCAAAATGCGTTATAGGAGACAAACACGATACAAGATAGGTAAAAATTTAAACGAAATGTAAACACAAACGCAGGGTGAACCGTTCCCTCTAGATATACAGTATCAGCTGTTTCAGGTTTTGCATAGCTTGCTTCTTTCGAGTGACTCTCCAAGATTTAAAACAGGGAATTTGTCGATTCGCTATACCTTCAAGTCACCGTAAGTTGCTTTTGCAGAGTGTCCTTAAAATTAAAAGCAACAGGCAAAAAGTATACCTTTATGCGACCTAACTGCCTATCTGTAATATGTAGATTCTGCTTCTTCCCCTCGTTTAAAATAAATCGGTAAAATATTCCAGTACCGCAAAATGAATGTTCGCAACAGATTAAGTCATACAAATCAAAGTAATTGATGATTTATTCGGTCAAACAAAGTCCCCTTTTCCACATAAGCGTTTTAGAAGCACTCCGAAATGGCACCTTTCTCAAAATTTAACCATTGTTAGGTAACTTTTCAAGACTGATTCTTCAGCTGTACCACAATTTCTAAAAAATAAATTTCCCACTCCATTACAAGCATGAAAAATATCCCATGTACTTACGTATAAACGAAGATACGAATGTTAAGCGGCAAGTCTTATAAATTTACCTACCGTATTTTTTGAGGAGACTATTAACTGTAGGTCAAAAATAGGTGTGAAACGGATTCATAAAACAATACAGGGTGACCGTTCAAAGACACTTTGGCATCTTATGACCAATGCACTTCGACTTATTTCTTAAAAGACAAAGCAAATCATTTCCCATAAAAGGACTAATATTTAGGTGCAAGGCTATTTTAACTGCATTCTTTTCATAATGCATCTGTTTAAGGAAGCGTAAAAAAACCATTGTTTTAAAAAACACTTATTATTAGATAGTGTCACGCTTTATTGGTCTTGTAAAGCCAGAAACAAAATAGTTCTATTGACAATTCATTGTTTTAAACCGACTAACAATAAAATACTACCGTAAAGCATTAAAACGCACTTTTTGAATGGTTTTTGATGTTACTAATAGATCTAAGGTAATTTCCCCGGCTCAGACACTTATGCGCCTCTAAGGCTATTCTTGCTCACTGATCGTGAGTGGGAACTCTGCGATCTGAAAAACGAACATGGGTTTGCTTAAATACCTTGTCGCCCCATGTATTAAGTAGAAGCTTTTACCGAAAAGTTCCGGGAAAATATACATCTACAGACAGTATGCACCACCCCTGTGTCGAAATAGAAGCTGATTTAATATTTAACAAAAAGAGGAGCTTCAGAGTTTACAAATAATTAAACTCACAGATTTCGACCACTACGACTGCCCTCTGAAGAGCTGGAAAACGATTTCCGACGTTGCGAACTAAAAGGGAAGAGTAATATCATCGAATGTTGAAATGCATATAGGTTTTCAAATACTAAATCCCCTTCTGATAAGATTCTAAAATAGAACTTCAATTTTCTATGCAAATAAGACAGGCAAAACTCATACGTTTTACAACTCGATTTTCTAGCTCCGCTAGGTGAATTATGTTTCTTTAAGTTGTTGTTCCTGAAACAAGAAATAAGTTATTTCACTATATCGACTTGATACTAAATAGGTTATTCTCCTCCAAATTTAAATACTTCTCTAACATAGAGGCATCTTTCAAAATCTGAATTCTCAGAAATTGCTTTTTAACCGATCTTGACGTCATTACACATAAAATACGATTATTTTAATGTGTTTTAGTTATTAGGGGGTAGATGCTATTGAAAGCTTTACAGTACAGACTTAATCATTGTGAACAAACTATAATTTGAAGCATTCAGATTGTTATTTGATGAGCTATTTGAACTTATTCACCAAACCGTTTGAAAAGCTACTTTCATCAAATGGGTGAAATGGATGTCGAAACGCACTCCCATTTCTTCTTGTTGCGATAAACGTGTTTGGAGGGAGATCGTGACGTAGGTGCGGGTCGTGGAACGGGCGGTGTCGGCTTTACCTGCGCGCCGGACACAAGAGTAATCTGATCGTCCAACCACTTTTGCATGGCCTCACTCGTCCTCTCGTAGCGGCCGCTTCCACCTGCCAATCAAAATTGAGTTGCAGGGGGACCCCTGCCCTTAGTAGTACTTAACTGACTTTGCTCTCACAACCCACAAGTTGTAACATTCCTGATTAACTTTTACATGCGGTTCCGATGGGAATTACTTGCTTACTTTTACTTAAACGACATCTTTTAGGTGTCAAATAGCAAAAAGTGACTTTCCACCAAATCCCCTCAGATACACTGCACCGACTCATGGAATAAAGAATGACATTTAATTCAAAGAATCATTATCACCGAAGAGAGGAGGGAAATGCAAAAATTGTGATTTATTAAACGTTATTGTTACAAATGATTATTATTGACCTGCAAAGTCCCTAAAATTCAGTAGAGTCCACAGAAATTTGGTGGCAAGAGTTGACAGTTAATATTTCTAGTGTTAAAAATGTGTCTCCTTCGACTGGATAGAATAAAAATAGGCAATTAATTAGTTCTGTTATGAAATGTTTAATAGATTGGTAAACATTTTAGATTAGTCATGCACCAGACATGAAACAATTTTTCTGTGCAAAAAAGCAGTACATTACCGTTTATAAAAGATGGCTGCTAAATGAAGGTCTGTAGGGATCTTCTTAGTCGTATTGAGAACCTCTTGGGAACATGTTGAAATTCTCACCAATTTTAAGCTTAGGCTTTATTTTTAACATTAACTAAAGCTAAAGAGGGGGGTGCAGAATTTTGTTTTTTACCAGGTTTCTGGTCCCATTTAAACACGAAAATAATAAAGTTGGGATTAAGTAAAGGACATGAAACCCACTGAGCTTGAAAAGGTCTGTTCGGCCTACAGACTGCGACGCTTGCACCTTTTGAAGGGATAGTGGCTAACCAAGGAGCACACCTTGAGACACTTGCAAGCATGCGATAGGAAGTCGCAATTCTACCCATATTATTGGCTTCAAGGGACAATAGAAATTGGTTGCCGTGGCAACGTTTTATGCAAGCTTTTAATCTTAATCACCTTTGTAATGACTATAATCATAGCGAAATTCTCAAAGAGGAAATGAACAATTATTTCTGTTGCTTATTTCCCATTTTGACACAGCGCACTACTAGTTTCCCTTAGAAATAATTCAATGGAATGAGATCAGCCAAGAAACACAAAAGTCCGCCGGAAAGCAATGAATTTCATACGCTCTCTCGAGTAACATTTCGTCTTAGAGCTAATTAACTGACGTTGGTTAACTCCGTACCCAAGATGATTATTTTTTCGTAAGGTAATTGACAACCAACGTACTTGCAGCAGCATTTCCAGATGTCTTCTGACTCGGATGTCAAGTGCAACTTAGTTAATATAGCATATTGTATTAATAAACAAAGTGTCGTTTAAAGGAGAGCAGCATGTAAAACTTTGGCTCATTTCCTCCGAGTAGTGAGGTCTCAACCATCAACCCGCTAGTCACAAGCCAACCAAAAATCTTTGCAGATACGCTTTCCCTTAGCAATTATTAGTCTATTTAATGACATTATCAAAATTACGCAAAAACCGCAACACAAAGGAAACACGTCTTGACACCAACAATATAATGGCACATTGTCATAAATGGACTTTTGTTGACAATGGTGTCTGAACTTCAAAATTGTATTTGTAGAAATAAGTGGGCATTATGGAGTTTAGTTATTTCAGACATTTTATCTAAACATTTATTGACTTCTCAGTAATGCTAAATAATAATGGAAATAATGCACTTTTAATCATCATTTAATAGTCAAATCACAGTTTCTAACAAGGCTGGAGAATCGTTTGAATTCAGAGGAAAACATACTACTTGTCATGACTTATATTCTGTAAGTTATTATTTTATAGAAAGTGTTTGAATGGTGTATAACGAATCCTACTTTTATAAATATCCCTCAAAACAAACTTATACTGGGTAGTTTATAGTGGACCCCCATCCTGAAAGGCACAAGTATTTGCAAAACTGAGACCTAACAATAAGGAGCAATTTAGAGCCATTGCATGCGCCATCAAAACTATATAAAAGCAAAAGTAACCAGGTAGATTGTTATGGCAGCGGAAGCTTCCGCTGGAGAGGAAGCACAATATCTATTGTTTCTTCTAAGTTCCCATGACATTAAAGCCATTGAGTAGGGCAGTCTTATTTCTCCCCATAAATGCTATTGTACTTTACTCCACCACTATCTTACTAGTTTTTCAACATTTGCACAACAGTTTAGGCTTAAAAAAACACTTTGCTTGAGTAAAAATTAAGAAACACCCTTGCTGATGCTGATGAAAACACTTTATAGGCCAAATACTAGCTTTAACTTAAAATAAGTTTAAGAATCCCAAAAAACGCAGTAAAAATACTTGCAGTCATGTGCATTTAAATTGCTAGCAAACCTGGTGATGTTGATTTAGTAGGGGTCAGACTGACTGCAGTAAGTTGGAGATTTTTAGCTTGCCGTTCCTTTGTCACTAGCGTGACTGATCCCAAAGCATCAGAGCATATGAAAAAAAATTGAAAGGTTGCAATTCCGACTGATATTTTAAATTTCTAATTGGATGGCAAACTCATCCTAAATTATACTTAAGCAATGAAATAATGTCATACATCATTTGAATATCCATCAGTGACGAAATATATGGAACAAGACCTTCAACTATTGATTGCTGTCATTAGTCCAAGTAAAGCATAGCTTAGTAAACCTATCTTGGAACTAAACATCCAAAATTCCAAGTCACCAAGAGTTAGACCTGCGATCGATTGCATTTGATGGCCTGAATGAAGCCAGTTACACTGAAAAAATCTTACTCTTCCACCAAAAAAACAACATTAAATTTGCAAAAGCCTTTTTTTGCATTTATTAAAGATGTGCAACTACGTGCTGGCAAATAACTGTTTTGAGCTTATTCCTTTTTTCAGACGCATCAGCACAAAAAACAACACTTGAATGGCTTGGTTTTCCAGAAACAGTTTTCAGCTGTAGTGGGCGCAAAACATCTTCACTTTTTATTTAGACTAAATCTAAGATTTTAAACAATTGCGTAACATATATATGAACTTTCAGATGGATAAAACTTGATGCAAACCCACGAATGCTAAGGATATCAAAAATCGTCCAAGTTTGCAAAAAATTTAATAAAATTAAAAGCCTTAAAGAAATAGGAATAATTTACACTAAAAAGGTTACCTATTTGTGAAATTGCTTTGAGAACAGTTGCAGATAGGCTCAGAAATCATCACAAGTTTGAAATTGCGCAGCATTTTAGATAACAGTGAGATGGTGGGAACAAATACCCTCTTTCTCCTACAGAGTGTAAACACTTCGAGTCAGATAAGTCTGCCCAAGAACTTTAAGTTACTCCTATAGCGATCTGTGATTTTAGAGCAATGATAAGTTACCCGATTGGCAATGTAATTCAAGAGTAGCACCGCTGTAAATAGCCTTGAAAGCAGTTGTGACTAACATGCACAAATATTAAAAGCAATTATTTCTTAAAAAATTGGCGTACACGCGAAAAGAAAGAATCCTTTAAAGGTAATCGCAATGACAAATAAAGGAGACGCTGTCGTCCAGTAAAATTAAGCAGCTAATGAAACTAAATATAATTACAAATTAATCAATCCTTAGTACAATTTTGCTTCTGTGAAGTGCAATCGATTTCATGTTTGTGTTTTGCAAAGCAGCAACTGAAGTAAACCTACTGCTGGTCTTATGATGTATTAGGTATCGACGATTGGGTGACAGTTGCCAAAGTATGCCCTTCTTAGACTCCTAAACAAATTAACTAGTTGACATTTAATAAAATTGACAGCAATTTAGGAAGCCCGATCCTTATTCCGTGTAACCAAATTTGCTAATGTACAGGCCCAGTTCTTAGATCTCCTTTCCATAGAGAAAACCTGACATTCCAACATCGAATTTAATCTTGCAATGCAGAGCATTCCTCCTCTTTTGCTAGTCGATGCGGTCCTCCGAGCTTGTTATTCTGTGCTCCTTTAATTCTTCGTGACGTCGCGCCATCAGATAGACTTGGAACTGGGGGAGCCACTCCTGTTCCCATCATAGTTCCTTGTCCACTATGATGTCAAATTTGCTTATTTAATTCATGACAACGATTAAGGTAACACATTTCCTCTAATTGGTCCTTGTTTAAGACACCATAAAGCAGTTGGCAGTTATTGAACGTGCTAGATTTCTGGTATCTTCATTATATCGTTTTGACGTCTCCAGCACTTTGTACGTCTTTTAGGTGCAAGATTTTTATATGCTCACATCTCCTGCCATTATGTATAGGTAAAATTAGGGCGGCTTTCCAACTTGTCTCATTAAGGATTGGTGATTGGCAATGTATTTTTCTTTGCTTGCCCTCAAAATCAAGTATTTTATAAGGATTCTCTATATTTAGAAATCCTCCAGGCAAATTTGAGCCATCTTTTTTCTGGTTGGAAGGCCTTAGAATACTCTGCTATTTTGGAATTCTTCTTTTTGATATCACTTTTATGGTTTCTGTGGTTTCAAATGAAAACAAATATCTGTGAAAGGGCATCATGTTTGTGTTAGCGTGGTAGTTTCTACGTTTGCTATTCCGTACATTATCGAATGTAAACGCACCGGTAGGACTTTCACTTGTGTAGACCTGCTCCCAAAGTTCGGCATTTGTTAACTAGTAAGCTATCCTTTATTAACCGTTTCAGCACCTTTCCTGCACATTTGAAATATGTCCGATGTCGCCTTAAAATCTATCTCGATCATAATTGGGGCATTTTTTGCCCTTTTCGGCCTTCTTAAAGTGGCGCCTTTGTTCTCTGCTGACCTCTACCACGACATGGTTAGTTCCACTCTACAGACGTCAAAACTGCAGTATGTTTTTCGTCAGGCCTCATGCGTACTTGTGCTTGCATCTTCGTAGATATTTGCTGGAACTGTTACACTTTTTGATTTATGCAGTCAATTTGGTTCTGCATTGTACTATTTTTTGCGCAGAAATGATACTTTCCTTTGTATTTCGTCATAAAGTGCAAATCGACTGGAACTTACCCCATTGCTCACTGAGTAGTATAGCTTCTATTTTATGCTTTTTTAATGTTGCGTGAATTGCCATGAAGCTTTTGGTCTGGAATTTCGCCAAACCCCGTAATTGAATTTTTATATCATAGCTTGCGCTGACCTCTCACTCTACCTTCACAGCGTGGGATATTTACGCGCAGTGCCAAGGTCTTTCCCCTGCAGCGGTTTACAGGCTGGCGGCCAGAAGCGGATGCGATGCGCCGCTTTTATGGTGCCGTCGAGATGGTCTGTGGTGTAGTGCTAATGGTAGGTCGGGTAGACATCGCCGATATGGCGAACGTGGTGCTCATGGTCCTCCTCTTTTTCATCCTCTTCGCCAACTGGGCTCTTGGTGAGGGCCTCAAGGAGGCCTCCCATGCCATAGTTCTTGGTCTCGTTCTTACCTGCCGCTTCGTCATCCGTCTTCAGGTTTGTCTGCACACCCTTCCTCTCTCAATTTATACGCCTGAGGTCACTATCGCTACGGAATAGTACTAGGGCACTCAAATCAAATAAAACTTTTGATTTTTAAAAGCAAATTTCAGGAGTGCAAGCTGTATTTTTTTGCGTAATTCTCCCTTACATTTATGCACCCTAGCTTTCTACCACCATCGGCAAAACAACTGAACCCTCCTAGGATAATCTGATACACTTCATCAAAGTGAAAGGCCTTCTTATTTCCTATCTTTTACCACCTTTTTGAAGTCGTAAATGTTCATGTTTGTGAATGATGTGTTCACTATTCCCTAAGAAAGAATCTCACTCGCTTCTCGTGGAACCTTACAACAGATTTTGCGTCAATGTGGTGGCGAGGATCAGTCGTTCCACGCGGTGAATTAAATACTCCTGGGAATGTCTACTGTACTTTGGATAGGGAACGAAGCCATCACTGATGGAGCCTTCTGTGACGTCTTTGAGACATTGACCTTATTCAAGTGACTTCATTCTGAGCGGCTGAGGGTCCTATTATTCTTACTCTGCGTGGAGCCTTTGCAGATACTCGGATCCTCGGGTGCCGTTTTCATTTACGAAAAGCCACATATCACCACCACCATTGCCTGGCGCCTCTAATAACAATGTTTGGATGAGTTTGCGAGATGTACGAAACTAATAATAATACGTCGCACCTGCTACTTACTACCGTGTGTAGTATCTCCACGGTAGCATGGACTTTTATATTTGTGAATTATGAGACTTGATTTGAATAGAACCTCTTTCGTATTCCTTCGGTTGGAAACACTACTCTTCTTAAGTGGTAACTTAAGCTTTCAAGATCTCTATCTCTACTTTCTGTAGCGTAAAGAGAAAGTGAACCAGTTATACCCTGCACATTCAAGTCAGTCTGTCACCCTTTGCTTCTGCTGAGTACAATCACCTTATTTGCATCTATTGTGCTCGATTTTCCCATTTCATTCTGGGTCAAAATTACGAGCTCATGCCTATTATCTCTCAGCTTAGCCGTTTTCGTACTTCCTTATCATATATTTTATCTGCAAGATTCGTTTTTGAGTGGACTTCTGAAAAGTAATGAATACGGTGCAGTACAAGTAATTCAAAATATCAATGAAACAGTGGATCTTCGAGGATTTGCTGCTTTTTCTTTCTGGCAGACGATTTTAGTTATGAGAATGGGCTCTCTGAAATGTCTCAGCAGAAAATAATTTTGCGCGTCTGATCATGAACTATAGTGGAAGTAGGTTCACTTATCTCTGATGACAGTTCGACGTGGCTAGTAGTCTGACAAAATTAAACCATGTGAAAATAATAGGTAAGGTAAAAGATCTGGGAAATTGGATTGAGTTAGCTCTAGGTGGAGAAGCAGGAACTAAGACCTACTCGATTATCTTGAAGATAAACTCCTTCCACTCCTTCCACAATTCAAAGAACTAGTAATGCCAAAACAATTCTTAGCTATTCTTAAATATTACAGCCGCATGAGACTTGTCCGATCGGTTGAACTTGGTTGCCTCTTGTTGTTTGCAGGGGAATGTGAAGACGATTGAGGAGCTTCTGATTAAGTAACCAAGATCGGCTTGGAGTTAACAAGATTAGCCGATTAACTCACCGTTTATTCTCACCAATTTGAGGTTTTTCCCTCCGAATATATTACTTAAAATGGGACCTTTAGAATGTTGGAACCGAAAAGAGGAGGGTGCTGATGCTCTATTGATGTGAATGCGTGTTAATCACCTTTATATTATTGCTTCATTGCACCTAAATGCCTGATTTCATCAAGAACTAATTTTGTTAATCGACATCTCTAAGTGTTCAGTTGCACTTTGCACTAAATTTTCCCCTGTATGATGGGGTAGGGTGATTTTAACTCCAAATTTCTTTGTAAGGCCTTTTAGTGGTTTGAAGTTTTCCGATGAACTATTTTGATCTTGAAATCAAACCACTTGAGAGGCTTGAGATAGTAGTAAAGTAAGAGTACCGATGGTGAAATTTTGCGAATTCGGGTTCATCTCCCAAATAGTGATTTTGAAATGTTGGAAACGATCTGATGAGTCAAAGAAGCTGGATGACTAGATTGATTTCATGGGAGTGGGACTTGAGACTTGCTTGCCTCTGCTCTATCTGCGATTTAAACGTGGATAATGTCCCAACATAGCGTTATTTCAATTGCTGAAAAATGGATTCTAGTTTTCTCAATAGGTGTTCGGCGTAGTGGATTGATGAGTTAGATTGTGACATTTTTGTATAGTTTTAAAAGGCGGCAAATGTCAGGTGGTCCATTCCTCCTACTAGTGTTGCCAATTACAACTTCACGTGGCCTTTGTTTCTATGATACTGTACCATTCGATTCGACTAAGTTTTCCTTTGAGGAACAGGCTTTGATAAGAGGCCTTATTGCTCGCCTTAATCTTATTCAGACTCTTCAAAAGGACGGGTTGGATTTGGAGCCTATGGATCGAAATCAAATCGACGTCGCCTTCCGCAAGGAGTTACGACGTAGGATAGCGGAGCTACATGAATCCGTGTGTAAGACACAGAAGATTATCAAGGAGGGTAGCAAAGCTGAAAACGACTGGACCGCAAGGAAGAAAATGCAAGGGAAGGTTGGAAACAGGTACAAAAAACAGGGCATTTCGATTCACGGGAGTGCCTCAAAGAAGAACGACTGATCTTGTGAATCAACTTTCTTCCTTTTTTGGTGTCCTTCTCTACATATTGTGCATTGTGTTACCTGAACATTTGTCGTTGTGTAAATATTGTCTTTGATATGATACGTCTAGGCGGCATACTGGATTTCAGTGGGCATAAGTGAGCACAATGAAGATTTGACACTGGACTGTCAACAGCAACAGTTTATTTTCTATGACACAGTGTTGTCAGACGGCATAAACGTTAAGGCAAAACACGCATAATAAATCGAGACCTTCCTGACACCAACCTCTGAGAGAGGGTTACGAAAGTTTGCGCTTGAATGCAAGCTCAATGTGTCAACTAACGGAAAAGAGTAGGTCCTAAAAATATAAAGTAAGACAAGGAGCACGACGAAGTGTTCAAGGGACTGGGGCGAATGCTCTGCTCCGCACCTATTCCAGCATCCTTTATTCTCGAATCAGGTGCTGGGCCAACAACTTTGAGCACTGAAGCCAGCACTACAGCTGGAGGTGGAGTAACCTCACAACAGCACCGACAGGGTCAAGAATACGTCACAGCATATGCTATTGCCAAATGCGACAGTCATGTGAGGCGGGGGAGTGCTGCCCAACACAAACTACTCGCTACACTGACGATGGTCAGGCACTTGAGATGCTGCCTGATAGCGTGAAAGTTCATAGGGCGTTATCCTAGTTGGTAAAAATGGAAGAGATGGGCTGCCCAGCAGCACATTGGTAGGAGTGGGTGCAGCAGTACCAGTTCATCGTGCAATGTGGAAGTGGAAATACACATAGTAATGCAGATGCCTTACTTAACAGACCAGACTCGGAGGACTAATTACATTTGGATGAGTACCCTCGTTCTACGTAAACAGGCTAGATTTCAGCGCATAAACTTGCAGACAACTGATCCGAAGCGGCTTCGTCGCACGAAAGGTGGCAATTCACACCCGCCCACAAGTCGATAGCGAAGGTGACGTTGTTGTCGGGCAAAGCGATCCACCGTGTGTGACAGAAGTGGTCGGAATTGTGCCTAGAGGATGAGATCCTATTACACCAAGATCGAGTCAGATGACAAAAACCCTCAACAGTTCGATATGCATCCGCGCAGTCTTTCAAGCCGCACTGCTGCAATTTGACCATATGGAGGAAAGAGTACTCACGCTGCCAAATTTCTCAAGACATACGTGACTTCTGCTGGGCTTGCGCTGTCCGCAGCAAATTCAAAAGTCCCGACTTAACAGCAATCACTCCACTTCGAACTACGCTAGTAGTGGCTTTGGGAGAGCGAGCAAGCAGTGACGCTTTTGGCCCTTTAGCGATGATGGAGATGGGAAGCCATGGCATCTCAGTTACCTTCGATTGCTTCACGAAAGATGGCACAGCAGTATCTCTGAAGGTGTTGGGTGCTGGAACAGCCCCTCACGCCTCCTTTTCCTTGCGGATCCGCCGAAATGGAATCCACGGAACCGTACATTACGCTTATGGCGCCAATCTCGATGGTCAGTTGTTGTCAAAGTATGCGAGACTTTCGAGGTTTAAAAGAAGCAAAGCACTTAAGCATTCAATATTCAACGTCCTAATGAAGAGAATGGATTGCAATATGATGAAACCGCTTAAGCCATCGTCTAGGTGCCTCCAGCCGCAGAACCGGGATTTGGGGCATGCTAGTTTCCCCAGCATATGAAGCTACAGTCTGTGCGTGCATTCACTGATGCTGCACTCTTACAAATTGTGTTTGTTGTTTGTTTAACTCCTGGGTTTGTAAAGGGACACTTTATGTCTTGGCTACTGTACCTTTGCAATTCCAGTTACCCCAAGCCCTTCTGTGTATCAAATATATACGTTCCACCCAATGCCTTCTCTCGCCTTCAAGGAAGTCTTAGGGCGCTACACAGTATCTCTGAAAGCACTGAATGCTGAAGCAGTCGCCTATGATTTCTTTATCAAATGAATCCGCCAACATGGAATCAGCACATGCTCACCAATAAAAGTGCCAACTCCGACCGTCAATTTTTCGCCAATATACGCAAGACTTTCCTGGCCTTAACGAAGTACAAAACTAAGACATCCTTAAGACAATATTCAGATTGCAAAAGATGAAGCAAGCTATGCAGAAAGTACATAAAACAGTAAGGAATTCATTATCAATTGTGTAGCGTCCCGGGACTCCCAGAAGACGAAAGAAGACGCAATACTCGGCCAACATATATATTCAGCACAGAGAAGGTGTTTGGGCTATTAGCATGACCCAAAGGCCAGCCCAACTAGCGAGAAGCAAAAAGGCTAATTCAAAGTACAAAAGCAACGCCACACCAATACCGAGGGATAACCCACCATCGTATTACAATTGAGTATCTGAAATCTTTAATAGTGGAGGAATTGATGAAATGTTCTCCTACTTTCCTTTAAATCTGATCATACTTTTAGCGTTGACGAGATACTCTCATCAGTCATATGGTTCTGAAAGTTGAGAATAACAGTTTAAATCGTAAAAACCCCATAGTCTGGTAGTGAATAGATTACCCGATCAGCTGAGAAGTTAGTACATGTTATGCAAAGGATACACGTGATCAATACTTCAGAAAATATAATAGGTGATAAGAGCGTTATCGCGTTGAGTATACAAAGTCACTGCCGACACAGGTAGTCTTTATTGCAGAAACCAGAATGTGTTAGTGGTTTATCCGTATAGGCGAACGATCACAATACCTGCATTGAAAAATGATAGCAAGTCAACAAAAAAACATGTTATTAACTTAAAATTATTAAAAAATCTAGAAATAACTGGAAGATTTACTTTTCATGCTGTTTAATTAAAACTTTTGGATGATTTTATCCTGATTTTGTTTTAATAGATCACAGTACTGATAAAATTGGTTGCAAAATTCATTCTTTGGTTTAGAGTCGCATTAGCCAATAGCATCTTGAGTGTTCTTCGGATTCGTCATTGATATCTTCTGTTTGATTCAGTGTATTATATTTCTCGGAGCATGATCCCCTCCCTTCATAATGATTTCATCCAATAATTTTCCTTCGAACCAAACGGACTTGTTGCAGATGCCAACCCACACGGAAAAAAGCACCGAACGCGAGGCTGAGATGAATGAGCCTTTGAGGAAGAAAATGTTACTCGAAGCCAGCGCTACTGGGATCCAGTTAGCTTGCAGAAGTGGAGTCAACGCAGCCGATACGTCGAAACTGCTCACTGGCCCATGTATTGGAAGTATTGCCAAGCTAACTGTTGGGAGCGAATTTCAGGACCCCGTAATATTGGAACGTCTGAAAGGAACAATTAAGTTGAAGCTTCAGGGTTCTATTACACAGGCTGTGAAAGGGCTACTCAGTATGGTGTCTCTTTCTATTGAGGAGGTTAACTATTTGAAAAAAGTGACCCAAGAATTGCAGAAACGTATCCGGAAACTGGAAACCATCTCGCGAAAGGTTGAAGCGCTTATCATCGAAAGCGTAGGTTAAGTCACCTATGTAATGCATGAGGCCTTATATTTTTTGCTTTTATTGGCAATAGCCTCATCCTTTTTACTCCTAGTTAAAAGCTTTTGTTTTGTAGCTGCTAATGTGGGCCTAAAAACTGTCTTAGAAATTACGGGAAGTGTTGTATTTGGATTGTTTGACTATTTTTATCCTTTAGCCTGTCGCACTAGTATGACTTCTACCAATTACGACAATCATCCTGAGTTATGTTTGTAAAATCGGCTTGTTTGTAAAGCCCTGCATAAGTCTGAGTTTATGATTACTTTGGCGATCGTGATGGTTGATGCTTGTCAGTTGTGGGTTTGTCTGGCACAATTACAGTCATGCCTATTTCGTATCGAAGTTGTAGCGTAATTGTCTGCCATCACATACTTCCCAATTTACAGTCTTATTTTCTATCTACTCCTCTTCCTTAGCTCCGTCTGTTGCTGCTATTCTGTTTCCTTTGCTGTGAGAATATTTATTTGCAGTGAAATCTCTCATGAGGCATAAACTGCTAATGTATGATTAGCTTTCGTCGTTTTATGGTCCTTGTTTCTTCCTAATAATGATCTATTCAAGGAGCTTCTGTTCAGCTTTGGTCTCCCCTGTCACTGAGTGCTTAGTTTGAGGAGAGGAGGACATGACTGACTTAATCGCACCCACCAATTTAACTCTTTATTCCTTGGAATATAGGTGTCAAGGTTAAAATTGTTTTAAGGGTACAGAATATCTAGAGCATCGTTGGGATCGCGTTTGTAGTCTACAAGTTCTAAACTAATCTAAAGAGCGTGGTAGAATACGAGTGCTTAAATTTTGGCGGAAAGGGTTACTTGAGGAAAACCCGAAGGAAGTGGTAAATGCTTTCATAATCTACCATATTGTCTTATATCTACGGCGTATCTATCCAGAGGTCTGGCAATATTGTCACAATGTCAAATTTTCATCACTTTTTTGGACATTTTTATCAAGTTCTGGGCTTTTCATCTTTGTTATAGTTTATCAGCTTCAGCCTTTATTTCTTCACCTTAGATGCCCCCTGCTCCCAAACCTGTAGTAGCAGCGGTGGATCGTCCTCTGGAATTGAATACCGTCGTCATTCCGCCGCCTCAGTCCCAACAGCTCTCCGAGGCAACAACTCAAACGCCTACGAAAGCATACATTGGTGGGTTCCCATTTTCTTTACCAACGCGTATCTGCATCATTCCCACCAAATTACTTTTCCTCCATTCCGCAGCCACTGAAACTCTGCCAATATCACCGAATCTGCCATCCTCTTCCTCCTACCCTCTTGCCCAGAAGCCACAAATGTCCCCGCCACAAGTCTCACAAGCGGCTCCTAACCCATTCGTCACCTATGCCACCACCCATCTAGCTGTCGAGGCACCTCAGACGGTTGCTTCCATCGCGCCCTTGCCCGCGTGCGACCTTCCAGCGTCGTCCCTTAATGCGTTATCCATCTGTGTGCAGCCTCCGTTGCTACTTTCTATTTCTGTATCTTCCGAGGGTGAATCCGATTTCCTCTATTTCATGTAGCTAAATGGAGGTTAAATGGATGGGTTGATTTTTATGTATGCAAAGGTGGTGTTGGGCATTTTAATGACTAAAAAGTTGTGGGAATTTCAGTTCAGACTGGTCAATTACAATATCTGAAATATGTTTCAGCAAGCTGCTTTTTATTTTTCTTTGCCAGTAAATTGATTGCGTGCCTCATTGGATTTCCATTGTATTTTGAATCTCTAAGTAGAATTAGACTGATTTGTTCCTTTTGTGTTATTATTTGTGATCTTGTTCTCTTTGACTTCTTGGCTTATTTTCTGAAGTAAGTTCCATAACAATATGAGTTAAGTCTGTGCTGTGGTTATATTGTTACGAGTGTTCTCTGCTTTTCTTCTTCACATTATTTGAAACCTAGTTTTAGTGCCAGATGCTATTTTAAAGTAGGCGCTTAATGATAACGGACATAAAGTAGTCCTGAAGACTTCTGTGAGTCTCCTGTCACTGCCACTTTAACCAGTTGAACATGCCATTAAATATCACTTAAACTTCCTATTTCCACGTTAAATGAAGTCTGTAGATTTTATTGGATTACAATAAGCCCATGTTTCTCGTTTAGACTTCAAAATGGCGACTTAATGACTCCTGCCTTTTGGATTATTTTAAAATCTTTTTTTTCTTAGGAATTTGCCTTCAATGGGAACTTGACTCTGTGGAATTTTCATTCGAACCGGCAGCATTCTACGAGTTATACAGCTACGCAAGCTCAGATGTTGATCCTCGTTTTCCACTATCCAGCGACGTATGGCAAAAGGTAAGCTTGTTTACGAACTTTCTAATTTTTATTGAACGCAAATTTTGGCTACCATAGTTGAGACTGCGTTTGTCATGCGTATTCAACACTTGTCTCCTGATCACCATTGTTGGCTGCCACAAGATTTAATGTTTATTTGCATTCTTTAACTGTTTATGAAAGAAGTTGAATTCCTTGTTTTTACAGACTTATTGAATCGAATCAAATTCTTTCAAATGGAATGGTATAATTTGTATACGGGTATAGTTCTTTGGTTTGCTCAAATGTGCAGATTGTTGCGGAGAAATTTGGTTTTATAAAATCCCAAATGCCCTATTTGATTTTAATTTTAATATAAAATCAAGTAAAATCTGCTTTTTATAAGGTTTTTGATAGTAATGAATTTGGCCTAGTAAAGTATTACTAATTCTCAAAAATGCCTCTGAATCTTTCTTCTATTCTTTAAATTATGGTTTTGGAATCATCCGTTTATCCACATTTATATGCAGAGGTGGGATATATTAAAAATCTATTATGCTTCATACATTATGAATCAAAGGTGCTTGCTGCACAAGTTTAGATGTTTCTGTGTTCTATAATTTTTGACAAAAAAATCTCAAAGATTGACTTCATGGCTGATCTAGTAATACTTCAAAAATGGTACTTAACCTGGCAGCACGATGAAAGCTGAGTCCATAAGTGTTTTTTCTCACTTTATATGGTGAAATTGAACTTTGGATTACTAATTTTGGGTATTAGTGCTATCAGTTAACAGACGAACGAATCCCCCAATAAGGCTCAGTTCATGATCTTCCGCCAAGATATTAACAATCGTCTGCATGATGTTATCGAGTAACCCGATTGAATACATTTCCAAACGTGACTAAGGCATCCAGTAACTGATTGGGCAGCTTGGAAGCTAATCGGTCTAGCACAATCTCAAAGGAGCCTTTCCTATATTAATGTTAATGCCTACCTTTTGTTATAGGTCGGTACCATTGAGGCTTTACCGTTGCCGATGGCTTGCACTTTGACAAGTGTGCAACCGGAGAATGTCTACTACTTCGCTCTGCGCTCTATTGATCGATTCCAACGCACCTCCGAGTGGTCTAACGTAGTTGATGTGCAGGTCAGCTAGTAGAATTTTTCTGCTCTTTCATTCCACCACCTCCTCCTTCGCTGTCCCCTTCTTTCCATGCCTGACTAGCATTAATAGCCTCACCTCTGTATAAAGTTACTCTGTTTGTATCTATAATGTATTTAACGCCTTTGTATAAAATATTTAGAATTTGTTGCCCTTGCCCCCTCCGCCTCCAGCCTCTGTCGACCTGTATCCCTACTAGGCACTTAAATGCATCATTTCCGTTGAAGAAAACACCTTATACTGAACGGTTTCTTCACAAGATTCTCTTCCTCCATCTTATTTAGATATTGTGCTTCAAATGCGTCATGCATATACAAGTATTTGTAGGCTTCTTTTCCCCCCAATACTAACTGGTAGATGGGCCGATTTATGAGGTTTCAAGTGGTGCTGTTGATGTTATTGCGAATGGAGCGTGATTCCGATAACTTTCTACGTGACGGTTGAAACCTTTGTCTCATTTTTGGCCTCCACTCCTACTACCGTAAATTCATTAATACAAAAAAGTTTATGAATGATAATCCTACAAAGATTTTAGATTTGTTTATCTCGGTACGCTTAGAACTCAGGCAGAGCGGAAGGATCCGTTTTACGGCCATTCCAGAAGGTCGTAATTAAATATACAGTTTAATGAACACTCATAATAATGTAGCCAGGGACAAATTCGTAAAATTTTGAGGTGCAGACCAACTTTCTAGGATGGCACTTGCAGTAGGTTTTTTTCTCCAGAACGCAATGTTTAGTCGACAAGAAGGTAGACTGGACCAACCTGCCCGAAAAGGTGATTCAATCTTCGTGACAAGCTACAATTTCCTCACGACTTCCATCGCTCGTAGAACTTCACTTTACCGCAATAAATAATGCCTTTAACAAATCTTGACCTAGGAGTTTCGAACTGAAGGTAGGAGAGTAACTGTAAATATTGCACTGGTGACAACGTCGGCAAACTTTACAATGGATAGAGGCCTCGCCAAATAACTCAAGCACGCCAACTTTAAACTTTGGCCCTATCGGAGAGATAAAAAACTCCAAATCTTACGTACACTTTCCCGGAACCTTTACTCGGCCACCATGAAAGTTGGGATAGCTCCGGTACATGCTAGAATGATACATGGAGCCTGCCCAATCTGACAAAACTCGCCTTCTGCGGGTAATCATCGATAGGGGACGAGGGATGGCCGAATGTACACTTTGGAACGGACTTCTCCCACATTACGTTTGACAAACTCCACTGTACAGGCGGCAACTCTCTTAATGCCCTAGTGAGGTTTGCAGCGAAGAAGGGGTGGGATGTGACTACGGCACTACATTACAACGACGACACCGTCCGATCAAATTCACGATGGTCCTGGTGAAATTACCGTGTTACGCCCCAAATTTAGATGTGCTCTAATTCTCTCCACTGTGCTTGCTCCCAAACGACTCTCACTCATTCCTGCAAATTCCAGAAAAATTAAGTCATTCATGCGATTCCCCCTTTGACTATTGCGCAGATAGATCAAGAGTAAATCTTGAGATTTTTCCGTCGTTCGCCACAGGGTTACGATCGTTTTAACGTGTAACGTGTAACAACCAGCGGAAAGAATTTCCTACATGCCCAGGATTAGCTTGTCATATAGTTCATGGAACGGACTTTCCAGCCTGTACAAAAGCTCCTCCGAATTTTGCAGAAAACACATCATAACCACCGTGACAACAAAGCTACGGTACCCTTTCTTTTATTAAGGGCAAGCATCTATGATATCTATAACGTCCCACTTTAAACAGCAGCACTTCACATGAAAAACTTAAGCAGCCTTTGTTTCCGGCTTGCTCTCATTACCCACAGCTAGAATGGAACTTTGAAAGTTGTCCGGTAAGAATGCCAACATCTTCGTGTGCAAATGTTCCAGACCGGGAAAAACAAGTATAACCAAACACGCGATAGATACCGACGAGGCTAGACCTGTCTGACAGCCACGCACACGCACACCGCTCTCCCTGCCGGAAGGGGCGACGCGTCTGATCGACGCGATGCTCCAACGCGAGGTCATAAGGCTCCATTTCGCCATGTGCCTCACCAATTGCTAAAGCAAGGAAAAGGATGGAATCATTCCTCGGTGTTGAATAGAGAAAACCAAACGCCGCAATAAAGAAGCCTGTCTTTCCCCTGCATAAGTGGTTTCGTTGGACTTCCTGCATGCGTCAAAATGGTTCCCTACTTTGGATTTACAATTGGTATGTGGACAAGTTGAAGTGGTGGGAAGTGCGGAAGAGAAGGCGGCTCACATACTGCTTAACAGACTTTGTGAAATCCACCCGATGCCTTTGGGTCTCCACAATGCAGCAGCCGCTTTTCAACGACCTCCATGTAAGCAGCTCTGGCTGGAGCGTTTTCGAAACGTGTTCTATTCCTAGACGGTAAAGTCATTTTCGGTGAAGGCGTTTGGGAACACGATTTTAGCTTGCAATTTTTGTTGAGTCAGCCACATAAAGCAGGCTTGAGACGGGACCCAAAGAAACAACAGTATGCACAACGCTCAGTCATCTTGCTGAGAGGTGTTGTCCCATCGGTGATAAAGGCGTAGTTTCTTGGGCTTAGCAGACCACTACAGGAAGCACTTTAATAATTTTGCTAAAAGCTCAAATCCACTGCATAAACTTGTGGCAAAGAGGGCCAAAAGAAATGCAGAGTGGGGGAGGGAGCACGACGAAGTGTTCAAGGGACTGGGGCGAATGCTCTGCTCCGCACCTATTCCAGCATCCTTTATTCTCGAATCAGGTGCTGGGCCAACAACTTTGAGCACTGAAGCCAGCACTACAGCTGGAGGTGGAGTAACCTCACAACAGCACCGACAGGGTCAAGAATACGTCACAGCATATGCTATTGCCAAATGCGACAGTCATGTGAGGCGGGGGAGTGCTGCCCAACACAAACTACTCGCTACACTGACGATGGTCAGGCACTTGAGATGCTGCCTGATAGCGTGAAAGTTCATAGGGCGTTATCCTAGTTGGTAAAAATGGAAGAGATGGGCTGCCCAGCAGCACATTGGTAGGAGTGGGTGCAGCAGTACCAGTTCATCGTGCAGTGCAGGAAGGAAAACAGACAGATTAGACATCATAGAACCATCTCCTTAGACACCACCTTTTTAAACAAACCAATGGAGAAACGCCCAACTTACCAATCTCAATACAAGGCTGGTGTACGAGATCTCCTTTGCATCCTCGCATAAACCACCGGTAAAAGACGCCCTTGGATGTGGTGGCCAGACCTGTGAGGCAGGAGTGATTGAAGCTGCCCCTAGACGATAGGGTCTTACTATTACCGAGATCAGATAGGAGGACCTCACGGCTTAGTAGTTTCGGGTTCATTAGTACAAGTATTTCCCCTGGATTTATGTATGCAATTCGAACATGCACTAGACGGATCGGGTAAAAGGTACTGGTGACCTTCACACTACAACTTATAGTGATTGCGACATTTCAATCTACGTCTAAAGGTTTCCTAGAAGAGAGCGTAGGTTTTGACAATTTGGATTCCTTGTAGATTGCAAAGAACTTCACACAGCTTCACAGAGACGGGATTTCTGAAGATCTAAGACACTGAAATAGTCAATTTTCCTTTTTCAATCAGTGCGTCCTTCAGGGCAGCGTCTTTACAACCAGTCATTAAACGGAACTATCCAAACTATAAAACGCACATGGTACCCAGTCATTTGCAGATAAAGTTCACGAATCACGCTTTTCTTATTCTTCTTACCGGTTCTGCTAAGGACGACCACTCTCAGACTTGAGGTTTATGCCTAGGTCGATGGTTCCTAACGCATAGAGCTACAGTCAATCATTAGCTACCATTTCGTAATTAAAAGTGGTTATCTCTCTCACCTGAAATTTTCTTATCTTTCATGGAAGTAGGGTCCAGGGTACCTATTGCAACTAAAATGAAAGATGAGACATATTTTTGACCTTGCGCATTTCCACCTTTGTGTGTTGTTTAGCAGGAAAAACATTACGATAGGCACAACCAGTTTAACGTCAATAAATGGGACAGTGCAGCTCTGTAGCTGCATTCCAACTCTTCCTTCTTGGGCGAGGATGCATCGCAAGTTCCACCACCTTTTGAGAAAAAAGGCATTTCGAGTGATAAAAATGCCTCTTCAGCATGTCATTTATCCTGTGACATACAAATCTGCACACAACCAATTGCAGTTCATGATATTAGCGGAAGATGGGATTTACATACTAAGGCGGAAAAAGAACTTGCCTGAAGAGATGTGCGATAAAAACAGAGCCTATGACGAGCAACAAAACAATATTCATAAAAGCTAGAAAGCTATGTAATATGCGTTCTTGAATACATATTTTCTGTAGCAAAGGCTAAGAAAAATGCCCTGTAAAACCATAAATATTTCTGCTTGAATCCTAATTTTGGTTGCGGGATACTTAGGGAGGCCACCATTGTACCTCCACAGGAATGCCTGACCTCCGGCCCCAAGCCATTCTATATGTCTCCTTTAGTTTTCAAAAAAGTCTCGAATTGCTAAAACAAAGGGTCTTTAGCTCCTTTTTTTTAATATAATGATCTAAAACCAAGGCAAGTCACAATGGCTTACTTAACCTAGATTTCACTAGGGTCCTGAGAATCAAGCTACTAATACATAAAATTTAGCTTTAAAATATAAATTCAATAAAATTAACAATGAAAATTTATAATTTTTAAAAAATTAAGACGTGACTTCAAAATTTTTCGAAGTTTAACACTACAAACTGGACCTTTGCAGTCAGATCAAATACAGCCAAAAACAGCTTCTCTTCCATTTTTAAATTTAATTACTTATTTATCTAAGCAAGTGGCTTTAAAAGACTTTGTATGTCACTTAATAAAAATTGTTCACACATCAATGCCTAGCCGCTTGTTTTAATAGGCCAACAGCATCGTTTAGGGCTTGACCAGCTTCACGTCGTCTTTCAAAGATTGGAATGCAGCGCAGTGATGAGATGTGCTTCTTAAGCAGTTCGGAAAGTGCTGGGATGAAGAAGTTAGAAGAGTTGGTAAATTGAGCATTTACTTATTTCTCTTAGCTTAAATCGGCAAATACACTAATCAGTGCTCTATCTGCTGATGAACTTCCACAAGCTTTTCGATTGGCTTTTAAATTGCTTGATCAAACCGGAAGGAACATATGTTCATCAAAGGCAGTTTATCAGCAACAGTATTCAACTGGTATGATTATGCACTGTTTTTTATAGTTTATATAGCTAATAAGCGAAGACACAATAGTTGCTCCTGCAAGCCTTTGAGGGTTAACAGTGTCGGGATATCTTCTCCGCTCGGTACTTCTGCCGAGCTTCGAGTAAAATGCCTTCAAGAACGCATGGATCAAGGTTCTCTTCATACCTACGTAAGTTTTTTCTCAAATTATCTAAAGACATGACATTCATTATTATTTCTCAAAATTGCTTGTAGGGATTCCCACTGGTTTCTTGAAAATTTTTCAATACAAAAACAAGAAAACTTCCAATGTTAAGGTCATAATGCCTTCTATCAAAACGCTTTTATTTTAGTTTCCTTTTGGAAGACAAGATTAAGTGTATGTATTAGCATATAGTTTGTGTGCCCCAAGCTCGTGTCTTTTTTCACCATTTCTTATCCTAAGCTATTTTTAGCGTACTATTTACTAGGATTTCAATTAGTGTTCTGATCAGTCATTGTAAAATTCTAGACATAAATTAGTTTTTTTAATAGCATTTCTGAAATTGAATATTTTAAAAAATGTGCGCATATAATTTTGGGAAACTCTAATCCATCCCTTTGACTCAAGCAGTTATATGGGCTTTGACTTTCTTCATTCTTATAAAAGCAATGTCATTCTTTCTTATTAATTATTTTTTTCTCGAAATACATTAAATTTAATTAGCTAGTAATTAAATAAGTTTTGCATTGATCTTGTTACTTCATAAAGATATTAAACTAAATATTAAACTCCGATTTTGCTTATGATTTGCCCTTTTCTGCACTATCCTAAATTCTTCTACAATGTCTCTTTACAGTCATCTCTTGAAAATTTTCAACAAATTGTATACAGTTTTAACTTCAATAATTTTACATTCAAAGTAATGCATTATAAAGGATGAGTATTCTTGGGGTCAACGAATTTGTCCCTTCCAATGCTAAAGGTCGCAATTAAAATCAGCAATATTTTTTCCTTAGAATCTTTCTTGTCTTTGTTCCTGTTTCCACCATTTTATCTACCTTTTTTTCTTGCTCTACGATTTTTACAGTATAAACGTTAAACTGGGTGGCGTAAAGACGTTCCAAACTCCAGGAAACTCATGTTGTCACTTTCCTTTGACCTTTTCGCTTTTCTAAATGTCACACACGCCTTCGCTCCAAACGAAAACACTTTATGCAAAAGTGTATGTACGCATGTGTGTGTGTTTGTCTCCGCATAAATCATGCACTCAACTTTTCGATATGAGGAGGGAGAGAGAGGGTAAGGGCACTAAAAATTGAGTGCAAACTGTACCAAAGTCGGTCTCTCCTTCGCCTGTCTTCAACGAGAGAGACAAGCTAGAAAAATCCCATGAAGATATAGCCTATTGCAATGTGAATAAAGACCATTCAAGTAGCAATAACCCCAACAAAATAAACTTTGATGTTGGCGATAACTGCTTGGTGTGCTGTGCGTAACGTGTAGTAACTTGTGTGTGTGTGTGTAATTTTAATGGGGAAACTCCTCTTTTTCTACTGCCTGATGCCCAATTTGCTTTCTTTGACATTTTTGTCGAACTCACCCATTTTAAATTAAAGCCTTAATATTACTCTAGCCTCCTGGAATTCTGTACTTTCTTTCCTCTTTCCAAATCTTACGCTATCATTTTATCAATTTACAAAAGCCCTCGCACTTTATTTATTTCCGTAAAAAGCCTCTTCCTTGTCAGGCACAAACTTGTGCTTATTGGTGACAATTAAAGTGGTTCATCACAAACATTTTTACCTTGCCATTGCCGCTTTTATCAGCAATCCGTTCCCTCTAAAATTAACCACAGGAGAAATAATGCCAGCTGGAAGAAAAGTATTTATCTAACAAAATCAGCTAAAAAAATACCCAGCTGTGTAATTGATTCACCAGTGAAAATTATGGTTGTACTAAGAATTGTTTTAAATGGATTACTTTAAAAACACACACATGATTCTAGGTGATGAAACATAAAATTCACGCGGAACCCCAAATTAGCCTTTATTTTCTACACCTCCCTAGCACATGACTGCAACACACGGGCTGTCTCTAATTATAGAGCTGTCGCGTCAAGTTAATTGCGAGCGGTTAATGCTTCAGCTCCCTGATCCACAGATACATTGAGGGTTTTTAATACATGTCTTTCTCCACTTTGTCAAGATGTTTGGTGGATAAGCGTTCGATATGTGTATTATTTGTGGCGATAGGTAAGAGTGGATTCAAAACAGCGACCATTTAAAATGTAAATTTTTCGACCGAAGATCAAAGAGCATTTGTACAACTATTTACCCAAGGATTGCATCTAAGTCGCTGAACTGTAATGCAACAATATTGTGTTTCAAAGAGGATTGCTTTGGGGGTTTGTCCTGTTTTCTACTGATGTTTTTACTTCTAATTTGTAGAAACGTAGTTTTGGATAATAAACGAGAAATAAAGGGCGTGTGGTGATGAACAGTCCCATTTTCGCATTAATATTTAGAACTGAGTAAGGAATCACTCAGAAAGAAAGTCTTTTCAAGGTATCTATCAAACATGCTTTTTAAAAATAAAAATTTGGTGTTTATGAAAACTACGCCTCTCTCTAATTGCCCAAGCTTAAGCAACTAGGGACATTTTCAGAAACTTTTTTGCGAATTATCTTTCGACCGTCTTCCCTTGCATATCCACTAGTTTGCTTTCTGAATCCCAAAAAGAAAAGACTTGGTTGTTGACATTTAAATTTTGTGCCGAAATTTGATACTTATAAGTAAAATCCTAAGATGTCATTTATACTGCAAAGATTTGTTCCATTTGTCTCGATAGATTTTATCACAAATCGCACAAAATCTGCCCATAAAGCTAGAAATCTTTTATCCTATTCGGCAGTACTCTGCTCATATTACTTACCTCGATCACTCTAGTCCCTAATTAGAAAATAATAATCTAGCGAATAGGGGATTTGGCTGTGATAACTGCTTACCAGAGTTCATATGAGCGATTTGCAAATGCCACGCGATTAGTGATTTGAAAGTTACAGCTGACACTGAAAAGCCTTGAACAAACACCATAACTTTGATGACACTTTTAGGCCAAGAGGTGGGCAAGTTTCTTTTTAATTAGGTACGCTTGCTAAAAGTGTTCATCAAACTTTGAGTGTCGCGAAATGCGGGGCGCAGCAAGGCGAAACATTGTTGCGTTCCAAGGTTTCCATTGTAAAATGTGGCATTTTGGCTTTCCAACTCTACCGCTCTCGTTCTCCCTCCCTCCTTCTGGACCCCACTGGAAGCTAAAAAAAATCATCTGGTAGTGTTTTTTGTTCCCCCGATTCAGAAAAAAACAGCTGACGAAGCGATGTTAAATTGTGCATGCGTGTGCGAGCCCCAAAGTCAACGGTTTTCCATGTTTTCCACGCATGTGCACGAAGGAGGTGTTTATGTGTGTACATTTGGCGCTGTCAAAAATTTACGGGTCTGTCGGTATGGGCCACCCTGCTTGCGAACATCAAGCCACCAGCCATTTGTTTGTTTGTTTTCCCGCTGCCCCGCGATTATTAATTATTGCCCCACACGAATACTCGCACACCTATACACACCCTATGAAAGCGTTTTTCTGCCTATTTGACCTCATTATGATGCCGGTCTTGTGGCCTCTGCTGAAGACCAATTTGACTTCCACTTTTCACTTGCTCTCCTCTAATTATACTATTTTCATTTCTGCGCTCCTCCATAACCTCTCCCTTTGAATCGATGCTCTCCCTCCCTAAAGCCAGCTGATTTGTTTCAAAAATGCAAACATTTGTATCTAATGTTCTCCTTATGCTTCATGTAACTTCAAGAGCCCTGCTGGTACATGGATTTTAAAAGCCTAAATTGTTCCACTCGCTTTTTGGCGATCATCTTATTTCGGCTCAGTCTATTTAATTTTACGAATGCTTTGTCAACTTACAATATTGGGTTCTTATATGGAATTAGCTGTTTATTTCAAGGATATCTCCTCCGGCTAGCTGAAAATCACTAAAGGAGTTGGAGCCGAGCCCTACCTGTTTTTACTTTACTAAACTTCAAAACAAAAGTCAAGGTTTCGGCTGCAGTTATCTCTATTGGGACCAAAAAAATGGAGTTTAGTGCATCACAATCATGTGGCAGCTGGCCCTGACATTGGAAAGCAGAGAGAGAGCGAGATAGATAGCTTAAGCATGGAGTAATTAATGATGTTGCTGATGCTGCTAATGCTGTCGCCGCTGCTGCTGCCACGCCTTAGCTCAAATATGCTCAACCGCAAGCTTTCGTCTGCAAAACCGAGGCGAAAAACCGAGCCAGCCATCTTGTTTTTCCCGCGATTGGCGAATTTTTTATGGCATGAACGACGGTTGCTTTGTGTGTGCGTGCGCGCGCTTCCCTCGCACGCAAGCATCGCCGCACCTCCGCACGGCACGCTTTTCATCACCTCATCGCACCACAAACAAATGCAGGTAGCACGTCCGCACCGGCGCATTCGCCTCACTCTTTGGGCGGTCTTTTGAATTCTCTCTACCTCTCTCTTGCTCGCTGCCTCGCTCTCTATCTCTTACTCTCCCTGTCTGCCTTACTCTACTGAGGCGGAAAACAACTCTCTCCGACTCGTGTGTGGGAGAAAGTGGGAGAAATTGTGTTTGTGCGTGAACATCGTCATTTTCTCTCCGCCTGTCAAGTCAAGTAGCACTGAGTCGACAGTTTACGCGGTTTTTTCCTCGCATTTTCCCAGTCCGTTTACTGTCCTCCCACCGACTCGGCCACCCACCTACTCACTAGCCAGCCCATCCACCCTCGAGTCTACCGCAGAGGCAAAATTTAGCATTCGTGGTTTCGCAAAAACGCAAACGACTGTTTTAAGGCGCAAAATTGTCACCGCGGGCGAACGCAAACCTGTCGACTTGATTGGCCAAGCAGCGTAGCTGTTATTCTCTTAGTCCCATTCTCTTGCTCTCTAGGGAACTGTTTTAAGAAGGAAATCGCCCTAATTAAGAGCTATGCCACCAATTCATTCCCATACGTTTATTCATTCTTTGCTTTCCTCATTTAAAATGACCACAGGTTAGAAGTCAAAATCGGAACATTTGATCCTAAACATTGACCTTGGATTGGCGTAGCTCGAAGATTAAGCCGTTCGTTTTTCCTAAAAAAAAGAAATAAACAAAAAATTCCTCTTCATTTGAAAAGTTTTCGGCAATAAAAATCGTAATTTTTTCATTGTGTTCACTGTAAGGATGATCTTGGTTATCTTTTTGCGTTTGATACATAACCAGCAACAATTCAGTAAGGGAAGGCTTTCACACTTAATTATGAAACTCCTGATTTGAATGAGACGCCTACCGACACGATCGGAGTCAGCAAATCCGTCTACTAAAAGCCACCGAAAGTGCGTACCCAGGTACGTGAAGTGCGGCCACCCACAGATGCAAAAATTATTTCTAATCATTCTTCCGATGGAAGGCCAACAAGAGAGCGCGAGAGAAAGCGCTCTAGACAGGCGGCGAGAAATATTACCTTCGGCTGAACAAATTTTCTTCCCCCACTTTCCACCAGTGCAAAAATCCTATTGGAGCAGTTGAATTATGTCTTCAAAGATGGTAGAAAAAAGTAACCAGATGTTACTTGCCTCCCTCTCATGTAAACGCGTCTACTCGAAATCACACTTTTGGGCGAAAGTTTCCCTCGATGGCACGATGGGTGGCCGTTTCTCAGTTGTGACCCAAAATACGGATTTTTGACAGACCCAGTCATTTCTCCCTGTTGTCGAAAACGAGGAATGTTTATGCAGTGACATTTCTAAGAGTCGTAGATCTACTAGAGTCATCTTTAATGCCCTCAGAAGTAGTCCACTGACGCTGCAAGTCTTAGTGTGATTGCACTTTCCACTTTTAGTCAGGCAGTTGAAGTGTTACTTGTAGAGCTCGCATCTTGAGAATTGCCGTGGACCACACACAAGGCCAGCAAGAGAGCGAGAACTGAGAGCGACTGCCCAAAGGACGCGTAGGAGTTAGTTTGTAGTAGGTGCTGTCGGTGATGTCGTTGCTAGTTTTCTGAGCCTGCTTTTGTGTGAGAAATATTATTTTCGTGTGCGGGATTCCATCGCTTTGATATAATCGCCCTCCCACAAACATACACACGCACAAACGCAAGTTAATTTCCCTCGGGTGTGGTCGGCCACGCTTGAGAATACTACTTAAATCAAAAGAAAAAAATCTTAAAACGACGGAAGAGGTTTTTTGCTCTTAAAGAGCTAGTTTTGCATCCGACTGCCGAAAGATTAGGTTTGACTCAAATTTAGAAGGTCGGCTAATAAGCACTGAGTTTTTCGCGTTGTCTTCAAGTGCTAATCATCTCCGATTGTAGAAAAGGGGTTTGAAATTTTGAAATAGTCACGAAGAGTCTGTGAGAATAATTTTAGGGCCAGTACACTGGGGAATAGATAGAATAGGTTTACGAATGGTTAATGTTTTGCATTTTTTCTATCGCGATTTTCGTAAAAATTTCTTATTCTTTACAAGGGGATAGATGCACATCATTTTGCCCCATGCTTGAGGACTCAAATTTGCTTATGTGACAAAATATTTCTATAGTATTGATGAAGCTACATTCTTTCGCCTATTCAGTAGCCCAGCCAACGTTACGACTTACACTGACACCGATTTTCGAGTTCAAGATCATTTAGTTCAATTTATACGGGTCCTTAAGTGTGATTTCATGAGTACTTAGAAATGATTAAAAAAAATATTGCAAAGGAAATAAAACCATTACAGTTAAATAACGGCCGTGAGTACATGAAGTCGATTTTATGCACTATCAAACAGAAAAGCTCTGTTTTATCGCCTACATCATTTAGCCTAATTAAAAAAATTTGATCTTATCTCATCTTACAGAAATCAAGTTGTCATCTACATTTTGGTATTTTTTAATCTGAGAAGAAATGATGGTCAAAATACAGGTTAATACTTGGAAATATTTTTTCTTTCATTGTAATTTGATGACAAAAATCAAATTCATTAATATTCCAGTTCTGTTTGATGATGGAATTCATTCAGAATTTTGCACTAAATTCATAAAGGCCTTTCTATAAAATTTATTTACACTATCATGCACAGTTAACTGACTCGCCATCAAGATACCAAATAAATAAAAAAGTGCAGCAAGTACCAAAATAAATCGTTCTTATTAAGTGCTATACAATCTTATGGTTTGTAATAATTGAGAAACCTCGATTGAACTGCAGTTTAACTTCGTGGTTTGCCTCTATCCTGAAAAGGGATAATATTTTTTTGAATAAAAAGACGCAATGGGACAATAACCCTTAAAAAACCATGATTTAATTGAGAACCAGTACACCGTTTGAGTCGCAGCATTTGGAATGTAGCACCATCTACTTTCTTAACACTCACTCAAGGGGCTTCAAGAAGTTCTCCCGAAAGTCCGGGTGTAAAAATGTCACATTTATTAGTCGGAATTAGCGCGTTTTGCTCCGCGCCTGCATATCGCATTCAAAAAGGACGCAGAAAGAATTTCGCTCGCCTGTCACATGCGCCTGCGCGCTGGTGCGTGAGCGTGCGTGCGTTCGAGGCTTCCTAAAACGGTCTTCTTTTCCACCGTCCTGTTTTTTCTCAACTGTCACACTTCTCGCTGTATTTCACCTTGGCACCTCGCGACAATGCTTTTTTGAATCGCATCTCTTCGGGTTTTTCTGTATTACTTTGTTTATTTTCCGACGGATACACAAATTGCTCTGCTGGCGGCGATGATAGAAGCGGAAAAAATTACCCCCTTCTTCCTTCCTCCTTCTTTCCTTTTTTTCTTTAAATTTGTGCGCACATTTACCCTTTCGCGCATTTGTCAGACCAAAAACTCAGAGGAGTTGACAAATAGAGTTTCTACTAAGATGCAAAGGGGTACAGTGACAAAGTTTGGTGGTGAGAATTCCTTCAGCTTGCTATAAATTCCTTCAGGTCAAATGTTATTTTTCTTCCGGCATATAAATGACCTAATCCATTAAATAAGTGAAAACATAGAATAAGCTAACTTTTTGACTAACTTAGTAGAAATGTCTTCCGGCGCTTAAAATACTAGGCACCCACTTCATATACTTTTTACTTTCGGTAGCACCACAAACCATTTACTCCCACTTCGTTTGTTTCGAATTCAGAAACATTTTGGTTCATTTAATTGAATGAAAAACAGTTTACTAGCATGTATTTAAAGGATTCTGATGGCCGTGCCAATTGCGCCTTTGGAAATGTTCAGCACAGATAATGGAAATTGTAATTTCCATTCACATAAACAAGCCCTCCTGTAGGATTTTTTTTGCAAAGATGAGGTTTTTTGGCCCCAAAAAGCGCAAAACGAATTTTAATTGAAGTTTGTAGCCATAACTTAAGTTTCTCTTTAATCGCATTTTCGAAGTTCATATCCTGTTTTCCAAACTTCAGGCGGTATAGTTTCCTCTAAAATTGAAATTTTTATATCTTGCAGTAAGGAATACGTGGTTGAACAGCACGTTCGTTTAATTTTGATTTTTTCCACTCCACTGAAAACACGCGAAGGCTAATTTCTTTATTTTATCCTCCAAGACCCTGAGTTTAGCATCATATTCCAAACGTTCAAAGTATTTTTTTTCTTATATTAACCAATTCAAATAAATAATAAAAAAACAACGTTTAAATATTTTTAAACTACTTATAGGTTCAACTTAGAGGGTTTTTAAACGACGGGTTAAATACGAACATTCTCTAATTTTTATTCAAATTTGCTTTCTTCTCTAATCTAGCAGGGGTTTTAGTTGAAAGGTGGTTTATGCAATGCTGTAAGGTAGTATGGAACTGCGAATTCTGCAAAAGCTATCACCGGTTTCTGCTTGTGCATATGTGTGTGAGGGTGTGCGCGTGCGTAACCCTCCCTTCTCCCGTCTTCCCCCAGTTCTCCCTGCGTGGGAGCACAACACGTCCTCACCACCGGAAAGATCAAAAAGGGGCGATTGTTACACTTGGACGGTTGTCCTCTCTTCCCTCTTGCTCCTCCCCCTAGCATGAGTTGCCGCCCCGTAACAGGTGAAAAACACTGCTGTCGGTCGGCTTGATTGTTTTATAGTTTCATGTACACAACCGCGCCCCTTATTATCATGTAGGACACAAACTGTGAACAATCATTACGGTGACGGCGACGAGGCCGATAGTAATAATAGCAAGAACAGTCATATCCACAGGCCTCTTTGTGTGCCTCTGTGCGTGTGTATGTACATTTACGTCTGTAAGTGTAACAAAAGAAGGGATACAAACCAAAGGGTAATAAAGGTACCGTCAAAGGGAGTAATGAATCTACGTATCCCCTCCCTTTCCTGCGGTTAGTGATCCACTTATGTTATTGCTCGTTATCAAGATTGACAAAGATCAGCTACGATCGACGAGTCATGTTAACTACATCTTAAATTTCGTACTTTGTTGATCATAAGAACAACCAGAAAGAAACTTTATCCTGTCTTTCAGCGCAGTTCGCAGATGTTCACTATGAGCCATTTTAAACATTTATAAAATCGAGTTATTAATTCCACCAAATAATAATTGCTTGTAATTTCCAGGATCTACGCGTCCAAAACCCTTGTTAATGACCGATTCAAAAAGATAGACATAGCTTTGTTTTAGCTTCACCAAATTCTAAAATCATGGCACTATTTCATATCAGTAACATCATTTCTTAAAATGTTATGCGTAAGCTTCAAATGAATTTATTTGGGTAGTCAAATTAAATTTCAATTTTGTTGCTAAGTGAAAAGCTGGGTCATTTTTTCCGCGATCTCTAGGTGGAATGAAGAGCAGAAATATTTTTTTCTCATTTACTTACCGACTCCGTTGGGTTAATGGAAAAACCAAGCAACCAATTCAGTATCTCTGAACTAAACTATTAATTTGAAAGTACTTTGCAGATCAGCACACCGGCTGGTATAAAAAACTGTTATGTTTGAGTTAATTATGAAAGGATAAGCGGGGTGCATGAGAGAAGGAAAGGAGGTAAACATTTTTACTATCCCCTTGTCAAAAACCATGAATGAAAGTGGGTATAGTGTCTCATCACTCCGGGATACCCCGGCACACCTAGCTTTTAAATACGATTTTATCAAAAGTGTTCCCCGCATGCGGAACGATACATGGAGCGATTGTCCTCTAGGGACGGGGAAAGTTCTCTATTCACACATTCATAGACGGAGACAATGTTTTATTATCGCATGTCACCACCATCACCACTTACACCACCTCTACCATCACAATTATCGCCATGATGCTGGCAATAATTACTATCCCCTCTTCACGAAAGTGGCTTTTTGATCTGAAAAAATAGTGCCTTCTCTTGCTCTCTTATACCATCTTATCCAAAATTCATACCCGCATTGTAGAGAGGGAGACTTGGTAGGTTGGACTGAAAGGGGTTTTCTTCTCATTTTTAAGTGGTGAGGCTAAAAGAGGTCGGTTAGTTCTCAAATAGGGAGAAGGTTGTATGTACTTAATAATTCATCACGGTTTCTTCCCTCGGCACCGTGGGTGGTGATATCCCATGGGACTTCTTCGGGTGTACGCATAACCGTGACGAGGTTCCTCGTATTTCCAGTAAAAGTGGTTCTCGTCAAATTCATTTTTTTTGGGGTTCAATCACCAAGATAGGCCTATTAAGGCAAGTGTGAAGAGGTACAATGGCTTTGGCGGTAGTGCGTTTGGATATCTACTTCTCAACCAGTCTTACTTAAAGCTGACTTCTCCCCTTGACATCTAAATACCAACAGAATTACATTTGTAAATATTATTTCCAGTTAGTTTCTCTAAAACTATTAGCACTTGTACAAAACATTATTACACCAGTAGACCATTGGGTTATGACCTCTAGTACCGAGTCATAATGTTGATAATAATAATATGAAATGCCAGATTCCATCAAAACCCTATTCACTACGCTAAACTGGTCATACATCTAGCTACATCCCAGAGGCATTGTAGTTTCTCATAAAAATAGCTAATGTAGCCTCGCATCATATTGCATGGTTCATTGTGCCCATCAAAGTCCAACGCGTCTGCACATGTTTTAGCCCCTTAATTATTTAAAGTTGGAGGTATTTTTCTTTTACGCTACCTTGAATTGTGACTTCTACTTGCACAAAGGACCACCTGCCAAGAAGACATCTCACTGGCTGCCAAACCCGTACTTCTGAAGCCTTCCTCCACAAGAAAACAGCCCATGTATTGTTCGGTGTGCATAGCTTTCACAATTTTCATGCGTGTAAGCAGGCCCAGCGTGGGACTTGTGGGTAGCTTTGACTGGACAATAGGACTACGTGCGTATCTTAACTAAGGCAAATAATGCCATCATTCTTCATCAGACATTGCACACCGCCTCCAGTGTGTGGAAATCAAGGTCTGCTTGGTTCATTGCGACCTAATCAAAATGGTACACTCAATCTTCGTGGCATAGTTCCTAAGGACCGGAAAATTAGTTTCATCAAAATTAGGTTTAATTTAGTTTAAGACGAGCATCCATGTAAAAAGGTTTGAGCTTTGAACTTATGGCAGAAAATTATATTATGTTGAACATCTTGACATCACCTAGCAACTTGAGAAATCAGCAGGGCGTAAGTGAGATATCTAGGTGCACAAACCCGTCCCATCGATTCAACTTTCCACAAGTAGAGATGGCGATTATTTCTTTTCTCTCTACCTGCCTCTTCAGCACACAGGCGTCCCTGTGCTTAAGTAAACACTCCCCTTCGGAAAAAATCACTTGGCAATACAAATCTGTTCTACAATAAGAAGCGACTTGATCTCGGTTAGAGCCTCCAATTACACTTTCCCTTGTGATTTATCCAACTAATCATCTTTAAAATCCTTCCTGATGGTTTCTGCAGGATTCCTTTGAATTCTTAAATCTCCATTATGCAAAAGAACTCAGATTTCAAATTTGCGGGGTCTTTGGCTATGATGGCCATGAAAATTGATTAAAGAAATTGGCATTTCCTATTAATAATTCATCGTGCTTTACAAAATAGCGATAATTTATTTAAACCTCTATACGGGGAGCCTATTTCTTGCAATTCAGTTACAGCGTAAATCAGAATTATTAGCCTATACATTTCCGGGAGTACATTATCCTCCTAAATATCCCATCAGTGTATACGTAGAACGGCTGATGAAGAAATATGCACTTCCTCGTAAAAATTTTAATGCTCCAATGACCTTTTCACACCTTTGTCTTCATATTGCTAGGGGCCTACAAAAACATGTATACGTGTACAGATGCAGGGTATGAGTTTCTGCTGATATTTAGCCTGAATGTGTGGCGGAATGGAAGAAACATATATTACTCCTTGTTGCGCGCTTAGTTGCCGACTTTTACACCTCACACATCCTAACCATTTGGAAAAGAAGAAAGTGAATTTGTATCCTCTTTGTCTCAAAAAGTTGCCCTCGGACATTCACTCATGTTTGGTTGCCTTGTTTGCACCACCAATCAGGGCTTTTGATCCAATCGGCACGATGGTAAGAGAGGCGTTTCGGGCTGACGCGGAAAAAAACCGAGGTAGCGCATTGTGAAAGTGGTGGTGTCGATGCTGACGATGAAGGTGAAGGAAAAATTTGTACATTCGGAGACATTTCAGTTCGAATATCCGCACCTTTTTTCCGATCCTTCTCCCTCCTTTTCTGTCTTGGTGACCTTTTTCAGCATCTTACTACGCTTGGACTTTGAATAAAAAATGAAACTTTTAGAGTGCTAAGAATCTATATGGACCAAAGAGTCAATTGGCAGGAAATACATTTTTTTAAATCTCGCCTCATGTACACTACGCCGAAGCAAAGAAGCTTTTTCTGGCTCGAACAAACCTGGGTAAAGTCTGTCTTTTTGTAAATCTGCAGGAAAATACCACGGGCGAACATATGGAAACTTGCAATGGACAGGAGGATTTTAGATCCGAGGTTTCAGCAGTCGATTTGACAGCCACTCAACCAGCCTCAGACCACTACGAGTCGGGCTCCCAAAGCAGTGGCAAGGATACTGTCGACGCGACAATCTCCTCTGCATGGTTGACCAAAATGAAGGATGAATCTGTCGAAGATGGGTCTGGGAACCTGCATTATCAAAAAGCCCTTGTACTCGTTGCAAATCCTTCCTACCCGCAATGTTCCTCAGCTCCAACACTCACGATTAACAGCGCTTCCTCCTACACACAGTCGCCGAGAAACGGTCTAGTGAATCCGGTTTTTTCCTCAAGGAAGGATAAACGACGCCTAGGAAGTGTGATACCTCTTCCGAATCAACAATTTTCCCGTCTTTCTGAGGTTGAATACTCTCCGAAACGCCTTCCTGATCTCTCCCCATCCACCGCATGTCCATCAAAAAACTGGAAGATCACCCACTCAGATCGACTAAACGCCCTCATTGACGAATGCGAGCGCATCGTGGATGGACGCAAAGTATTCAAATGCAAGTTCTGTGGCAAGATGTACGATATCAAGAGCAGCATGCGCTACCACATGAAGATTATTCACTTGCAATTGCATCTGCGTACCTCAGAGATGCAGTGTCGCATTTGTGGGAAGCAGTTCACCTGCATCAGTGCTGTGAATCGACACCAGCTTAAGTGTTCGGCGAATTCAACTTCCAATTTTACTTCTACAAATCCCATCCAATCTTCCTGTAGCTCCTCTTTCCTCGCCAAACCCCGACAGTCGTCTCTGCCGACATTTGCAAACCAGTCTACTTCAGCTTTCATGAACCTCAACACCACTCCTGGACTACGCTGGAGTAGTGTGACAGGTAGTGGACGGCACTCAAGCCAACCAATTTCCAGTCAAGTTCCTTTAACTTTCTCACCTACAACTGAAACCACAGCGTACATTTCTCCCACCGTGACTAATGCCTATCCTTCTCAATCCACACGCCCAGGACTCGACTTAGATGGCCAGCGTTTTGCCGGAGGGCCCGAAATTTTGCCACAGCAATTGGGTGGTTCATCACTAGTGCATTCTGTTCATAACCTTGTGGAAGGCATTCCACCGCTTTCATTCAATGAGGTCTTCCTGGCCAGTTTGGGTCGTGCCAACGGAACCACTTCTGGGGAACGGAAGGCGCCGATTTTTGACGATCTTTCGCCACCCGGATTCATGGGTGCCGCCGCGGCTCACAACTTCCTCGCCTCCTCACCGTCCAAAAGAATGCGGAAGTCAGAAAATTTAAATTATTTTGAGGGGCGGCTGGGCGAAAATCCCTACGAGCGACTCTTTTCTTCGCAGAACGTTACTGCTACCACCTCTGCAACAGCAGTGGCCGTGGCAGCTGCGGCAGCTTCAGGTACAGCCATCGATCTCTCGCTCAATGCCTCCTGTTGATGGACGGAACGACAGGCACATATTGCGTAGACTAACTCTAAAACATCTTTGCACTATTTCACAGTGGACATCTGTACAAAGCTACTTATCTTACGCTTAATTCTCCTCCCCTCTCTCTCAAGTGTTTTGCATGCGCATACGCCCGACGCACCAACGCACGCAAGCATTGGCGCACTCATAAACACACGTACTCAAACTCAAATTCGAAGTCAGACCAGACCGAGCGTATGTGCATTTATACTTCTTATAACAATATGCGTAAAATACTCCTTCCCCTTCTATAGCCAGCTGCCAGTTGGTTTCCTACTCATTATTGGTATAATGATTGGGCTAAATTGAAATAATACTGCAATTTCATTCGGGGTGTTGAAAAGTTTTGTATTCCTAACTACCGTGTTGATAATTTAGAATTACATTCTTAAAATTATTCGGAGTTGATCGAGATTGTTTTGGTGGTGGCTGTGCTTACTTTACAACGGTTAAAAGGATTTCTACGTAAAAAAGCATAAACCTCTCACAGATTCAGATTAGTGAGCAAATACACTCAGTATGGTTCAGTTTATTCTTTCGATTCCCGTCATTCTTCTTTAACGGAGCAAGCAGTCTCATCTTTTAACCGATTTAGAACGCCCACTTTTTCTTAAGTTTTCTGATGATGAGGATGCAATTTACTAAGCTAGGATTTAAAAAACGGCAGTAATTGCAACTTACGAATTATCAGTACTTATACTATTTGGAATTAAATTTAACACTTAATTTCAGAGATCAAATCCAAAGAGTGACCGAGGCTGTTGGAATAGTATCTTTACAGGTATTTCCCTACTGCTATCCTAATTTAGGGGCAAGTGGCATAATTCGGAAGCAAGTGAAAATACCTTCTGCTTCGGATGTAAGTAAATGACAAAGAGGGGTCCGATTTTCTTCATTTTGAATGGTAGCCGGCTGCTCCGGAGTTCTGTGTGTAGCAGGTTGCGTCTCCAAATGCGGTCGCACACATTTTGGAATATTTTCGTCGAAATTCGCAGTGGTGAAACACGTACGTATTAAAGTGGTCGAATTCAAAGGCTTTCATCTTGACCGATTTATAAATAAAATTGAAGTCACGAATTTCAAAACGTTTAACCCAAAAGACTGAGAAGACATAAAGTGATAAAGTAATTCTGCTCCTCATTAATGAAGCGGTTAGGACACTGGCTTACTTAAAAGCCCAACCAATTAGAAAAGTAGTCTATCGATAAGGAGTTGGATCCAATAGTAATCAAAACACCCTATTTAGCTATGTGATTTCATCAAAAAGTTGCTAAAGATAAGTTCGCTCTGCCTGACCGTGTGGTATCAAGAGGAGAAATGGACCCATAAATGGATTCAGAACACTTTACATAGTCTAGAGTATGCTGCGGTTTTTTAAGTAACTTTGACAATATTGCATTACAGTGAGTAGTCAAAATCAAAATATTTAATAACATTTGTACTAACAAATTTCCGTTTGTTATTTCTACTTGAGAAATGCCTTTTTATTTATTGGTTATCTAAGATGTTTTGGATATAATCATTCACTGTAAATGAGTACTTTTTAAGAAGATTTGATTACTCCTGGTAATAGCCAAGTCTTCATGACGCTATTAAAATTAAATGCCAATCTCAATTTTCAAGCGTGTGGCTCTACGTTACATGTTTGTAGGTACTATGCTCTAGTCGTTGTTCCTACAGGAGCTGTCTGTTCATGAAATCAGGGATTCCTTACATTACTTCTACTGTTAAGACATGTAAGTGCACTACGTTTTAAGTCTGTCAACAATTAGCCGTCAAAGTGAATGTTGATTTTTTGGTAGTATCTATTAAGATAGATAATTTCAATTGAAAAGAAGTTACATAACTTTGGATCATTTTAGAGGGAATAGCCCTTATAAAAAAGTATCGCGCTAACCATACTGTAGTCACTAAAAGCATCTTCCCTTTTTGCCATCCCTCAACCAATTCTTATTCCTGTTATTACGTCAACCCTTTTTAAGCCATAGCTACACATGAGTGGACTGAGCCGTAAAGCAGACGGGTGAAAATCAACTTTTCCATCTAAACATATTGATACATTTTCCTGTGCCTCTGCGTCTGATCCAGGGGTAAGGCTGGCAGCAGTCAGAGGGGTCACGGGGGATACGGCTACTTCAGAAAAGCGGGTGCATGCGCGCTTCCATTCACACCCTCTTGCTAGTTGCCGCGACAAGCGCAGCCACCTGCTCTCCCTGATTGGTCGCCACATTAGTCAACTGCGCAAAAGGACCAATCGGGACACAAACCAGTATTGCTGCCCTCGCGTCTGTGTGAACCAATGACGTGACGCAAAGGCAACGACGAGTTTGGTCACGGAGGAAGGAGGTGGGTAACCAATGAAAAACACCCCGCCCAACCCGATCCGACATTAATAAAACTTTTATGAGTTTACCCTAAAGGGTTTTGTAATAAATGCAGGTTGATTCATTCTAACATTCACCTCTTCTGATGCCGCCGAACAGTTGTTGAGTCCATGTTGCCTAAGACCATCTAAAAAGAAAGTATGACAGTTGGAAATGGCTTGAACGGCAATTGTTCTGTCTCTAACAACAGAATATACAATTTCAAATATGAATACGAAATACAGCTTTATAGTGGTACTGTTTAACACCAGGACGGTGCAAAGAACTACAAAATTTACTTACTTTGACGCTGTGATTCTCTAGCCTGTTGTTTTGAGTGACGCACCAGAACCGTAATTCAGTTAAACAAATGCTTAATTTGTTCAATAGCTCTCGAATTCTCTCTGCAGATATAATAAGGTATACCAGTCCTTTTCCAGCACAGAAGGGCTTAATAGCTATAAGCAGCGATGAAATGAACAGATTGGTGTCATCAATGTAATTTAAGAATGTCATCATTGACGTTTGTAGTTTTTTTTAACTTTTAAGATATACAAAGTTTCCAGGAATGCATGTAAGGGTTATTCAATCAAAATAAATTAATTTGCTATATTCAATCGTCTATCAAAGATTTAATAATGAAAAATCCTTGAATTTTGACTATTTTGTTCGGATAACTCCGATAAAATACTTCCAAACAGATTTATAATGTTAGCTGACCTTTCAAACCAATGAGCATTAAACACTGATCAGTTCTAATAAGAATAACCCAATGTTTAGTAAACTAAATGTAATGTGAAGGTTTGCGGTTCACTTTTTTAGGCAATGCATAATAAGAGCTTTTTAATGAATTAAGCCATCATTGAATTTGTTCTTTATTGGGTGTGCTATTTCAATTTCTGAGTTTTATGCAACAAAAGTGCACAAAATTTTCGAATGACTTACCTTGATATAGGATTGTAATTGCAGTGGTGAATGGGTCCTAGTCAAGTCTGCATGTTTTCTAGAATTCTAAAGCATGCGTCTCGTCATTCTTCATTAAATGACATCTTTTTAATACTTTTAAATCGAATGGACGAATGAGTTAACTTTACAAAGCATGAGCCACTTTTATTTTGATAAAAATAATGTTCTTACAGCAAAGAGAGCATTTGTAGATGAATAAAAAGTTTTCATAGGTTAGCAAAAACTTTATAGTAGCGAATGAAAGTAGGGTGATATCAAGCTAAAAATTAAACCGTTTCTAAAATTTATAGAATATCTGCAGAGCCAAGCCAAGAAAGTTACTTTTTCTCAAGTTAGCACTACCCCTTCGTAAAGCAAAATCAGCTTTATCTAGAGGAAGGAGGAAGAGACTAGACGGCCTCTAGGCTTTTGTCCATTTGGCAAGGTATCATCTATCACACCGTAGAAGAGGCAAATCGAAAAAGAACATGGAGTATTTTGGAAAAGCTGGCACGACACGGTTAGCCAACACCCCACCCGACGAATTGGAAATGCCATAGCGAGGAAATTCCAAATGCGGAATTTGGGAAAATGCGACAAATGTGAAATGGGGCAAGGGTATGATTTATCGGCGACAACCCAATGGAAGTTTTTTTGCGCTCTACCGCCGGCCACCTTACTTTCGCAATCAGCGATTGTGACTGCTTTTTTTCATGCGCATACCGAATAAGGGCTCGGAGTATGATTCTGATTGTGTCGTTTTCATTATTTCCCTGAATTTACGGCTGAAGTATCGAATGATACCTCATTTTTCAATAAACGGGAGAAACAAATTTTTGTAAATGTTAACAATTACCCCTAAGGTATATTGTTGGATGAATGGAGCAGTTAGAACAAAAGCGAAGAATTTTATAGGTTTACGGGCTTGATGCTATACTGATAGATGCATTGCGATTGACAATTTACACGTGTTACTAGGTGCATTAGAAGAACGGAATACGTACTAATTATTATTGAAATAAATCAACGCTTATTTTGGATATGCAACTGCATCAAGTATAGGATTTATTTGCTGAGTGAATAATCCCCTTCACCACAAAAAATCAAAATTTATTTAAACGAGTTGACAAGTTGACAATCGTTTGTATTATTTCTCATAATAATATTCATCGGTTTGTTAAGAGACAGTGACTTCAATTCTCAATTCTTACCTTCTCAATTGATTAAAAGATGAATAGGGAATAATTCGTATTTATGCTGCATTTAAACTAATCTTATGGGACTTATCCAATACTAATAATTTGTCCTAAAGATACCTAAAATATGGACATTACCGTCAACCCCAGGCCCAACTACTAGAAAAATCATATTAGAAATCTAAATGATGAATTCAGCGAAGAAGCTGTGATTAGCGCACCTCAGGAAAGTATAATTCTTCAAGTCTTCTACTAGATATTGATCTGAATTTATGGAGATTTACGATTCCAGATAAAGTTATTTTGACGTTTGACTTTTTAAAAGCTGCCAAAATGCAAAAAATGATTGTATTTATCAGTGATCTCATCCTGATTTTTAATTAAAGAGAATTTTTAAGTTTTGCATCTTTAATCAACAGAAAGATACCTCTGCAATTGAATTTATGCAAGCCCAACTTTTAGCGTGGAAGTAGCATTCCCGCGGCTGTCACTTTAGTTCTCTAATAAGTAGTACTAATTATAAGGCTTACGTTAATTTTTGGTTATGGAAGTTCAGTTCTACATGTTTTTATGACAGAAGTAGTTTTAAGGAGAGATGATAACTAAAAAATAAAAAGAATGACTTTTTAAAATCAGGCATAATGTATGGGCTAAATGACTTGGCCCGAAACAGTTTACATCTCATGTGTTTAAAGTTGACAAACCGCTTCAAATAAACTTTATTTATAACTTTGTTTAGACATTTTTAATAATTATCTGTAGTTACAGCACCACTGATTTTTTTATAATTTCAATAAGGTCAAATCCCTTTTCTTCGTTAAAAGAATTGACAACTTTTTCCTAACATTATCCCTTTCAATTAACTAATGTAAAAGGAAATTAATCATTTTGTGATACTTTTATCACTTTTTCCCTTTCATACCTAATTAACCTTATTGTCGTTAGGCTGCTAAAGCAATTCATTTTTTTGTTACTTAGTTGAAGCCGAAAGAAACTTTTTGACAGCAAATATCTATCAAACGGACATCACTTTCATTAGTCGGTGTGATCAAATGACATTTAATTTATAAAATACCAATTAAGAGATGTGTCTTTAATGAGCTTATCAACAATCTAGCTTTTGAAAATGGATCGGGACAAGCCTGTGTTATCATCACATCTTCTCCGAAGTAGACATAAAGTGAAACAGAAGGCTTAAATCATTATTCTACTGAGTGACAGATTTTGTTTGTTGGGATGGTAATTATGACCATGAGTCCTACCATCAAACTTACCGCTATTTTAATAGCCGGTAAAGAAGTGGACGACAGGCGGGACTTACACCTAATTGGTTAGTATCTAGTCCACCATTAACACCTTTCAGGCATTGACAACTGCCGATGAGAGGATGGTGTTTGACAAGGTTGAAAATAATTAGGGCATTTCTGCATAGCTCCTTAGAACAAACAAATGGATGGATGAATGATTGAATAAATCGTTACTGAAAGATGACAAGTTAGAGAGATTGAGAACCTAATAGTGAGTTAATGCTTTTAGATGATGCTGCAAATCAAAATTGACTGGTTCGGCAGGTTCTAGTTTCCATAATGCAATTTACAAAATGTCTCGAGAAGTTCTGTCTTCGTTAGTGCACGATGGGGCATCTTCATCTGGACAGAAATTACATGACAAAATTTAATCTAACCTAACTTGAGTGAATGCATCAATACCAGTTTCATAAAACTGGATTGCATAAATCTTGAAATCAAGTCAACGAAGTATACAACACACTTTTCTCTAACGGCTTCCAAGCATGACATGATCATTCAGTATTTATTACATAAAAATTTAGAAAAAGGTATACCAAGAAATCAGCGCTTAAAATTTAATAAAAATGGGAGTTTTGGAAAATAAGCAAACATGATTTGGTACTTGCCAAAATCACTTTTCTGCGTTTGGCTCTAGCAACACTGAATTCTTCAATCTTTCCAGATTTCTGTGCGAAATAAGCATGACGGTTTCCAATAGTTTCATGAATAAATTAAACGTTGAAAACTGTAGAAAGTTTTGCTTTTTTTGTTAAATATAAGCCTCAAGTTGCACTTTGATAAGGGTATCTTACAGAGTGCTTAAACAATCAACCAAACATTTGAGTTACTATTAAAGTATACTATTTGAAACGAAAGTCATACAGAAGCCAATAAAAGAACTAGTAATTTCGTAAAAAGTAGGGTCTTAAAAGAATTATTAACGTTATCAATACTACTCCCGCAATAACACTGTGGTCTTTGCATAGTCAAGCAATAAACAATACAATTGACTTTTTCTAAATTAAACTAGCTTAAGCTAAAATAGTAAATATATCAGTTACCAGTGCTGAATGTCGAAATATGGGTCACTAAAATCTAATGCAAATTCATTCATAAAGGCATCTATGTCTTATCATACCACCCTACGCAAAACAAATGTCGATGTTGAAGTTACAAAGCACTTAGAATGCTTCCACATTTGATTTCGATTGATGCTCATTATAGCATTGTTTGAATTAAAATGAAACAGTTTAGCAGATTTTGATGCATTTTAATACCGTCAGAGCTTCTGCGTGTTGTCGCAATAAACCACTATAACTACTATCCAATCTCTTTTTCTGGCTCTTTCGTTACTGAATCAGGTGATAAACAGTCGAAAATGACAACTACCATTGTTCTACGAAAAATACCTCGTAAATAATCTAGTAAAGTAGCAAAATAAAGTACCTGTTCTGCCTTGTTTTCTCCAGTTGCGCACGGCTATAAAGTAGAGTCTTTCGGTCCGAAATCGACTTCAATGTAGGAAGCCAAAGTAAGCAATAGTAAAAGAGCAAGAAATACATTTTTGCTGCAGGGGACGCGTTCTAGGTCAATGCAACTGGCATTGCCATTGCTGCAACTACTACTGCCGCGACTACATCAGAGACGCAGTTGAAAGCGCTCAGATCGAAGGCGGCATGCCGCACCGGCTTTCCCAAGAAACTGGTTTTCAACAGCCGTCGATGTAGGTCCTTCGTGCTGGCGGGTAAAATGAGGCACCCCAGGCCAGGCGGACTACACTTGAGTATCGTGGAGGCCGCTTTGGGGTAGTCGCTTGCCGCTGTTGTTTGATGTTAAGTACACAGTTTTGTTTGCTTCCAAGACGGCAATTAAACAGTGTCTAGCAACCGAAGGCTACATGGTTTCGACAAACGTAGTCCTAAAATTTGAAATTAAATATCCATACATAGTTTTCTTTACATGCTGAAAGCAGTCTTATTTCTTAAATACGTCTTGTAAAAGCAGCCAAATTAAAAGACTTTTGAATTCAATTAATAAGCAGACAACCTTAAATTTTACCATGTTTTTTATTCAATTGATTTGAAGCTTGTTACAAATAATTCGGCTTGCGGCAAATTTCTAAGCTTTTCTTTTTGACACGAGCAGGTCCTGAGAATCGCAACAATGATAGCACTTTTAAATTGATGAGTATAAAATTGAGATTTTCCATTTGGTCAAGGAAGGATAGCGACCAAGAATAAATTTACATAGATCAAAGCTAGGAAAGAGCACTGCGGTCTTTAAGGCAATCACAAAGTCCAAAAAGAAGAAGTTACCGGTCCTAATAACGCTTACGTAAAAATGAGGTAGAGATTTAAGGGAACCACGAGTTGATCAGCTTATAAAGGTACACTGCTATTACTACTTTATCCATTTCTCCTATATTTCATTACTAGGTTAGCATTAGTTCCTGCAAATAAATGGAGACCAAAGAGGAATTTACAAAGTCTTCCAGAATACGATGGAATTCCAAATGATTTGGTGGCATTGGATGGGAAGATGCAACCCAGTAAATTTAAGCAGACTTTAAATAATGTTAAAAGAACTCATTGAAAGCAAATCGAACGTGAAGGCCTTCTTAAAAAAACAGGAATGGGTTAATTGTGGATGGTTTGAAATTGATTTATGCGTTAAGGAGATGTGCATTTAGATGTGATTACAGAAGGTAGTTAAAACAAAAATGAATAATTCATTAACCTTTTTTTAAAATTAATATACCTCAAAGCTTTGTTAAGCGTCGCTAAGCATTGAATGCTCAACAGCTGTAAATAGGGCATTTTCAAAGTGATAGATCTTAATTTGATGGCTTTTGTCTTGTGAACGTGAGTCGTTACTGTTCTCAATGTATACTTCACTTGACTCATAGAATCAACTCATAGTAGACGGCTTTAAGTACAAACGAAGCAGGTGAGGGACCACCAGGAAGTTTGATGACAGTCTGTTGAGCTTTTTCTAGCAATCTAGAATTTGGACAATAGTGACCCGTTTTAAATGCATATAATCAGTCTCGATCTACACATAAGTTACTACTGTAATAATATCGTTACAAGATTTAAACAGCACTCTATTACTGTACCGGCTCAAGAAGGTAATGTATTTAAAAGGACTTATGACGCATTAGGTTTTCATGCATCAAAGACAAAACTTTCTCAAACGTTGCTATTTTTTAGTTATCTCGGGATAAAAGGCATCCAAATAAATACACTGAAAGAATAAGGATAAATCCTATAACAGATTTAGTTTCTATCCACTAAGAAGCGCTTTAAAACAAGGAACAGGAAACGTATTTGAAAAGGCAATCTAAAACTTCACTCAAATTACTCGCGGAAAGGATAAGAATGTAATTGTCTGCTACAAAACAGCTCGTAAAGTTAGGTTGCAATTGGACATTAAATAATGGCGAAAATAAGATAGTTAACCAATGGAGTGGTATCAATCATCCTTTACATAAAAAGGAAGTCTTGGAGTTTAGTAAAGGCATCTACTAGGCCTGTCTACCGCAAGCAGACACACACCTATATTCACACTACCCCGTCGAAAATTATCCCTGGGCATTTTTCAATCCGCTTGCCGGACCACCCACAGTTGGGAGGAAGAACTACCTCTTTCGATGGTTTTTCAGAAATCTTCGTCATGATTGATGACTGATTACGTGGAGGTAAAATAACAAAACTAGTGTCAGGATAGGATAAGAGTGAACAATGCTTGCGGCGTGACACAGCCATGGACGGTCAGGATTGAAGGGATCTGTTATTCTGATGCATCAAAATAATCGAGTTCATTACACTTTAATTTGTTTAAATTCTTAGAAATCCTTCCCTTATAAAAATTAACTTTAAATTACCTACAGGTAGACTATAAAAATCAGTACGGCTAAGTTTTAGGTTGGGTTATTTATTCCCTGCCCAACTCCCTTTAAAAAATGTTGCTTCATTGAGGGGAATAGTGGCTACGAATAACAAATTTTGTGAAAAAATCAATCTGATTTGTTTGAAATGTAAAAGACAACTACATATCCTGCAAACCTTCCTCCAAGTATTTAAAAGATTTGGGCAAGTTGGTTTTAAGTTATGATCTTAGTTTTGCTATATTACAAATTTATTTCTTTCATAATGTTATTCTATTCTAATGCACCTTAAGAACTTAAATATTTGGTGCTTAGCTAGCTAGTTTTAATAAAGTTTGCAAAGATCTCTGGTAAAAATCAGTCTTGGTAGTAAATTTATTATTTACTACCAAGGTTATTAAAAGACTTCAACACAAGACTATTTGAATGCCGCAAACGAGATCTCCCATAACTATACTAAGCAGATATGGTTTTTGACAACCTTTTAGCTTTTTACTAAATGGCATGGAAAAGCCACCTGAAACGAATTATTTCTCCTTCATTGATGATTATTAAGTAACGGTGTTGGTGGTAAATACGCCGAGGAAATTCTCACAAATCTCAAAGCAAAACAGTAACTTCCTTCACTGTCCAAATGTGTGTTAAAGCGAGTGCTGACATGTTTTTAAATGGAGATGGATGTTTACCATGGTTAATTCTACTAGCACAATGTAAGTAAGAAAGCCTTGTACTAGTTTTTGTCCTCTACGGCCTTTTTTCTTTAAAAGAAAGTTCGAAAAATTTCCCTGGCCTCTAAAGGCCTCTACAAAAACCCACTTCCACTCTAAAGATGAAGACAAAGTGTGGAGGAACAAGTCTTTGTATTTCACACTCCTTTACGCCGCAAAAAAACACTCCTCTAGAGAAAAAGCATTGACGAAACACTAGCAACTCCTCAGATGCGGAGGAGGGACCCTTTGCTAGATATACCCTAACAAACATTTGAAAGCTTCTGAAACAGGTCAAAATACCGGTATTTGAAGCCGAACTGCGTGATACTAAAAGTAACCATTTTGATGCAAATCGTTGAGGTGGAGAAGGTGTGGTCAAATTAAAAAATCAAGTAACGAATTTTACATAAGATTTCGACGCACTGACACCGTGTTTGATTTTACCACCAAATATTTACTCTCACAGGAGGGATGCCCAATTAAGTGCAATCGTAGTCAAGTTTTGTGCATACTTCACGGGAATTCGATGACGCCAGAATGATGATATAAAGTTGTTTCGGCGGTTTCAGATTACGTAAAAAAGAACTTACCTAACCACAAATCCACCAAATTAAGTGATTCTTAAAAGAACTATACCAGAGCGTTATTGTTTTTCATATCTCTCTAATTTTAATTAATGTATTGTGGTGAGTGAACCAAATAATGAACCTCTGGACAACAATTTTAAATAAATTTTGAAAAACCACAATTTATTATTGATCAGGAGGATAAAATCAGTTGTATCATCCATAAGCTAGGCAGATAACAACAAACTCAGTCCAAGAAAAGCTAAAGCAAAGGCAGAAGCCTTTGCAGCGGGACAGCGAGAGATTCGGTGACATTTCTCGTTTGACAGTTTCGTTGTGTGGCCATTTTGTGCACTAGCGAAAACTGCTGCTGTCTGACAGACGATGATAATGCACAATTTGGTAGCTTCCTTGGGGACAACTGCGAGAGGCAGCCTACGTTGACATGTCAGATGCGCTCGCCTCGTTGCTGTAGTGATTTTTAACCTGCCTGATGGACGATTGACATTTCCTGGCAACCAAGGCATCAGAAAATGGAGGCGAAGTTAGTGGCTACGGTGCAAAATATCGCCGTCAAATGCTGTGGATATAACCGATTTCAATTTTACGTGTAAAGAATACTAAATGTTCCCTTACCCAACAAAAGCTTTAGATAATTTTGGCCGACTGACTAATATCTTGTATTTCAACCTTATTGGGTAACATATTCTACCTACCGTCTAACAACCATAGTTAGTGACGGCTGCTGTACACAACTATGGTCCTTCAAAACAAATCAATAATTTTGAACTTTGTGAACGCCTTCATACTTAACTCTGATTTTGCGCTGAACTCAATCAGTGAGAAGTCACGAAGATGATTAAACGGTAAATGAATTAATGGGTAGCCTCTTCTGTTGGCCGTTAAGAAGTTTGGATATAATTTAATGGACAATTGCCTAAAGGATGGAAAGTTGATGGCTGAAAGTATATAAACCTAGCCCGTGCTTATACACAATTTTGCGATTTAGTAAACTAGGGTAAAATTGAAGGGATGGTGCCAATCCTTTTCATGATTAATCCTTCCATCAATTTGGTCGAATTCTTTGTGTCATATTAACAGTGCCAAAGGGATAAACGTAAGGGCGTCCAGACCTCCTCGTTTACACATGTTGAATGGGTCAAGCAAGCTGCTCAATTGATACAATTTAGTGACTAAATCTAGTTTTTGGAGAGTTTTATAATCAGCAACCGGAAATAACTAAATATCCAATTACGGACATTCACATAGGTTATATTTTTAAGATGTTTCTGCAATAACATCCTGGCTTTTTACGGAAAAGGGTCCATTAATACAAAACAAAAGAATTAGGGCGAAAAAAATGGGGAGGAGAAAAGGATGCGAGATAATTGCTAATGGTCATAAAATTCCGTTTTTCTGGTGCCTTTGAAGTCGCCCCACATTTTGCCGCCCATACGGAATCCGTGTGTGCAAGAAGTTGTTTCTGCGATTTGTACACAACACAGGCATGAAAGAAATTCCCATCATGGAAGGAGGGATGCCGTGCGCGGTCACTTCAGAGGAATAGCCATTTCGCGGTGGAGAGTGTGGGGGCAACCGGTAACACTACACTTCCCAGCGGTCGCCGACCTGATTCCACTAGGTCCCGTAGTTGACTTTCCCAAACAGATCATCCTTTGCTTACAGAAATTTTCGTGGATTCTTACTTTAAATTTCCCCTTGATTCTAAATCTCCAGCTTTTGTCCTAATTTAAGGCTATAAGTCCAAGGAAGAGGTGTGCCTTTTGCTAAATTTCAAGCTTCTAAAAGTATGCCAGAAGTTTAAAGAGCCAAAATGAGAACTGTGTAAAATTCCGAGTAGAAAAGTGAGGTAGAAGCCAAATAGAACTTTTTCAAGTCTCAGAACTCCTAAATGAGCTATTTTAGGATTTAATTTGATGTACAACACTAAATGTTGGATGTCGAGGTTAAAGGTAGTCTCAAGAAGGTAGCACCACGTCGAACTAAGGTAATCGTCGGGGATTGAGTAAGTCTAGAAACAATTTAAGCGAAATCAAATTACCGTACTCGGCTGGTGTTTGGAAATTTTAAGGAAAAGCAGTCATTTTTGCTTTTATATTTTTCCCAACTATAAGATACCAGTGCAAGTTCTTCTTCTATTTATTTCTTGTAGACAAATTAATCGCCGCAATATTTTAGGAACTTCTTGACCTTTGTGCCAAATTTTTGCGGATATGCACTTTGTACAATGGGAGCCAAAGGAAACAAAGGTTTTCACAATGGCTTTTGCGTAATTCAATGTCAATACTTTTTTCTTTCTGCCTCCTCAGGCAATGGCATCGTGTCGTGGCCAGGACAATAGGGAAGAAAAGGATTTTTGGGTCAAGTGTGAATGACTGTTTAAAATAATTTCATAGCCAAAAGATGGCAGAAGAAAAAAGCACATAACCTCGGTCAGGGTGCATGGACGCTGGATGGTAAGAAAAAATAACTTTCACTTCCTGACTCCTTTCTTGTTGCAGGATTTGGCAAGTTGGAGAAAAATGTGTGATGTGGACACGTCCTTTCAATGTCTGTGCAAATCGAATAGGATTCTTGTTCACTTTAGGTGACTTCAAAAATAGCTGCCCATGCTAATCTACTACCGTCCTTTCCCACAATAAGTAGCATAATTTTGCAAGCAGATTAGGAAAGTAAGTTTATTTATTCATGGGTAAGACACCCCGTCAGGAATATTCGCTTTTTTGCATAAAATTAGGTTGATTTTTTTAGGCTAATTTGGCGTGTTCTGTCTTATTAAAAGAAATTTTTCATGCCACAATCGACCCAAATGCCAAGAACGAAACTTGTTCAAGCTTATAAATCATTGTGAAAAGACAAAACTAAATGTATTAAGAGAAACTGTCTCCGATTCTTTAAAATAAATTTTTTTACAAATTCATTTCCCCTTTTTTCCTTCCTCATTAAGAAAGAAAGTCATAAGCGTTCGGGCCAGTTCATATTCTCGCTAGTAAAAAAATATGTAGTGTTAGATGCAATTTTGTTTACGTTACCCACATAAAATTTTGTCACAAACCGATAACATTCGAAGAGTCGTCGTCACCGATGGTGGTTATATCCAAAAATAATAAATGTTAGATATCATTAAGAGATCTTCAAAATGTAGGGTTGTACGGGACATGATTCATCGACTTTTATGATCCGGAATATTTAGCCTAAGAACAGATGAATGTGTTTCCACAATTTGTACCATTTTTAGATAACATCTTGAAGAAGGTAACGTGATTTTTAAAACCAAGTCCTCTTTTTTTTACGGTGCTCCGTCAGTAATTGAATGAAAGAAGAGGCTGTAACGAAAAAGCATTGCTAAATAATTTGCACTTTACCCTGACTTTTAAATTCTAAGGTTACAAATAGGTGTTATTAAGTGGTTTCTGTAATTTATATTTTGTTGAAGAATTAAACAAACTTAATTTTAATTTTGTTAACGCAGGCATAACTGGGGAGTACCCAATAAGGACAGAAATAGGCATCGCTTTTCCAACATAAGTTACCATTATGGAGGTGAAAATCTGCTGAGCCCCATTAATTACCATCTGCTTTAAGTAATGATGATTATTAAGATTTTTGGAAGCATTTAATTAACTGTCCATAAATCTATCTCTGAAAAACGCCGCTTAGAGCTGAAGGTGAAAGGGAGGGAGGAATGAACGGGGGAGAGGGCAGGGCGGGTTGAGATTATGGCGACGTCGACATGATGAAAAAGGTCTTATTAGGAGTAATGGACGGCTGTCATTAGGAGATTAGCGGCAGTAGCAGTAGAACATATGGCAATAATAACTTGTCTTCACCTCCTCCTCCTCCTATTTAAGGCGATGCAGGTAGATGCTGAAATTTGAGAACCATACCTCCACCACCATTTGACACCGACTTGGTATACAATTCTGGGGCCTAAAAAAGGAACTTTGCATAGTAAATGAACAGGACCTACGATATTGTAGGTCATTTTTTCCTAAATTTTTGTTAACAATTCTGCTCACCTCTTGGCACATGCTTGCTGCAAAGGAAAGAAAAAAAATATTCTAGTAAATTTTTTTCTTATCAAACAGCTCTCATGCCCTTAGTCGATGTAGCATCTTCGATTATATAAGCTTGGGGAAAGGAACGGAAGCTACTGTAATGTCCAATCTCAGATTTAGGAATTTACTATTAAATTTTGCTGTTATGTAACAGCAAATTATTCCCATAGGCTTTAATAATTTGTCCAAAACTGCGCAAACTAATTATGGCAAAGCTACAGAAATATCAACAAACAGACGTATTTTCTCTGGAATGGATATCACTATGGTTGCTTATATATTACTACATATTGACATCACCGTAATCAAATATAAGGAATGATAAAATACTTTATCTTGTAAAAGCAGTAATTGAATGCAACAGATATTAGGCATTAGTCTAGTTAACAGTCCATCCTGAGTAGTACATAAAGGAGATATTGCCCATGTTTTACCGCTAGTAGGTCTGTCCTCTTTACTTACACACAAACTTGTCATGCTCGGCAATCTTCCCTGACACAACATTTAAAATTCCAAACTGGGATAAGTATTCAAACTAGACGCATCATGCATCCACCTCTTATTTAGTCTGTGCTAAAAAATGAAAAGCGGGATCAAATTCAGTCGTCAAATTTTAGAATTTCATAGACTTACCTCACACCTACTTTCTATCCTCTAGTAATGCGTTCACTCCTGTCACAATGAATTTTGGTGCCTTTTGTCGAAAGAAAACATACCCATCTCTTTTGTACCCTTTTGACCTTTTTAAGTGAGCCTTCTAATAGACCACAAGTTGTACTAACAGGAACATTAGCATTCACAGTGATTCATGACGACGGTTAACATTACAATTAAGTGAATGATTTTGCTAAGGTCCACAAATTTTAATCAATTTCGGATTATTTTAAATTCAGAAGCTAAGTTATACATTTTAATAATAAAAAATATGGCTGATTTTTACTTTCAAAACCCATACAATGTTATGCTGGTCTTTGACTAGCATACACTCAATTCTCTCTTCTATATTCAAATGTAGATAAAACTCCAGTCATGAGTGATTACTTCGTCCTTAAATTTAGGTAACATTTGATTACAACAATGGTGCCTCGTTGCTACAGTTAACGTATTGATAAGAGCTACTGTGGCTATACAATTACACTAATTTAAGTGCCCTCCAGGCTAGCTTTCTCCATCAGCACATTCGTCAATCTGGGAAGGATTACAATGGATGATTCTACTGGTGCTTTGATACTTGTTTCATAAGGAATTACCTTTTTAAATAGAAATTGCGCGTCAAAATTACTTAGGGTTTGAATAAACAAATTGATGGATAGTTTGCTATTCATACTAATGCAGTACATGCTAAGACGTTTGGGCGCAGCCTCACTTAATTTAAAAAAACAGGTAATAGATATACAATGGCTTACTGAGCATTAATGTAACCTCCCGAAGTTAAGCAGAAAAAATTGGAATAGATAAATTTACATTGTTTAAAGCACAGCTTCAACAAATTATCCAAAATTAGTTTCACTCATTTGTTTCGTAAAGGGAATACTTCTGAATGAATTACAACTTACAGGATATAAATCGAGTAACCATCCTAAAATTCTCAGAGGAAAACCAAAGGAAAGCCCTCAAGAGCACCCATCTTGCAAAAGGCAAGCGTACGTATGCAGGCGTACATTTATTATAGACGACCACCCACAAGGAAAATTTTCCCCCAGCAAATTAATTCCACTCTCCTTTACGAGGTCATTCCTTGCCTGCGCTCCCCGCGCTTCTGTCTATGTTTACACTACCAATGATGACACTACCTCCATACACCCTACTTCTTCTCCCCATCATTATCAACATAATCAATAAACTCCGTCCTGCCTCCCGGTTTTGTGCATTGAAGGTTCCAGGGCATCATTTCTCTCTGTCCCAGGCTACCTACAGTGTCCGCCATAACTCACTCTTCGGCAGTCCTTGAGTTCAACGAGAAAGACGGCTGACTGAGGTAAGCACACACGCATTCACGCACATCTTAACATCTATGCAAAGGCAGGACTCATCGCTTTGGAGGCGAGGAAAAAAAGTAGAAGTGATTTTTTACCCTTTTTATCACAATAATATCCGTCAAAAGTGTTATTTTTGGACGTGAAGAGCCCACCCATGCTGCAGTTGGAAGGAAAGAGGTGGTGATTTTTTGTTCAATGCTGAGGCGCCCTCGTAATTTTCGACTTGTGATACATGGCGGCCTCATGAACGTGTAAAAGCTATGAGCCTCAAAAAGAGGCGTTGTTAGGAAAATGTTGTTGGACTAAGAAACCAAGGGAAAAGGGTTCCTTTTTTAACCTCTAAATGTAGAGCGTTTGTTGTCAGTTGGTAGCATTTGATTTTCGTTGTAAAACGGATAATCGAATAGCAAAGTTTCAAAATATTTGCATTTATTTAAATATTGTGACCTTTTTGACATTTGGGGAAATAATGTAACACCTCTTAGAATTTAGGCATTATAATAATGCAAATTGTGCTTATTAATTCCATGAAATAGCACTAAGTGTATTTTCGTCTTCAATTAATGGGCAACCATCTGTTTTATGAACTTGTGAAGATGGTGATTAAAAAATACAACTTATTTATTTTTGTAGTCTACTTGCTTCCGTTTCGGTGCAATTGCCCCCAATCCATTGTACATTTAACCAGTCTAGACAAGTATACAGCAGCCAGAAAGTGTAATGCGTCTTGTGTTGTTATTATCTAAAATATCGAAACATACGATTAAGGCAAACACGGTTGACTTCATTAACCCAAACCTTCTGTCTTGTCAAAAGTGGCTTTTCAATTTTCTTAGTTATAATATCACCTATAGGGATGTAATGGGTCCCCTTGCAGTTAAGTTTTAAATAAGCTAAGGTGAACACGTAAGTAAAACGTGTAAAAACAGAAGTCTCCTGTGATTTAGTGACCGGCGGATTTTCATAAATGGACAATGTCATTGGTAGGCGGGTTCAATTTGAGTGGTGTGAAATTATTTAGGGTAAATCTAAAATTTTAATGAGTAGAACAATGTGTTTCAAAGTAGTTCCATGATCCTAAAGAATATTTAGGGTGTGAGTAAATAGTAGAACAATTTTTTCCGAAAAAGAATATGTGTACGAAATTAGGTACTGTCTTTGAAAGAACTTTGAAATTTCCAGTTGCCAAGTAAATGTATTTGTAGAAGCTTGTGAATGATATTGCTGTAAATAATTGCTTGAATACATTTTTAGGTGACAGGCGAGGAAGTTTTACCAACCTAGTGGCAAAGGAAGCGTCATTGATCTCTAAGGAGGGAAAAAAACTGATTATCCATTATACTTCGAACTTTTTTGAGTTTTCACAGTACTGCAGTAAATGATATGTTTTAAACCAGCTTTCTCTATTCAGTGGTCTGGAACTGATGGTAGAGGGGACAAATCAGAAGAATGCCAAAGTATTTTGTCTAAAAGTCACGTTCCTTGCATTAAACTACTTTTGATTAATATTCAAGTCATTTAATAAATCGCATTCTACACGAAAAAGGAATTGATAAAACTTAAGCACCTAACAAACGCTCAAGAACCGCCGTCTGTTAGAATTAGTGGTTGATAATCGTCTTTGCTATATACCACCAGAGCAAATATTTTGAATCGTATTTTGTTGCATTGGTAATTGTGATTCGGTTAGGTCGCACGTGTCTTAAAGAAAAGGTCTTGTAAATACTCTTGCAGAAAACCGTTACACTGCTTGTAATTCACCCGCACAAAATCCAAACAAATATACAGTTCGGCTCCGTCTTTAGACGTATAGTGCGTTTTCAGGATACTCACCTAGGTGTTAACGTACTTTCTAGGTGTCTGTCATAATTCTTGGCATAAATCTTATTGTGTAGTTTCTTACAAGTACATTGAGGCTCAACAGATAACAAAAATTTTACTCTTTTTCAGAAAAATGATGATATTATTAGGTACCTACGGAATTATTTTAAATCAAACTATTTGGCGATGAGATAATAAACTGAAAAAGGCTTCTAATTCAGCTAAGTATTTACTACGTCTCCGCTTCTTTATTTGCTTTTTTCAAATAGCCTTTAATCAGCTAAACACAAAACAAATAAAAATGACCATCGCAATTTGTTCTTATAACGTTGATTGACGCCTGATAAAACTATTTTCTTTGGCAAACATGTATCCAAATGCAAAATATTAGTCAATTATGCTCAATCCCACCATGTTACTTCAGTGCCATCACCATTTGTGTAGCAACGAAGCGCAGCATTGAGATTTACAGCACACACGATAATTTTTATCTTGATGACCTTGAAAAATTGTGTTGCTTCGCTGCATTGTGTAAAAAAAAGCACCAGTGAACAACAGGCGCGCCTGTAGTACCCACAACAGGAGGTTTCTGTGGTTTCTCGGCAAGAAATGATGAACAACCTCTTGTGTGAGGCATGCAGGTGCCCTGACAGCAGTCGTACTGGACGACAAGCAGGAATAGCACCAGAAACAGTAGCAGACGCCAATGCTTAAGACAGCACATTTACGCGAACGTGTATGAGAGACCGACCTACCACAGAGCAAAAAATTGTTATCAGAGAACAAGCCCTTTTGATGGGAAAAGAAACTCAAAGAGCAAGGGCAGTGGAGGAGGAGGCGAGAGAAGTGAAGATTCAGCATGGTGCAGCGGCAATGAGAGCACCTCTGCAAACGCCAGCATTCCCACATGCAAACGGCGTGCCAACCTATTAACATACGTTACACGACAGCAGGCTTGTCATTCATTTTGGCGAACCCTGCCTGATGTAGGTCAACCATTGAAAGGTTGGACACTATAGAAGTCGATAAAATTGTGAAAATAATGAAAACGTTTGCGAGTAGAGGCTGGAGAGAATCATAGTTTATTTATTGAGTGAACTCTATAATAAGGGGGATTTGCCAGGCTTTAATGTAATTTGTGGTTATTTATGACTCATTTTGGAACGAATATTAGAGTCCTCAAATGGAGGCAATTTCTTTGATAGCTCATTGGGTAGGCAACTGCTATAATCGTATATATTCACTACCGCACTTAGGATAGAATTGTTTACCGTAATTTCAAGTTGACATATTTGGTTATCAGAAACTTTAACTTGTAAACCATTGCAAGCATTCATAATTCGCTTCTCAATCATGGTTGCTTTTAGAAGGCAAATCTAAATCACAAAGCAAATAATAAGGACCGAAATGTTTTTAGGCCACTTGGAATTCCGAATAGGTCTAAATAAATGGAAGTGAGCACGGGGAGAGTATTTCGCGAAAGCGTTTCGACTCAACATTAAAGTGTATTTATGGCCCAGTTTCCAATCTATGCTCGGATTATACCACTTTCTATCTAGCTGATTGCTTTCACTCCTGGAAGTTGATTATTGCATTAAAATTGAAAAAACACGGCAAGTTTCGTGGTCTAGTAAAATACAAAACACTGGGATGTCATGTTAACATTTATCTACGATAAAGAAAGGCATAAGGTCAGAGGGGACGGAGAAGGTATAAGAGGAAGGAGGGTAAAAAGCATTTTTGTCCTTCCACCTTCCTCCCTCTGCCTCTTATTGGGATTCGTGGGCTACCTCGCTGCCTGGCCTACTGGGGGGTAATTAATCATTTTTTACAGACGGCTTTTACCTCACGGCCCCTCTGTGCATGGTACTTGGCTGACTTGCAAACTCTTCTTCTCGTCGTGTGGGGTCTGCTAGAGCTTGCGCGATGGCAGAGAATGCTGCCAGCTCCCCTACTCTATCTCTCTCCCGCGAAGAAAAAGGACACGATTCTACCGCTTTTTACATTTTATGGCTTGGACCTTAAAAATGCGCCCTCTGCTCCCAAAGATAATTTCCCTCCAGCTCTCCTTACCCTCCGAAATAGCCTGCATTTTCAAATAAAAACTAAGATAAACACATCATCCATAAGACGAAGGCAGCGAATACTCTCGTAATACCCCACGAACCAAAAACTAATTAGCTTATTACTCAAAGGAAGGATGACAGTGGGAGAAAACCACTGAATAAAGAACCATAGGTACTATAAGAGACACATGATTCCTTAGATGTGAGGCAAGTAGAGTTTAGGCAAAAAATGCTACAAAAAACTAAGAGTTTACTAAAGGTGATGCCTTGCAGAGTAAATTCACAAAAATGATAGGATGGGAGTCGCATTAAGCCCTTTTGATTCAGCAAGAGTATTGCAAAGCCCGCGAGAGAATATAAAAGAAAGTGTGGGCCACTACACGCCATTTGACAGCCCACATATTCTATGCATGTGTTTGCAACTTTACGAGTTAGTGTCAAGGAAACAATGAGGCCAGATCAAGCCAAATGATTCTAGAGTCTTGCCATTGAGCGCAATCATAAACAATAATTTTTGGTCTATAAAGTTATATTAAGGAGGGTGATGGGATCTTCTACCGTAGAAATAAGAGGTCTTTAAAATCACGCCAATTGATATCGCAGGAAATGGGGAAAGACCTTGTTATTTAAAGTCAGATTTTTTTGACTTGTTCTTATTTTTAATCTATCTATCTAGTTGAGACCTTCTTTATTATACCGGTAGTAAAAATACAGCTAATCTACAGTCATTTTGCCATAAAAGGCACTCATAAAAATTAAATTAAAAATCGTATATAAGATGATTTAGACTATGTAAGTACAAAATGACATTAGTGTTTTGCAGGGCTTAAGACCCAAATTTCAAAAAAACTAGAAATTCGTTTTTAGAAGTAAAATTGCTATCCCCTGGGTAGACTTTCCATAAATCATAATTGGTAAGAAATTTTTTTCTAATGAGTGAAGATGCAATTGTCACTTGAGTGGTTATCCAAAAAGAATTTTGGTACGACTGCTTTCTCATCAGTTGTCTGTCCCCGTAACCCTATAGAATGGGTAACTCCCAGAGCCTGAATAATATATCACAAATGAAAATATAAAATAAAGAAGCGCAACATGCAGTTTTGTTCCCGATAAATCTTCACTTCACTTACTTTTGCCGTTGACAGGGCAAAGGGACCGAAACCTAAGACATCGGTGGCATTCCGAGCTAAAGCTGAAGAAAAAAGTGGTGCTAGCGGCCCAATCCCACCTCGCCGAGAGCCTCAATCTTGTTTGCAGACCCGCTCAATCATTGACGCTGCTGCTTTTTTCAAAACCTCTAGTCGTCTACTTCCATTCTCAGTGCACTTGATGAGAATTTGAGCCTTCTGGTCCCCATAACTGCGTGCCCGAATGTATGGTGTATTGTCGTGTATAGAAAACGAATCGTGCATGCCCAAGGCACAGGACATACATTTTTTCTCCATCAGACTTGGGTGCCTCAAAGCATTCTTTTCGAATTTCCTAATTCCTACATCTGCAACCAAGTTTTCTCCTTTTGTATAGCACATGTGTGTTGCCTTCAAATTTTCAACTCAAAGGAGATTGGTTGAGCTCAACAGGCTTAATTTTTTCCATATGCATTTATATGCTAATAATACTTAAACATTCACTCAATAACTTGTATGCTTGTTCTTCCAATGTACTTGTTTAAATGCAGAATTTGATCTTGGCGGAGCCAAAAGGTCTTCCATTCTCACGAACAAGGTTACATCGACTCAAGGTATCATTTATCTCTATCAAAGTAAGTCACATTTTCGTGTAAGTGTAGATGGTTTTAAGTCAAATATAATCAGTAAAATTCCCCATTAATAATCCTTAAATTGTTTTTATGTTCCTAACAGAGAGGAGGCGGGGATACAAATCGAACTTCGTGACAGAGTTTAGGGGTGAGGATCCGTAACCGCTCTCAGGCTTGCAGAACATCAACTCTGTCACGAGGTTTGATACGTATCCCTGTCTCCTCTCTGAAAGGAACCTTAAAACAGTATAAGTAATACATAGCTTCTCACAGATTTCCTATAACTTATGGTTCTTATCTGGAAATTTTGGCAGTCACTTCATTCTCTTCGGCCTTAGTAGGAAATACTTAGTAATATATGTTAACAGTAGTCTTAATATCGGCCAACTAATTTGATTTTTAATAAGCATTACAACAATTTCAGCATCCAAATCTTCACTTATAAATGTGACTAATGTAGAAGCTTTACTAAGAGAACGAGAAGCTTAAGTTGACAAGCTGAAACATTCATGCTATCAGGGTAGATTAGAATTAAAGAATAGCTGCTATTGTTTTTAAGTTGAGGACCATGATCTGGCTCAAATAAAAAGAGGGAATTTCAAGATGAAATACAACTTCTGGGATAACGCATCCGTTTTTGTGTAAAAAAGGTAGTTGGGAGCCGATTAAAACCAATCCTTCTACCTCCTTCAGAATGTAAAGCTTAGCATAGAATTACAAGCCCACATCTTCAGAATAGAGTTTCAGGAATAAGGTCTGTGGGAAAATTTACTTAGGAGGCTTTTTAATTTTATTCCAGATCAACTTTTATCGGCATAGCTGCTAAAATATTGAGCAAATCAAATTTACAACCACCAGGGGATTACCACTGCAAGCCCGATTTACGATAGGATAAATTATTAATTCAGGCGATTTCATCGAAATATCATTTTTTTCCAAGGTGCAAATCTTTTTGGGGAGTTTTTACAATTAAGGCATTTCCTATCACTGTTTCGCCAACATTTCAACCTTACGAGGACCTACAATTTTATTACGCTACTACAGTAAAACTGATTTTATTTTATTAGCGGAGATAATTTTTGTGGTAAAAAGTTCGTAAAACATAGCATAGCTGTAAAACGTTACCAATTTGTGTAACTATCGGTTTTGTTAACGGAGCACGTCGGGCTCCACCATTGTTTTGGGCGATGCTGGTAGCCCCAAGCCTTACTGTAAGTTGGCAGTACATATTCTCCTTGAGTACTATCTCTTCTTTCGTCTTCAGGGAAGTCTCAATGTGCAGCATAATAATATGCGAATAGTGCAAAGCAATGTGCTGGTGCGAGAAATACGACATACAATTACCTCAAGTTGACAAAGAGCTTATTATTTCTAATTGGTGATATCAGTTCTAATGTCTGCTATGGTCTTTACCAGCTTTTTCAATACAAAATCCATCTATCAAAGATTAAATTAATGTGCTTTTGCTTAAAAAAGGCAGATTTAAACCAAACTTGGATAATTTAAAAAAGGGAAAATTAATAACTCTCATTTAGATGAACTGGTCTCATGGATTTACTTGGAAATGACTAGTTTATGAATATTAGTGTTTCATTTACTCAGAATGTTTGCATTACAGCCTTTTGAACTTTTTAAATTGACAATAGTTTGTGTCTGGCCTCCACTTCATGTCTTTGCCAAGAATACCTCTAAGCATATAACCTTTTACATGTTAGAGGCAGGGCATAAAAAGCACTTTTGGAGTTTTTCTTTCAGAAGCCTATTTTTAACATTTTGAGTCCACAAAGAGAAAAAAGATCAAAATCCGAAAATCTGAATCACTTTGCCAGACTCTTAACTTGCTTTCAGGAATGAATGACCTTATAGTAAAACGGTTCGATACTGACATTAAAAATTTTGAGGGGACGGAATCAGAGTCGCAAGCCTTGAGTCACTTAGCCGAACCCCCACCTTTGGGGTTTATCCTCAATTAACGCTTAGTGCTAGAGAGGATTTACAAAGGACCCAGAGGTGGCATTCTAGGAGGGCGAATAGGGCAAGGGATATTCCCGTGGTAAATTGGCAGCTGAGATGCACACGCCGACTTCTCGGCCATCAGTGCGCTTACTTTTTACAGGTGTGTGTGCGCCTCTAAGTGTGCGTTGGGCAGATAATCAGAGGTGGAAAGGGAGGGGAAAGATAGGAGCCCAGGGACCACCCAGTGGGCTGCTTTTTGCACCCATTCGGGCTGAGGTCTTTGCTGTGTTAAAACACAAAGGTTAGGATAGGAAGAGAGTGAGAGACGTAAATTTAACCGCTTCAAAGCGCCCTTATGCTACTTCCCTCCTTCTAAAATACATCCCTATATTATGTGCTATTGTTAAGGAATTCTATCCCCATGCACGACGTTTCTGTTTTAGTGAAAGCTTATCCATTTCACCTGTGCTTGGTGCTTACGGCCTTTAAATGTGTTCAGCTCTTTGTTCTCTACGTATTCGTGACCTTTTAATCTATGACCGTGCAAACTAGTAATTAGTGCGCGCTGCATCAGTGGTGCTAGGATTCGAGAAGAATGTTTTACTTTGATGTCTTTCGCTTTTATAAAATCCCGTAGAAAGTTGATATCAAGGTGAAATGAGTAATGCGATTAGGCATTATTAGACTAGCTGGTGGATAAACTCGTTCCTTTTTTCTTGGTAATGAAATTAACACTGATTTTTTATAGCCCCGCATTATCAAGTTTCTTTCAACGCCAAAGTGACTGTTTTCTTTGTGAATTTTGTGTGGCTCCTTAGAAGTCTTAGAATGAGGGCAGTATTCTTTGTGTGAACCCGGCCGGCTTGCCTTTTTTCCACAAATTTAATGTGAAAAACTTCTATAAACAAACTAGTTTATGCCAGAGATAAGCCTGGACATGATCATTAGCTAGATGATTGGGTTGTTGACCACATGGCTTTACGATTTCATTTTGTTCCATGGTAGCTTTCAAGTACCCGACTCTATACATCCACCATATGGACATTCTGGCCCGAATCGAAATCAACGTGGTTATTACAAATATATCTTTAAAGTCGCTCGCTCATGTTTTTAAAGAAATAAAAATAACTCCTTGTTTTCTGTTCGTCGCCAGGATTTTGAACTCAGAAGAGCTAGATTTGAGTAACGGGGTACCTATTTTAATGCTTCACATCGCGTCTCACAAAAAAAAAACAATAAAATGCTGCCTAATTTCACAAGACGTGAGTGATATTTTCATTGAAAGGTAAAAACAACTCCATATATCCTTAATTACGGTGACAATAATGATACGTTTTAAGTAGTCTCCTTCATCTAATAATAGCCCGCCCGACTGCCGCCGAATGATAAAAGACTACACATAGAAGGGTGCCCCATCTCAGCAACAGTCAGTATTGTGGATTTTTTAAACTTTACCAAAACAAAAAGATTGGGACCGGAGGAGCGTCTTTCAGTGGGTAAAAAATTGTGGAGCACATGGGTGGCATTTCAAAGGGCAATACCAAGACAAAAATGCGGCACCTAAAAGAACATCCAGTGATACTTAACCAATGTGAAAAAAAAATACTCCTAGCACTGGTAAGTCGTTCTTCCTAATTTTTTACTGCTCTTACTTTTAAAGTGCTTGAAACGTCATTTGCGAAGAGTTGTGTACTAAAATAAGATGCTGTTTTCGGGAATGGCTCTACTGTCTTGTTAAGGGTACATTCACATTCCAAAACAAAGTATTTGTAAAATTCACTGAACTTCTTGCAACTCTCTCATTGAGCACTGAAGCAATGTTTCTTAGGCTCAAAAATGACATAAATCATAATTTAAAGGTGAGGTGTATGTTAATGAAGCGAAATGGTTACACAATGAGCTATGCGCGCGATTGATCAACGTTTCCACCAGAAATCGCAACCACTGGAAAGAGTAATGGGTATTTAACAAACCCAACAAACTAAATGGATTGTGAGTATCAGATACAGCAACAAATTTAAAAATGTTTTTTGCATAAACAAAATTCTCTTTAGTAGGGAATCGCACTTATTTTCGGACATTGAGCAGCAGTTCAATTAGAAGGTAGTTGTGGTTGAGTTTACCTTGAATCTTTGAAATTCAAGCAAGCAGTACATTAAATTTTCTGTTACTATCGAATGAAAGAAATTCGGGCTCCTTTTGCCACCAGTGTGGTGATACGCACCCCGTAACACGCAGGTTCCTCAGTATCCACCCATCATATCGCCCTCTGTCGCCTACCAGCTCTTTCATACAACAATGATAAACCACATTTCCATATTGGTTTACCCTATTTGGGCATGAGGAGTAATCAGAGCGCTATAGCTTTTTTACCTTCTCAAGGAGACAAATTGCTTTTATGTAATAAATTTCTTTTCTTGAAAACAAGTACCAGCTGCGACACGCCCAGTCTTGTCAAAGCTAAAATGTACTGACAAGATCGCATTAATCGCATCTAGCTGATTCCTTCCATCTACATCTGTGCACTCCCCAAGTCCCATGTTTGAGTAGCAAAGAGCGGTTGATGTGAGGGGTTGGAATGCCAAGAAAGCTGTCAAATGCAGTCCTGTTAATTGCCCTCCAGAAGTGGGGGAGGGAATTAAAGGAATGAGAAAGGGGAAAAGAATGCACTCCTTTCCCTTCCTGCCTCGAGGAAGGAAGGTAAAAAGGAAGGACTTCGTTGAAAAACAAAGGTTTTTTTCTTCCCCTTACCTCCTCTTCAGTAACAGTGGTTTTGCAAGTTCCACTCAAGGGTTCATAGCAGTTGGGATTTGGGGTCTGTAAAGTAAAATAAGCCTAAATCTTTCGGTTTTAGCATTCAAAACTTCTTTAACTAGCAACCAAAGATGTTCCTCAATTTGAAAAAGCATATTCTTTGTTGCCCTTCCTGCGCAAATTGACAACTTTTTCTTCAGAGGTAATACAGATCGGTGTTTGAAGAATTTTAGATGTTAAAATTTAGTCGACACGTTTACTTGAATCATTTATCATGAAAGAACAATTCAGAAGTCTCCTTAGGGTCGAATCACGCCCAATTTGTCACCAAAGCGGAGAGAAATTACGTGTATGCAGTCAACTTTGTAGTGGAAACCTTTTTTCTTCCATCCATTTTACATCTTCACCAACTTTGTCAGTGTCCCCTCCTGAGTAAATTCTCTTTTTATCTCAGCACGTACCGTATTCGTAAACAACAGCTGTTACTTTTGAATTTTTGAAGAAAACTAATCCGCTGTGAATGAATCCTAAAATTTTGGGGATTGTAATTTTACACTAAAGGCACGATGGAGGATTTTGGGGGGCATTTCTACGGTTGAGTGGTCGTTTTAGCAAACTTGTTTGTCCAAATCTGTCCACAGTACTTTGCGTGACGCCAGACTATCCACTGAAAGCGAAATCGGCTCCACAAGTGGCAAAATTAATTTATTCCTGTCACGAAAAAAAGCCGATTTCGGCATGCCACTCTGAGAGCCCAGGTGGGGTGAGACTACATGCCTTCTCCCTGCCTCTACCCTAGCACTACGAAAGGGTCGCCTCGCCCCTTCCCTCTCCCTTTTCCAAGGTTAGTTTGATTGCGTGTTGTGAGCAAAAACGAGCCATTTTGTTGCATTAGGTTTGCATTTTGCAGCGTTTACTTGGTCCCCTTCCCCCATTCTTAACATGAACCGTTAAGCACTATTCACTCTGGTGGATATTAAGTTCCCTAAATCTGCAAGACATCTAAAAGAGTTCCACCTTTTTAATATATGGATGTAAATAGATGGCCTAGTTATAGACTGTATTCTCTTAGATTAGAAAAAAACTTAATAGTAGTGGCGGAATAATTACAGAATGGAAACTGATATAAAATATCTTCAAATTTTACATAGTAAATATTGTATTGCTCTTTTACCATAAGTAGCTGCAATTCATACCGCAAGGTATGTTTCATCACCATATCCGCATTTACACGTTATGTGCTTCTGCAATACGTGTTAGCTTGACTCTACCTATCAGTTGAGAGGCTGTCAACTTACATTAATCTCGTGGCTGAGTGGCCGTCACCAAACCTCAAGGCGGAAACGAGTTCCGATTCTCCATAAGCTTTGATAATCTATACACCATTCCCATACTACTCATCCATAAGATGTTCTCCTATTCTTTGTCATTTTAATCTGCGAACCTGAATTAGAGATCTGAAAGAAGAAAACCCTAATCTATTAAGTTCCACTTACTTCTACTTTTAATTATGCACAAGTGTGCTAAACAAAAACGCTATTTGAGGCATTAGGCAACCTTTTCGATAAAAGCATCGGCTGCTGCAATATTAGTTTATTTTGATATAAATAAAGTGAAGTGTAAAAATTACATTTGATTTGTTATTAACATGGTAGAATAAAAGTATTCAAGTATACAATTTTTTTTTGTCACTGTACTTCCTTTTTCAATCGCCATTGAGGTGACATGCGTAAATAAGTCCCATTATCAGGAACCTATGTAAAATTGAGTCATGAAAGTTAATAGAATAGAAAACTAGAATCAGATAATGGATAAGTACAACCTTCCAGGTAGTTTAAGGTCCATGCTTATTTGAAGCAGAAGGCCTACTTAAATAGTAACAAGTAAAGTCAGTTGATTTGAGTTCATAAGAAGTGTACAAATAATTATCTGCTATGATTGTAACACTATAATAAATAGATTTTAAATTAGATGATTTTTTAGAATGCTATTACCTACAGGCAATTTCCTCATTTGCTAAGCACTCATTTTAGCCATATTAGATTGTTAAACTGCTTTTTAGGAAAATAGATATCAGTCCAAAATTAAAACCCATTTTCCACCTAAATTTGTCCGTCGGATTTGTTTTCAAAGATGAATTAGACAGCAGATAGATTCGGTTTTTACATGCCATCTGCATGTAATGCGAGTTTTTCTGAACACGCCTTTTTGAAAACCAGTGGTTGGTTTCAAAACCTCGTGGCTGAAAGAACACCGGCAATGTCTAAAGAGGATATAATCTTGATTCCTCTTACAACTTAACCGCCTCGATAATCCAGTCTTTGAAAATACATTGCATTTCCAATGAGCTAGTCCTCTCAGTTAAAGAGTTTGAAGCCAAAGGTACATAGGAGAAACAGAAAAATTTCTGCACTGATGGAAGCTACAACGAGCCTTCTCCTTCACAATGGATGTGGTATCTAAGAATTGCTTGGATGAACCAAAATCAATTTTGCGTTAACACTCAACGACACCAAATCCCAGCAGATTTTGTTTACCCTTCCTCAAAATCTATTCTTGGTTACTGTGAAAAGCTAACAAATCCTGGATATCGACTTCGAAAATGCCGCACAAAATCCGATTAGATCATCATCACTTTAGAAAGGCGGGCATCGTGATCAAACGGTAGGGACTAACGAAGATGATTACACTTAGGTCTACAGAAAGTGGTGAATGACACCTTTCGCGCAATTCACTACTAGCAAGAGTCGAAGGATGAATGGCCGTCCAGTTTAGACATGGAGTTTGTCCTCAAGTTTTGACGGTCACACTCCGCAGCATAGGCAGAGATTCCCACATTGAGTTGGTGGGGTTCACAGCAAAGAGCCGCAAAGAGCTAGCTACGACGCTTTGACCTAGTAAAAACGATGACAAAATAAAAGCAACGCAAAACTACCGAGTACTTCCACACCTTTCCCCCACTTTAGGTGAGTCCTAATTCTTTGTCATTTTTGCTTTCCGGTAGCCCTCCTTTATTCCCACAAACTCTAAGCAAAACAGAGGAGCAATCATGCAATTTGACCCTATAGTCTAGGGCTACCGGGTCAGTACAAATCCTAGAGTCTTCTCATTCCTGTGCTAGACAGTTAGCTTGTTCCATGGTACAGCACACAACGACTAGCAGAGGAGAAGTTGATAAATTAGGCCATATAAACGCTTTTACGCGACACCATGCACAGGAAAACCTAGGTAGTAAGATTTCACATGCGTTTAGATTTAGCTTGAGATATAATTCCAGAAGCCAATATTCCACCTAGTACTGAGTCTATCATGGGGTTTGCTGGAGGGTACTTCCTTTGCAAACCTATTCAGTAGACGGACTGTGAAGCATCATTAGCCCAAGCAAAAGGGTAAATCATCTATGGTGATTAAATCCAAGGGGCAGAAATAGTTAGCGCTGAAATATTCAACTAATGTTTAAGCTTTACTCACATTACTGACAACGGGAATTAAGCTAAAAATTTTGTTGGTTAAGAATGCCAACATCTTCGTGTGCAAATGTTCCAGACCGGGAAAAACAAGTATAACCAAACACGCGATAGATACCGACGAGGCTAGACCTGTCTGACAGCCACGCACACGCACACCGCTCTCCCTGCCGGAAGGGGCGACGCGTCTGATCGACGCGATGCTCCAACGCGAGGTCATAAGGCTCCATTTCGCCATGTGCCTCACCAATTGCTAAAGCAAGGAAAAGGATGGAATCATTCCTCGGTGTTGAATAGAGAAAACCAAACGCCGCAATAAAGAAGCCTGTCTTTCCCCTGCATAAGTGGTTTCGTTGGACTTCCTGCATGCGTCAAAATGGTTCCCTACTTTGGATTTACAATTGGTATGTGGACAAGTTGAAGTGGTGGGAAGTGCGGAAGAGAAGGCGGCTCACATACTACTTAACAGACTTTGTGAAATCCACCCGATGCCTTTGGGTCTCCACAATGCAGCAGCCGCTTTTCAACGACCTCCATGTAAGCAGCTCTGGCTGGAGCGTTTTCGAAACGTGTTCTATTCCTAGACGGTAAAGTCATTTTCGGTGAAGGCGTTTGGGAACACGATTTTAGCTTGCAATTTTTGTTGAGTCAGCCACATAAAGCAGGCTTGAGACGGGACCCAAAGAAACAACAGTATGCACAACGCTCAGTCATCTTGCTGAGAGGTGTTGTCCCATCGGTGATAAAGGCGTAGTTTCTTGGGCTTAGCAGACCACTACAGGAAGCACTTTAATAATTTTGCTAAAAGCTCAAATCCACTGCATAAACTTGTGGCAAAGAGGGCCAAAAGAAATGCAGAGTGGGGGAGGGAGCACGACGAAGTGTTCAAGGGACTGGGGCGAATGCTCTGCTCCGCACCTATTCCAGCATCCTTTATTCTCGAATCAGGTGCTGGGCCAACAACTTTGAGCACTGAAGCCAGCACTACAGCTGGAGGTGGAGTAACCTCACAACAGCACCGACAGGGTCAAGACTACGTCACAGCATATGCTATTGCCAAATGCGACAGTCATGTGAGGCGGGGGAGTGCTGCCCAACACAAACTACTCGCTACACTGACGATGGTCAGGCACTTGAGATGCTGCCTGATAGCGTGAAAGTTCATAGGGCGTTATCCTAGTTGGTAAAAATGGAAGAGATGGGCTGCCCAGCAGCACATTGGTAGGAGTGGGTGCAGCAGTACCAGTTCATCGTGCAATGTGGAAGTGGAAATACACATAGTAATGCAGATGCCTTACTTAACAGACCAGACTCGGAGGACTAATTACATTTGGATGAGTACCCTCGTTCTACGTAAACAGGCTAGATTTCAGCGCATAAACTTGCAGACAACTGATCCGAAGCGGCTTCGTCGCACGAAAGGTGGCAATTCACACCCGCCCACAAGTCGATAGCGAAGGTGACGTTGTTGTCGGGCAAAGCGATCCACCGTGTGTGACAGAAGTGGTCGGAATTGTGCCTAGAGGATGAGATCCTATTACACCAAGATCGAGTCAGATGACAAAAACCCTCAACAGTTCGATATGCATCCGCGCAGTCTTTCAAGCCGCACTGCTGCAATTTGACCATATGGAGGAAAGAGTACTCACGCTGCCAAATTTCTCAAGACATACGTGACTTCTGCTGGGCTTGCGCTGTCCGCAGCAAATTCAAAAGTCCCGACTTAACAGCAATCACTCCACTTCGAACTACGCTAGTAGTGGCTTTGGGAGAGCGAGCAAGCAGTGACGCTTTTGGCCCTTTAGCGATGATGGAGATGGGAAGCCATGGCATCTCAGTTACCTTCGATTGCTTCACGAAAGATGGCACAGCAGTATCTCTGAAGGTGTTGGGTGCTGGAACAGCCCCTCACGCCTCCTTTTCCTTGCGGATCCGCCGAAATGGAATCCACGGAACCGTACATTACGCTTATGGCGCCAATCTCGATGGTCAGTTGTTGTCAAAGTATGCGAGACTTTCGAGGTTTAAAAGAAGCAAAGCACTTAAGCATTCAATATTCAACGTCCTAATGAAGAGAATGGATTGCAATATGATGAAACCGCTTAAGCCATCGTCTAGGTGCCTCCAGCCGCAGAACCGGGATTTGGGGCATGCTAGTTTCCCCAGCATATGAAGCTACAGTCTGTGCGTGCATTCACTGATGCTGCACTCTTAAGAAATGGTTACTGTTCCTAAAAATGTGAGTACCATTGGATACTACACAAATACTGAACTATCGAAGCAGAATGCACTAAAATACACACCCCGATTGCTGGAAGCAACGAAAGAGATTTTCATTTATGCGTACATATGCAGGCCAATCTTATTCTAGATTGACCTGCAGTATTAAGATAGGCACAATCATCAGTTAACCTACCAGGAAGGAAACCTAATACAGCAGTAAAATTTGTGTTATCTTCCAGAGTGCATTGAAAATCCCATTTTTTTTAACAAATCATTTTCCATATAGAAATCATTACTCTTGTGGCACCCTTTTCGCCGTGATGAAATGCGTCAGTGTAAGGAAACCCTACCGTTCGGATATGGAGGAAGATGGCTAAATACTAACAAAAGAAAGGAGTCCACCAAATCTATGTTGCAAGAGGACACCACCCAAGAGGAGCATCAGAGCAGATACTAAAAAAAATAATAAGGAAGCTCTCCAACCTACGTTTACTAGGATACGCTTCTCAGATAACAAGCGAACGTGATGGAAAACTTACTGCCTGAGGAAATACCGTCAGCCTACAGCAAGGATTCAAATGATCAGATCTCACAGGACTTTAATACCTCTACGACATCCCCTTTTTACAAATGCATTATCTCCTGATTAAGTCAAAGGATCTGAAACAAAAGACAGGCATAAGAAACGACTAAAGCCCACATGCGCGCGATCTCCTGAAGCATAAGGGGATTCGGCGACAGAATTTAACATATAACTATCACTTTAAAAAGACCTTATATCTGATCATTAATTCATGCATTAGACCCACATTCGAATCCCAAGCGTACATCCAAATCAAATATCCGTGATAGCGACTTAGAAAAATATTCAGAAATCATAAATTCACTGGAATTTGGGCAAACTTTTGGCCAGGGATTACTTAAAAAGTAAAGACTTAGGCGCTTTGACCAAAAAAGGGCTGAAACCACCTTGGCGACTTTTTTTCATCAACAAGAGTAAAATAATGCACTATAATGCTAGTGAATTTGCTCAAACTGTCTCTATGCAATTTGATCGGCCTTTTATTTGTATTTAGCACTTTTCTTTGCACTCATAAAAATACCAAAAAAATGTATTGTAGCGTCCAGGGGCTCCCTGAAGATGAAAGAAGACACAATACTTGGGCAGAATATATATTCAGCGTAGAGAAGGTGTCAAAGCTATTGGAATGGCCAAATAGGCGGGCCCACCCATCAAGGTAAAAGGGACTTATTCGAAGTACAAAAGTGGCGCCTCATTAGTGCCAAGGGGTAAACCACTACTGTATTTACAGGATGCTGCTAAAAATACTGATAAAATTTGCTAAAGAAAATACTCAGCTCTATTTTTCACTCATGAAATATTGAGTAAGGTCCGGCGATTCTAAAAGCGGTAACTGAACAAATCGACAGTTTGCTACAAATCTACATTATTGCATAGTTTTAAAACACCTGAACTCTTATATTTTCATCTCAAGTTTTTAGATGAAAATATGTCCTTTGAAGACGGAAATTTTCGTAAACATGTATTTAGCTCAGTTACACCCCAGATGTTGACTGACTTTTAAATAAAATAGTCAAGCCATATGCAATTCTAATTGCTTATGTGTCTCTGAAGTGTCAACTTGACAAATCCATATACTACCATTCTTGTTTTGCTTTGTAGTTCGGCCAGTGCGCGCGATCTAATTTCAGTTTCTTTGATAATGTCGAGTCAATCTGCTTCTCTTGTTCACGGTCTGGTGAATGTAAGTGTCTCGCACAGTTGGTTGGGTATTATTTCCCGCAACAGTTGCTTTTAAAGGCCGAATTTATACCTGAACTGCAAATTTGCATGCTTTCCACATATTTATGCGCGTGTGAATTAATATTAATCGCTAGAATTTTGAGTGCTCACTCTATTTCTGCCTAAGTGAAAATGCTTTTTTCCTTTATCTGCTACAAGACATCGTCCTTAGTTAAGCTATGAACCCTCTTCTGTCAATAGAAGCGTGGTTTTGTCAGCTTTTAATGTAGTTCCTATTTTGTAGCTGGATTTCCGCATCTTAGTCGTGCGGTCCGAAAGCAGTAGGTTTTGTTGTTACTTATTTATAGCAGAGACGAAGTTTTGATTATATATCGATTATGGTTTTTAAATCTAGTCACTCATAAGTGTTTTTTGGTCCACTTGGAATGTGTCAATGTTATCCATTTTGATTTTTAGTACAAGTATCGTGAAGCGGCAAGAATTGATATTGAAAAGGCATCTCAGGCTTATCATAGTCTTCAAGTAAAGCTGCAAGATTTCAGTAAGAGTGGCTTTCAGTTGCAGCTATTTTTCAGCTTTTGAAAATGGGCAAACTAGCAAGCTTCTTTGTATGGAAGGGACTATACCCGTCAAATACATGGGAAACGTGTACAACATCCCATTAGCTGTTTATTTTGTCCGTCAACACCCTTATCATCCTCCCATCGCTTATGTCCGCCCAACCTCGAGCATGCAGATTAAGGCTGGCCCAAACGTTGACACAAATGGAAAAATCTTCCTTCCTTATCTATCAGAATGGAACTTTGTAAGTGTATTGATGACCTACCTCGACTACATATGCTACGCTACATTTTCATCGTCGAAACATCGTTTTTTTGCAGCCGGATTCATCAACACAAGGCCTTTTGGAGATTCTTCAGAATGTCTTTGGTCAGCGAACACCAGTCTTTTCCAAGCCCACAACCGGCTCTGTCGGATTCAACGCCAACATTACCTGTATGTATCCTCATTTTTTTAGCTATCGGAAGTCATAATCTCCCGGAAGCCATGTTTTCTCTTAACCTCTGGCAATGTTGCATAAATCAAAAGTCTAGTGTCCATGTTTCATGTGCTAAATGAGTTGTTAGGGTTGAAACCTCACCGTTTTTACGAGGGCTGTACAGAAACGTATTTAATTGGTGAATCCTTACCTTTTTAGGGATTGTGAACGCTATTATTTATTTTCTGTTGTAAATTATTCGACGCTATCAAACTTTATTATAAAACATACTTTATTTCGGCGTGTAAGAAGTGTGTGTTATTGCCTTTGAAATGGTGTGACTCAATTGGTCTGGATCGAATTACGCAGCTTTATGATGGACCAATTACCATGCCAAGTTATAACGACAACACCCGTCGCATCCACTGGTATACAGTGTCTATTGTAATTGGGTACCTTTATTTTTGCGTTTCAGTGCCTATCCAATGCTAAGCGTCAGGTGTCAAACCATTTGTCAACTCACTGTTACCTTTGGGCCTAAGAAATTTTTTACATTTTTGTTTCCCTATCGTCGAGAATAACAAACCACTTTAAATATGCTTTTGCTGTGGGATATCCACCCAATCTAGGCTGTAGGAATGGTTCCTTTGAAATATGACGTTACACCCACACTTCAATCACCCTATTGGCGTCTGCCGCGCGTAAACCCTTCGTTCACCTCTACATTTAGATGCGCAGTAAGGCTTTCCTGTTTGGTTTTCCGAGCATGAATGCGGAATGTCACAATTTCATCATATAGTATTGACCACACTTGATCCGTGGGTAATTTGTTCTCCTTTTTTGTTATGAAAGCCTCGAACGGTTACGCATATGGGATGCCTGGGGTGGGATGGGGAGGAATGCCAGGCCTGCCAGGGTCCACGAATCCCGCTCCGAGTGGCAGCGCTACGCCACAGCCCTCCCTTTTTGGTGGGGTCATGCCTTCCATGCCCACTGTCTCCACTGCGTCAACCTTCGTGGGCAGCGCCACTAGCTTTCCTGCAAGTACGATGCGTTAACTGTTTGATGACTGGTAGTGGTCTTATGATTAATCTCTACGTATGAGCGATTTTGTACACAATTTTGTGTGGGTTTTCTGCTTCCAAAAAAGGGTACACATTTCTCACTACCGGTGTTTATTTCAACTGATTATCCAATAAATCTATTTTCACAACAAAGGCTTGCGTGGATGTTCGAATGTTCAGTGGATGTTGGAGTAAAAACCACCATTTACAATGCTGATTGTACCATGTTTATCATTTTCGCTAGCCTTTATTTGCTTAATAAGTTTTTCAAAATTTAACGTTTTATTGGTTAATTATGTAGCCGTGGTGGCTTGAAAAGTTGTTGAGTTAACCGGTAGGTAGCACTGAAGAGGCTCACCATTTTGTGTGGTTTCAAATGCTACTCTAAGAAGTGGGCTGAAATCAATTAACTGGAGGTTTTTTCTAGACCCTCTATGCGAGGGCTAAGAACACACTGTTACTGCTCGATTGGATTGGTAGCTTTTAGCCTGACTGGATTCGCTCTTTATGAATCTACCAGCTTTATATAGTTGAATTTCGGATTTACCGTCCATCCTGACATTGATTAAACACAAATGTCTTGCATCCTGTGAGGACTGTTGTTTATCCCTATCATATTGTAATCAAACCTGTGTTCACACCTGATATGAGTATGGCCTTGTTTAGTTTTTCGCTTTTTTTCTTTTATAAAATATTTCTATTGCGGATTGTTAAATTCCGTTTAACCGTAAGTGGTAGCATAATATGCATGGGGATTGGTGGCACTTTAAGTTCATTATGTATCTGATTAATCTGCTTGATTTATGTTTTACTTAGGTCTTTTATGCCTCTCACCTCAGCCCTGCTAATACGTGTTGGTAAAATTGTGCAAGGCCTATTCACGTCGTATACCATTTAAATAGTTTGGGAACTGACATTTTTGTGTGTTTAACAAAGTGAATTGTGTACTTATAGTGCTCTTATACAGTTTTCTCCAGTTGATCTTTTAAGGTCTCAGACTAGAGGTAGTGTTTTACCATCCGCTCTTTAAGCCAACCGGACCGGTTTATTCTGCTACCTATTACTTAAAGGCGACAAAACTTCATTTGTCAAAAATTACTCCCTCACGAAATTTCTTGGTTAACAACGTCCACTATTGACGTCAGCACATAAGCTACTTTCGAAATTTTTGGGAAATACTGGCGAAATGTACTGTCTATAGTCGCAATCAACTGTGCATCGGTACAATGAAGTACTTACCTCGCATGCACTTCCACTTCAGGTGTAGTGTCGGAGGAGGAACAGCTCTTGTTGTCGCTTCGATCCGCCGTCATGGATAAGTTGAACAATGTGCAACGCGAGGTGGTGGACGATCTGAGCTGCGAGATCCAGTCACTCGAATCGACACAAAAGGACCTTATCTCGCGCGCTGACAACCTCGTCACTGTCCAAGCGCAGATGCTCTCCGAGCTGGTAAACGTCTATATACCCACATCTCTTCCTGTCCACAACTGTTTTTTTTTCCTTTCTAAATAAGTTATATTATCACTCTCCCTTCTCCATTCTTTTCTACAGGAGCAGATACAATCTCTGACACTTGAGTTGGAGGGTAAGACAAGGGAGTACAAGGAGGCCTATCGAAAGCTGAAACAGGAGGCGAATGTCAAAGTGGACTACGACTCGGTTGTTGATACCACGAGACCTGTCTATCGGCAGTAAGGTTTCGCTCCTTTAAAATTTTTTTTGCTGGGTCCTGTTTTGGTATAGTGTCTCAAGAAGTGGTGCAATTAATCCAAGTGTGCGATTCGGCCACCGTCAGTAGCCTTTTCGGACTGATAAAAAAGCGAGGCGGCGTGGCGAAACTCTTTTCCCTTACTTTTGACATTGAGATGTATCTTACGGCTTGCAATTTGTGACTTAATGCTTGTTTTTCAACCAGCGATGGGATGTTTTGTGAATATTCTGGGTGCGTTTCCAAATCTGGCTCTGTAGCATCTTGTACATGCGTATTGTGGTGCAGTGCCGTTGTTTTCTCGTTATGATCAGCCATCTACTGAGAAAACAAAACAAAGGCAAGCCTTTAGCCTTGCCCTACTCCATTTAGCCAATTTGCCCCATCATTTTCATGATGTGACGAAAGATGTCTCCATCTTATTGCCGTGTAATTTATGTGGTTAAATTCAGGCAGCTATTCTGCTTATTCCAATTGGTTTAGGATTTTGGTTGACATAGTACCCATCATAAGCTGCGTCACTCAATTTAATGATTAACATTGTCGGAAAGAAATTTCACAATCCTTTGACTCGCCTGGTGCAATTTACCACTAAGCCAAATTCTTCATTCGTTAGAGATCATGACTGTCTGTGGCTGTATCGATTCTGCCGTCTCGTGTTTAGACCGTGTTACTATATGATCGTCAAGAAAGTGGCGACAAGCGGATAATCCTAACTCTATGATACAAATGTGAATTTCACTGAAGTTGGGATATCAGCGATATTGGTACTCAAACTATGACAGTCAAAGCTCACTGTTTTAACTAGAAATGGTAAACCTCTGTTGCTGCTTGGAAATTCGTGGTGATCTATTTCTTTATTATAGTTTTATTTCTGGTCTCTTGCCCCAGGCTAGTTGAGGCCTTCGCAGAAGAACAGGCGATCGGGGATGTGCTATACTACCTTTCACAGGCCCTGGAAAATGGCGCCATTGAACTGGAGGACTTTCTTAAGGTGAGTCTGAGTTCGGAATGTTGCCCTTTATAAGTGGAGTTGGCTCTTTGCGATTCCTGAAAGCAGCAATAAGCTGGTGCTCTTAACCCTAAATACCCTTGTTGTGTAACTCGTTCCTAAGGTCGTGCGGGATCAGTCGCGGAATCAATTTATGCAACGCGCCACGGTGTGTCAGTGTCGGGCCAAAGCGGGCTTGCCGTTGGTATAGGCTGGCCGAGAGGTCCTCAGCCGCTGGGGCCCATATTAATTAGAATCTGCGATAACTTCTTGTCCCACTCCCTCCCATCCCTGTCAGCCCTTATCGTCTACTGTTTTCCTTGTACACCTCGCATCTTTCATGTTTCCTACGTCGAGAAACTCTACTTGCGTCCGTTGTCCAGACTTTCTATCCATCGCTAATAGCTCTCACCTCAACGTATTTAGTACTTGTGACTGCCCTTGTTTTGCTGCAGTCTCTCCACAAGAACTGCTTGATGTTCTTAAGGCGCATGATTTCCGGGAGTGAGCGTATGATCGGCTCATTCTCGAGAGGCCTATACTTGCGTTGATGTCATGTCAATTGTGGGATAGTACCGGCGGTGTTTGACCCGCTGCCTGTGCGACTGTGCACAGGCTAGGTTTCGGTATGTGTATAGAACCTTGCCTTGGGAGGTTTAGGATTTTGACTAGTCAATGGTGGTAAATGCAAGCGGCATTGGAAGCACTCTCGAGGGAGGCATTGGGAGTGCAGAAAGCGTTATGTCTATCCAGTGCTACCTTAGCGGTTTCGGTTTTAACTTGTGGAAAGTGGTACCTACGCTACGACATTAGACGAATTGTCAATACTTAAGAAGGACTTGGATAGCCATGTTTTATGTAAGCTTGACTACACGAGCACTTAAATCTTTAAGGCGCCTATTTCCGTTCGGCGGCATAGCTGTCCGCTGTGTGCATAGACGCCTATCCCAATATTCCTTTCACGGCCTCAGGGAGGACTCGAATCACTACATAATATCTGGTTCACAATAACCAAAGACACAAAAAGTCCTTGCATGAGAGCTAATTTTCGTAATAGACTAAGAGCTGCGTGAAAACTGTAGACACTGCAAATGAAGCCACTTGATATTTATATCACATAACTGTTCCCTTTGATAAACTAGGGAAGTAATTTATTTTGGTTAATGCTTACCTGTCTAATGCAAGCTTCTTTTCGGGTTGTCCTGCGTTGGTTCGTATTAATCAACGGTTGGAAATAGCGACACGCGATTTTTCAAACTGATTGATGTTTCTTAGGAGTTTATTCCTAGTAGTGTAATCATGTCAGACAGGAAATCTCAAAGACACTCCTTGAGGAGTTGTTCCACAAAAAAGTCGAATTCAAAGAGCAAAAGTCCTGCTAAATCGGCAAAAGCATCTGTCAATTCAGTGGTATCAAAAGGATCATCTGTCAAAATACCCAATATAAAAACAAGCAGATTACCAACTGTATCAAATCTTGGTTCTGTCACGGAACAATATAAAGAAAAGAGTTCTATTAGGAGATCACGACTGCCTATAGGTAAGAAACCTGATGATGCCCCCCAAAACGATATGAAATTGGTAGGAATGTCTGGTAATGAACCATTAAGCAATATTAACCACTCGAATGCTGATTCTTCCCCTAAAAAAGAAAGCCGTTCTCAGGGTTGTAAGCTTGAAAGTGACTTTACGTTGTTGGAGCCTGTATCACCTCAGAAAGGAGGAGTGAATTTCCCAGCTGAATCTTCATTAGGTGAACTGGAATATCTATCAGCTGCATTACCAACAAACCAGAATGCCGGAACTTTAAAAAATCAACAGATAATGACCCCATCTGATTTTCAGTATTTTACAGTTTATGCATGTAATGGAGAACAGACCAAACGAAATTGCTCTAAATCACCAACACAGATGAGGATAGAAAATGACATTGCTGAAAGCCTAAGCAATGAGTTTATGTCGCTAAATCGCAGGCGCCAGATTGAAAGGGGGAAAGAACTTCTTCGGATTATAGAACTGGGTTTGGGTGATTTTCGAGAGATCTTCAACCTCCAGCCAATGGATGAGTACTCTAGTTACGTTCTGCGGCTTTGTCAGGTAGAGCTTTCCCATGCTCAGTCGCAGACAATGGATGATTGCCTCTCTAGGGAGGTGCAAACTGAGAGATCACGAACAGCTCCTTACTCGTCATGGACTCAAATCTCTCCAGCCTACGAAGGCGGTCATTCGGGACACATCCGCTATGCCTGTAGGTTTCCTGACTTGTTAAGGCGCATCAACGTTTTGGCAAATAAGTCAGAATGTCATCCATTTTAGCAGAATAAGAGCAGTACCTTCACGTAGTACTGTGTGCCGAAATTTTTTAAACGAATTCATTCTAATCATAGTTTTGACAATGTTTTTAGTTTTTAAACTGCGTAGCAGTTTGTTGTTTTGACCCTTCAACTGACGAGAGATTTGACTGAACAGCTTTGAACTCGTCCTTCCAAAGTAATCATTCATCGGATTCTCCCAGAAACAATGAACGATTCTCCGTCTCGACTTTGAATCGACTGAAGACGAGCTTGAAAACAATACTCATGCTTCTAGAAGAGGATTGTGAAGAACATTCTTTAACGTCTAACCAACATGCTCACAAACCACACAACTTAGTCATTCCTAGTCAAGACCAACAGACACTAGCTGAGTTGGAATGCATTCACTGCAAGTTCTTAGACCACCACCTCCTCACTCTTCATCGACTAAAGTCGGTTAGCCATTCCTTTTCAATATAAGTATTTAACTTCAGCCTCATAGTATGGAAAATCTACAAGGCCCTTTACCTGGCGATTTAGCGTGCGTTTGGAAAGTCAATGACCATTCTGGTCAAGGAACCCTCGAGCATGCACTGAAGTGTCCTGGACTTTTGCCGATGTCTGGACGTGGCATCGGTGATGTCTGGGGATATGGAGATGGGATAGTATCCGTGCTATCAGAAACCAGCTCAGAGTTTACTATGGTAGGTTAAGCTTGAATAGACCCAATCATGACTTTACTCAAATAGATAGTGGGAGGCCTTAGTGACGGAACTTTGGTTGTCTGGGATATAGGTTCCGAAATATCTCCTCTTTATCTGTCCGATAATGTTTCGAAGCAGGGCTCTTTCCTTCCCAAGATCTTTGAGCATGCGAAATCACCAGACTACTTGGCTTCTTTTGCTTTTTCGGAGGAAGATAAAAGTTCCGATTTCAGAACCTTTCCAACGTCCCCGATCGTCGCACTGAAGTCATTAATGCGAGAATCGATCTTATCCAACAGTTTTCAGTTCTGTTCCCTTGATAATCGAGGAAATGTGAACATTTGGATGGCTCTGCATTTGCAGCCCAAGAGGAGTTGCGATATTATCGGGTTGAGTGCTGATTTGGGACTGCGGCCTGGCGGTCGTGCCCGGCTGATTCAACTAGCAAGGTTTACTTATGATACTCAAGGCAGCCATTTGGTAGGGCTGTTATACTTAGCTCCCTTAAATGCTTTCGCTATTGCCTTTATTCTATGTCGAAATGATCCAATGGAACCGTTTACTGTATGATACAGTCCTCCCACCATGCGCAAAGTGATATTTTAGCGTAAAGATAAGTGGTTACACCGATATGGCTTGCACATATAAGTGATAGGCTCTAAATGAATTTGGTTCTTTAATCAAAAATAAAGCCCCACCTTTGAATCAGGATATTAAACCACATACTCGAACAACTCTCGCAGTCTGCAAAGCCTTATGCTACTAAAAAGGTTGCAGTTATAACTGCAAAGTGTGGCTGTTTCTCATAAGCGCCCAGTCTCCAGCGGGATCAACGTTTCTCTGGCTCCATTCACAACATGTCTAGAAGTATGTCGAACGTCAGACAAATTCTTCATTGGATCAGCGGATGGTAACATCAGACAAAAGTGCCGCGTGCCTAGTCAGTGCATCTACCCCAGAGATTTCAAACTGTCATTTGCCGATGCAGCTGTCACCTGTCTTGCTTTGCATCCCTTCCTGCCAAATGTTCTGATTGCAGGTAAGTACTACTTTGGCGTAGATAAGTAGCAGATGTTGGTGTGGAGTTTATTTAATGAACAGGAACGGAGATGTCGTTGCAAACGCACTTAGGTTTTTTGTTTATGTTTGCATTGGGTGGGCCAAGTGATCCCCACTTTTATGCCAGTTTAAGGCTTTTTTGAACTGATATCGTAATAAAATTGAGAAATTCCTGCTTTCACAGTGCTTCAGATGTAAACATCAATATTTTGTGCATAGTGTCTTAAAGATTTACTTCAACTACTTATGAACGAAGTGATTAATGAAACAGTATTCAACGCTTTGATGCAGAAGCTATTTACTGTTCCCTTTTTTCTATCTCGACCATAAATTATACTTGAAAAACCATTTTTATTTGATCAATTTGATTTAGAAGTGAAATTCGGAAGTTACGTTGTATTTTCAACCAAAATGGACTTATTTCTAGCGAGAGCAAGTCCAAATTCCAATAGACGCTAGCGATTCATTGTATAGCTCTTTTTGAACGTCAAAAAACTGTCTGATCTGTAAATCATTGCAATATGAATACCTTGTTTGAGACCGATTGCTTAGTGTGGATGATTCTTATGGTCCTCGAGTAATTTACTTTTCAGTACCTTTCATTACTTACTTGTGAGATATATAGCTCGTACAAATAAATTGTACTCATTTTTCTGCCATAGGCACTGCAGATATAATTGATAATCTGATTATTTCCGTGATATTTAAGGTCAAGTTGAGTTTAACATTTTGAGGTGAAGTTACGCCTGTGGGGTTAGTCAATAGCACATGCTTTGTAGCTTTTACATTGATTTATCTATCCTAACTTACTGCTTAAAGCATAGGATTTCTATTTTTCTTGTAAGAACAAATCCAATTTTTCCGGTGAAAAACTAAACCAGAGTCCCTAAAGATTTGGGAGTTTTTGTTTTTAGCATAATTCTTCCTCCCACCCGGTGGAAAGCCAATAAATAATTCCTTGAACACAATTAATTACCATAATAAAGGACTTCCTAGCCCATCATCTAAAAAGTTAAAGCATGTTACTTATGCTTAAAAACCTTTTTAGGCATTGAAACCACCAAGTTGACATAGGTAACGCAAAGATCAAATAAAAATGAAGTGAAAAAAGATTGCAAAAGATTATGTAAGACTGAAATAAATAGCATTCGGCCGCAGGTTACTCAGATGGACAGCTAGCTCTCTACCTGACTCACCATCCACATCCCATCTTCAAGTGGCTGATCAAGGCACAATCTGATCGGCTTTCAATCGGTGTCAGAAAGGTTATCTGGTCCCCCCATCGTCCAAATGTGACCTACTGTCTAGCTACGGACGGCGACATTATAGCATGGACCCTACTCGATGGGGAGCAAGCAACTATGAAGCCCCGTGCTCAAACCCTCATCATTGGCACTATCAGAGAGCGTAGGGTGTTTGATTTCTCTGTAGCCAGAGGTTGCAGTGGCTGTTTGGCCGTCTGCTGGCAGGGCGGGGCTGAAATTCATTGGTTAAAGGAGGATTTGGTTGTGAGGCAAGAAGATGAACTTCTGGCTTTGGAAAGTGTATTAAATGGACTTCTTTGAAACCGTTCCAAAGATTTCTTTGCGTTTGTTATTGGTATTTGTTTTATATTTTGATATGGTACCTGAAAAAGTGTGGCATTTGCGTACGACTATCGCAGTTCTGGCAAATTTGGCGATCCATCAAAGAAAGCGATTTCTTCTTACCCTAAACTCGCGTCAGCATCCTCTACATAAATGAGATCATAGGGTAGGGAAGTATGAAATTCCTACTGTAATTTTCAACGATTGCATATTATGCACAAACTTGGGAAATTGAAAGTTAACGATGCTAGTAAACTAGGTGCCAAAATTCGAATTGAATTGATCAGCTATTCCGTTATACAAAAAATATGGTCCCAAAGCATAAATAAATCTTAATGGATTAAATTTCTAGAAATGGTTTGCTAGTTTAGTTTGAAAAGAAATGCATAGGAAAACAGGTTTATTATAGAAGAGAAGCAAGAGTACAGGATATTTTTATCTCAGAAAGTGCTGTGAATTCTTAAATGATTTGAAACTTGACATCGGTTAGAATGATTTTGAAATTTCATAATGCCGGTATCCAAAAACAAGCATTAAAAGATGCTGAGAAATGTAATAGAAAACACAATAAATAAAAATTTTACCTGCAGACCTTGAAGAGGCCATAAATAGCCCACTTATAACCTTTTAACGATATTTTAGAATCACGGACCATGGTGCCTTAGAATAGTCAAATGACAGGAGCCCACTTAGTGTGCGTGTGTACGATTTAGCATTTTCGTGCATAATTTCCCTTTATGACACAAATGTGTGAGGAGATGAGCTAAAATTCCCCAAGTACTTGGATCGCAACTCTTTAGCCTGCCATAGATAATAATCACGCAGGCTTTATTCAATTTCCTCTTCATTAAAAATTGACTGCTTCTTCTGATCACCTACGGCTAAATCCCAAGATTAAAAACCGTTTCTAAGCTGGTGATAAGCAGCCATCTCCAATTGCTTCCGGTTCCCCTAGAAACGTACTACAAAAAGCTCTGAATGCTTTACTACTGATGCTAAACAATAAGTAAAAACAACGCATGGTTCTTAAAATACCAAATTGTCCATATTTGATACACTTCACAATTCCTGTTTGCACCACTCACTGATTAGATGACCTGCAAAATTGGTCAAATGGTTCTAGAGGCACAAATAATCACGAGGGTCCATACTTAAAGCAGCTATTTCCAGCTGCAAGCAATATAATTGCTTCGCTGAACTGAGGTACACTTGAGCTGGCAACCAGAGAAATGGCAGTCAAAAGAGGGAGAGGTAATTACCCCATCCACTTCCGGCGACGGACAGAAACAATTACAGATGTCTTCAATTTCATTTCTTGCTTTCCTCTCTCAAGCACTCCAACGCACGCACGTACGCACTCAGGCACTCATTCTCGTGCACGTGATTCGTAATCATTGATTGGTACTCAACGGGCGTGCCACCTCACTGACCAATCAGGTGCCGGAGGCGTGCATGGTGTGAGCACAGGAGCAAGCAGGAGCACCCCTCCCCTAAGACAGCTATGTGCACGCTTATAGGCCACGCTCACATGTCCAACACCCAAGAGGAATCAATTAAGGGCACTTCGCCCTGCTACTCGCCTCTGATTGACCGTCTCGTCGAGAGTTCACAGATCTCCTCTGCCGGTGCAGGCATGAACAGTGAAAGGAAAGCTGCAGTAAATGGAGCCACTTTTGAGGCAGAACTGAACCACCTGGAGGAACAACAGCAGCCTGATTATCTGGTGCTTCTGCAAATCGCATCCTTTGGTAAGCAGGGCGCGGAATTGGGCACCGATGAGAGTGCTGTTTCTATGCTCACGGCCAAAATTTTCGACATCCATGCACAATCGGTAGGTTTGTGTTGCAAAACGTAATATATCGGCGTCATTATTAAGACTTAAGAAACCATGCCTTAAAATGGCAATTGGACAAAAACTTCATTAAATTAGAAACACTGATCTATGCTTTTATTGGAATGTAGGCTCAGTCTGATTGCATGTATCGGATTGCTTTTGTGATCAAGAATTTGGGTGAAAAAGGATTTACCACCTTTTATTCGAAGTGGGAATAAAAGAAGTGAACTGGCTCTCTGAAGGCGTGTATATGTCCAAGCATTCCACTTTTAGTTCTCGATTCATGGGAGAATATTCAGTATTTGCTATTATTTTTTGCGTTGCCATTTTCGGACAAAATAATTTTAATCTACTTGTAGAAAAGTGCAAATATTTGGAAAAATGAAGAAACATGGATTCCTAGGGGCCGAGGTGAATAAGGTTTTGCCTGATGCCACCTCGTGGGTTGCAGAAAAAGATTTTAAGACTATGCACTTAGTAGGTCGGTAGGAATGGCGAAAAGAAGTAGGCATAGCCGTAAAATTATCAATCTCTTTGGAAGACAGTAGGTCCAAATTCAACGTTACGAGGACCAAGGGAGTCCAATCTATTAACAAACCTTGATAATGAATTGTCGAAAGTCATGGGTAAAAAACTGTTTCGATACTAGCGGAAAGCCCTATACTGGTTGAAGTTTCGAAGTGACCTGTTTGAAAGCTGACTATTTTATTCGTGTTGATAAGATAGTAGGTAAATAAGGGCCATTCTTGAAATAAAGTTAAGTATATTGCACTGTTGGTGTAAAGCGCTACCGCAAATTATGTATGCTGAACATCAGACTACTTGTGTTTAAATTGTACGCACACTATTAGGCCCCGGAAAATAAAACTGGGCATTAACAAAAGAAGTCGGAATATTGCTGAGTCATGCTGTATTCATAAATCAAGTTGGCCTTGGAAGGTAAACATATATGGAATACGCTTTAAAAATCCCCACTTTACCACAGAAATATATAAACTGCTTACGTCGCCTTCTGTATAATTATACTCCAATTCACTCTAGACCTTCTGATAAGCTCCCCAGCATCCAACAGTCTGGGCAACAGATCTAATGACCTGATGTGTGGAAAAAAATGTTTGTTTTCCTTGTGACCCGCCAGTGACCCTGGGGTTAATCAAGCAGGATGCGTTTTAGTACTAAAGTATTGTTTATCCGGTCGACGAATACTTGCACACAACTGCCTTCTGCGTACACCAACCTGCACTCTGGCGGTGACCTCGTTCAGTCGAATCCACGACATGCTTCAACCGGCGTTCAACTCTAGGCTAGCACGCACGCCTGTACGTGCGTGCACACATCCACGCACACGCACCGTGTCTTTCAGCGCCGCAAAGGCAGCCCATACACAGGCCCAGGCAAGTAACGAATTGGTGGTCACTGCCGGCTTTGCCATTGTAACAATGTCACCGAGATGAGTGGGTTCGCAGGCCAGCTAACCAAGTTTGGAACCGAGTGCTGGTTACTACCGATCGCAGCACTCCATAATAGGTCGTATGTCTAGGGCTTATCTATGCGCGTTTACACTGTCTTGTACCGTGAAATGGCATTTTCTGAAAGAAAAGTAACCACTCACCTCTCCAAAAACGGAACTGAATTTTAGTTAATTAGCCCTTACCAAAAGTTAGACGAAACAGGGCATTCTGTATTCTCAACATGAGTTGACCTGAAATCCTCGGAAGGCATTGTTATTGCTATTTCACGGTATTGAAATTACAATAAACCCGACGTGAATTGGAGGATGAACGCTAATTTGCGATAGAATAATCGCTAGTCGTTACGAATTGCTGGAAGGAGGCTCAACGCTAGAGCTCAAGAATTTATGAACTGCCTTGGGGCTCTCGATTCAGTAAATTCTTATGCAAATCGAAGAGTTGAAGACAATTACGAATGACGCAGATAATCATTAATAATACGTCGGTTATCTCATCCGAATCATCTGGTAGGTAATGTTAATTTTAAGGCATATAAGAGATTTGAAATGAAGCCTCCTATTTTTATAGTTCTGTATCAATCGAAATAAGATGTTAATTGCTTTTTGCAGACAACGGGTCCAGAATGGCAAATATACGTCAGACAGCCTCACTTCAGCTGCTATTCTGAAGTATCAAACAAAGGCGAGAAGTTGATGGACATTTCGTGCCAAGAAGAGGTGGACATTTCTGAAGAATGCATCAATTTCACGGGCCTTAAAGTTACAGACCTTAGAGATGCTCCTTCCCTTTTGGAAGCCTTGGAATCCGTAAGTTAAGTATTGTAGTGAGCCCCCTGCATCCGATCGAGCTGGAAATACTATTATACAAAAATGAACACTAGATCTCTCCATTTATTTCGAATGAATAATTTCAAATAGTTTTTCTTGTTTAACGACAAGACTTTACCCATATTTATAATATACGGTGTTCTCATATGAAGAAAAAACAGCTTCTGATTTCTTTGTAGAGCATGCTTGGCTAAATTTGGCCTTTAGTTGAATTTTGTTCCACTTTTATGGATAAAACCCATTTTATTATGATTCCAAGCTTGATACATGGCTAAGAAGTCAAGGTCTCTATCATGTTTGCAACGGTTCTGAATCATCAAATGTGTCAAGGAAGTCCCACTTCGAGCTGGCTGTTGATGGCGGAGCAGGTTTGCGATTAGTTCTACACCCAACTCTCACTCAACCTATGGACAAGACCTACGCAAGCTTTCCTTACCTTTGTCGATTCATTGATCTGAAGAAGGTCTACATGCTGCTTTATCCGAATACTCAATCCCGCCTTACTCTCACAGAAATGATGCAAGGTAGGTTGTCAATGTAATTAATGCATCATAAACTGTTTTGTAACCAAAATGAAAACTATTTCCTACAATTGCTTTGCTAATTCCCTAGATTTAAATCTCTCCACTCCGGACTTTCTGTCCAGTATCGCATCCGAACAAGCCATTTGGACTACTGCGGTTGTGAATTCGCTGGTGAATGGGAATTCCTTGTTACAAAATGAGGGGTCTCTGCAGTGCCAACAGCTGGGCTACTGGCCTCGACTCTACTGTCGCACTATGGCTAAACTTTGCGCCAAAATGACTGCTGATGGTAAGAATCGGCAAATTACTGCAATTTTAGGGGCTGACTGGAATGTGTATGAGGGCATAAACATCCACTACCAACCAAAATTTATGTAAGTCAGCGATTTCCTGCAAAGCACATTCCAGTTCTTCCATACCTTCTCTGTGCAGTCTGTTCCATTAAAGCCTAAAATTGTAAACATTGATGACCATAATTTAATCGCACACCATTATTCTTCCTAAGTTGTTGTTTATGCAAGCGAGATATGTGATGGGAAAGTCATTGGGACCGAAAAATGGTACCACCGTTAAATCATAGACATGGTCACGTATTCACACTCCCGGAATGCCGACTGCATACCGGGCATTCAGTCTAATTCCTAGCCTAAGTAACTGCTACACCATAAAGAATGCCCATGGTGTGGAACGGTATCTTTAGCAAGAGTGGACAGTTAATCTTGCCAAATTTCCAGCAATGTTGTTACTTTTTTAATGCACTGGAAAATCACTGACCTTAGAACTATTAATGACGCTTTAACTCATCCTGACAGGTCGTTGTTAAAGTCACTAGATTCACTTAAGAATACCGATAAGTTGTTTTGACCAGCATGCTGTTTAATATAATCACTCAATTGCTTCTGTGGAATTTGGTCAAGTTAAAGGAAAATGTTGTTTGCGATTTGCTGTTCGTTTCCCCATATTTCAACAGTTCTATTTCCAATTTTTTTGGTTTTTAAGGTGACATTTGACCTCTGTTAATTATATGAAAATTTTAAAGTAGGAAATTACTTAGTTCGTTTATAGTACGCTTTGAAACCCAGATTTTGCCTAACCATTGTTCGTCGCTTGATGTTCAGTTTGGAAAATACTTTAAATCATTACTTATATTCCGGCCCTATTTTAAAGCACCCTACTACCGTTTTTTAAACGACTTAAGGTAAAATAAATGCAAAAAATGTTGCTTAAGAATCTACATGCATTGTGTCTTATTCTACGAGGCTGGTTAACGATGCAGTGGGTAAATATAGGATCCCGAGGCATCCCAGAAGTTGAAAGAAGACATGATATTCAGGCAGAAAATGTAACGTTGGTATTCAGCATGAATTAGGACCATTGGCAAGGCCTGAAGGCCATGCCAACGGCGGAGCCCCTAGGTGGCCCATCACTGAAACAGGGAGTAAATCAAAAAAACCACCTGTTACATAGCCCCTCGCTCTTTTTGTGCGTCATCGCTGACGCTTCGCATTGCCAAGCTCCCCCGGTGGCTGTCGCAAAGTGATTGGCGCTGTAAAGAAAACATCCCCAAGCCAACCGTGTCAGTCATCGACTTTCATGCAGTGTCACTGATCCCTCTTGGCAATTCCGCTGGATATGGAGTTTCGTCCTGCTTGATAACTACATTTGAAAAAACTTGAATATGCAGACCATCACGTTTGTCCATCGCTATTCTGAGTAATACTGACCCAAAAGCGGAATCATACGCCAAGGGACGCAGTTTAACATAGTTACGTTGGGGTAGGGTCTTGAGTCTATTCCTTCTTGCCACATTGTGCTCCCTTCTGCGCTGCCCACTTTACATCTCTCTGGGCTCCATCCAGCTAGTAGCGAAGCGAAGGAAGTATGGCGTGATGCCTGAATACAGGTAAGGTAAACAGCTCCGTAATTACACTTTTCAGATGGTTCATGGCTATGGCTAGTGCCACTTCAGTTGTTAAAAGCTTTCCGGCAGGACACGGGACTGGGGTAGCTGTTGAAGATGGACCTCGTTTCCAATCCTTCCGTTAGGGGTTATCACAGATTTTCCCACCCACAACTTATGCACTCCTTCCGCCCCGCTAAGGTTTACCGCCTAGCATTAGAAATCGGGATGGTTGTCCGTTAAGATAGGGTTCGCTTTCCACTTCCACCAATTTAGCATCCTAAGACTTTCCTGAAGATAAAAAAAGACATCATATCAGAGCAGAATATTATTGTCAACGTACAGAAGAGCTGAGGCTACTGTCATGGCCTAGAAGCCAGTCCGCCCTAGGTAGGTGGAGTGGCAGAACCCCAAAGTGGCCCGTTAATAAAACCGGCAATTGAACAAACGATTAAAGTACTACCGCAATAGCGTCACCGAAAATTGGCAGATCCAATGTTGTACACTCTAAAAGATTCCAGTTAACTCATCTGGGGAGCTTTCGTGTCAAATATTCTGTATGGTTTAATGCATGAAATACCGCATTTGTGCAAAAATTATTTTCACTTTTTTCGGTTTTTGATGGGCAAATTAGTAATCGCATTCCAATGGTTGAATATTTATCTAGCATAGGCAATTTTCGCGAGAAGCTTGCAATTTGAAGCTACTAAAGTAAATACGACTTACTCATATTTATTCAAAGCGAGTTCTTGATAATTCAAACATATTACGATTGCATTTATGTATGTCTATGGGATTTCAAACAATACCGTTTAACACATTTACCGAATGGGGATGAGTTCCTACCTTTCGGTGTATTATTAGATTCGTTTTTGCAGCAAAAGAAACATTATAGTGAGTTATAAATAAATTTAGCGAAACTGACAATTCTGAAAGCAATATTACTGGACTATACGACAAATTCACAAAGCTTTTGTCAGAAAGAGCACGGAAGTGGTGGTGGAAGGCGTTGTGGTGCGAGCACGCGGCCTGCCATGGCAGACGACAGACGCAGAGGTCCAGCACTTCTTTCGCGGTCTCAATATCGCACCCGGTGGCATCGCGCTGGTCCTCAGTAAGGCCGGTCGACGCAACGGCGAGGCCGTGATTCGCTTTACCAGCCGCGAACAGCGTGATTTGGCTTTGAGAAAACACAAGCATCACATGAATCAACGCTACATCGAGATCTACGCTGCTCAATCGGCTGAATTTGTTGCTGTTGCCCAAGGTGGAGTTAATAGGGCTTTACTGGCTCATAAGAAGGATTTAACTATTCATCTTTTAAAAAGGAGGCATTGATAGCAGAAACTATTTTATGTCCTAACAAATTTCAATCTGTAATGCCACAACGCACAATCTTTTAGTTAACAAAGGGGAAGGTTATTGCAAAGGGAAATAGTGGCCGTCTGCTAGGCGGTGAGGGAAACTTAGTCAAAGCACTACCTTTCTTTTAAATAAAATAAACGTCTTTGGGTTTTAAATTTGAAGTGTAATCAAAACTAGATGTTGCGAATAATGAAAAGTTATCACAAACAATAAGTAAGTGAATTCACCTGAGAAGTTGTCTAAATGGCTTATGCTTTATTATTCCTTCATGTGGCCTTCAGGTGAGACGCAGGAAGCGGAGGTTTACCTGAGCAGGTTTACAACACCATCGCAGTCATTACTTCGAATGAGAGGCCTGCCTTACATTGTGTCTGCAGAAGAAATCGTAAGCAGCTGTTTGCTTGGGCATACGACATTCCTAAGCTCCGATACTTTTTGCTCCAAACTAGGCTGAATTTCATTTTCAACTTTTTTTTGCCTGCGTAATTGCATTTCTACTTAAGCAATCTTGATCGGGGATTAAATCGTGTCGTGCAGAATCGCTGTAAATGATGTAAAATTACAAAAGGTTAATGCCAGGAAGGATAGCTTTCAAAGAGCCGAGTCCAGCAACTACTTAATTTAACTTAATGAACACCGGGAAACCGAAGAAGTTCATGCAGTTTTTATGGTAAAATTTAATAACTTCAGAAATTTGTTTGGAATATTATATTTACTGAAGTAATCCACATCGCAATTTATAACCTTTCCACAGTGAAACAAAAGCTCACCAACTTCACTTCTACCAAGTGCTTCATTTCTATAAGCAAAAAAACACTCCACCGCCACCTCCGCTTCTACCTCACTTTGATGTCCCTCCAATTGTCCATTCTGCTTCAGATGTGGCGAGATGATTGCCCATTTCCAAATGGACGTATTGTCAGTAGAATGCAGAGGATGGAAATGACGATGAGTATGAGGATGAGCTTGGGGAAGGGAGTGAGACAGCATCGTCATCCCATCATATCACATCCAAAGTACAGTATAAGGACTTCTCACCATCAATGTTTGTGATGGCATGGGAGTGAGCGATATCTCTCAAGAGTGGTACCTTGTTCCAACTCATTAACTAGTTATGAAGGCTTCTCATGTGAAAGATTATGTTCCTCACTTTCCAGTCGTATTGAGTTGTATGGGTAAGGCAGATCTTACGAAGTGAACAATCACTAATGGATAATTGCATCTGCAATTCACTAAACCTACACTCACACACACAAAAGCAGCACAGTTTTCATGAGGTTGGGTGAAGTGTGGTTAGGTTGATGGATTGTTAGAATGATGGTTTAGTGAGCTGGTAGGGAAGTGTGGTGGAACAGTGCGGTAATGGGTGGTGGGATGATAATTCGTTTGGGGACAAGCGATGATGTGTTTCTTCGCTTGACAAAAGTTGCAATGCCATGGGCATTTCTCATCTCACGTTAGTCCGTCAGTCAGTGAATTGGCACGGGGTGAAAGAAGTGAAGAGGTAAAGAACATATAATTCATAGGGTTTGGGATATATTAGCATTTCTAGCTGCACGATGCAGGTGTAAAGGAAGTGTTTTGCTATCACTCAGTCCCGAATTATTATGCGTATTAGCAGCCTTTAATGGTGCATTATTACTGCTAAGGAGTAGAAGGTCCCTCTCACCTACATGACTTATCCACCATTGAGTGGATTTACCATCATCGTGATGACCAAATTATTTCCACCACTTCTGGACGAGCGAACGAGTACGTAGGAAGAGAAGCTATGGGAGAAGCCTCTGCAGCCAGGGCCATGAAACCGGGTTAACCTTGGTTCGTGAAGCAGACACTGCAGAATAACTTCAGAATTTGCAAATATTTCATAAAGGATAATAAGAGAATAAATACAGTACAAACACAACAGGGCGTACCGACCGAGACAAGCCTTGCCTTACAATGGATATAAAGGCATTTTGCAAGTGTCTGCGAATTACAGCACGAACTTTTCCAGCAAGAAAGTTTTCCTAGCACCACCTTGATCAATAGCATAAAACTTGCAATTGTATCAAGCATTCTTGCAGAATTCTGTTCAAACTAGTTTTTAATAATGACGGAACTATTATTACGCAATTATCTAAGAACAAATGATATATCAGTGTTCATTTATTGGATGTTTGAACTTAGAGTCATGATTTATGCAACCATCACGCTTTTTCAGTATTTTCAATTTTTAAATGGACTCACCACTGGTCAAAGAAAACTCAAAGTGCTGATTAATCTGTAGACTCCAAAAACTTTGAATAATAATTGAATCAGCTCGACTTATAGCATAGAGGACAATCTGCTGCTACTTTGATCTTAGAACTGCTTGCAAAATTATGTCTTGTATAGCACAAAAGTTAAATACACATGGAGTTTAATTGACAGCTATGATACAGCTATAGTCGGTGGTTTAATAACTCTCTGATCTAGTACCTAAATGTCATGAAATCAAACACCGCTGATGAATGCCTACAGATGAGACTACGATGTCCATTTCAGCTACGCATGTTAATTACTTATACGTGCACATCAGCTCCAAATTTTCACTCCTTGCTAGTGGGATAGAAGTTAATTTTACCAAAAAATGCAAATTATTTCCGAATTGGTGCAGTTGTGTCAGGCATAAGGATGAAAAGACAAGTATTAAAGAATATAGCTCAATTAATCTAGGAAGGCATGATATTGCCAACAAAAAGTGCCTTGAAATGAAAAGTGTAACTGGTCTGGCTTTTTTTCAGCATCCAGAATTTATTTTCATTTTCATTGAAGGAGGAGAGGCGTAAAATATGCCCACATCTGGGATGAAGGTGAGCGTTGGTAAGGCAAAAAGCTGATTTTTTGAGCTGCGGTTGGGTTATGCGTGCAACTGTGTACAACTTTTTTACCCTTCTTCAAATTAGCTCATCAAGTCTACCATGAGTAGTATAAATCAACTAGTGAGTAACAATTCGTTGGCCTCTTCTCTAGTCGCCAAAATTAAAGGAAAATAAATGGCTGATTGCAATTCATGAATTTGAGTTGTAGAAGGTGCCAAAATACACGTAAATGTTTCGATCTAAAACAGGGCAACACAACATGACAGTTTATCTTAAAACAAGATGAATGAATTTTCAGCCAGTAAGAAGTTACTTAATGTGACAAAGTTAATATTTGTAGAAAAACTACATAAACATTATACTAACAGTAGGAAAATATGCTGTCTTATTTAGTAAATTACACAAATCATATTTCGAATTAAGTTGAAAGTAATTTTTCGAAAATATTTCTCAACACAGCTACTTTGAACACTTCTGGTTACTGGGAGGCTTCGTGGATTATGCTGGGAAAGGGTTTCTTGGACTGAGTTTTTTCAAACATTTCGCTCTGAACAATTTGTTAATTTATCTTAAACTTGCACTTTCATGTTGCACCCTTTGAAGATCGCCTTTTTTGCAAAAACCGACTGCCAAGTTCAATTCGATAGGGAGGGCATCCTCTTTGTCAACCGTAAGGACGGTCGAGCCACCGGTGACGCATTTGTCATGTTTGCAACAGACGCGGCAGCGGAAAGAGCCCTCAAAAACCACCGTCAGCACATTGGAAACCGATATATTGAGTTGTTTAGGTCCACACCTGCTGAGGTCAATCAGGTTAGTCGATGACTTTAGAATCCCCAATAGCTTACCTAGAATTACTTTATTCATCAACGCCATAACTTAGTCAGCATGCTTGTTTGAGCTGAATTATACTTCCAAACTGAGGAGCGAAACATCAGGATATGAACCATGATTTCATAATACTACACTCACTATTCCTCCCCAGCTATTTTAGATCTAGGAAGCGATTTGGATGTTACATTCAAACTTTTCAAGCAGCTAGGTTTAGACGCCACTCCTATTCACAGGTCATGAATGCGGTTCTGAAGCAATCAACGGATATCTTCCCCCGGGTCTGGCCTTCAGCATACGACCAAGGCTCATTCCTCTCACAGACTGGACCTCTCTTGGAAATTCAGAATCCATCCGTGTTTACAAGTGCTCCAAAAGGCCTACTTATACCAAGTCCCACTTTCACAATGCCTCTACTGAATATCCCATCAATGGGTTTGACTACATTAACTGCTCTTGGTGGTTTTCCGCCAGAAGCTTCAAATCTATCGGCAAGTCATCTGATGAGAATGAAAGGCATGCCTCCAGGAACAACAGTCAATGACATCTTGAACTTTTTGGGCGTCTACTGGCAGGCTGTCAATCTGCATGGAATCCATCTAATCTATACTGCTACGGTAACGATCTTGCCTAAGCACAAATACAAAATTTAACGTTCGGTGAAAATGTAAATAGTAAAGGATTTAACAGGATAAGTTTGGATCTAACAGGTGCAATTAATTACTATCGTTCAAAGCATCTTCATGCAATACACTATAAATATTATGCCAAAAGAAAAGCGAAATAGGTGGAACTTAAATCGTGATGATCGCCCAATCATGCTTCGGTTGAAATTTCAAAACAGATGGATTTTGACTGGTCACAGATACTGATAAAACTGCGAAGTGATTTTCGGGAAGATCGGGGGGATTTTGGAGTCATGGGGTTGATAAAACAGTTTTTATTGCATAAATGATTTTGGGAGGATGACCGTAGCTAAAACAGTAGCAAGCTTGCGAAGCGCCCCGAGCCTTCCAAGTTATACTATTAGGGAAAAAATATTATGTATTAACTCGCCAGAGGAACGAGAGGCTGTGGACTCTTCTGTCCCTACCGTAGGAATTCTTTCTGAGAAGTGTTATCAGCTGCTAGACGCTATAGAAGTTACTACTGGTTGATTCACATCCTATGCAAGGCAGACTTGATTAAAGGTGCCATTTGAGAAGTGGCACTAGAAACCAGATGGCGCTCTTTAGCTACCGCATTCTGTAGCGACCATTTTTCATGGGAATGTTTCCCCAAAACTGAAATTAGGGAAAGGAAAAATAGCACCCCATTGGACTATTATAGGAGTTGTTTCGTTCGATGAAACAGTAAGCCTTTCCTTGAGGATATTCACAATTCATTGAATTCTGGTTTCGTTCCATGGAAGATTATTGTGTAAGATTGGAAATTGTGCTCTTCTAACCCCTTTCCTTTTTGGTAAACAGTTGGCAAAACAAAGCTGTTTTAACTTTGATAGGCCCGGCTTAGGATGTTACCAATGTAGATTTCTGGGTCTTCCCTAGAGTTTCTCCATGAATTGATAGGAAGCGTAACTTATTATTTACTAAAAGCAGAACTAGAAGGGCATAGGCATGGTCAAAGGGTTAAGCCGATACAGGGACCGAAGAGCGCGGGCAGTCGAATGCAAACTGAAACAAATATCGAATCGCTGCACTTTTTAAAGGATTATCCTACTGTTAAATTGAATCTATTAACTATAACACAGCGGACTGGGCCAAAAGTGATTAGTAAAATAAAAAACGGGTCTGAGCAATCCCCCTTATATTTGCTAATGCAAAATACAATTTGGCATATTATTAAATGCCTAAATATTTGCATATTTTTAGAAGTATAAGTATCCGCCTACATTTACACATTCAGAAATCAGCCTTTCTATTTGACATTTACGTAAAGGGCGAGCCATCTGGAGAAGCCTTTGTGCGCTTTATATCAGAACAGGCTGTTCAAACGGTGATGGCGAACAAGCAGGGTCACGCCATCACCAACACCGCAACAGGTGCTCAAACAAAAGTCGAACTTTCGCGTGCGACGTCAGCGGAGATTTTAGACTTCGTCAGCTACCCGGTCTCGCAGCCAACCTTGAATTGGAGCAATAGCGCCGGCTTCGGGGCCCCCGTGAATTCCTACCAGCTCTTTCCTGGCGCTGCTGCCCTCTACATACCTCTTTTGATGCAACTGCGAGGCGTCACTCCTTCCACTGCACCAGAAGTATTCACGAGCATTCAAAAAGCCGGCTTTACATTAGCCGCACCTCAGACTACCTCTACTATCAACGTCGGCACGGATATTCTCTGTCAGTCAGGCATTCGAGCAGGTGTAGAGCACTTGAATAGCTGTGGCATATTTAAGTGGGGTATCCAAATTAGGAACTTTGTAAAATTGTAGAAATTACTCAGTATTACTTCAAGTGTATATGTTGCAATTTAACGGCAAATGTGTTCAGATTAGTTTTCATTTACAAATGTTAGGATACGTGTTGCAACGCCGAGAAAGGAGCGTTAACATGTCGAATTCCAATTTTTAGGATCATCAACGTAGAGGCTGCTATGGGATCTTCGGCCCGACGGGATAAATAATTCAAAAGCACTACCTAAACGTACTATTCACTAATTTGTGGTCATTTTCTTTCCATCACCTTATTTGCGTACCTTTATTGAACACTAATTTATTTCCTCTTTAGATATTCTTTAAAAACAGTTACTATCCAAATTACACCGTTTGAATATTATTACAAATATTTTATCACATGAATGAATTGACTGCTACGGACAATTCTTACATTCATATTTCTTCATTTCGCTTTCAATTTTGATGTTTTTATTAACAAATTAAATGTAGATAGCAGAAAAAGCCACCCTTATTTTGCTTTACTTTTTTGCCATTCTGTTGCAACCTGTTGAATCTGAGCTTTGTGTAAGAGTACTACAATAATTTCGATGTAATTGGGAACCACAGTGCAAAATAGGTCCGTAAATACCTACTAACAGGTAACATAAGTAGCGCCTTGATTGATACACACAGTAAACTTTCCCACACCTAAAAAGTAAGTAGCAGACTTGGTTATATAACACATTTCTTCTTCTCTGCCACTAATACTAAATGAATATTGAAAGTCCAAGGAGCATCGCTGATAGAACAAAGCAAAGGAAAATCTAAGGCCAAAAATGCGACTTTCACTTCGATGCTTCGCTCAAGCTAGAAACATAGTGTTCCCTGACTGCGTTTTAAGATAAGGCAGCGTTGGCAACGTGTTGTATAACGCTTATCCACTCAAAAAGTCTCCAAAGAAAAATCAACCCCATATTGCGCTGTTCAGTATACTAGCCGAAAATTTTCTTAAAATTTACTTGTTTATGGCAAAATTGCTTGTCCCTGACATGTGTCAGCTTTGTGCACTGTGTTCTGCATATACGTTGATTCAATTTTGATAAAATTAAAAACCGTCCATATCGGTATACTAACACTTTTATTTTTTCTGTGAAAGCAGTTTTACAAATCAATTTTCCCTTGACTTTCTAAAAATGGAACAATCTATTGTTTTAACAACATAACTGATCATTTAAGATTGGTAAAGAAACCTCTTACCAAATATTTTCATTCCCCTTGTCATCATTAGTGAAAAAAGCTAAAATTTTCAATTTTTTAGCTCTTTGAACTGTTCTTTTTCCTCTTGAATAGATGCCTCTAACTCAGCCACACGACGCTAGAAGGTGTATATTTTTACCACTTTTCTGCTCACCTTTATTTTACTTTTTATGTCTATGTCATCTTTGATTCCTTTTTCTCGCTGTTTAAGGGTGTCAGCTTCTATATCCTAAGAATTATTTGCATTATTCTTTTGTGAATTTGATTTAACGGTCAGTAAAAACTTTTTCCTGAAACCAACTAGTCGCATTTGCTGAAGCATGTCCAAGCGCTTCTGCATCTCCAGTTGCCACTTTGGTATTTCCTGAATGTACTCCGTATCTTTTCTTATATCTTCTAAGATCGCATGCAATTTTCCTTGCTGATTAAAAAAAAACCATATGTGATTCAAAGTGACTCCGAAAAATCATTTGTAAAAACACATTAGATGCACATAAACATCTTATGTTTCTTTACCTCCGAGGGGACGGCATCGAAATTGGAACTCAAAAGTTGCGCCATTGGATTCCGTCTGTTGGTCAAAAGATCCCTCACCTTTTCTCGCTCTGGATAAAAAGAATTTAGAACTGGGAATAACGCAAAGTTTTAAATCAACTCATGGAAGTTAAGGCTATTTGTTTGAAGTAAGAAGTAAGAAATCACATGCCCATTTTTGATGAAGCTGTTTCGTTTACTTCTTTAATTTCCTCCTCATTTAGCCCAAGCTTAGACAACTCCTGGTCACTAGCCAAATCAGTAGTGTCCACATTTTCCACCAACGCTGCATCACCAGACCATGCAGATCGTGCCTTAAAAGCAAAATAATAAATAAACCGACAGTACACTGACCTTTTGGTCCATCAAAGTTATTTATGCTAAACTACTGTCTTATGTATTTACCAAAGCTAACAATTAACCTTAAATTGAAGTAAACTGCACAGATTATGTTGTAATAACCATAAAATTACTGTTCCACTAAAGAATTCAAATAAATTTCGTCTTGGCTGACTTGATGAATTTAACAAGAACTTAATTTCCTAGGGAAAAGTTAATGCTTAGAGTAGGTAAATATTCAAAAGGACCACTTTTAAATAAATGTATAAAAATTAATGCTCGAAAGATTTCCAAACATACAGTATATCAATTCGAAAAGGTTTTAAATGGTAGAACACACATTCAAATAATCGTCCATTGTTAAGCCTATCTTGTTCATGGCTGATTCCAATTGTTCCTGGTACGTAGTGTGGGTGGGGGCATTATTAAGATCGCCGGTTTCGCCGACATTCTTTGTAATAGCTTCACTTTCAGGTTTCAATGCTTCGAATGACTTTAAAAAATCCCCAAATGACCTTTCTTTAGCTAAAAATTCTCCCTTTAAATATGGATTAGTATTGAAATTTTAAAAGCAGAACTTAAACAATCAAAAGAATTTGGTCATGCATAAATACATTTTAGAGCAAATTTGCAAACGAACTGGTGTGGCAATACAATGTGATTGATAATAGCATCTTAGATACATTTTTGAAGAGAAAGGCGGTTCACTGCTTACACGTACATCACGGAGTTCTACCTTTTCACTTAGATTAGTTTCGTTATTTACACTGGGCTCTGTAGGATTCACCATTTGAATGATTTTAGTAGTCACTGGAATGAGGAAGGGTGGAGGACAAAGGTTATCATGACATTGTAGTAGACCTGAATTATACTTTAAAACTGAATCGAGGTAATGTCACTAATTTCTTATAATCTTGCAAAGCGAATTGCTGAAGCACATATTTAGACACACGTTCCTTAACAGCAAAAAAGATCTGTGGAAATTGTTTAACCTCAGTCATGAAAAAATTATTTAATAAGACCGAACCGCATCAAATGCTTTTCTTAGAGCTTACAGATGGATTACTGATTAATTTGTCAGTAGGTAAGCAAAAATCACTACATTGGCTTAATGCGTGTAAAATATTTAGAGCCTTTTTTATGCTCAAGGAACGCATTGAAATTCCATATACTGGCATTTCAATAACATATAGGGTGGCTGAGGCATAAATTTTAAATCTAAACTTATGTCAACTATTCGAATCGCGTTAGGAATATGCTTAAAATGACTGAACGCTGTTAAATTTTAAATCTCTTATTTGTAATAAGTGTTTTTACCCTGTGTAAAGGATTCCAAAAATGACGAGATTTGAAAAATACTAATACAGAGAGCACTATCCACAAGCACCTACCTCAGCAGTGTATTGGTGCGGCAGACATTCAAATTTTCAAATTTATAGATTATTTGGTTTTTTATGTTGACATTTTTGAAGGAAATTGGGATAATATAAATGGCTTCATCACAATAAAATACTCATCTAAGAAGGTGTTTGTAAAAAGAGCAGAAGTTGATTTTTGAATTGATGTTGACTCAATGATGACAATTGAACCACTTGGAGAAATTTTTAGTAAAACAGACATTTTAATCGCTTTCAAATGAGGCAAATTGAAAGGGCAGCATAGATTTTTTTCTAAAAAAAGGACTTTAACAGGCAAAATCTATCCGTTTGAAAATCTGTTTTTGTGGCTGTTAGTCCATCGAGTGTCCGATTGATTAAGGAGACGTAAGGTGTTAAAAAGGAATGCGTTTAAGTATTCCTTCATCCACATTGTTATACATAAGCCTAAATGCTTTAAAACAAGAATTTATTCTTGCGCACTGATACTTCATTACCTAAGGGATACAGTGGGATTTGGGAGTGACGACTATGAGATAGGGTTCTGATCACTTTAAATAGACTTGTATAGTTTACTAATTATCTTATCCAACTGCAAAGTAGGTAATCTTTGAAAAATCTCCATGTAGTTCCACGTATTCACATAGACAATCTTTAATTGGCCGCCTTGGCAACCCAGTTTAAATAATAGTGAAGCCGTTTAACATGATGAAAATGGGAAAACTTACTACTTAAAAAGAGCGCTTCGGTCATGCAGGCGCAATATTCCCTCTGTTTACATGGTTGCAGATTCTTACGGCACTTAGTGGAGGAATAGAATTTAGGTGGAGATGATACTAAAGGGCTGTGTTTAGAGTTTTTTTTCATGAAAACGATCTCCATCCGTGATAGCGGTCTTGGAAACAGTGAAAGAAGTCAATTAATCAGTCAATACTGTAATTTTGAGTTTAAACAGCCTTCTTAATAGTTTTTAGAAAAATCAACTATAAAACTTGAGAAAAACTGGTATAAAATAAATGTGGGCATAAAACCCCCAAATTTTGGAAGCAAAGTCCAGTGTGCCATTTTAGTGTGCCTGGTACATTTTGTATAGAATACTAACAGCCAAATGTGTGACATTGTAAAGCAACAGCATCGGACAACTTTACCCTTAAGCCAAAATCCTAATTTATAGCCTAAATAAACAATTTTTCGTATTTTAAATTACATGTAAGTCAGAGAGAAGCAGGAGATTCGATTGTGCTTACATAAAATAAGCGGTCATAATTACCTGAAATTCTTTATTATCCATTGACGGAGTAACAGCAACTTGTAGGCCGCGTTTCTGGGTTCTCAACTCATTTCCCTTTCTTGCTTCTACGGTATCATCAATCTCTCCAATAGAAGTCTGTGTTTTTTTACCAGCAGAGAACTTTCTTCTTAACGGTGGTGCTCGCTCCCATGAAGCCAAAGTTGTTGAGGTTAGGTCTGTTATCTTTGCATAAAATCTTCAGATAAATGGCAGCCTATTATTCAATTTTTTAGGAAAAATCGAGGGCACGAAGAGTACAAACAGTTGTCTTGACCGCTCTCAATCTATTGGTTCAAAACTTAGGACAGCAAGGTACTATTCACCTCAAATAAATGAGAAAATTTTACTCACATTGTTTGTTGGCTTTCCAAGTACCGAGAAATCTGCTCACGATTTGCTGTTGAACGATTCAAAGGCAACATTAACTACATTTAGGCTTAAGCACATAAAAATGGTTAAATTTATTTCCTTTTGAAGTCTAATGCTACACCCGTGATTGGAATCTCGATTTGAAAATGCATTAAATGCAATAACAGCTCACAATTTCGAAGTTTATGATTTTTAAGAACCGAATAAATGCATAAGACGGGTTGTTAGATAGAGGAAGCACGGTTAAGTCCAAGAAAGTCAAAGCAATTTAATTTCTAAAGTTGTCACTTTTAATTTATGTAAACTAAAGACTGTTTAGTTGAAGATTTGAAAATCCCCGAAATTAACGCCCTACTATTCATTGCTAAAATATTTTAAAATGCCACAACAATTGAAAATTATGCAAGAAGTCGATAATAATTGAGGTTTGACAATCCGTTTTAAAGCAATACAAACTTAAATACAACAGAAAGAGAAACATTTAATAATGGGAGTATATTTTCCTTTTGGCAAATTTTACAATACGTCATTCGTCTTTCGCTCTCCAGAGGGACAGAGCCTGCCTAAACCTCACGCTGTGAGCTTCTCGGGGAGCCCCGGCATTTGAGTAGGCGCCTCTACTAATGGTGGCTGATGTCAATGACAATTCCTTCTCCTTCTCCCATCCACTTGCTGAGCCTTTGCGTGGCAGTGGAGATTGTGAGACTTCTGTGGACACGTCAAGTTCTGTTGGATGGGGATCACGGGCATGATGTGAATCTTTGAGAAGGTTTGACAGAAAGTTGATGTATCTAGAAGGAGGACAAAGTGATTGGATTTGACGATAACATCAACTGGATTTAAAATTAGACTACATTGTGAGGGCATTTTTTGGCCAAGAGATTGCTTTTAGCCACACAAAGTAGGCAAATTATTTCACTGTAGATGGCCACGTACAAATTGTATTTTATGCTCCATATTCACGCACGACCTACAAGAACCTACTGCGTTGCTAGACGAAGAGTCTGAATTTTGCTGAGTTTGTCTGAGGGCAAAGTGGGAATAATGTGTCGAAGTTCAGCGAATGCCTTATTCAACGACTGTGTTCTTTGGCGCTCACGAACGTTTGCAAGAAATCGTTGGGTTATTGTGTCCTCATGGTTTGCCTTAACTTTAGGTGGTCTTGACAGCAGGTAGCTGGAATATACATGGTCGTCTGAGAGAATCTCTGAAATCGAAAAATAAAATTGTTATAGGTCTGAGGTTGACCTATCGTTTACCCCTATTTACCCGCTCAATCAGATGAATACCCCTATTTTTTCTAAAAATTGATTCGTTGGGACTCAAATCTACATGTTTTGTTTAAAACAACTTTCTGGGAAGTAAACAACTATCCAATTTGGCAAAACTTGCAACAAAATACTCACCGTCAGAGCAACTGGTCGTAAATGGATACTGCAACTTGCCACCCACATGCTCATCACAGTTGCTGGAAAAGTACTTGGGGAAGGCCTCACTTCTAATCCACTCTTCGTTGTTAGCCTCCGCTGTAGAGGTCCGCAGACAATCGTAGTACATTGCTGACGTTGTTTGAAAAGTGTCCACATTCCCGTCTTGGCCTGGGGGTGCTAACTTATTCCCCAGTTGGCGTGTTCCGATTGGTGGAATTTGGGGACGATGCGCAGTTTGTGTGGCCTGGGCGGTCATTCCGTTATCCCTCCCCTCTTCCCTCACACCTTGGTACAAGCGATAAAGTTTGGTCAGAAAAAAAAATTTACAAATAATAAGTTTGTGAAGCTGTACAAGAGCTGATGTGAGAAAAGCTTCATGAATTGGAAATGGATAATAAAATGATGACAGGTATTAAAACGAAAACTTGAAGTTATTTTTATCAGCATTTTATCAATTGTGTCGAAATGAAGTCAAAAGCTATGCTGCTTTTTTCTAATTTGCTGATTTGACTCGGTTCAATTGAAGCTACTTTTATAACATAACAAGTTATCAGTCAACTAAAGTTTAGATGAGGAGAAGAATGCTATTATGAATGCATTTGCTTATTAAAAAGAAATGAGCCAATAGCATTTTTATACTATCTGCTGAAAATGTCGTCCTACGGTTATAATTAAATTCAACAGGAAAATGTTCAGCCGGGTAAGTAGTTATTCACAAAAATGAGCACGGTCTGAAGTATGTACCTCCACCCTCGGCCTTCGTTACTATGGCAAGGGTGGATTGATTAGGTGGAGGCATTCTCTACCGCTGACACTATGACCCTGGTCACGGTAATCAGGTTTCTGCTTGCTTAAAGTACACTTTCCCCTCGGGGATGGATGACGTCCAAGGCTCGTAATCACCAAGGCCTTCTCGTTCAAATGATGCATTCAAATAAACACCAGAGAATCTATGCATTTTGAACTCCTAAATAACATACACATTCCAGTGTTGCCCGCTGTAACTCAAAGCATTTTTATGATCTCAGGAGATTCAATTTTACAATTGTGGTGGATGATCGAAACAGTGTTAAGTGTGGCGACTTGTAAATCATGGAAGGACATCAGTATAGGTGTTCACTTTGTTGTACTGTTATGCGTTTCCCTTATTGCAACTCCAAATTAAATGTCGGATGCGTTGGCGGCGCCTCAAGCATGTCTGCTTTATAAACCCAACTTAACTCTGTTCCATATTTGTGGCTGCAGAGGCAATTTCTGCAGTTTCGCCTTCTACCTACCACTTGAAATGGGTGAGTGTTGTTAGTATCCAACATCTGTCCCTCTGGAAGTGGTTGAAGTGATTTGGTTTGGCTGATAAATCACGTAAATGAGAGGTCTTCTGCTTTCTATTGGTAATAATCCAATGTCAGGTGCTGCTATTGAGCAAAATTAATTTGGGATTAACGTGAGCAAAATTTTTAGTTAAATTAAATGAGTGAGTGGTGAAGACACACTTCCCTTGGACCCCATATCGTGCAGGAAGAAATGCTAATAAACCTTAAAGCTTATCAATTTGAAGTTCCCAATTTTCTAACCTCTTCACTTCTTCCACCTTGTGCTAACCCACTATTTTTAATGTGTTTGCTAACTGACGGACAGACCTGCCATTAGAAATGTCTTTTGCCTTGTAGTTTTCGTTAAGAGAAGGAAAATATCATTGGCTGTCTCCAAATGGCTTGTCATAATCACCATCCCGTCACTGCACTATTCGCCTGCACTTACCTCCTAACTCACTAACCCACCAACCCAAGCGCATTCCACTCCACTTCCCTCCACCTCACTCCACCCACTTCACCCTCCCGCACCTCTAAAGTACCAATTGTGTGTGTGTGTGTGTGTGTGTGTGTGTGTGTGGGATAAATCGCAGATTCAATCATTTACTTGCTGGGACCCATCTTATATGTAAATTACTCAATGCCACTGGAAGGTGCGCAACAAAGTGTTCCACATCAGAAGCCACCAAGAACGGTCAATAAGTCAAGAAAGGGTAGGTCTCCTGTGAGACATCTCGAAATCTCATACTGCATGTTAGGATGTGGTGCGTTCAAAGAACTATACTGCCTCATCCTCATCCTCCGCATCTCACCGACATGTGGCCCATGTGACGATTTCACCTCTCCTTCGTCCCAGACAATCATCTGACCGCATGTGTAGTAGGATGGCTGCCGAAAATGTTCATGTTTGCCTACAGAAACAAAACGCTTTATTGAAGAGGATGGGTGAATTTTTGTTTCACTGTGGAAGGATTATAGATTTTGATAATAATTACTTTGGTGAGTGAAGCACTCTAAATAGATCTCCAAAATTATTTGTTATTATCCTACAATGCTGCAACCCCACTTGATGATGTATTTGGAGAAATGTGCTCGATATATATTTGCGTTCTTACTGATATTTCATTTAACTACTTATATATTTGGGCATATATAGTGTTTGTTATCACGATAATTTTCTCCCTGAAGCGCGATGCTGATATGAAAAGTTTCAACTAATTGGTGTTTAACACCAAAGCAATGCACCTTGAAACTTTTCATGTGCCTTATGTACACGCACACCCACAGATGCCACTGCTTCCAGTGGTAAATGATACATCATTCGATGGGCCAGTATCCGCGCCGTAAGGATACATTCATCCGAATGATTTGAGCCTCTTTATAGCGCGATCGCTTGTCTGTTCGGACATAGGTATATCGATGCTTCTTGTGAGGAGGTCAGAGGCGTCTAAAATACCGCACCACGTGCCTGGCCCAGATGGGACCCCCGTGCTTGCAAAAACGGGCGCCACTTGATCCCCTTTCCTTCAGCCCTTCCTCCCACGAAAACACGTAGCACACGTGTGCATGGCCGAGTTTGGGCAAATTAAGTGCAAGCAGGTGTGGTGTGCGACGGGGAGATGGACAATCGTTACAGAGCAAGGCAACTTCATCTTCTTTCCGCTACTTCTGCCTCCTCTTTCGCCTCAGCCTCGATTTACTGCCTTGCAAGTTGCTGAAACTTTGCAGTCCCCAACGCTAGATGTAGTAGTGGGTTATTTACAGAGACTGTCCCCATTTCCTCTTTCCATTTTAAACGTTGTAGTAAAGCCGTAAATGTCTTAACTCATATATTCTAATCGATGCAATTAACTACATTATTTAAATGAGTAGCAGAAGGTAAACGTTAAAAATACCGTAGCCAGAGTGGTATTGTTCTTCATCACAAAGACACCTTTTGGAATAATCAAATGTCCATGGGTTCGCATTCGTCCATGCAAGTGCATAGAAGGTAATTTTAAAGGTACAACAATGTAGATGCCCTTAAATGCACATTAAAATAAGTTGAATCAAGAAAATTATCTCTTATTAGAAACCAATTCTAGCAAGACCCTAATGTTTTGTACATTTTGATGTGTTGCTTCGTTCCAACACTAAACGGGCTTGTTAGTACACCCTTGAAGGGACTAACAGCCCTATCATAAATATTTGGTGAAATGGAACTATGAGTGACAATTGTGTTGGCATAGTTATGCCTCCCCAGTTTTTCATTGATTTCTTATGTTTTGATCACTGCACGGGACATGTCATTAGGGAAATAAGGGAATGGGGATGGTGATGAGCTTGAGAGAGAGACTGGGGCAGTATCGGCATCCCATCGTCTCATACCCTAAAGTGCAGTACAAGAGCTTTCCACCATCAATTTTTGTGATGGTATGAGAATTCGCTTTGTAACACAAAAATGCTACCATCTTCAGACTCACTGACTGGCCTGGAAGTCTTTTGAAGTGGGATATTTTGTTCCACACCTTCCAGTTGTATTGAATTATCTATATGAGTTGGGTCTCGGTAAGAAAAAAATTAGCAACGGATGATTGGTTCTGAAATTTATCACACACACACGCAGACAGCCTAGTTTTCCTGAGGATGGGTGGAATGAGGCGGAAGAGAGTGGACTGTAGTTGGCATGGTGAATTAATAGAAAGGTGAGTTAGTGAGTTGATAGGGAAGCGTAGTGAAGCCATGCAGTAACGGGATGGTGGGGTGGTGGGATGATGATGAATCGTTTGTGGACAACTGATGACATGGTTTCTAGCGCAACAAAAGCTGCAATATAAAAGGCATTTCTCATCACAGATCAGTTTGTCAGTCAGAAAATGCATTGAAAATATTGAGTTGATGAAGGGTGGAAGAAGTGCAGTAGAACAACAAATTGACAGGCTCTGAAGATAATTGGCATTTCTTGCTATACGATACAGGTATAAAGGAAGTGTTTCACTGTCACTCACTTATTTGATGTAGTTAAAGTGGTTTCTCACCATAATTTCGAAACATTTTACGCAACAGCAACACTCGATATTGCAGTATTATCGTCAGGAAATAGAAGGCTTTCTCTCAATAAGGTGATTCATCTACCACTGAGTGAATCATCATCATCGGAATCAAACCATCCCAATCACTTCAAGACGGTTAGACGATGGTAGCACAAGCCCAAGTCAAGTAGTACGGAGGAAGGGAATGTCAAGGAGAAGCTTCTACAGTGGCAGCTATGAAACCGAGTGAAGCTGGGTTCGCGAAGCAGATAGGCTTAAATCGCTGCCAACGCCATAAAATACGAAAAAATGTATTACAGATTAGGATGTAATGAATGGAGAGACGACTAATGTCAGTCCACGCTTAGCGACGCATGCAGGGTCGTTTAAGAAGTCGCCACGAATTGCACCCATTCATTATGGTGATGCCTACTAATCACCACGCCAACTTTTCGATCGCAAATAGCACTCTTCTGTTCCAAATTTAATAAATAAAAACCAGTGCATTTGAGACAGGTTTAACGGTGATCGGCTTGCCTTTGCATTCGTATTAGATACACAGAGGCAAGTTACCACCCTTGAATGATTTATGGAACTGCGGCACTTCCCTACAAATAGCACGTGTCCATTATTACGTGCAGGAATGAATTTTTGATGAATGAAGTTGTTTTTGAATGAAATCTCGTAAATAAGCTATACCAATTTCCAATCTTACTGAATAGCCGTGGCTCCTTTTGACTATCTCATCTTGTGGCGAATAGGATCACAAGATTGATAGCCTCTCTAAGTGTCCAATGATTTGAGGGGGGGAGGGAATCTATTGGTGGACTGGATTCGTATTGGCCCGTCCGTGGGTGGTCCCCGGACAATCGTTTTGGCTTTCTAATTTACGACTGATACCACAGAAAAATGGGACAAATCTAGCCAACTCTCCAGCTCATCTTTGTTATTCAAATTTTTGAAGAAAATGCTGCTGTTTTAAGTGTTACGCCTAAGTTTAATTTGAATGGCAATAATTAATTTAGCACATTTTTGGATGAAGTATTCTGTTCTGTTTACGGCTAAAAAAAAATTAAATTTACACACAGAGGCACATTCAGACCGGCATTTAATTGTTCATTCATTTAATTATGCTATAATGATTCTTTGGACTTTAAGTGAAAGACTTGATGCTCCACGCTATACCCGCTGGATCTCGCCAGTTTGGCATTTAACAAAGGCGAATTATGGGACTTGACAAATGCAACTGCATCTGGAATAGATAATCCTAAATCCTTAGCACGACTTCACTTACAATGTTGGAGTGTTTGTTTTCATTAATTTAATTGTCAAATGTATCATCGGTGAACTCTACACTTGATAAGTTAATTCCACAAAAATCCTCTATTAATATCTATTCATAAAGAAGTGCACGACTGCAAAATTGTGAATCTATTCACCGGAACCTGTGATAAATAAGAATGTCCACTTGAATTTCGTTTTTGTTGCCGTAAGTTATTGGAAGCGCTGAACAATGCATTGGCAGTTTAAAAGGTTACTACTAAATGTTATACGATGGTGGTTTATCCCTCGGTATTAGTGAGGCGCCACTTTTGAATTAGTCTTCCTGTGCCGTGCTGGGCGGTCTGGCCTTTGGGCCATGCCAATATCCCAGAAACCTTCTCTGTGCTAAATACGTATTCTGCCCGAGTATTGCGTCTTCTTTCGTCTTCAGGGAAGTCTTGAGAGGCTACATAATAGTTTGAAAGTCCTGCGAGAATGCTATAAAATTTCCTGAAACAGGTTCTTAGTGTCATTAGGTGTATTTGGGGTGCTAATATGAGTCTGGGGAAGTCGTAGGTCAACATCTTTGTAACTGTGTTATCAGTGCAAGAGCGTGTTCAAGAGCAAGGTAGTTGAACTTTGTAAAGAGGCGTTAGTTTGGTGCTGAACCTTGTTATAAACGCTGATAGTAAGTTGTGCGCGCTACGTACTGAATTAATTTCAACATTTTAATATCAGGGTTTAGGAAGATTTTTAACTTAGTCCAGTAACCGTCTTTTAATTTGGACACGTTCCTCAGAGGTATTTTGCACCACATCAAATTTCGAAATTTTCATTTGCACATTGAACCTAATGGTGAATCAGAAGCGTTACGGAGGCGCATTTGGCTCCTAAGTAAGCAAAATACAAAAGTAACTTTGTTCAAATTGTATAAGGAACAAAATTTTCCATGAATTATCATGCACTCTCAAGACTGGAATTATTTTAATATGCTACAACTTATAAGGTCAGATGTGGGTGGCTTTTGGACTGGTATAACGGGGGGATTTGCTGATTGGTTTGCGATACAGTATGCCAACCTATTTGTTTGAAGGAACTCTTGTACTGAGGAAGGTATTAACTTGACTGCGCCTATGTACTCTTTAAGGTTCATTCACCTGGGACATATTTGCACAATAGAGACGATATTTTTCTGTATATAAATATTTTTGATAGCATTCACTTTACAAAGCTATCATTGCCTAATTTTCCTCTAGAAGTTCAAGAAAGCTTTTCCTTTGAGAAGGTATTTGGCTATTTTAATTGGTGATCCTTTTAGCGTTTCTTTGATACCTTTTCTCCTTACGAGTTGTGTCGGAAATTAGAGGGTTTTATTTTGTTTTCGCCTCACTAATATTCCATAGATATCCCTGTCACTATTGAACTACGACAAATGACTGAGTATTTTAATAGTGGAAAACTACTGGCCTACTTCGATGGCAATGCTCGCGACTTCTTTATGCCCTGCCCTACACTCTGCAGTACTGTCGGGAATGATCGGGAATTACTAATGATACGTACAATAGATTTCCCTGTAAGGCCTTTTCTATACAAATAAACTATTTTTAGGGTGTTTCTCCGAGAGTTGAGTTTACGACCACAACGAAGATATCTCCTGGTGCTTACTGCCCCAAGAAAATGGTACTTACCTTTTTTGTTGTAATTAGGATCTAGATTCACAAAACTAAATCTTCTGACACAAAACGAAGTTGGATAAAATCTAATATTTCTTTAGGCATTCCACATTATACCCAACCTACTTTGAATAGTATACTGAAAACCACTTCATCCAGACAGAGACCGTTGAAGAAAATTAGAACAACTAGAAGTATGAGTGGAAACCGCGTAAGTAGTTCATAGAATAAAAAGTGGTATAAAGTTTCTATCTGAACTGCCAAGTCGTACAGCACAAAGTTATATTCTTTGCATTTAAACCGGTGTGTGATCGCCTATGCCAAAACGTCTCATCTACTCCATAGACAGACTGTTTTCTTTTTCAAAAGCCTAAAGACAAATATACTGTTTCACACGTAATGCCTTGCATTAAAATGGTTACTCTGGATTTTGGAAAATAATGCTTTTAAATTATAGTTGACTTCAAAAGCCCTGTGCTTAACAAATTTCTACCGTAAACTTATTAAGGATAATCACTCCAAATGTACTTTGTTTTTTTTTTTAAATTTTGATTTATTACGAAGGGAAAAGTTTGGTCAGTAACATTGGTCACACCTCAGATAGCGCCCTGTTATTGTGTGTTCGGAGTTTTGGAGCTTCAGGATTTACAGCAATGTTGGCACATCCGTTCATTTTTCAGACTTGAATTCGCGTTGACTTCCTATTTTTTCAACCCTCAATCTCATATTTAGTCTTTTGGTTAAACCTTGCAGTCATTTACCATTATTCAAAATCTTTTTTAATTAAGAACACTCCTTATTCAATGTAATGTTATAATGCTGTTTGTGTGAAGGTACCCTCATTACTGTAAGTGATCTTTGGCATTTCGCATTTTGTTTTCAGGAGTATGCATCGAAGCGTTTATGTTCTCCGTTGCGAAATTCACTCAATCTCCCCTTATCGAGAGAAGAAAAAGAACTGCCATGTGAGTTTTTAACTTTTCTTGGGTTTTTATCCTCAAAAATGATTCGATTATACTTTTTGGGCTATACTTATAGGACATATTAGGAATTCCAGTGGACGTGTGCACTGAATACATAAATACATGGATACAATCCACCTGCATTATGAAAGAGCTAAATACAATAGATTGTGTTAAACCATGCATGCAAATTTGCTATCAGTTGCACAATCAGCCCTGCATTGTTAATTCCCAATCTTTTAGGCACTCGATGTTCAAGTGACTGTGTGTGCGCTGTAAGTTTGTACTCAAAAAATGTCCCATTTCACAACTTGATATCCACTGCACTTTCCAGTCCTAGTTGTCAGCCTGACCCCTCAATAATGCCAACCATACAACTTCATTTGTGCTTAAGATTTCATTGTTTCATTTCTAAGCAATAGGTCCCTTTGAACTGGTAGGTATTCTATCGCACCATAGCTGACCACTCAAGCCGCAAATTAGACTGAGTAACGTCTTTACGAGGTTAGGCCCAGGTTGGTGTAAACCAGGAGTAACTGTCAAAATGAATTTTGCTTCAGTATTTAAATGTTCCTCATGATTTAAATTGCAGATGCGAAGGACAAAATCCTACTCTTCGCTTCATAATATTGACTTGAAGGCTGCCCAAGAAAGAAGGTAAAGCATATTTCCTCAAACTTTTCCCTTGTATTTATAGTATAAATCGACCCACGCAGGCTCCAAACCTCGCTCGACCATTCTGTCGTCTTTAGTTATCAAGGCCGTAACTATGGGAGGAGTCCAATGCGCTTGTTATGCAAAATGCGTCCTAGTTGGTATAGGGGTAATAGTATCTTGGTTGCTAAAGCCCTCTGTTAGTCAAAGCTGGCCTTTGTCCAGTGTTGCGTGGCAACGAGTTTGTTATAGATCTGCAATGAACCACCGCAAGTATATCCTTTAGATGTAAGCGGTCATCTGACTTAAACCGGATGCGTTTCCTGACGGTAAATAAGTTTGTCTATCTGCTATATTTCCTACTTACAATAATGAACTATGAATGCAGGACTTCCAAACTATTGAATAAGTCCTTACTGAAGTCGTAGCAAGTCAAAGTAATATGGGATAAGCCGCAGAAGAGCTACGAGGCTATTGGCGTGGCTTGAAGACCGAGCTGCAGAGAGGAAGAAAAAGCCTCCACTACGGGGGTGTTTGCTAGTTTAGCACGGTTAGAAATATCAAACTCTCGAATTGTCTCTTTCTGTAGGTCCGCTATTTGGATGCCTATTTGATAAATGATGGATATGTGCAAATAATTTTGTTTTATTTCTAGTGAACGCTACTGGCAGTTGTATCGCTTCTGGCAACGAGAGGTGGATAATCTTCGTAGAAGTCGCGGTTGAGCCTACTCATCTTGCAGAAATGCTCCTTTCTGAGATGGATATGACGTAATTATTTGTAAACCTATTTTCCGCATCCCTGCACTGATAGCCGTCATTTCGCACACATTTTGATTTTTCTATTTGCCCGTTCTGGTGGTTTTGAATTTGGGATGATACTACTGTAATGTAAAGTCAAGTGGGACATAAATGGGAGTAGAAAATGGTATGAATGATAATCAAAGCTTCTGCTTGTGCAGAAAATTTTCATTCTCATCACCATTTTGGAGTTATTTAAGCTTCATTAATGCCTTACTTTTCAATGTCTTGTAAAGTAAAGGCATCAGTAACATCCGCCGATTTGATCAGAGACCGACGGGAAAAGTTTCCTATTATGATGCCAAATTCAAAATGAGAAATATTCCAGCAAAATTCCATGGACCGAATTTTACTTGTCAGATGTACGTGTCTTTGTTGGCGTGGTTGGCAGTCTATTTGCAAAGTTCATTGGAATTTTAAATGTATATATGGCGGAAGGTGTTGATAGAGTCCGGCTTTCCTCATTACTGCAATTATTCCTGCATTTGATTCGGTAGACCTGCATTGCGCAGGTTTTGGAGGTAGAGTCTGGAGACGTTATGATTGCTTGTTACTTACATCTAATTGCCCGTAAGCAGAGAAGGAGAATTTCAGTTATCAAGGGATGCGCTATTTTAAACTGGAGAATGCCCTGTGAAGTTTACTAGGCTCAAAACAAGTGTGTCGTGTTGTTCTAGGTAGCTACTGTAGTGGCAGCGTGAACTGTTGTTTTGGCAGTCTTCCTGTCCTAATAAATATTTCTAGCCAAGAAAACTGGAAAGAACGTAAACATTACTAAACTGCTTTTCTCATTACTTTACTAGAAAGTCATTTTTAAGGTAAATCAATCGCACGGTACAAATCATAAGTGAGGTATATCGTAGCGCCCCAGGACCTCCCTGAAGGCGAAGGAAGACACGAAATTCGGGCAGAATGTACCTTGTCAACATACGGAGGGGTATGGGGGTCACTGCTACAGCCCAGCAGATATGCAATGGCGAGGTTCCCCTAGTGGCCTGTTACCATAACCGAGAGTTAAACAAACAAACCATGCATTTGCAGGTCTTTTGTTTCCTGGATTCGAGTGACGAAGCTAACGTAGGAAAACACGCCCAAAGTAACAATGAAGGCGCGAATTTAAATCGAGATTCGATTAAATGGTTCTACTTATTTAGTGTGAATCGTTCTGAATACCGTTGCCATTAACCTTCACTGCCATTTCGTTGATCGCCTACATCTTTAAAAAGCTACCTCTCGGTCTATAAGGACGTTCGGAGTGGTGAAACTGTTTCAATCGGTCACCAAGGTCCGGATTTCAAAAGCGTGGAACCGTTATTTAGGTGTTCATTGGAAGTTTTCACTTAATGCCGTCCCTTTCAGCATGACAAACGACATTAATTTGCAAGCAAAGTGGGGAATCTGTGGATGTATATGCGATAGTTCCAATGAATTAGTTACTATTAACAGCTGTACGGAGGAGATAGAAGCGATGAGGACGTCACTAAAACATCCCTTTCCTGTGATAGATAAGCAAATGTCAAAAATCGGTAGCCTGGAGCTTCACTGAGTACTGGTGAAAGTAAGCGTTAGTCCCATGTTTACGATAGGGATGTTTGAGCAGAAATTTGAAGCCCTATTACTGAATCTACTTAAGTAAATGTAAAGGGGTGAATCGCCTTAAGTGGAAACCCAATTTGCCATAGCATTGGGAACTAGTAACATGAATTGGCACCGAAAACCAAACTGGAATCCCGAAATTCACCTAAGCATCACCGCGACACGTAATACATTCTGCCACCGGCTTTTACGGGCCCACCACCTACAGGAATATTTATTAATGCCCCGAAAACACCAAAGCCAGCTAAGGAAAAAATAGGAAAGCAGTCTTCTTTGGAAGGGTCCACCAATGTGTTATGTGTTTCAACGTCATTGAGTAAATTGCCGAATGAGTGGTGATGATATTCTAAAAAAAATAAGTTGTATGAAGACGACACATGCTTTTATCCATGAACCACAGTAATTATTGCCTTTATAAAGTGGAAAGTGATTTTACAGACTCTTTTTTGCAACCCACAGATAATGGACTAAGAACTTAAATAGCTTTAATAATGGATGAATTAACTAATTTGTTGTTTTTAGCCTGATAAACAGCCGAATTTTTTCATTGCTGCTGATTGCTACGTTGCATCCCTGTTCAACAAATTATTAATAGCAGCAAACGCTGCAACACATCATTCAAAAACTAAAAAACCTCCCATTTCATTAGTTTAACTTACAATGACTGCCACCGCGCTTTAACTTCAGCACACCTAGCCGCATCTGCCCGGGTTCCGGTCGAGTGGGAGAAAAGTAAAGAGATCATGCTTGCTCACCTGATTGACATCCCCGTTCTGGCACCGTAGACTGCTCTGTAAAGAACTTTTCCAGGTCATCCACAGTTAGCATAGCTTAAGTTATGAAATGCTTCCCTGCAGGTCATGGGACAGGGGACGCTTATTTCTCTTTGCCACTTTATTCCCACTTCGCAGCTGCCCGCCCATATCTATCTGGGTTACATTTAGCTAGTGGAAAGTTAGAAGAGGTCTCGTGTGTTCACATAATTGATCTTCATACAGGAACGGTAGACATTTCCGTAGCGAACTCTTCCAGGTGGTTCACGTCGGAGATTGCTTCTCTTATTAATAGCATCGCCGCAGACCGCGGGAGTGGAGTGGTTGCCGGTGGTAGACATCATTTTCAGACCTTTCGCTAGTGGTCCTCACATATCTTCCTATCCACAGTATAAGCACTGCTTCCGTTGCACCAAGGTTTATTGGTCAGTGGTTGAAGCCAGGGGAGTTGTTTTTTAGGGCAGGGTTTGTTTTCCGCCGCCACCAATGTGACGCTCGGACACTTTCCTGAGGACGAAAGAAGCCACAACACTTGGGTGGAACATTACTGTCAACTGACAGAAGAACTTGGGGGCTACTGACATGGGTCGGAGGGCTGGCTGAAGGGTGGAGGTACAGTGCCAGAGTCCCCAAGCACTCCGTTACCAAAACTTAGTTAAGCAAACAATTTAGGCATTACGTACACAAAAAACATTTAAGCCAAATGTTTCCACTTTTTAAGTCAACAGCCTATGACAGACGCCTTGCATACAACTAAAATAATTCTTTTAAATGCACTTTCCGCAATGAATTCTAAAATAAACAGAATATAAATACGTGCAAAATGGAACTTATTATCATAATTATCAGAACAACGCTAAAATGTGCCACAGACAAACAGTATATTACATTTGGTGTAAATACAAAGACAGAATTTACAATTGGATTGAGTTTAATACTTTAAGATTCATAAATAAACCAAACATTCTAAGCACAAAGTAAATTTTAGAAGAAAGTTCTGATATATGCATCCAGTTTACACAGTTTCTATGGAAACAGTAGTATTTCCCTAATTGGTCCCGTCTTATTAATTGGGCACTCAGGGGCTACGCCACTGTACCTCCACTGGGTGGCTGGCTCTGCGACCCATGTCAGTAGCACCAACCCCTTCCCTGCATCGACATCCCTTTTTTGTCCGTCTACAATGTCGTCCTTCGTATTCAGGGAAAGCTCAGTGTGCTATACTGGTAGCAGTAAAAGCGAAACCTATCTTAAAGGAAAACTCCTGGCTTCAACTGCTGACTAATGAACCTTGGGGCAATGGAAGAAATGCATATGCTGCAGATAAGAAAGTATGTGAGGACCCCTAGCAAAAGGTCTGAGAACGATGTCTACCATCGACGACATCCCCTGTTCCGTGACCTGCGTAGACGCTATTCACAACGCAAGCTGTACTGGCCGAGAACAATGTGTTAAAGTTTGTTGTGGAGGTGTCAATCAGGTGAACATGGGTTGCCTCCTCCACTTCTCCCCCATCAAGCGGATGGGTATTGACGCGGAACTTGATACCCAACATACTACTTTAAACCCTGTTCTTTACTAAATTGCTGCTGTTAGGCCAGTGTTCCTACGACTATTGATACACATGCAAAGTGGTTGGCATATTATCCCTTCCCTCAACGCAGTTTTCGAAGAGGACGCAACCTTAGATCCGGTAGAATTGCCAAGAGGGATAAGTGATGTTGCAGTCAAACATCTCCTCGGTTGCATGGTCGGGTTGGCTCATAGGTGGTTTTCTTAGAGCATCGAATACATTTTGACAGCTGACACCGGAGACGACGCTCAAGAGAGGAGAAAGACCACGTAATACTTTAAGCGGTTGCTCATCGTTCGGGTTTGGTAGTGGGGCCACTTGGGTTTTCCAGCATTATACCTTCATCAGGGGACGGGCCTGCAACCCATGCCAACAGCTCCAATCCCATCTGCATTTCGAAAATACATGTCTCATCCAAGTATTATACCTTCTTTCGTCTTCAGGGAAGTTACGTAACCCTACAGTATCACCCATGCTTTGGCTATCAGACAAATTTTATGAGTACGGTAATTAAACGCCTGTCCAACACTATACAAACGAACCAATAAAAGGGTACGTTAAGCAATAAAAAAGCAGACCAAAAAAATACCGCTCACTCCAGGCAATTTTAACGCATCCTCAAACAGCTTTCTGTAAATGAAAAGACAGAGATGGCAATAAGGATTTACAGTATCAACAATGAATAGTGATCAAAAGGGCAACGGATATAAAAAGGAACGATACTACAAATTCCAAATCGACAGGCCAAAATAAAAGCAGATGGGCGTGTGGATGAAGTCACAAAAGCAACGGGGAGGAATCTTAAACAGGAAATTGTTGAGGCGCCACTTTAAAGTCTTTCCGAGTGAGGTAGAGTACCGTGGCCATGAAGAGAAAGATCTCCGCGGTTACGGCTACCCCAAAAGGCCACGAGAAGTAAAGGTTTTGGAAGGCCTCCATGAGGGAGGCATCGGTGAGGTGATTCCGAGCTGCCGCGATGTGCTCCGTCACCACGTGCACTAAGGCTGTACGGTTTTCGTAGATATTGGCGTTCAGTAGACGGAAGTAGTTCCGCAGCAAGCTCATTCGTCTTTGCTCGATTACTTTGGTGGACATGTGTGCTGACATGTCGCCCCATATCACCAAGGCTATTAGCATTGACATAGCTTTAAACAAGCGGAAACAAGTAATAGATACGTGCTAGGTGGCAAACTGGAGCGCTTTCAAGGCAAACCGGGACTAGGATTCTGAAGGCACATAAAGTGGTCCTACCGTGAAAAGTATGGCTTTTTGCTATTTTATTTAAAATCTTTGTCGCGCTTCAACCAGTCCAGACGCAACCAATCATTATGGCAGGCAATGACGTGTGATAGAGAATTAATTTTCCTGTGAACAGAGGAATAAAATTCGACCCCCGAATGTCCGCCCTTACGGAAGATTTCAAACATAGTATGGTACTGGGATGGTTAGTTGCAGTAAGACATTCAAATGTCGCAAACTTGTACGTCGGTAACATTCCCAGCTTTGGTGGTCCCGTTGCTGCCCAAAAGCAGAGCTGTGTGTGGAACGCTTGATCAACGCAGAGTAATCGGTGAGAGACGAATCACTTTGCGAGGGCAATGAGTAAACTCCTTTACAGAGCCCCGAGAGCCAGGCAGGCCATATTAACTAATCTTCCCGTATTGAACCCTACCAGGTACTAGTTAAGAAATGAAATACGTATTACAGGGAACTGTGTTGAGAAATAAATGTCATCTTCACTCTTTAAAACGCATTCTTTACTTTTCTAGGGAAACACATAATTTTCAGTTTGACGTGCACACCCTTTGTTAAAGTGATGCCAAGCCTATCCTGCAGACGAGGTTAAGACTTCACCAAAAACGTCTTGCGCAGCTCGTCAAAAACTGAATGTTACATGGGTTTTAAAAATTAAATGCTGAAATCCCAACAAAAGACTCAATTATTCAAAAAAATTTTAAAGACTGTTATGCGTGTCTGACTTTATTCCAATTGTTGAGCTTGATGCAAAGTACATTCCGTAAATTCGGAAAGCATAATTGCGCAATATTCGCATAACCAAGTGAACTTTTAATTTGCTCCAACGAATCCGATATTATAATTTGGTGATGAAGCGGAGAGTCGCAATTACAATTGGTAAAAAGTTGACTTTCAAGCAATGAGCATAAAGACTTTCATCAATGGTTAATGGATAAGGCGATAAATGAAAAACCATTTAATCTCAGAATTGAAATGCAATGTGATTTTGTGCCAACCGATATGTGAGTGTAGGTTCAACTGAAGCGAATAACTTCAAGCACCTCCCAGAAGGACAGACGCAACACCTAAATCACAATGATGTATGGACTATGAACTGCTCAACTCCCTCAATGCTTGTGAGGCTTGGATACCGAACAACATATACGAAAAGCAACATATGTTCCCATGTTTGTTTAAGCCTGTTTTATGCTTCAATAAACTGCATATTGCTCCGTGAAATAGCATCCAAGCCTTTAATCGAAATCCGCTTTATAACCATTTGTGACTTTTGTCGCATGATACAAATAAAAACGCGAGATGTTTTTTCGATAAGTAATGAAGCGGTACTTAGAGAACACGTATTATTACTATATTGTCTACCATACCAAAAATGTCTTATTATTTGGCTCCTATATACTTCCTGCGTTGGTTCAAGTGACAACACATTAAAATGTGTCCAGACAGCGTACTGTTAAACAACAATGCAGTTGTTTCTATTTTCTTGTTCTTCATTTGCAAAAATTTTTTGTTTTATGGCCCAGAGGAAATGAATTGAAATACTTGAATCGCGCCAATAAAAAAATAAAATAGGTACAAAGTTCAAGTTGGCATGACACACTATAGACAATAAGTTGTATGGAATTGGGAAAAAAAACTAACTCACATCCTGAACTAAGGAGGGCGATGTAGGCGATTCGGGAGTGCTTGTGACGACCGATCTTCTCCAAGTGCAATCGTAGAACACCAATGACAAAGGCCGTCAGACTGCAGCCACAACCGAGGGCGATGAATTTTGGCACAGTCGGGGCGCCAGCTAAAAGTTGTCGCGAGCCCTTCACATTTATGCTAATGGGGTCAAGTATTTACTGAGGCATAAGGGAGTCTACTTCCTCCAGCGAAAAATGAGCCAAGATTTACATCTGTCGACCCGTTCTGTTTACTTTTGAAGGTTTTTTTCTGGTCTTTCACTGAAGGAAAATTGTGCAAGAAACAGGTTTTTGAACTCATGGACTGCTACGGCAGTTGCACAGTAAGCATAAATTTTATCAGCAAAGGCCAGAAACAATTTATCTACATTTGGCGTCCAAAGCCATGGCTGTCTTTGCTTTGTTCAAGGTCTCAGGTACCCAAAAGGTATTAAAAAGCGCACTTAGAAAAATAAATAAGCATGTTCCAATCTTGAACTCACACAACTAGGCTGTTCGGGCTACATAGAGGAATTTCTGAGATTCAAAAATATCCATATTTGCCTTATAAAGAGCCCATATCCATTTCCTGTACTGAGACTTAGCGGCTTTGGGGTCCCTCAGAGTAGTTCATCTATCCCCAAAGGCAAAACTTACCTGAAGACCAAAGAAGTTATCTTAGAAGAAATGCACGACACACGTTGCTATTGGATAAACGAAGTTCGTATGTTTCGAGTAAGGATAGGACCAAAACATTTAAGGTGTACCTTCTCAAATAACATAATCATCAGGCCTGTAAATTTAAGAGAAATGAAGGAGATTTCGAATACTTCTTTGAAATTTGGTTTACTTTAACGGTAAAGACCCTGGAAGAAGTAAAAATACAGTTTTAGTAATGAAATTCTCTCCCACAAATGTATTCATTACCTGATTCAGACCATACAAGTGTAAGACTTCGGGCGGTTTCGGCAACGGGGCTGCTTAGGCCCTCCACCATTGTACTCTGATAAATGCCAATAACGCCAATCCCTTCTCTGTGTCTACAATGCATACTCCACCCAAGTGTTGTGGCTTCTTTCGTCCTCAGGAAAGTGTCCGAGCGTCACATTGGTGGCGGCGGAAAACAAACCCTGCCCTAAAAAACAACTCCCCTGGCTTCAACCACTGACCAATAAACCTTGGTGCAACGGAAGCAGTGCTTATACTGTGGATAGGAAGATATGTGAGGACCACTAGCGAAAGGTCTGAAAATGATGTCTACCACCGGCAACCACTCCACTCCCGCGGTCTGCGGCGATGCTATTAATAAGAGAAGCAATCTCCGACGTGAACCACCTGGAAGAGTTCGCTACGGAAATGTCTACCGTTCCTGTATGAAGATCAATTATGTGAACACACGAGACCTCTTCTAACTTTCCACTAGCTAAATGTAACCCAGATAGATATGGGCGGGCAGCTGCGAAGTGGGAATAAAGTGGCAAAGAGAAATAAACGCAAACTCCACCTCGAACAATTTTAATGCCCGCGCTTTGGTATATGACTCTGCTTTTAGGTCGGTGTTCCTACGACTAGTGGTGGGCATACAAGGTGGCCGGCAAATTCACCTTTCTTCATTGCAGTTTTTGAGGAGGGCGCAACTTCATATCCAGGAGAAATGCGAAGAGGGATAAATGACGATGCAGTTGGATATTCTTCTCAGTTGTATGGAAATTAGATGACTGGTACGGGTGGCTGGTGGGTGATTTTCTAACAGCACTGACTATGTTGTGATGGCCGACACGAAATGTTGGTCAAGGGAGCGTCAGGGTTGACGCACAAAAAGGGAGGGGGACTATGCAATGCTTTAAATGTTTGTTTAACTCTTCGTTTTGGCAACGGGCCACTTAGAGGGTTCGCCATTGTTCCCCATAACGAGCAGCATGGGGTCCGGTTCACGCCATTAGCCGAAAAAAATACTATGCCCGAGTATCGTGGCTTCTTTCGTCTTCAGGGAAGTCTCGGGACGCCACATACGCACCATTACTCGAATATATTTGTATGTTCTTGGGAGGTCTTACTAAAATTTACCTAAACCTCATGAAAAATAATTTGGAATACGAAACGATTAAACATAATTACTCGGGAATTCCCCTTGAAATTTCGAAAGGCTGTTTCTGAAACCAAATGAATAGCTAATGTAGGCGGTGTTGTGAAATTAATATAGTATTTTAGAGATTAAAGTATCATAATTAAGATTACTAAATCTTAAAATTTATTACGATTTTCACACAATAACAAAAACAACAATAATTTTTAATTAAATCACATCATAAAGTACACCCACCGCTTGGGTGTCCAAGGTTTTCAAATTAGGCAGTGAAAATACTTATCAGTAAAAGATCCACTTCCCCTTTCTGTTAATTGGTGCTTTTCCGCGAAAAAAAAACCCATTGCAGCAAGTGACAAATGTCCAGCCATGCAATAGAAAAATAATTTACTCCAGCTGTCCACCTATGGGCGTGAAAATATTTACACGCTTTTACAGTCGAGTTCATTTATTTCCTCCAAGCGCAAAGCACTAAACAAATCCGATTGTTAATTTGTTGACCTCATACCAATGAATCTGGGGAGGAGGATGCATTAGCAGAGCTAGCTTCATTAATACCCCTATGCAAGGACACTACGTGAGGGGGACAAAAGATTTGGCTCAAATTCTTGGGGGTATTTTTGAATCCATGGTTTTGCAACAAGACCGAAGTATCGATAAACATTGATGGCTCCAAAGCTTTCAGCAACAGTCTCAAATAGTAATGCCAATCAAATTAATTTTCAATATCAAAAATGATCAAAGTTCAGATTTCAGAGGTGCCAAATAGAGCGCTTTCTGTAATTGGTGATGCGCCAGAAAAACTAATAGATAAATAACCTTTTACCTAAAAGTTAAAATTATTTCAGGACGCAAGTCTCTCAACTTTTGCAGTTACATACGGTCGTTCGAAGAAAGGCCATCTTCAACGAAAGCTTTTACTAAAACCATCACCAGGGCATAAATTTTCCTCACCCACTCATTTTGCATAATCCAGAGAAGACAAACATCTTGAAAGGCAATAACAAACTCCGCAGACCGCAAAATGTGCCCTACATTTTTATAAGCAAAATGCGTTCAACTAGAAGGCTTCGGTGTGATGAATGGCGACCAATTAAAAAACTACGCTGCAAGTTTAAAAATTGCAATTTGAAACATTTCTTTAAAAGCGACGACCAAACGTGTGAGAGTAGGGGAATGCAGTTAAAAGTGCCCCCAAATGCTGGGTGTTACAAGCTAGATGCGCACTCCATTCTCCTGTCAAAAGGGGTCTTCAAAAAAGACGTTTACCGTGACGTGTTCTAGCCCACATGCATCGTTCAAGGCATTAGTTGTAGACAATACTTCTATAAACCAATGGGTATTTCATAAATTGGCTGCATTTTTGTAACCGAGCTTGGTGGTATGCAGTGACGAGGCAAGAAAACAGTTCCAATTGCTCAATTTTAGTTTATTACAAGTAAGTATGTAAAAACGCAGCAATCCGCTTAGGCTGTTACTAGCACTTATGCCCACAGTAATCCGGAATTGCTGTAAAAGTGACTTTCTAACACCGAATATATAGCCGTTGTGCCAATGAAAGAAGCAAGCCATTGACTAGCACAGGCAGTTAAAAGTTGAAACTTATTTAAAATATCCGACAAACATTTTTGATTAAAAAATTCTAATAGTAAATTAAGTGTACTCCCGGACAATGGTTCACGTCATGAATTATAAATGCTTGACTCCCGGCTCCTGATACTTTGCCAGCTTATCTGCACAATTCCCGTAAACATAATAAATTTTCGTTTCTTTTCGTCAAAAATGCAACGCCGTTTCGCATCGTCACTTAACGAACCTGGCCAGATGTGAAGGAAAGGGAAGGTGTAAAGAGAAAAAGTGAAGTTTAATGTTTAATCAAAGTTTAATCACTTGATTTACGCCTTCCCACCGTTCCTCAGTCTATTCTTCCCAGCAAAAAGTTCGATCTACGTGGGAGACAGTACAAGCCTTTTCAAATTCACTGGGATTTGCTACTTAAGACGACCTTAAATGAATACAATTACTGTTCACTAATGCGTTACATGAACCAAATATTTGGTGCCTTGAAGGTAAGTTTGTAAATGAAGGAGTTAAAGCGACTAGAACTTGCTTGATAAGCAGCGGCTCTCTGTTGTGGCTATGCATCCCTTGCACTTTGATTCCGCGTTGATAGCCCAATGGATGGTGGCGCTGAAGCAGATCAGCGAAAGCAAGCCCGAAAGACCGGCGAAAGTGAGAATTGTAACGTCGATTATAAAGAGCCTTGCTAACGGCATTGGTAAAAATGACAGGCTGCTTGACTGCTCTTACCAGCCCCTAAGGCTTCTTCTTCTCACGCTCCGTGGATTTTCTGGGAATCGCAAATCGTTTGATCAGCGACCAACCAATCAGGCGGCAGTTTTGGTTTCGGCCAATGCCCAACGCTCAAAATCGTAGAAGTGAAGATTATGCTGATTCCGGGATTTATCGAATATTAGAAGAGCATGAGTCATTGAAGTTACAAAAAATACCTGTAAAGGGAATACAATAGCCTTTTGGTAAATTAATAGACTTCGTTTCGCTCGTTTTCGTTTAACAATGAAGGCAAAAGTCCAAGATAAATTACATAGTGTAAATGGTAGATGGAAGCATTTTACAATAAGACCTCTAAATTATTTAACCAAGGTAAGATAATGAAAGCATAATTTTAATGATGATGTGAAGGCATCGAATGACGCAGAAATGGATAATGAAGCTAAAAAACAAACTTGCACGAAGCGAAACAAGAACTGTAAGTAGGGTGAAAAAGTATACATACCAAAATAGTGTACCTGGAGCTACTTGTGCAGGATAAGAATTCGTCCAACTCAAATGTGGAAATAATTCCAACTCGCACTGGGGTGAAGAGCGTGTTCTGATGTTCCGATGCTCATTCGAATTTGACAAACAAATTCACTTTTTATGATTCACTTGCCCGAATGAAACACGACTAAATACGGTGTTGCGATAAGGCCTTGGCCGCCAGTTCTGGGTGGGCCAATGCTACCAACCCTGCAAATAATGCTGTGAAAAGAGCATAAAAAGAATTTTGTTCCAAAATTGGTCATTAAGATCACACATAAATAAAAGTACTTGTCCACATCAATAGGGAAAACACTACTAGCACGGGGTTGCATTGTGGAGTTTAAAAGTTCCAAAATACAGTTTACACATCAAGAATATGCCCAGTAGTCACTTCGTAATTCAAATGAAGTACTAATTTTAAAAGGCTTAATCAACACCCATGGAATGGGTAGTGCTTCGGCTTTCAAAGCAAATAGACAGAAAGGCGTGAAGGAAGGACGCACAAACAAACCGCAAAAAAGCAGCCGACTATGAAGGTAGGAGCATATCCGCACCTTATTCAACAAACGACTGAGTGATGTCCAATGGGAAATTCTCATCTAGGCTGAAGATGCAGCTACTAAATCCTTGCATAATAATGTTAGGCACGTGAACTAAAAGTACAGAGTGAAAAAAAATGACTGGTGAAGGTTGTCTGGATAAAATTAATGAGACATTGATGTAGCATGCGCCCTCACATGCGGACTAGAATAAACCCAAATGCTCGACTTAATGCATTGCGCATATTTACTTTAGTTTATGATTTGGTTAATTGAAGTCTATAGGTTTTAAAGGCAGGAATAATTAACCAGAAAGGCAACACCAATTACAACTGCCATTCTTCTGTAAAAGGCTTGTAACAATTGCCACGCTTTTGCTATAAAAATTAGTTGAAACATCCCAAAAATAGTGACAAATTCGTTTCTGTCCTATTCAACCTGCAAACTTTAATTGCTACGATCAAAAACCTTGGGAAGAATTGGTTAAACAAGGACAAGAATCACGATGGAAGACTACTTACTCTGAATCGAGACTTATATGAGTACAACATCTACAAATTAAAATACATGAGTTCATCAGGAATTGCTTCAGGATTTGCATTCAGAGATAATAAAATCAGTTTCCTTCATTGAGAGAAAAAAAAATACCAACTCATGTTTCTGCGAAGCAAAGGGAAATAACATCATTATGACCTCTATAAAATCGGGTCAAAGCGCCACCAGGGAGTTATGAACTCCACACAACTATTCATTAAAAGTAACGACCCGCCCACAAACGAAGCTAATGCCTCACTAACACGTAATATTCCGCAAATACTCAATGTTCAGTTTGAGGTTCTGCAAGCCAGTTCGCATTGCGCAATAACATTTGAGAGATGTGTTTACTTGCCCAACTCAAATAATATTGGTTGGTAAATCAGTTGTACTCCACCCACTCAACATCAAAGTCGAACCACCCTAAGCGGCGTTGTTTGATGATATCTAAATAGAATACGGCTATGAAGGACAGCGTACCCAACGACCTCGCTCTTATAGTAGAATATCTTCAAGCGGGAAAAAAGAGGAATGACTGACAGCAAAAAGTGGTGAAGAAAGACTCGACTGGGGAGTAAAGGTTGAGACAGGCATTTTACAAAGACAATATTACGTGCTAAAAATTAGTTTTGGGAAATGTGAAGGAAAAAAAATCGCAAGAACCTGATGTGTGACGATCCGGACGATAGAAGCGTTCAATTCTATGTGAGAAACAAATGGAACAGTGTAGACCCATGGCATTTAGAATTTATAAGCAGATAGGCAATATAGCATTCCATGCAAGTAATAAAGCCGAAGAAACAGTGATTTTCGTTCACACTACTTATTAACGATGACTAGGTAGCTCGAAATATAGTGACTTTCCAAAGATAATTACGGACACTTCAACCAGAAAAAAGTAGGGGGAGATGTATGAAGAGAAATACTTTTGTTTTAAAAAACTATTTATTCTGAAAGTAACCGCGAAAAAAGTGTGAGTAAGAAAATTCGCTTGATTAATTAATCCCACAGACCAGCCTTTTGCAGCTCGGTCCGATTGAACAAGCAGCAAGAGCATAAGGCGGGAGAATTAGGTGGAGGAAGGGGTGGTGGTGAGGCAGGATTACAGCTAGTCTTTGAATTCCTTGATATCCGTGCAGAGAATTCAAACGCTGATAACGCTGTAACAGTTTCTTCCAAGTTGTTTTCCTGATTTGAACGCGGTAGTGGAGCCTGTAGGCAAAAAATGGGGGATCCAAACTATCAACATGAATAAAGTTTATGCTAGTCAAACTACACATGATGTTTTGAAGTCCCTCCCTATGAAAAGACGCATGAAATAGGCTCCTTAGGATAGTAAAGTGGTTTTGGAGAAGCCAGATTTAGTACATTGGACAGATCAGCTCTTTTGTGTGCCAGTAAAATAAAAAATACAAACACGCAAGGCAAGATAAATCTTGTATATTTTACGCCAACTCCAAACTTTGCATTTGTCAATTAGCCAAAAAAAGTTTTGAAATCTGATAAAATATAGTAATACGGGTGAAACGTTAGCCTTATATGATCTCTAACGCAAACCTGTCTTTGAGATAAAGACTGGATGAATAAAAAGACCCCACTCAACGCCTGAAATCTTTTTTTTCAAAATTGTTACTTTGAAGTAGTTTTAGAACGTGACTTGATCATGTAAATGAGATAGAGATATGGGTAATTAGGCTCTAAGACGGTATTTGGACATCGGATGTACTTTAGGATCTAATTTGATGGCAACAAATTAAAATGTAAAAACCAAAGAGTGTAATCGTCCAAAAAAGTAAAAAACGAAAAACTCAAGTAGAGACAAGAAATAACAGCTCAAAATCTAGATGTTTGTATGGGAAAATGGGAAATTAATCCCCGTTTGGTATCTTCCACATTAAATATTTACGGAAGCACCTATTAACAACAATGTAAGATTATTCACCGATTTGAAATACCGGACAGCAATTATCGCCTCTTACTAGTGATACGTTCAAATAGAGGACACTCGACTGCAATCAAGAAAAGGCCTCATTACGCCATCAATCCCCCATTGAGAAGTCATAAAGAACGCAATGAGACCATGATACCAGACAGAGCATTGGGGTTTTCCCGTAACTGGTCTATAGTCCAGCCAAACAAATACAACCGAGGACCAGTCTTATTTACAGCAGATTTAATCATTCTTTACCCATAATCTTATAAAAAGGGAGTCTTTAGCAGGGCACAGAGCGGTCACGCAAGGCTGTACAGCTAAATGAGCCAAATACAAAGATAATTTTTCGCATTCCTCGGAAAAAATTGCTTAAATAAATTACCTGTTTGGTTAAATGCAATAACACATCCTACTGCTATGGGTGGAGAAAAAGGGGTTACTAAATCACTAAGTAATTTTGGCAAATTGTTTAAATTGCGTCAAGGGAAAACATATCGGATTAGCCAATACCGTAAGGTGCACATTGGATAATTCTGTACAAATCGGTCACTAAATGCGGTGAAAAGTTTCCTGCTCGTCACATATCGGGATAAGTCATGATATCACTTACGTAGCAAACCGTACAGCGTTGATCGGATTTTTTTTCGGATGAAAGTGTTCTCGAAGCAGCGCTAAGACGATTAAAAGACCGTCATTATAAAATGGAAAAGCATATGCAATCTCCAAACAACTTTGACTGGAGTTAGCAGCTAGACTAAGACCAAGTAGGTGCAAAAGCAAGTGTCCAAAAAGAATTCACTTCTTTTACCCTGCATATCATTTCCACAGGTTTGTGATCCCACACCACAAACATTTTTTAAAGCAAAATCCAGCCAAAGCTAAAAGCCTTAAACCACAAGCAGCAGATCTAGAAGTACTTGCATCATAAAAATGGTAAAGGAAAGGCAAATCAACCCAATTAGGTGAGTATAAAAATTGACACAACGTGGGCATTAAAAGAGGGACTGTAAAGCAACACAAATAATCTAATCAAGCGCTTGGAAATGAGCTGTGCGGTTGGTAATTCAGACTCTTGGTCACGAAGTAAAAAGTTGTAAAAAATTCCAATTGACCCGGAGGAGCTTGTCCATAAAGGCAATAGCATTTGCGGCGGGTAGGATAGAAACTTACTTGAGCACAGCCATTGTGGTTGACGGATATCCAGCAAATTGGAGGGAGCCGATAAAGTCCTGTGTAAGGCGCTGGATTGAGTTGGCTCCCGGACCGTACGCAACGTTCTGTTGTGCACTTAAGCCCATCTCTACTACCGCATCAAGGCCGGCAAAGTGGAGAAACAACGCCACCTCTTTGGCAAGGAATTTGTGCATCGGACGCAGAATAGTTACCCCACTATAACGCGTGTCGGCGAAGTCCTATAATCAAAGTTTGACAGTACAGTAATCCACGGTGCCTCTGGTGATCAGCCTATTGCAATAAGATCCAAATATCGGTGCCTGCAATCCTTACCCTTTCAGTATTTTTCGGCAAAACTATGGCAATTACTCATAGTCAAGTCGTGGAAATTAATATGGGCAGTCAGAAATTATAAGGAAGCAAACAAAATGAGCACAGCGTCCAGACTTTCGTCCAATTTTCTTCATACGTATCGACTCCGAATTAATGGACCAAAATCGTTCTGTTACGATTCATATTTAGTAGTGGATGAGCAAAATGTCAAAATGTTGGAATCTTGCGAGTGAAACAGCACGAACATGAGGTACGGGCAAAACCCCTAGTCAAAAAAATTCAATTTTGCAGATGGGCGAATATCCCCAAGAAAAAAGGATTTCAAAGTGCGCCAGCCATATAACACTATAACAAATGAATACTGTAATATTTTGTCCAAGTTTTGATAAGGACAAGCTTCATTAAATCAACGAGATGTGAATATGCCATGGCAAGTTGGTTAGAACTTAGATTAAATCCTCGAAACACGACTCAGAAGGCAAGAAAGCGCTAGTTGTGACTTTATCCACACATTTTTGAGCACTGAATCTAATCTATAATAGACACATATTACTGCAAGTACTTTAGAAACTCCAGCCATCTATCCATTCTGACAAGGTAGCCGTGCATAGACCTCTACCGTCACAAATACCTTATCAAAGATTTCCATACCGACATGATATCAGTAGAACAGGCAATGAAAACAGGAACATGCCAATTCGGTTGCAACAGTCCCACCACGACCTTGAGCGATGCCGGCAAGACAGCGAGCAGCCAACTGGCTGGCATTATCGCCCACCAAAAGGTGCTTGTAACCCAGGACACGAGATGTGTAGATCAATAAGTATTGTAAACGCTGCCATCGCAACATCTCTTCAGCTGCCGTCAAAGTGGAATTGGGAATGCGAGTCGAAACGACATAACTGCAGTTTGTCTCAGTGAAGGGAATCTAAAAGATGCAGAAGCACTGTCTGACAGCCTATTTATAAACAACGCAAACTAAGAAATAACACAAACGGCATCAGACCTCATTTGTTCTTACAATCCGATACTCAAAACCCGCAGCCTTCATGGCTTCCTCCTGCCTTACAGGATACGGTTGCTCAGCATCTAAAATTGTATCATCCACCGAGAAAGCACCAATGCTTGCCAATTACCAAGACATGAAAATCGAAATAAACTGACAACTAACCATACATACAAACAACTGTTGGGTCAAAACGCAGCTTTCGGTTTTCTGTCCTGGCTTGACACTACGAAATGAAAGACGGTATTGCATCAAAAACAGGCAGGAAAGCAATAGTAAACGGGTGTGTCATAGCCAACGATGCATAGGCGCACCTACTTAGAGAAAACTGCAGGCAAAAACCAAATTAGAAGAAAAACAAACAATTAGCAAGAAAGTGGTAATGCAAAATGTTACATAAGCATACCAAAAGTAAATGAGACTGAGAGCACGTCAACCCACCATTTTCGCTAAATGAAGCATTGCTAATGACGAGGAACCACCTGAAAAAGCCAGCGCAACTGCTTCTCGATTCCTGATGATGTTCGCCTTCCCAAAAGATGACCGAAACTTGTGCACACATCCAACCTGGAAACAGGTTCTAAAATACGTGACAAATCACTTATGGCCACGCATCCCTTGAAAGCCAGAGCATGACATTAAGGTTTTCACATATAACCAAAAAAGCACATAAATGTTTAGACAGACCTGCATAAAGGAGGATCATCCTTACGGACAAAAACAGAGGGCGGTCCAAATCCACCTTTACACTTGATGCAGACCGTACGATCAGTCCTCAAATCAGAGTGGGCGAGTCAGTTTGCGATATATACAATGATTAGCACTACACAATAGAATGAGCAAGAACGTGAGATCATCCTGCGCATGCGCAGACACTTACATGGGTTCTGAACAGACACGCGCCTCGCTAAAAGTAGACCTAACACGCCCGAGTTCAAGTAAGCCGGTGAATGAATTGTTTGCATAACACCGGATTAGAACGCAAGTTTTTCTCCATTATGTGTTTAGCATGTTTTTCCGTTTATTATAGAAACAGGTTTTATTTCTAGCTACAGATTTTGCTTGTATTTGTCACGCTTTTGTTGTTGCTAGTGATATAGGTTTGCGGCGTTTCGCATATTGCACCCTAAATCTTATCTGGTATGCCTTAATAAACAAAAATAGATTTCACTTTTTAAACGTTATTTTATGCATATAGAGCCGTGCACTATGCTATTTGTGCCTAATTTTCAGCATTTTAGTCCATATGATAGCTTGATTTTGCCCCTTGAAACCCGTTACAAGGCATACCAATATCGAAAACTAGTTCATGGCTAATGTAGAGGGATACTAAGGGTCATTGTTAGGGCTGAAGGGTCGTGTTGAGAGACAAATGTGCATTGCCTTGGTGGTAGAGACGTCAAAGCAGGTTAATTAAAAACAAAAATCAGTTTTTCGCACCCCTACCTTTAATGTGCCATCCCAGTTATTCGCTGGCTTAATAATAAGCACAAGCGCTGTGGGATGTTACCATCAGGAGGGCGGATGTCAACCTGCGTAGACTACAATCCCAAACAATACATTTCCCCTCCACTGACGTTGTGTAATTTTCTCAACTTTTACAACACAAATTTTTGCAACTGCACTCTTTGTCATCCTCGATTTGTGCACACGTTTGTTTAATGTAGTCATTTACGTTTTATATACTTGTCGACACAACGCAATGTCATTTCATCACGCATGATGAAGCACCCAATGTCAAATTTTGTCGAGTGGAATCACCTAGAGAATGCAAAGGCAAGACTAAGCCGCTAACTGCTGTGTGAACAGAGAGTGAGCATTAAAATACCTAGATTTATGTGAGGAGCAGTAGGGTTCTGGTTCGAGTTTCCTTCGGATTTGCACAATGTGTTGCAAAGCCTGTTTCTGCTTTTACTACGTCGATAATCGCCATTGGTGTAAAAACTTTTGCAAGTTTTTTCCCCACATCTCCTTTGCGTCACTTTAATCCAATCAGGGTCGAAAAACGTGGTGTAGAATAAAAGCCTTGTTGCTTAAACGGATGACTGACAAGAACTACGGGTGTTTGGAGCAGTTGTATCAAAACAGCACGTGCACATTCTATCATATGCTGTGTGCAACTTCACTAGTACTATTGTAAAATTTACAACGTCAATGGCTAAAGTTTTCTCAACCGATTAGACAATTAGTGCCTAGCTGATAAACTAACCTTCTAGGCCCTTTGCCTAGTTATAGCAATCTCATTTGCATTCAAGTGATTTTTGACTGAGAATCCGTGACAATTCATTGTCATATCATGATAATTTACTGCCTACAATACACCTTTCCCTTTATTAGTCACATTCGGTCTCTTTTCACAATAAAATTTGGCCCCTAATTCGGAGCTACAGGAGGCATTGAGTTACTCTCGTGCCGTTTTTTCCATAAACCAAATGTTGAATGAACTCGGTTTTTACATGTCTGCTCAACTTCTTCCATAAGGCGCAAAGCTTGTCATATTGAATATCGGAACTTTTAACTTTGCTTAGAGTAGCTATTATTATACAATCCCAAAATGGCAATGCATTTTTTTTCGACATTGCAATGAAAAGCAATCCAAATTTAACTCCCTCTCAGCTATTAGATGACAAGGGGCTCCATTTTTACTCAGAACAGTTAATGAAAGCACCATAATACATTTAGGCATATTCTCCTTCATCGCTTCTTCTAAGTGTGCCGTCCAGGCATGAAACACTTGGAAAAATAACCCCTCCTAGCATCATATGCTTCACTATGTTTACCTCGGTTTAATTTAACTGATGATAGTGTGGAAAACACATGCCTATCTCTTAAATCATTAATAATTTTTTGTTTAAACTGGGCACTCATAGAATTTGTGCTCGTCAACTATTCAAATGAGGTCTTTTCAAACAATACAAAAGCGCTAAGAGCGAGATTTTAGAACGGGTATCTAGTAAACAAAATGGAAAACGAATTAAAGTAAATATTAAGTTAGCCCTTCGGCGGACGGTTTTTTATAGGTCAGGAGGTCGACGTTAATCCGATAAAGGAACGACGAGGCTGAATGCTTTCCATGGCAGTGCTTGAACTCCCATTTTGCGCCCCATTAACGCAGTTCTCATGATTTGATTCACAGCTAAAATAGAGTACTCGTGTTAGCCCTTGGATTTTCATAATTCATGGTATATAATCAGCATTGTAGCCCTAAAATAGGCTTGTAGTACTCATTTATGGTAACTTACAAGAAAAACTTGTCATTTATGGACTTATCTCACACATCGCATTCATACCCAAGCTCTCATTTCCGTTTGCCCCTACTGGTAGACAGACTCCGTATTATTCCTGTATTTTGATGTATGATATGCAAATTTCTGGAAAGGATACTTTGATTACTTGAAGGAGTATTTTATACCAAGCGTAATAGCACTTTATGTGCACTAAATTGGTAATTATGCAAATTTTCGGTTTTTCGAGGAAAATGGCAAGACTTTCTCATGTCCTTGCTATTGTAATGGCGTAGTTGTTAACGGTTTTTGTTATGTATGACGAATTTGGGAAGGGGAGGTTAAGGAACCAAAGATGTCACAGACATGATATAATGTCATCAAGATGGCGATGATGAGACAATTCCTTTTTTATAGCTTTCGCCTATGTGAGACAAAGAGTATTAAAAGAATAATTTCATATTACCAGGGAACTTGTCATTTCGCAAATCACTCATCAATAACGTTGGGACGTATTTCAACCTACTAAGGTATGGTGAAGCAAAACATTTGGGGATGCTTACAGCTTAAGAAAAAGCTTTGTGTTACAAAATTTTATAGCAAAGTTCTTTTCTTGGGTATTCTGGAACATACTACAATTATCGTTCTAGCCACGTTCTCCTGATTGGTCAACACCCATGTGGGAGCGTTTTGGTAAGGTCCCAGCCAATCAAAGTACTATAAATACACGAGAGGGGGACCAATCCATGTCTCAGTGCTCCACCCATTGGACGAGAACGTTGAAAACCTGATCTAGTATTGCGTACTTTTCGAAATTAAAAGCTTGACTTCCCAAAGTCATAACTCTTGATTACACTGATTTGGTCCTTGATAATGTCCACAAATGCACAATCGAACACTAGCTCATAACAGTATCCTACCCAATTATGTAGGTTTATCGCTAAAAAGTGCGATAAGGATACCTCTGAGAGCATATAATTAGAAAAATATGTCTATGTATCTTTATGTGATTTAGCAATGAATGTAAGCTAATGTAATTCTTTAACTGCAAGTCTAACCATCAGCAGCCCAACCCCTTCTCTACGTCAACAATCCATTTCTCCCCTGCTATAGCGTCTTCCTTCATTTCCAGAAGATTATCAGGGTGCTACACTAGTACGAATTTAAGGCGTCATAAGTTATTTAAAAGTAACTACCCATGTTTACTTATCTCTGCTTGATTTGTAGAAATTTTTTTAACATATATGAAAGTTGTTAAACTAATTGCCCTTAGATTTACCATGTCATAATAAATTTCGGATAAATTGGCCACTTTATATTACGTGATATCCCAATGAATATAAAGTAGATCATATTATTCAAAATCCATAATCGTTATTCATGGTGGGAAACCGGAAATCTAAACATCGACCTCGAATTTGTAATGTATCACTGCAGAAAAACTTAGTCGAAGTGGACAGATTGCTAAAAGTTATTGCTTAAGATTTAAAACACAAAGAATCATAATTGTGAATGGGAACACACTGACCAAAGAGTTTCATCTAGAAAGTGGCATTTATTGAAATGTGCAAAAGAAAATTAAAAAGGAATAGCTGAGAGTGTTTGCCCATTAAGGAAACAAAATATTAGGTCCCGATAAGAAAACAAAACAACACAAAATTGGGATTTGAAATCTGTCATAAAAGAGTAAAAACGGTAGCCGAAAACAGGATGAAGAAGCCCAAAAATATCCATAATAAAAGAACAAAGGCGATGATAAAAGATGAAATTAGCGAAAGATTATAGCGCTAAAAAGGAGCTAGGCTCTTCGCTGCCTAGTGGGTACTCAGTTGGGCCCACTCCCTCTAAGGGCAACTCGGATGCATCCGTAGCGAGAGGTTCTTCGCTGCCTAGTGGGTATTCAGTTGGGCCCACTCCCTCTAAGGGCAACTCGGATGCATCCGTAGCGAGAGGTTCTTCGCTGCCTAGTGGGTATTCAGTTGGGCCCACTCCCTCTAAGGGCAACTCGGATGCATCCGTAGCGAGAGGTTCTTCGCTGCCTAGTGGGTATTCAGTTGGGCCCACTCCCTCTAAGGGCAACTCGGATGCACCCATGTAAAGATGCTCGTTGCTGTAGTATAAAATTTGACTTTTTGACAATTTTATTATATTGCATTTAAATCTCCCTTATCTAATGTCTGAACTTTAAATGCACCTTTTTTGTCTTTAGTTGGTTTAATTAAAGTTGCTTTGTGTTTTTTATCAATAGCTTCACTTAATTTTATGGATTAAAAAGTTTTAACAAATATTGAAGTACTTACATATGAAATCCATTGATATTAGTTAGTATTTGAATGAGAAGGACGCTCAGCACGAAAAACTCTTTCCTTTGAGCCATGGTGTATAATGCTCAGAATTCTTGTTTTCGTCCCTATTTATACCCAACGGTGAGGGTGGAACCAATCACTAATTTGATTTTTTATTTGAAGCACCTATCCACGTCTTGAAGAATATTTTAATTGGTTTACATCACACGTCCTCTGCGTGCATCTTTCACGTGTCGGGTTCGCCTAAGTGGGTTGCATGTCTTCCTCCATTGTTGTGGCTTTTAGAAGGCCATTTAAAAGAGCTGAGCAGATTTCATAGTTAACAATAAAGTCTCTAAAACGAGTAATAGGGACAATAGAGTGAAATTGTGAAGTCTGATGCACATAGAAGCCTAGCTAAGTGATCCCTAATCTATCTTTGTTTCATGGTCATGTCATAAACAGGGAATACATGTAGTTCCTGTAGCTCCTCAAGATTCTCCTAAATACCAAAGAAGACGCAGTACACAAGCAGAGTACGTCTTGTCTACGTAAGGAAGTGCTTGAGTCTACCGACATGACCCAAAGGCCAGGTTCCCAAGTGTCCTTTACCAAAGCCGATAGTGTTTAACAATTAACGTCTTACACTTATTACTAAACTACTCGTCACTAAGTTCAATGGAAAAAGTATTGTGAGCAAATTATGGCAGGATTCGCGTCACATTCCAATTTTCTTATCAAGTTGCTTAAATTGTTGTAAAATGCCCCAGGTAATGGCTGTCAGATCTCTAAGCATATGCTGAAGTATCCTGGTTTCACCCTTTTTGTCATAAAGTTCTTCAAAATTTGATTTAAATAGCTGACATTTTAAGCTATATTTCATGGGGCATGTCTTCTTCAACATTTTAGTATTTGTTCTATTGTGTATTCTAAACAATGTTAGCAAATGCAAGGTTTGCCGTTTAAAAGAGTTTGATAAAATAAATGAATCTTTTTCCAGATTATGTGTATGTGTACTAATCCCTGGTTTCGATCGCTTATTCTTGCCGCTGTCGTGTGAGAAGGTCTACTTAAATTCTTTAATGCAGCAGTAGGCAAACCGGGAATTCGTAGGGAGCACTGGAACTTAATTAGCTATTAAATAACATTACGATAGTGCTACTTCTATTTTGCTCCAACTTCGAATTCGGCTTTTTACGCGCAGATCATTGACACTTGGTAATTAACAGCTCTCAACATTGTGGCTAGAAACGTGGTAAAAGCGATGAATTGGATAATTTTTTCAAAACTAAACAACTTGGATTGTATTACCCTGAGACTTTCCTGGGGGCAAAAGGAGACATAAGGCTGGGGCGGAATGCCTTTTATCGATTGGGGCCGGAGGCTAGCAAGCACTGTTGGAGGTACAGTGGCTGATACTTTGAGGGGTTTGTTGCCAAAACCGAGAGTTATTTCAAAAATTTACTAAAATCCTAAAATTTTCATGCATTTTCAGTAGTCGTTAGATCCTTGCAAACAATGATGCCATCCATACCCACTAGTAACTCGTGTTTTCCATGTTTTTACTCGTTTTATGACCGCACCGAGGCTCAAGACGAAGGTTCCATGCAATAATGTGAGCTTTTAATTAGTACCTGTCACGCTCAGTGAACGTGGGCTTTAAGGTCACGACTTTCATAATACAAATGCACAAAAAAACTCTAGGAAAATAAGATTAGTGGATACTCCTTTCCACTTACGCCTTTTAGAAAGTGAGATTCACTTTTCACTTCCAACTGTGGAGGCCATGTCGTTCGGCAAAAGTTGTAGGTGTTGTCTGTGACACAAAAAATGAAGGGTTAAACAAATAATCGGAGTATTATAGTCGGTAATGTGGAAAAACAAATCTGTTTTTCTACTCATGCTAATTTATTATTCAAGCTTCAGTGTTGTAGAACACTACGTCAGTTTTCAAAACTATGAAAACTCATAACAGAAGAGTTGTTGAAATTTCCTGCACCGTACTACCAAACACACCAGTAAGATTTAAGCTGGTTTATTGCATCTTACTCATGAACAGGCGAAACCATATCACCTCATCTCTAATCGCTTCTTCGGCATACATTCTTCGCAAAATTATGCCATGACAAGTGAAATTGTTAATACTGCTTAAGAAGTCTACCTAAGTATAAGTGATCTTACGAGAACTTTGCTGTAATTCCATAGAATTTTTTACACCTTGAAGTAAGTCACAAGACTTGGTGGGTGGGGTGAACTGCTACTGGACCGCACAGAGGGCCCACTTTTCTTTTGTCGTGATTGTTTTCATTTGATGCACCTGCTTACGTGTGAGGCATCCACCGCTTCAAGGTGAAAAGAATTTGAAAGTTCTTAAGTTGGTCTCCATTCACTTATATCCTGATAGGTACAAGCTAAAAAATTGTTTATCTTTCACAAATGGTCTAATAATTTTCAAATTCGTAGTTTTGCTGAAAGATGTGTGATTCATACGAAAAGCGTTCTTTTATCGGCCAGTTAAACCGAATCAAAATCTACTTCCTTAGTTGTGCTGCATGGCAATGCAATTGTATTTGATGCTGCCAGAGGGTGAACTAAATCCCCGTGTTTTTACGCCTTCTTTTGTTTTATCCTTGTAGTACCACTGTGCTATAAACCGCGTTCCACTTTTTCTATTCTACTTTTAATTACAATGCGATATACCTCAGTTGTAAATAATACACATAAAGCTTTTCCACACTTGATTCTAGTAGGATTCCCATAGCAATCGCTTTCTTTAGTTCCATACTGACACCATAAATTTACTAGCAGATAAAATTAAGAAGATTTTAAGATGAAATGACAATGTATTTAAATTTATGGAAAGTTGTAGGGTGCATAGCTGTTAATTTTGGCCATAAATGAATTATCACCTTGGTTTGTTACTCAGTCATTCTACCTATGCAAGGTTTGACAATATTTTGAAGCTGATTTATTGTAAACCCCGGGACTTCCCTGAAGATTAAAGAAGGCATATTACCTGGGCAGAATATGTAATGCCGGCTTGTAGAAGAGCTTGGAGCTACCGGCATGGTCGCTTGGCGGGGAAACAATGGTGGGATCCCTCAGTAGCCCGTCACCGAAACCAAGATTTCATTCAACAGTTAACGTATTGCGTAGCCGTTCTCCTCCGTCGTACTTCGTCCTTGGCGCTCCCCTTGGTCAACCTCCCACGTCAGCCGCCAAAAAGTAGTCGGCGCTGCAAGAAAATCACCCACCAAACAACAGCGCTGGTCGTCAAATTTTCATTTAACTGAGAAGGTACTTGATTACGACGTCAGTGACCTCAACAATTCTACCCATTCCCTAGTCTCGTCCTGCATGGGAACTGTACCAAAAGACGCGAGAAACTGCTGGCCATCACTCGTGTTCATTGCCAATGTCAAGGTCACTGGTCTCCATGCGGTCGTATATCGAAATTATGGAGTTTGATATGGCCTCATGGAATCAAGGTTTTGCATCTATTTTTCTTTGCCACAACAGTGCTTCCCAACGATGTCTACCTGGGTTCTATCAAGCTAGTAAAGAATTGGAGAGGGTATTGCGTGTTTACTTTATTGACATCTTCATAGAGGTACTGTAGAGAGCTCAACAACGAACTATTTCCAGATAGTTCAAGGTCACGGTTGCTGTCACTTCAAATGTAAGAAGCTCTCCTGCAGACGATAGGGCCGGGATAGTTGTTGAAGTTAAACCTAATTCTCAACCCTTTTGCTAAGGGTCGTCACAGATTCCAGGTTCCAGATCGTTAAGCTGAGATTGAGTATCCAGTAATGTTAGCCAGGATATTTGTCCTGCAGAATCAAGAAGATTTCCACGATTACGCATTTTAGTACTCTGTGATTTCCCTAAAGACGAAAAGCTAAACAACACTGCGGCGCGATATGAGATGTCCACGAAAAGCAGGGCATGGCGTGGCCCAGAGGCGAAAACCCTAATTGGCTCTTTATCAAAATCAAAGTTAAACAAAGAGCAGGCAAGTGCTGAAATGTGACGAGTGGCCTTTTTTAAAGTTAATAGAAAAGGCATCTAAAGAGATTGATGATTAAAGATTCAGTAAGAATCACTGCCATGAATATGATAACTGGACACTTTCACTTTTGCTTTTACCTTCATGCAAAATCAACATTAACTCCAAAATACTTGATTAGTTCACATTGATTCTGTGATCAAAATTAACCGAAGTCAAGAAGCTCCTTAAAATAATAACCACTACGAGCTGCAATCGTTTTCAAACAAGATACATTTTCGCCAATTTCATTTGGATCTGTGACACCTCTTGGAGACGATCGAGTTGCATCACCTCTTGTAAATAAATCTGGTCCATACTTGTAGCTCATTTTTCAGCAAGTTGGCCACTCATGCTGTAAAATTGCATGGACCTCTCTTTGCACTTGATTTGTACGATTGTCGTTTGCTTTATCAATTTCCTTATGCTAATGTCAACCACCTTTATTCTTCATTACCAAAGTGGAAGATCTTTCGAAATGTATTGCATCTTAAATTCATTATGCCTCCTTAAGGTTAAATTTATCAAGCCGTTTCCAGGCGATGCCTTCTACCACCATACTTTATCTGAAGCTATCCAAGGACCTCAACCTTTCCAAGCTGTATCTCAATGATATGAGAAAGTGAAAATGGCAGAGAAAACACCAAAATGTGTCCATTATATAATTAATAATATCTGTACTTTATCATGCATGTCCACACTCCTATGCATTTGGAAAGTTTTTACAATTTACAAGTTGTTGCCACGAGCTGTATCAAAAGGTGTGCTAGCATTTAAAGTCTCCCAGTAATATTGTCTCATATTTTCCACAAATATATGCTAATTTTGACATTATCTGCGTACGCAGGTAATTTTACAAAAAAAATTAAGAAGTGGAGTGAAAATGGGAGCGAAAACACTACTTAGTAGTGTAAAGTCTGAAGTATTGAATGCTATACTTTGTTTTTTTGTTTAACTCTTTGTTTTGGTGTAGCAAACACTAAGGGCCCATCCGCTAGGCTGCCTGGCCTTCGGACGATGTCAGTGACCACTGAGCCCTTCTATGCGTCGTCAATTCATATCCTGCTCAATTATTAAGTTATCCTTGGTCTTCAGGAAAGACTCACGGTGCTACACTAGTGGACGTGGAAAGCTACCTGATCCTGTTGGACAACTATCCTGGTTTCTAGTACTAAATACTCAACCCCAACTAGGTCTGAAAATGACGTCTACCTTGGGCATCTACCCCAACCCTAAGGTCTGCAGGAGAACTCATTATAATTGAAGCAGCAATAGTTGTGGCCGTAAAACAATCTGGAAAAGTTCGTTGCAAAGCTGTCCACCAAGTCTCCCTTAAGATGTCAATAAAGTGAACACGTAAAATCTCCTCTAATTCTTTACCAGCTGGATGGAGTCCATTTGAAATGGCAAGGCAGAACAAAAGTAAGAACAAAGTATCAAGAAAAAAGCAGGAGCAAAACATCCCTGCAAAAAATTACTCCAAATCCCTTTTTTTATTAAATGACTCCACTTTTAGGAGACCAATCCCATTTTCCCTATACGGTTCTCAAATAGGACGCAGCTCCTGATCCAGTAGTTATATTGAGATCAGTGACATTGCAGTCATGTCTCTTCTCAGTTACATTCAATTCAATGACCGACGCTGCTAGTTAGTGGGTGTCTTTCTTGCAGCTCCGACTACGTTGCGACGGCCGAGGAATGAAAGACCTAGCCAAGTCAACCAAAAGGTGAGATGGACTATGCATTACTGTTACTGTTTGTTTAACCCTTTGTTTTATTTTCTCAGGCACTCAATGTTCTACTATCGTACTTCCGCTGGGTGGCATGACCCAGAGGCCGTGCCAGTGAGCTTAGGTCCTGCTCTGCGTTGACAGAACACATTACAATTACCTCTTCCTTCGTCTTCAGAAAAGTCACGGAGAGTCGAATCAAGTGTAATACTTCCGAATAGTTAACGTCAGACGTTGCTTGTTTTTTTTTACGCATTCTGTTCCTCATTCTACTAACCCACATGTTTGTGCTTTCTACTAATGAACACTCATCTCCTAACAAAAATACTACTGATTTTTGGTTATGAGGAATGTTTTTATGCTCTCTAGAACTCATTTTATGCTCTGCTGCTAAAGGTGGGTGGTCACAGCATCAAACACCTTAACTATGCGACCAGTCCTTCGGCCCAGGCCAGACGTCCTAATCCCATCCAAATGACAACAATAAGGGCTTCGACCATGTAATGTATTTTCTGTCGTCTTCAGGGAAACCTTGGGGGTGCGACATCAATTCCTCTCATTCCAAATGCAATAGAAAAAGCCAAAGTGATTACCAGAATATTTTATTGCAAACGCACAAGAACAAACTTATTATAATAAAGTAGTAATGGAAAGCAATTAAAATTTAGCGAAAGAGTTCAAGAACAAAAAGCGTGAGGAAGAAACACTTTGCCGCTGTCATTGTTACGGCAGTTGACGTGGTCTTGAATTGAGAATTTGGGCCAGCTGTTCCCCAATCATCATCGTCGTTGTCGTCATGGTTGTACTCCTTATCCATGAATTTGAATATAAATTCCCCCATTGAGGGACCACGGGTCACGGTAACGTTAAAGGGTACTTGGGACAAGGTTCCATTGATTTCGATCCTTGTATTGGCTAGAAAAAATAATGTTAGAAAAAGCATTTTCACAACTTTTTTTTAGAAAGTCGGCCATTTTATGAATGAACTTACAGATTAACCACACACAAACCCTCCGTGCTGCATCACAATGCGGATCTTCAGGTGGACTTACTAGCTGTAAGGAAAGTTACAATGTTTCCGACTTAAGAAATAAGATAAATAGAATAATTTGAATAGTTACCGTAAGTAATGAATTAGAATATTAGAAGAATGCAAACTACACCTATAAAACCACCCTAAGGAAAGGTACTAACTTTGACAGCTGAATAGAAGTCAACTATCATTTCAACGCAGTCGCCAACATAAGCCAGTTTTCTGCAAGTCCAAGGCCCACAGTGCATAGATGTACTAGAAAGAACACGCAGTAAGAATTATCATATTATTCAGGCGGACCAAAGGGCAGAAATAGTCGAACTTACATAGTACGGTTGCAAGCGAGACCAGGTAAAGTAGGAGAAAGAGTAGTGAAAAAATGATTAATGGTCGGAATGGGAGTAAAAGAAATCAAATGGCTGCCAGGATAAATAGGCGGAGAAGTCGACCAGACAGGAGGCGGCGTGGTCATATCACCGATGCTCTCCTCTGTTCCAAATGGCATGATAGTGCTTGAGATGTCCGTTCCGTTCAGCAGCCCATCCTCCTCCTTCTCATTCGGTGGCTCCGCAACGAAGCGCCATTGGAACGTGTCACGTCCATTCTCGTTTATAGTGGCCACAGTGAAGGGAACGATATGAAGGGTACCGTGGATGGCAATGGCGTTTTCAACTACGAATAAGTTGTCAGAGTTAGGTGTGAAGCTGTGCCGCGTATGTGGCATCGCTGCTAGTTGCATCGACAAGGACAACGTACCATCGACCCACACACACACGCTGGTGCTGGTGTTGCAACGAGGATTCTCCGGTGGATTCACTCTCTGCAACAAAGGTGTCGCGTTACACAATTGCTCCTCATCCTCACCATTGCGCCTTCCATGAGTGTTAGGCAAATGATGCGCCTTCCATGAGTGTTAGGCAAATGCAACTCACCACATAGGGTTCCCTTGTGAACACTCGCATGCTCACCCTATCACCCACCTCCGCCAACGTCCAGCAGTACCGTTGCGTGCAGTTCATTGCAGTGCTGCAAATCAACACATGCTCGCGTTAGTCTGAACATGTCAGGAGGTCACTCAACATCAAGTGGAATTGTCAGTCTACGGAATTGCTCGTGTAGCGGTGAATGGAGGAGTGGCATGCCCACCTCGCCAGCTCCTTCTCCAAGTGCAATGCACTACAACGAGACCACGAAGTGCCTCACCTCGCCTCGCCAAACACAAATGTGTCCACTCACATAATGCCCTCCTCTCCCCATGATGGCGTGGTCACCTCACCGATGCTCTCCTCTGTTCCAAATGGCATGACAGTGCTTGAGATGTCCGTTCCGTTCAGCAGCCCATCCTCCTCCTTCTCATTCGGTGGCTCCGCAACGAAGCGCCATTGGAATGTGGCATGGCCTTTCTCGTTCATAGTGACAACAGTGAAGGGAACGATAGGAAGGGTACCGTGGATGACAATATTGTTTTTATCTGCGAATAAGTTGTCAGAGTTAGGTGTGAAGCTGTGTCGTGTATGTGGCATCACTGCTAGTCGCATCGACAGGGACAACGTACCATGGACCCACACACACACGCTGGTGCTGGTGTTGCAACGAGGATTCTCCGGTGGATTCACTCTCTGCAACAAAGGTGTCGCGTTACACAATTGCTCCTCATCCTCACCAATGCGCCTTCCATGAGTGTTAGGCAAATGCAACTCACCACATATGGTTCCCTTGTGAACACTCGCATGCTCACCCTATCACCCACCTCCGCCAACGCCCAGCAGTACCGTTGCGTGCAGTTCATTGCAGTGCTGCAAATCAACACATGCTCGCGTTAGTCTGAACATGTCAGGAGGTCACTCAACATCAAGTGGAATTGTCAGTCTACGGAATTGCTCGTGTAGCGGTGAATGGAGGAGTGGCATGCCCACCTCGCCAGCTCCTTCTCCAAGTGCAATGCACTACAACGAGACCACGAAGTGCCTCACCTCGCCTCGCCAAACACAAATGTGTCCACTCACATAATGCCCTCCTCTCCCCATGATGGCGTGGTCACCTCACCGATGCTCTCCTCTGTTCCAAATGGCATGACAGTGCTTGAGATGTCCGTTCCGTTCAGCAGCCCATCCTCCTCCTTCTCATTCGGTGGCTCCGCAACGAAGCGCCATTGGAATGTGGCATGGCCTTTCTCGTTCATAGTGACAACAGTGAAGGGAACGATAGGAAGGGTACCGTGGATGACAATATTGTTTTTATCTGCGAATAAGTTGTCAGAGTTAGGTGTGAAGCTGTGTCGTGTATGTGGCATCACTGCTAGTCGCATCGACAGGGACAACGTACCATGGACCCACACACACACGCTGGTGCTGGTGTTGCAACGAGGATTCTCCGGTGGATTGACGCTCTGCAACAAAGGTGTCGCGTTACACAATTGCTCCTCATCCTCACCAATGCGCCTTCCATGAGTGTTAGGCAAATGCAACTCACCACATATGGTTCCCTTGTGAACACTCGCATGCTCACCCTATCACCCACCTCCGCCAACGCCCAGCAGTACCGTTGCGTGCAGTTCATTGCAGTGCTGCAAATCAACACATGCTCGCGTTAGTCTGAACATGTCAGGAGGTCACTCAACATCAAGTGGAATTGTCAGTCTACGGAATTGCTCGTGTAGCGGTGAATGGAGGAGTGGCATGCCCACCTCGCCAGCTCCTTCTCCAAGTGCAATGCACTACAACGAGACCACGAAGTGCCTCACCTCGCCTCGCCAAACACAAATGTGTCCACTCACATAATGCCCTCCTCTCCCCATGATGGCGTGGTCACCTCACCGATGCTCTCCTCTGTTCCAAATGGCATGACAGTGCTTGAGATGTCCGTTCCGTTCAGCAGCCCATCCTCCTCCTTCTCATTCGGTGGCTCCGCAACGAAGCGCCATTGGAACGTGTCACGTCCATTCTCGTTTATAGTGGCCACAGTGAAGGGAACGATATGAAGGGTACCGTGGATGGCAATGGCGTTTTCAACTACGAATAAGTTGTCAGAGTTAGGTGTGAAGCTGTGCCGCGTATGTGGCATCGCTGCTAGTTGCATCGACAAGGACAACGTACCATCGACCCACACACACACGCTGGTGCTGGTGTTGCAACGAGGATTCTCCGGTGGATTCACTCTCTGCAACAAAGGTGTCGCGTTACACAATTGCTCCTCATCCTCACCATTGCGCCTTCCATGAGTGTTAGGCAAATGCAACTCACCACATATGGTTCCCTTGTGAACACTCGCATGCTCACCCTATCACCCACCTCCGCCAACGTCCAGCAGTACCGTTGCGTGCAGTTCATTGCAGTGCTGCAAATCAACACATGCTCGCGTTAGTCTGAACATGTCAGGAGGTCACTCAACATCAAGTGGAATTGTCAGTCTACGGAATTGCTCGTGTAGCGGTGAATGGAGGAGTGGCATGCCCACCTCGCCAGCTCCTTCTCCAAGTGCAATGCACTACAACGAGACCACGAAGTGCCTCACCTCGCCTCGCCAAACACAAATGTGTCCACTCACATAATGCCCTCCTCTCCCCATGATGGCGTGGTCACCTCACCGATGCTCTCCTCTGTTCCAAATGGCATGACAGTGCTTGAGATGTCCGTTCCGTTCAGCAGCCCATCCTCCTCCTTCTCATTCGGTGGCTCCGCAACGAAGCGCCATTGGAATGTGGCATGGCCTTTCTCGTTCATAGTGACAACAGTGAAGGGAACGATAGGAAGGGTACCGTGGATGACAATATTGTTTTTATCTGCGAATAAGTTGTCAGAGTTAGGTGTGAAGCTGTGTCGTGTATGTGGCATCACTGCTAGTCGCATCGACAGGGACAACGTACCATGGACCCACACACACACGCTGGTGCTGGTGTTGCAACGAGGATTCTCCGGTGGATTGACGCTCTGCAACAAAGGTGTCGCGTTACACAATTGCTCCTCATCCTCACCAATGCGCCTTCCATGAGTGTTAGGCAAATGCAACTCACCACATATGGTTCCCTTGTGAACACTCGCATGCTCACCCTATCACCCACCTCCGCCAACGCCCAGCAGTACCGTTGCGTGCAGTTCATTGCAGTGCTGCAAATCAACACATGCTCGCGTTAGTCTGAACATGTCAGGAGGTCACTCAACATCAAGTGGAATTGTCAGTCTACGGAATTGCTCGTGTAGCGGTGAATGGAGGAGTGGCATGCCCACCTCGCCAGCTCCTTCTCCAAGTGCAATGCACTACAACGAGACCACGAAGTGCCTCACCTCGCCTCGCCAAACACAAATGTGTCCACTCACATAATGCCCTCCTCTCCCCATGATGGCGTGGTCACCTCACCGATGCTCTCCTCTGTTCCAAATGGCATGACAGTGCTTGAGATGTCCGTTCCGTTCAGCAGCCCATCCTCCTCCTTCTCATTCGGTGGCTCCGCAACGAAGCGCCATTGGAACGTGTCACGTCCATTCTCGTTTATAGTGGCCACAGTGAAGGGAACGATATGAAGGGTACCGTGGATGGCAATGGCGTTTTCAACTACGAATAAGTTGTCAGAGTTAGGTGTGAAGCTGTGCCGCGTATGTGGCATCGCTGCTAGTTGCATCGACAAGGACAACGTACCATCGACCCACACACACACGCTGGTGCTGGTGTTGCAACGAGGATTCTCCGGTGGATTCACTCTCTGCAACAAAGGTGTCGCGTTACACAATTGCTCCTCATCCTCACCAATGCGCCTTCCATGAGTGTTAGGCAAATGCAACTCACCACATATGGTTCCCTTGTGAACACTCGCATGCTCACCCTATCACCCACCTCCGCCAACGTCCAGCAGTACCGTTGCGTGCAGTTCATTGCAGTGCTGCAAATCAACACATGCTCGCGTTAGTCTGAACATGTCAGGAGGTCACTCAACATCAAGTGGAATTGTCAGTCTACGGAATTGCTCGTGTAGCGGTGAATGGAGGAGTGGCATGCCCACCTCGCCAGCTCCTTCTCCAAGTGCAATGCACTACAACGAGACCACGAAGTGCCTCACCTCGCCTCGCCAAACACAAATGTGTCCACTCACATAATGCCCTCCTCTCCCCATGATGGCGTGGTCACCTCACCGATGCTCTCCTCTGTTCCAAATGGCATGACAGTGCTTGAGATGTCCGTTCCGTTCAGCAGCCCATCCTCCTCCTTCTCATTCGGTGGCTCCGCAACGAAGCGCCATTGGAACGTGTCACGTCCATTCTCGTTTATAGTGGCCACAGTGAAGGGAACGATATGAAGGGTACCGTGGATGGCAATGGCGTTTTCAACTACGAATAAGTTGTCAGAGTTAGGTGTGAAGCTGTGCCGCGTATGTGGCATCGCTGCTAGTTGCATCGACAAGGACAACGTACCATCGACCCACACACACACGCTGGTGCTGGTGTTGCAACGAGGATTCTCCGGTGGATTCACTCTCTGCAACAAAGGTGTCGCGTTACACAATTGCTCCTCATCCTCACCAATGCGCCTTATGATTGTAGTACTTTTTTGTTTTCACCCCCTTTCGTCTCCTTTTTGTATCGCGCTCCTTTTTTATTTTATTTCCTTTTTCCCCTTTTTTCTTTTTTTATTTTTTTTCATTATTTTAGTTTTTTTTGTTTTTTTAGTTATATCTTACCATTTTTCGTAAATCTGTGTTGTTTCTGTACATAATGCAATCTCCCACTTTTGCCAACGCCCAGCAGTAATTCCTTGTACAATTCATGACACGTCTAAAACATTAACATTAAATTTTGATTAATTTATTTTAGTAGCATTATTTATCGCACTTTAGCTGTTTCTTTCTTTTCTGTTATACAGAAAATGGCGTTCCCTTTGAAAGCAATGCAACCATATTTATTGCATCTACCCTACCATTATGACTTTTTACTCTGATATAAAGGAAAACGACTTTGTCAATTTGCTGTTTTCCTTCAGTTGGCTCTAAATTAGCTTTTATTTATTGGAAATTATATTAACAATAACAATTTTGGCATGATTTTCAAAGTCAGAAACTTACATGATTTTTTCGCATTCATTGGGAAAACGACGTTCATCTTGACACCTTTAACGAAATGTTAAAATGTAACAAAATTCATTTCTGAATTTATATTTGTAATACACATAAAGTAAGTTGGGATTGTGCCAATTTAGGGTTCAGTTAAATTTAGCAGAGACTCTTTATTTTCGGTTGTTGTCTATTTAAGACGATTTGTGCTTGAATTGTCATTGTGAGATTTTCTAAACATACTGCCTTTAACATAACGCAATGAAATAACAGTAATGCGTTGAATGTTTGTTTAACTCTCAGTTTTGTTTACGAGCCTCCAGGTGGGCCCTTATGTTGTACCTCCCCCAAAAGGCCTGTTTATTGGGCCTAGCCAGTGGCCTCAACCCTTTCCCTATGTTGACGATACATATTACCCCCAAGATCTATGTCTTTTTTCATCTTCAGGGAAGTCTCAGAGTGCTACTGTGGCATTAATCAAGTGCATATCACGATGTTCCTACATATTCATATGCTCGTGTTTCATCTTAGGTCGATCCGAACATCTCATTTTGTACACAAAGAATATTATTACTGATTGAAGTAAATTATGCGGTTTGTTGTAAGTTACTAGAAATAGTGCGTTGTAATTACTTATACGTATGCAAATATGTAATAATATGTATGTACTTACGTTACTTTACCCACCAACAGAAGTAAAACCACAAGCAGGGGGACTGGGGTCCACCTCATGTTCATGCTGATTTGTGAATGTAGCGTAACGGAGGCGAGGCTCCTTATATTCATACAGCAGGAAGTATATTTTCCAATACTATAACTCAGATGCTTGTACGTTGACAAGTGGTGTGATTGGCTAGTGTCAAATGTGTCGTAGGTGGGTGGTTTTCAAGTACCACTTAACTGGATGGTACCAACTGGATGCTTCCCATTGCCATGAAAGGCCTGTATTGAATATAGGGATGCAAATTAGCTCACTCAGAAAATAGCATATAGATTTTAAGAGTAGCCAAATCTAGGTAGGACAAAAAACGATTGTCAGAAAGATCCAGAGCAGACATGGGAGATAATTTGAACGCATCTCTGATGCTGTGTTAGTGTAAAGATTTTTAAAGAAGTAGGGCTTTGCGTTATTATTACTGTTATTTTCCAGTTCCATATACTCATTTCTTCGTTTTTGTCAAAAATTATAAATTTTTAGCGTCCTGGCTTATTACGCACCTCAGGACTAGAGAATGGCTTAAAAGGAAGGCAGCTGAACAACTTTAACTCTTAAAGCCGGCTACAAATCTGAACTAGCCTTTGTTTCAGTAGCATCACGGCCGTATCTGTCATCTGTCTCTTCGCAAGACCAGTGTACCCCACAATACCTTCGAAATCCATAACCACAAGCCTCCTTAAATTTGATCTGCCTGTTTTTCGGTTCTTTTATAACCTATAATTAACTTCAGTTTCTTCATCCACCATTACACGTTCAGATGGCCCGGAAATATACGTCTTCACTTCCACGGTAACGTACAAGAATTTTTCTATTGCTACCTTCACTTTCTGAAGATCCTTATTTCCTTCAGGCTAGGGCTTCATTAATAGAGAAGGTAGTCGGGACAAAGTGAGAGAAAGAAGAACACATTTCTACTCATGCATTTATCCGCGATAATAGAAACCTTTTACTTCCAAACTCTACACTACGCTGTTTCACCAAGAATGCGATTATTGAAAATCATTTGTTTTTACAGTTGTAGTCATAAGCTGTCTGCACACTTGAAGAAGTAGTGCAAACGTCATACCAATGAGATTCACTTTAGAATGCAGTATCGTGAGATTGCCAAAAGGTGAGTTACGTCGGAGCCCAAACATCTTTCATGGTATTACGCATTCTGTAAAGAGACCTCTTTAAATCGCACACACTAAAAAGTATTACTCAAAAAGTTAATAAAGATGTGAATTTGATCGTATTTTGTTACTAAAGGACAGATAAATCAGTTGGATTTTACGGCTCGGCTTTCAGTTCATTTGTTTTAAAATTCAAATTCTCTCAAATTGACTAGACTTACTAGTGTTTTGGTGGATTCTATCAAAGTCTTTACACTGGTTTCAATAAGGGACCTCTTAGGGTCCCCACAATTGTACCTTTCTCGGGTGGCCTGGCCTCCAAGCCATGGCAATAGCTTTCACGAACTTGTTGGTCAGCACAGCACTGTCTGTCTTAGTGTTCTGACTTCTGTTTACCGCTAGAAAGACTCAGAGAGCTAAATTAGTAGCAACGGAAAGGAAATTTGACCAGAAAGTTTAACAAATCTGATTTCTATTTCTGAATCCCAAGTCGTAACTTGACAGAAGAAAGACATGCACTGAGTACGGGAGAAACTGGGACGATCCCAAAACAGAAAAACTGAAAATGACGCCTGCCTTCGGCAACTATTCCAATCCGTATTCTACACGACTGCTGATGAAATCTGGAGCCTGCCTAGTCGTGGCTATCTAAGAAAGTTCGTTATTGTGTTTTCCTCCAAAATTTTGCGATTAAATTCTTCCACTTTATATTATAAAACATTAATATGCACCTAAATTTACAAGAAACCATTGCGTCCCAAAAAACTAGTGAAAGTTTGGGACAAAATAATTACTTCATTCGGTATAAATCCTTTTTATACAAAACATTTATCAGCGCTAGTACAAGTAAGATAACACTTGCAAAGATTACCAAAGTGTTTTACAAAAAATGGATTCTTTCAGTGGCTTCATTTTGCCGATCTCCTTGACATCAATATTTTTTCACTTATAGAATGGGCAAATCTACTACTTTTATACCTACCCTTTCACATGATTACCTGACTTCGTCACCTTTGGGTAGTGACAAATTCCACATAGTTACATTAAATCTCTGTTAGAATAGCATTTGTAAATCTTAATACCTAATGAAGAAAAAGTTTTGCAACCAAGTCCGAACTTTTGACTTTAAACTCATCCTTCATATTGATTCAGGTCACCACATCCATCAAGATTTAAGACAAAGTACGTGGTTCACATCTATGCATGTTTGTAATGTCTCAATATTTTTTTAAATTATTCTCCCATTCTTTTTAAACTGATCCATTAAAATCTTGGTGCGTATTTTTTTGAATTATTGCGTACAACAATTCGCTTTTGGCAGAAAGCCTTTAAATGGGATGAAAACACTCAAATTGAGCGACAATGAATATGCACCCACTAAAGATTTCTTGCAGTTTTTGAGAATAAAACATAAATTTTAATGAAGACATTTCATGTTTTGCATCATGTTTCCTAACAAATGGTGATTTTAAATCACAAAACTGCCTGACTTTGAACCGGGATTAAAATTTTGACATCTTAAGAGAACCGTGAAATCGGCTCATGCCGAGTTGTTTAGCCTTTATTTGTCTCCGCAAACTAACGCTTTACTTACTGTTACTTCCAGAGTAGCTCAAGGAGTACTGCAGGGACTTAAATAAAAGTTACCTTCGGTTTTCCATAGAAAAGTTTTTCTTTTTCGACAGTCACAGTACATTTTAAATTCACACGTCCAATTTCCTCAAGATCTTAACTTTCACTGTAACTCTATTTAAGTTATTTTAAAAAAGACATAGAGATGGAGAGTTTGCTTTCTGCAACCACCAATGGCCCTAAATCTAAGACATTCGAAGAAAAAAAGAAGCTTGTGAGCAGCTTAAGCAATAAATTAGCTCCAAATTCTTCAATAACAATGTCACTTGATACCTACAAAAAACCATGGTGGCATAAGCGTGGCACACTCCGATCGGAACGCACTGTTCTGGGTGGCAGGCGGATAGATTGAATCATCTCCTTGATGAAGGAGGTGCCCTCAAAACTCAAGAACAATTCAACCTCTGACTGTCCCATTAAACGTCATTTATGCGTATCATAGCGCCCCAAAACTTCCCTAAAGGCGGAAGGAGATATAATACTCGGCAGAATATGTACTGTCGAAGTACAACAGGGCCTCGTGTCTACTGGCATTGCCCGAGGACCAGGCCGCGCAGCAGATTTGCAAGTTAAACAATCAAAGCTTTATGCTACTAAATTGTAAGCAAATTCACAGAATAGAATGCCAATAAAAAATGGGAATGCTTAAAGCTCATCCTGACGGGTGAAATCAACTTCCGATTCTATCTCATTTATTTAGAAATACTTTACTAAACAATAATAGGATATCAAGTATGGATTTCCAATTCAATCCTGACAAGTAAATTTCAAAGCACTGAGCTTTTGCCACCTTTATAATTCAAAATAAACATACGCTGAAGGTTTCGCAAAGGCTTTACACTTGTAAGAATACTTAGCAATACAATCCATTCTCATTTATTAAAAAGAGATTGTAGAATTGCACTTCGATTTTGTGGTGTCTTTAGATATAGGCAACTTTATCATAACCACCTCCAATTCTAAGCGACCTTTTTTACCCAAGTGGGTACTCTATTCAGTGCAAAATAACATGGTAGTCTGGTAGCGAGTAAAGGGCAACATCATCAGGGGAATGTTGAAGGAAAAAATAAGTCCATGGTACCTCCGTCTCTCCAAATTTAGGTAAGCTGTAAAATTAGGTCTAGTTACACATCGTGTCTCCTTTAAAAGTAATTCCCGAAGCTTCTGCGACTATGACTTTGAGTAATGAAGAACCCATCTTGAAAAGCAGATAAGTTTCACCATCACATAATAATAAGGGGTTTGCGAGTAGGATGGAATCAGTAATTAGATTTACCCCATCTAAGGATTGACACACAAATGAAGCGTCACGTTTCACAAACTTCCACTTACGCAAATGAAATATTACTGAAAAGTACAACCTTAGCTGCTTTTTATGGAACTGCTCATACTTCCGCATTTTTACTATCCCATAATAATTTATGCGAAGAAATTCAAACTGGTTACTTCGATTGATTGAGTGAGTGATCTCGTATAGCTTGCAGCATAACAAAGAAAGCACTGGCTTTTATTACTGCATAATTAAACTAATTTCTCGCTTTTAATGTAAATCAGTAGAGCTGTTAAAGCGCTTTCTCGACAATCTGTACAGCTTAATGTCTGTCAATGTTGCTTCGTATATCACTACGATGACAGCAGATGAGTTTGGAAGTGCCTTGTAAAAAATTGTGCTACATTACAGTAGGTTGATTGGTTGTTAATCCCTCGGTCATGGTAATCAACCATTTGGGGTTTCCACCATTGCACCTTCTCCGGATGACCTGCCCTCTGGACCATGCCAGTAGCCTCCAAGCTCTACTGTATGCAAAATGTATACATTCTGTCCCAGCATTATGCCTGCTTTCTTACTCGAGAAAGTCCTAGGATGCTACATAATAGCAGTACAGAGCTTGGATAAACTGCGATACTATAAAATGGGCTTCTGGTGGTAAACCGCCATCATTGTTACTGCAGTGTTTGACATGCGTAACAAGACCATGAGCTAAGGCCTATGTCAGCTAAGAAGAGGCAATTGAAAATTCATATGGAATTCATCTTTGGGGAAATCTCGGGGCCCTACCTTAAATTCTACCGCCGGGCAATAAAACTTGGCATGGCAGAAGGAGTACCCATGTTGCAGATGGGAGAAACCGTGACAACCTCCTAAACGAGGCGGCTGGAAATTATATTTTTCTTTGGCATCCACCTTGGTCTTCTCTTCTCCTGTAAAGCTACCAACAATAAAAGTGTTATTAGTCTTTGGTTATTTGGAAAATTTCGTTGAGGAGCTGTTTGCTAATTCTGCATGAAGGTATCAGTCTTGCAATATCGCAATGCCTCCTCAACTTCACTATTAGCTAGACATAATCCTAGTACATACGACTGGGCAGAAACGAATTGAGAAAAGTAGCAAGGAGGCATGGACACGAAACTTTATCCTTTCGGCACTATCTTAGATCCCAGTTTTGTTATCTGATTCTAACCATAAGCCAGTGTTACGCGGACTAGCCATGGAATAACGTAATGGCCTGCACATTTTATCGTCTCCCAGTACAGTTTTTATGAGAGGACGAAGCTCCAAACTGAGAGGGATTGCCAGAATTTATCAGCGTCATTGCGTTCCTTTATCTTCGCGGTTGTGTGGATATTCAGTGATTAGCACAGTTGGCTCGTTGGTCCTTTTCAGACAGTACTTATTATGTTGTGATGGCCGACGTAGGAGTCTGACCAAGGAGAGTGTGGAGAAAGATGCTCAAAAAAGGAGAGCGAGCATGTAATACCTCGCTTGTTTGTTTAACTCTCGGTTTTAAAACGGGGCGGTTTAGGTCTCCGTCATTGTACTTCCGCCGGGCAACCTGACCTTTAAGCCATATTTGTAGCCTTCAAGCCCTACTGATAGTGGAAGATGTGTCCTTTCCGAGCATTTCGTCTTCTTTCGTCTTCAATGAGGTCCTAGATTGCTAGATTGTTTAGCTTTGCAGCCTGTTTAAAGCACGAAATTTTGTTAGTTCCTACACTGTAAGAAACTGATATTGAAAAAAATTGCATTAAGTGGAATGGCAAATACTGTTCATTGTTCATATTCGGATAAAACGAGTTCTGCATTATTGTTTTTAGAACGTTATTTTTTTCCTAAATCACTTTAAACACGTTTTGCTCTTTCTCTTTGCTTTTGTGCTTGCTTGATATAACCTCTTTTCCCTCTTCAAGCATTTAATCCAAGACGTCTGAAGGTATCCTGATGGTTAACAAATTACTTGGATAAAAGCAAGTGTTTATTTACTTTTTTGTCTCCATAAGGCCTGCATCATCAAGTGTGGTAGGCTACAGCATCTTGGAGAAGCAAGGCGTGGCATCGATTCGTACAAGCTGGCATCAAATACCTCTAACTTCTGTCCCTCATACTCCCAACTTTGAGTATTTTACGGGTTTCTCGGCGCTTCACTATACAATCTTATTGTACACGCTGCCAAAAATGTTTACTCAGGCTGAATAATGAAGAATAGTATACATGGGTAATTAATTAATGACGTCCAATATGCGACTGGTACCAGTGATTATGACATTGCTGGGTTCATTTACTCTAGCCAATACTTCACTTATCCATGACTTTCATAATGTCATAGAGAAATACATTTTTATTACATTTTTAACTCATATTTTGTCAGTCTTTTTGAGGGTACATGTAGCAGCGAAATGAAAATTCCGTTTGGCAGAGTCGCATCAGTTTCATTTAGCTAATAATCTAAAATAACCAGAGATGCTTTAAAATAAGAGCAAAAGCATATTTTCTATGCAGGATTGACAGCAAATCAAAGCAGAGGAGTAAGAGGAGATAACGCTCGTGAAAGAGGACTTATGCTGTAAGACAAAAGAGACTTTAGCACTTGATATCAAACTGATTCAGAACACCCGTCTCTCCTAGTCTCTTAACTACTCAAACTGTAACTGATATGATTTGTTTGTATACTTTTAAAAGTTAACACCTGATTACGATTTTGAATTTTTAAGTATGTGTTGAATTATGTCGGCTCGTCACTTTCCGTGGTGTAGGTTTCTCCATTGGCAACTCAGCGTTCCACCCATGGTCAGAGCCCTCGGCTCTTCTGTCAGGCAACAACAAATCGTCTTCGATACAGGTGCACTTACAACACCTTCGGAGACGAATCGAAGAGCTCTAAGTTGGTGTAAAGAATTGTTTACACATTCTGGTCAAATTTTAGACTTATTTACTTTCATTCAGTTTTGAATTGTAGGTTTGACAAAAAAGAGAGGAAGTACGGAGAAGTGCGGGAATTTTTAAGTGTATAGAGAAAGATTGGCGGAATGCGCCTCTTAACGCCCACTATCCTTCATGTTAATGTGTGTGTTTGTGCTTCGAGAATGGGTGTCTAATCTACGTGCCATAAATGTTATGCAATCGTTAGTAATTAAATGATCTTCGACGTTTTAAGTCGAGTTTTTGCGCATACTTCCCCGCTCTATGTGGCAAGAAGATGAGCATGAATCTTTTCCAAACTTACGTAGAGTCCTTCTTCACTAGATTTCGGTTCCTTGAAAATTCCATCACTTTAATCATTTGCCTTTTAAGTGTAGAGATTGATTGTTTCATCTTCTTTAGTCATTTACGCTTATGGGTGTGTGTAATTTACGTAGTACCCTGATCATTTGCTTAACTCCCAGTTTTGGCAGTGAGCCACTCAGGGGTTCTGCCATTATAGCCTTATCAGTCGGCCTGGCCTGCGGACCATGCCAGCAGCCTCAAAGTCCTGCTACATGTTGTCAATACACATTCTGCCCGAGTATTACTCATTCGTTTTTCCTCTGAAAAGCCTTGGAGCGCCGCATCATGCATATTTGCTCACCTATTTTTCGTTGCACATTTTCTTTCTCCATTTTTGCGTTTAAGTTCCTTCGACTCTCAAAATCTGTTATTCAGACAAATTCTAATTTCTTTGGGAAGCTGGAAAAATTAATTAGGAACTCTTTTGTTTCCTACGGAAAAAAAATTAGAACCCTTCTGTAGGTGACTGTCTATCACTTTCACTTGACAGTTTGAAACGTGATGTAAATTAATAAAACAAATAAAAATTACCTGTTGTTGTAATATTCCCTGTTTTTTCTCCCGCCTCCGATTTTACGTTAATGAATTCAGAAGAATGACAGAAACATAGTTAAAGTGGTCCTAAAAAAATCTAATTTAGTCGGTTTTCCAAGGCATCGCTGGTTGTTGGTGATGTCATTGTGGCGCTGACATCTGCTTCACCACCAGATTGGCGTAATCTGATGGTCTGTCAAGCATCAAAATAAATGTTGCAACAATATCATGCATTACACTGCATGCTCCACAGTAGATTCTGTTGTAAATTTAGATAAATATAATGGTGAATGTTGGATACTCCTTGCATAATTGAACTACGTTCTCCCAAGCCGATAAGAAGGCGAGGAATCTTGCAATTACAAGTGAAAGCTTCAGTAAAAATACGACAGAGGATGATGTAATTATAAGCAAGTAGTTTAATATCAAATTGATAAATAGCAATTCTTTGGGGTGTCAGTGTTACATCACCTAATGCATTGGCCCTCTTTATTGGTTGGAATGCTTTGGTTTAATTATGTTGACCTTGAGACATCATTAGAATAATTTGAAACCCTGCTTTAGGAGCAAGCAAAGACAAATGGGGTTTTTTATTGGGTTTGCTGCTTCAGGAATCACTTGCTATTGCTCTTTTTTTAACCTTTGAAAAGGTGCATATTCCATTCTCTCATTGTTGGCGAACTGGTGAAACCTCTAGCTCATAATCGGCTGCTGTTTGTTTGTAGATTAGGCTCTTTACTAGTGCTAGAGCTTTTTGGTTATATTTTTTACTGAAATATATAAACCACTAAGTTACTCAGCCAATACGACGCCGATTTACCCATCCTCTCTCCTCTCATTAGTTTAAAGGATCTAAAGTTTTCAGTGAGAAAAAGTTCTTTAAATTAGGTTTAAAAGCTGTAATGATTTGTTTCTATGCAGGGTTACAAAATGAATATATTTGGTCATGTTTTTTGGAATATGTTAAGATGCTTTTTTGACGCACTGATCATCTACTTACTACACCTAAGTAACTGGTTGTCACTAATGCAAATAAGCTACTTATTTAAATTAAAATGCTCACACCATCTGTTTTCTCCTCAAAGTTTAAAATATCTTCCTGAATATTTCTTTACTTAACTTTGAGCACCTAACACAACAAAGTTTCTTCAAGTAGCTTGTTTGGGAGACACTTAGAGGTGTAAACACAGCCTTCGAAATTTGCTGTGACCCTGCATATAAAAGCTTTGCAAACCATTGTACCTTTTTGTTAGAAATGTGTACCTTGTAAGTTTGAGGAAGTATAAACAAGGTGAATTCAACTAAAGCTTGATCTCTCCGTCCAGATGCGAAGGAATTTACTGCTATGTTAAGCCATACAGAAAAGAAAGTTTTTATGATAAGATTGACATTCTTGATATTATTCTGTTGCATTCTTCCAAAAAGTGTACCATTTCTTTTAGTTTGAAAACTAGTTAATGAAGTATGTCCTAAGATTTGCCACACATCAACTCAGCCGCATAGAGAGCGTGGGGTGGGATTCCATGTAAAAGTAGCCACTGTTCTATTAGGCTACTTTACCTGCACACAATGCCTCAGTCTTTTCATCACATTTCAAAGGAACATCGAGGTGATTTATCTGGCAATGAAACTGTGACAACCCCCACATTGAGTATGAGGCAATGTTGACTGCAAATGCTTTCAGTATAACGCACTCATGAAATTGAGCCTGCATTCTCAACAGCTTTATGGTTTGATGGGACACGTGTTGTCGGCTTGACGCATTTTGCCTGCTCTCATTTTGCTTGGAGAGGTTTCGCTGTAAACTGCTTTGAATGAACTACTTTAACAATCTATCCTGATCCTCCCAAAGTAGGCAAATCATCTGGAGGTGTATTTCGGAAAGTTTGCTCCATAATCATTTACCTTGCTCATTTTTGTTTTCTTGCCCATTTTCCTTAATTTAAAATAACCTCTTAGGAGTTTTTACCATTTTGAAAAAATATCCTCTCATTAGTCGTGTATTTAAATATGGTTTCGCCCTTAAACAGTTACTACCACTTCCTGGATAATTTGTTTTTTTTTAGGCAATTTCTTCTTAGCTTCAACACCTGGACACCTCCCTAAAGACAAATAAATATGTGGTACTTGGATAAAATATACAGTTTCGACATACAACAGGGCTTGAGACCACTCGCATGGCCCGGAGACCATCCAACATGGGTGGACGGCCTAAGTGGTCCGTTGCCGAAACGGAAAGTTAAACTAAAAATCAAACTGTTACTGAACCGTAATTGTGGTAATCAAAAGAGCCGCACCAAATTGACTGTCCAGTTTTAATTTAAAGCATTTTTACAGAGTGAAGTCGGGTCATCGAGGCTCTCTGTTCATCCCCTGCATTTAGCTTCATTTAAGTGCCGAGGACAACTTTTACGAGAAATTGAAGGCCCTACTGCAGAAGACCGATTTTTTTAAAATGTGTATGTAGCGCCCACGATTCGACTCTGCCAATACTTCTCAAGTTGCTGGGCTCTTGGCTTCCATGCCGGCTTTTCTTAGATCTTATTCACACTCTTTTAGCTCATGACACCATTCGTGTCTCATTTTGGTCTATTTTTTCAAACCAAAATATTAAACGTGTGCACCAACGAAAGAATTGTTTTGACAACTGAATCCTGATTAGCGTTTGTTGCTCTACCTGTGATCTTATTGATTTGCTAACCATCTGTAATGGAATTCAGTGCAATATTTAAACTGTTGTTTGAGTCCTGGTTTTATTAATGGGCTACTTAGAGGCTCCTCCATTGCACCCCCGCCAAGCAACCTGGTCTCCAGGCTATGATAGCAGCCCTTTAGCCCTTCTGTACTCCATCAATACACATTCTGTCTGGACTTAATGCCTTTTAATTTTCCTCAGAGAAGTCCTGGAGTACTACGTTGGTAGGTCTGATGGGCGAACCCTATAAAATAGGACACCTACCTAATTTCTACTACTGGATGATAGACCCACCTAAGGCAAAGGAATCGCATATGATGCAGATGGAAGAATTAATGGCAACTACTAGCATCAGGGGTGCAAATGACGTCTGCCTTGGACAAATATCCCAGTTCCGTGTTCTGTGGGAATGCTATCAACAAATGAAATGACACTGTCTATAAACTTTCCCAAAAAAGTTCGTTGTGGAGCTATCTACAGCACCTGTAGGAAGCTGTCAATTAAGTGAACAAGCAATACCTCCTCCATTCTGCTAGCTGAATTAAAATTGGGCGGAAATGGCGGGGAAGGAAGAAATGAATGAGAAACCCTATCCCCAAAATGCTATACTAAATCCAAATATTATCCCACTTTTTCCCTTCAGGGGAGTCTTGAAGTGCTACGCTTCAAACTCTCCGCTTTGCTTTAAATGGAGTTACGTTGTGGTCTTTTAGGAAAAGATGGTAGTCCCGTAAGGAAATGCCACCAGTCAAATAGGGATGATGAGGGCAGAAAAAAATACAGAAGAATAGCTTTTTTGTCCCGAGCGTAAGTGCAAGTCTTCTCGCAGGTAATTTTGAAAAAAATTTGCATCAAGAAGTTCACAGCACAACAAATCAAGCGCAGACTTACTGAAATGAAGCATCTCATGATTTAGTGTTGTGGACTAATAGAATGTAAGAGGAAGCAAAAAAAAATTGTTGCGGCTACTGCTTTTAAGATCAGTCAATTGGACGCTGAAATTGCCATTGTTAGAGGTAGCATAGACGTTATTCTTCACTTTGTTCCTTCCATGCTACGTATCCACCATCCAAATTAAGCGTTCTGAATGGGACAGCAGAGGATTTAGCATCAAAATAAGTTTTAGTCACTTAAAATATTCATAAACTTACCCCACGGAAACATTTCAAATTTTCAATAAAGTTAAGTAGCGTTTAGTTAGAAACGATTCCGGCATAGAGACCAAGTGAATTAGTCCAATTTAAAGCAAGCCAGGTAAAGGAAATACTATTTTCAATCAGTCCTGAAAAACCAGCTAAACTACATGCAGACAAGATTTGTAAGCTCTTAGATGGTTTTACATATCCCAGTTCTTGTTTTTACTAATAATCAGGCAAAAAATTTCTCCAAACATAATCGCTGAATTGGTACAGGGGGCAATATGATGAAATAAGGCTGATGGGACAAGCAATTTACTGCCATCTGGAATGTCATACGAGTTCAATATGGCAAGTAGTGTATTGGCAACGACTGCATCTCAGCGTAACGAAATCACTTTAAAGTATACTTGTGGAGTATTGACAATGCATATTGTCGATACTAGCATAAGTGCTATCTGTAAATCAACAGAGGCTCCTTAATAATACCATCATGAGGGCAATAAGTTCGTGAGATACATTAGCTTTATGAAAAACGGGTTAAAGATAATCACCGTCACAGCTAACAAATCAAGGTGTGCTTAGTAAGAATGATTAAGCCGAATTAGAGAAACACTTCATCATAAGGTAACGCTTTGAAGTCTCAAAGGATTTTACATTTGATACCAGAATTCCATAAATCCAACCTTCCAACTCATTAGTGTATTTAGTGCCTAAGTTCCAGACTAGGTACTTAATTAAGCTCTTTTTAAGTTGAAAACAGTAAAAGGTGAAAAGACGAAGTGTTATTTTACGATTTAGCGGTTTTGTATAAAGTGCATGCAAGGTAGATCCCTTTAGAAATAAATAATGTTGAAAATACTCAAAACCTTATAGGCTTATTGCAGCGTTGAATGCTAAAATGAAAAATTCGCACTTTTTATATCCATATTTTTCAACACTTTTGCAGGCTGTGAAACTTCGCTTTCCAACCCTGCAGACAAAAATGATGTTGTCATCAGTGACTTTCGGCTTCGGTACGCCGTACTTTGTTTTGAACTCATCCTCTTCAAGAGCAAAAGCTGATTCCACTTCGCCAACTATAAAAAAATTATTTTAAGAAGTATAACCTTGGCATTTGACTAGCTAGCAGTGTGGATTTTAAAAATATGAATGCATATTTATGTAAAAACTGGAACATAAAACTAAGTGCGTTAAATAGACAACACTAACTTAATCCATTTAAAAAAGAAAATTAATAACTGCATTTTAATACTTTTATTCAGATGCTACAGAATATTAGAAAAACAACCTCTACTATAAAATTGCAGCAAATACAGAAGCATCTTACGAGGAATGTTTACAGCTTTAGGAAATCGGCCATCTGTCTCCAATTCACCTGGTTCACGTACATCAAATACTTGAGCTCCCTTAGGCTCTTTACAAATGGTATTAAATGTCTTCGCATTAATGTTTGGATTAAAGGTGACGTCGCCACTAAAAAGCCTATACACTAAAGCAATAAAGATCAAAAAGTTAAATTTTTGCATTAAAAAATTCGAAAAATGCGCACAAAAAACAAATAATGCTTTTGTAAATCAAAAACGGGCCTTGCAAGAATAGTAAAGGCGAGAAATACATGATTGCCTCCTGGGATAAACCATGGCATTGAAAAAGTTGCTGGTAGGTCTTGGTAGGTAACCTTTTCTAAAAAAGCTAATTGCAATACTTGCTCCAAGTTTGTATGCCATCGAATCAGTAAATGTTAATAAATATCACAACTTAATAGCAGGAATCAGCTATCACGCACTTTCCTATAAGTGCGGACGCCGCGTCGATAGTTTAAACAATATAGTGTATGCATTGCCAGTCAGGGTAAATAAGTATGCCAAATCAAACGCAATAAAAATGCTCAGTAAAGCCAATTAAAGGCCTGAAGTGGGCCTTCATGGCACCATTTTGATATCAAAATCTCTTTGTCATTTACGCAAAATGCTGGTTATGCATTTGCTGGCTAAATCAAGAGCAAACTAATGTTTTTTTAATCGACCGCCCAGGCAAAAATACTTGAGTAAACAGCTACACCTTTATGTTTGGGATGCGGCTGCAACTTCATAAGCGGACTGATTGTCTTGAAGAATTTTGCGTAAGCCAATAAAACAAATCCAATAATCATTTTTCTAACCACACACCAGCCAACAATTTTTTGGTTGGGGTAAATCTGCGATGACCGCATATTTACTTCAGTTATACATTTAATTGTGCAATTTCTTCGGAATTTAAGATTTGTGCATCTGTCCTGCAAAATAAGCAACTTACCCTGTTTTTGCCTCAATAATGTGTCTTTTGATGCGAATGTGGATTTTCACGAAAGCAGATGGGGCCGCAATTGTCACAACTCATCCATTTTATTCTATTTAATTAGTATATGGCTTAGTAAATATTTATAAACCCATTTTTATCTATAAGTTTGACGAAAAATAGAGTCAGATTACACGAACCCAATATTTGGCACCATATAAAATCTTCCTACAATTTACCAGCAGTTGTGTCACTAATACAACCTTTGCGTATATCAGTATCTATGAGGACAGCTGCTTGCGTGTCTTCAAAATGTCATCGAATGGTCTTCGCATTGATGGTAATCCAACCAACATTTCGGAACTAAAGTTGTCGGTAAGCCAATAAATACCATTTCTATTAAAGATTGAAAATGCGTTTACTGAAATTCACAGGCGAATTGCAGCGCAGTGTGAAATGACGATGTCAAGACATATCCTTTTCGCACTTCTAGTCAAATAGGCAAAAGCCACGCATTCTATTCACTAAAAGTAAATTTTAGTTCTTAAATAGGTTCGTTTTTTAAGTTCAGTGTTTTTATACCGGAATAACGGACAAACCGAACACAAATTTTGCTGTATTGCTACTGCTTAAAGCCTCCCTGCTGCGTTCGAGATTTAAAATACACCTAAAATATGCTTCTTACGTTTAATGGTTCGTTTGTAAGTAGTGTGCTCGTATGTCTTTAGAAAACCCGATTTCTTCTTGAATCACGAAACCGCTTACGCTTCATTTTCGATTGCAGCATTGAAATGGTTTGTGCACATAGAATAGTAGTTATTTTGCTTCTACTTTGTGAAAATAACGCTTTACATTTTAAAACCTACCAGTCTTTTGTTGACACGACTTAAGTTTTCTACGGTATAACAGTTGGAGTTCTAACTGGATTCCAACGTGTTGGCTTAATACTAATCTGATCGATTTAAGAGTTTGGCGATTGGTTGATACGTGGACTTGTGTAACTTTGAAAGAACTTAATCACTTTATTCGTTGAAAACAGCTTCTTTGAAGCGGACTTGCATTATTGAAATAATAAAAGTTTGAAATTTCTTTGATGATAGAGTTAGTCATCCATTTTCTGCGTGAATTGATAAATTTCCTAAAAAGTGAAGCATTATGCTTCTTGAATCCACGCATTATGTAATGCTATTGTTCTTTGACTTTTCTTGCTGCATGTACTGTGCCTTAACTTGCTTGTGCACTCTACTGGTTGAGGCAGAGTCAAGAGTTGAAACCCTGGAAAAGGCCGTTGCTGAGCTGATGACCGATACCGAAGGAAAGATTTGACCACTCAGTTTCCTACAATTACTCCTTATATAGAACAAAGTAACAGTGATCTCATAAGGTTTCAACGAACACTTTGATTATATTGTCGACTACACAATTGTATAATTGTTAAATAAAGAGGATTTGTATAACCACAACTTTTGAATATCTTTTGTTTTAGCCACTAGCATACAAATTCGAACTCCATTTACAAAGACGAAAACGTATCTGTTCTAAATAAAAAGTGATTTTGCACAAGGACATTCCTGTCTAGTTTTCGGTTGTGTCCTGACTCACATGTAAATTACCTGTTTTTTAAGGAATTTGAGCACAATTAGATTTTTGAGCGTTTCATCTAACTCTAATTTCTTTTATTTTCCATTAATGACATATTGACTGCACGTTTTCCCAAAATACAGAATCCTACTGAGCTGTGTGGGTGTGAATGGTTTATGGTTGCTAATTGTGTCCTTTTTTAGTTGATCTTAATGAATTAAATATCGCTGTAGATATTAAAGTGAACCGCCAGAAATTGGTTTGTACTGGAACGATAGAAGTCAAATAAGTCAAGCCTACCTTTTTGCAAAATGTCATGCTCTCGTGTAAGTGAGAGTGGACGTTTATTTGATCTACATGACCAACCGCAAAGCCTTTTTGATGGTGAGTGTTAATTGTGTAGGTTACTTTCTTCATTGGCTTATTCTCTTGTACTTGTGATTCCGAAATTCACCAAGTTTCAGCACGTACCTTAATAAGCAGGATGACCTGGCCAGTGGGTCTGCACGCCCAAATGCTGCCGGTATTAATTATGCAACTTTAAAACGCGTCTGTTTGTATGCATATGTGCGCCATAATATTCATGGGAGGGTTTTAATATGAGTGTGATGGCTTCCGGTCGCCTCAAGACGTGCTCGCTTGAATGCGCACGCCCTTCCTTCATAAATCGTGGTGTTTATTTAGGGTCGATGGACAAAATTCACAGGGCTAACAGCAGTAAGTGGGGTCTCACCTTATCAGTCATTCCCCTTCTATCTCAAGTCTGGATTGTAATTTGCTAGCAAATTGTTATTTATTGTAATTTTGGTTAGGAAGATTGACCCCTTTAACTATCCAGTTAAAAAGTATTAGGGGAGATATTATCCCAACTTTTAGTGATACTTATCACCTTTCCTTTGCATTGAACGATTATAAGAGTACATATGAAATAATAAGCAGTAGATAGGTAGTAGAATTGCAGTAATGGTTCTATCTCAACTTGTAAAGACAGAGGATCGGAAAAAGGTGGGATTTTCAGACTTGTGTACTGCTGAGAAAAGAGCATGGGTTATAATTTGCGATCCTTATTGTAAATAACTGCTCACGCTGTTCCATTCGTGTAAACGACATCCGTTAAACCTGCATTCCCCTTTTTATTCGTACGTTTCTCGAGCTTCAATCACGTGTTTGTGAAAAGCTGGGAGTGTTGCCTTACTTATGCAAATTTTCCAAAAAAAACACCAGTACATAGGCTTGGTTTTAATAATTTCCAAGGACCAGAGGTACTGGCCATTTGTTCACTTCTTTCGAGGTAATAGACTTTGGGTAGCAGTTGACACAGAGCTGGCACATCCCACCTTTTTCTCCCCAAAAGAAATGGCCACAACTAAGGATGGCAAACATGATGCCAAACCGCGAACAATTGGCTGAGGGATGATGAAAGTGACACAAATACGAAACTGACCAGAAAGTCACTCAAGTCCGAGTAAGGAAAAATCAACTATTTCTGTAGCATAACAAACGAAGACCTCTTTCCTTCCCTTCACCATCATGTACCTATCAGCTGACCGTCTTTCGTTAAACGCTTGGAGTTGAAATGTGCTTCAATACACGGGCAGCCACACCGCAAAAAAAACAACTTGTACCTCTTTCTTCAGTAGCTAGAACCTACTGCGTCCACCCCTCTGAAGTTGTCCACTCTCCAGATCCCTCGAGATAACCTGTGGTGATGATGATGGTTGATCTGGGAAAACCGCTATCCAATCCCAACATTGACGCCTTTTGGCATTAGCCGAAGAAGTGTACCCTGCTATTGAACAATCCTACTTCTCTGATCCTTGGAAAAGCCCAACGCATGGACTGAAGATATGTTTGCTAACAGTCGACTACTAAACGACAGGAATTAATAAGAATTGCATCAGAAAAAAATAAAATAAAATATCAAAAAGTCTGTATTCTAATTTATAATAAAGACATCATGACAGCGGGTAGGAAGGATGAGTAATACATGAAGGAGCCTGGGATAAATGTGGCTAGTAGAATTCCGGATCAGAGCTGCGAATGGAGTCTGCCATAGGATTGTCAGGAAAAGTTCTCGATACTGAAAACACAGGATCTGTCTCGATTTCCTTCAGTTGAGGCATCATCTCGAATAGAAGGGCCCTCAGACACTTGAGGGACTATTGCAAATGAAACAAAAGAAAGGATCACATCCTCTGCATGGATTCAGGCAAGTAATTTGGAATACTTACCCTCAAGCACATTTACTAAGTAACATAAAAGCACATGGGCTAGCTACGAGGGCTGTCTGAGTCAACTGGGGCTTCTTACTGCGTTGAAACAATACCCACTAAGCCTCAGCACAGAAGGATTTATCAGTTCGGGTGAGACATCCCAGAGTACGCAGCATGAGCCGCCTTTTTGAAAACGCAGATGCTTATGAGCAATTTACTATTCCCGCAAAAACAACTTTCCTCCCTTATAGCACCCATTACCTTAGCTGCGCCTCAGTTAGATGTCCAGAATAAGACATGTCCTATGTGATGGCCAAACATTTACAGAGCTGAATGACTGCCGAGGAGACTGTGAACTGAGCACAAACCACTATGACCGGGCTTGGCGCTGATAGACTGCTTTCGAAATGTCTGCAGTGTTTAGTCAAGCATCCCATCATCTTACCAGATCTGTGCGCGTTGACATCCAAACACATTTGTTCACGAAAAACTTCATCTTGGTTAAGTGTCTGGAATGGTCTTCGACACATTCACCAGCTATCAGTGATTAGGTATATCTACCATGCTTTCCTTTCAAAGCCTGACTTCAACATCCCTCGTATTAGGTTTGGCTTGGTCTTTGAGTAGATTTATGAACAGTTTCAGCATTTGACCTTAAAACACCTGTGAATTTTGCACAGTTCAATCGTCTTGTTAAAGACAAGCATTTATAAAATAAATGTTTTCAAAACGGATGTCTTCTTAAAGTCTCTCAACTCAGTCGCTATTTAAAACTATCTCAAGCACCACTAGACAGCTGTGCGATGAACTAATATTACCCATTCTTGACATCCTCCATATCAGTTTTTGTGAAGGTTCCGATTCTCAATGCGCGAGCCAGCACGGTTTCATCTTGGCCTCTCTCAATTGCCCTCCAAAATCTGCTTAGGCATGCCAACACTAATCAACTAAATTTTAGTCAAGTCACAACCAGAGATTATTTGATGTGTGCAACTTGCTATGTACAGAAGGTAATGCCCAACTCAGCTGAAAAACATTGAAAGTCCTTTCGCGGGATAAAGTCATGCATGAGCTTCCCAAGATGTCAGTGACTGCAACCAACAAGGCTGAATGAGCGTTACCTGGTCAGTTTTGGCGACGGCATGGATAGGCAGATTTCCCGAGGAGTCAGTACGAAAGGCATTGGCGCCTCGTTTAAGCAGTTCAGTAACGACATTTTTGAAGTCCGCCCTGGTGGCCAAATGAAGTGGAGTGAGGCCATCAGGAGTTGCCTGGTCGAGCAGTGCTTGGCAAGGGGGTCTAAAACACAGGGGACATTTTTAACCTGCACACTTAGTTGTGGAATATCTTGGGCCCTTCAGCCATTTGATATTGACGATTCATTGGCCAAGCAATCCTGTAAACAAAGTAGATAAATGGTGCCTTTTGACCTGAAGATGAGGGCATTTTGTTTTAGCAGCATAAATTTAAACGCTACGCGGTTTTTGGAAGTAACGGCAAATTTTCTCTGAGACCAGTTAGGTTTATAAGATTGAGAAATCAACTTAACACGCTACTACAGTCAACAAATGCCGATAGAAGGCACTTCCATTCAAAAGAACGTAGACCAACTCAGCACCACTTTCGGTGGAGCGAAAATCAAGAAAATTGTCGGGGTAAAAAAGACCAGCTGCCCAGCTCACCGATAAATGATACTCAGCGCAGTCTTTTCAGTGGGTGCACAGAGAGCTTGATGCAGGATGTTGTAGCCTTCGTGGTCTGTATCGAATAGCGTCGTCTTGAAATCATCGTCCACGTTGAGGTGGACTTCGATGAGGTAGGAGAAGGCTCTCGCCGCGCCGGCCCGAGCTGCCGCCATGAGCGGCGTACAGCCTCGGACATCGTGAGCGTTGAGGGCGTCTTTCAGTGAGAAATTACTCTCATTGTTATTTCGCAGTGCTGCATCCATGATGAAGTCGAGAATGGTCCTGATGGGACTTGTCTGGAGAGGAAAGAAGGCAAGAGGTAAAGTACGAACAAGGATATGCGATAGTTAAAAGCGACGGTTTTCCCACTTTATTAGCCATGGCTGCGATGTGGAGAGGAGTGGAATCGCGCACATCTTGCGTTTTGAGATCCGACGGAGGGTAGACTTTTAAGAGGTCCACGAGACACGTGGCATCGCCCCATGCAGCAGCACAGTGGAGCGGCGTATAGGTGTTGCCCTGACGAGGAGAAGGAGAGATAAATAGTTGTATGAAAATTTCAAATACGGTCGACAAGGACAGTCTATTAGCAACAACCCCAAGCTCGGTGATTCATGCCCAGCCCACAGCCTCGACAAACACTCAGATCTGCAAACATTCAACCAGCACGCGGTACATCTGTTAACTGCGAGAGATAATTTGTTCCATTGGAAAGGAAGATGGAACATCCGCCAGCTCAGATCAATATCCTAGGATGGTTAAGGTTGAGTGCTAAAAGAAATGGTTAAATGCATCAGAACTGCGCTAAAAATTAGCTTCAATTTTTACTTCCAAAATTCAATATTTTCTTTTAAAAGGCCAAACATCCCCTGGTAACCTAGACGTCTCTCAAATTTAAAGTTCTGTGTATTAATCTAGGCCTTCGAAAAAGTAAAAAACGGGTGGTGATATAGTTTGTGAAAAGGATGAGAAAAGAACGAGGTGAACAGAACTCACAAAAAGGCTTTGGTAAGCCTTGAATCGAAGAAGATTTCTGACACAATGGACGCGGTTGCGGTAGACGGCGAGATGAAGAGGTGTGAAACCCCGGGCGTCCAAGGGAGCAATGACTTCAGCTTCGGCCTTGGCGGCAGGAGAGGTAGTTGACTTCGCTTGCAAGGCATCACAGATGTACGACAGGGTGTGCAGCTGTCCGCTGCACGCCGCTAGATGCAGCGCCTGCCTGCCATAGACGTCAACAGCCGTCAACGAGGCTCCAGCCTGGGAATAAAGTAGAGAATGCGCCAAAAAACACTCAAGCGCCTATCTTATTGAAAATCACCGGAACGACATTACAAAACGTATATGGTGAATCGGGGCTGCAAATCGCACCATCTCAGACGCACACGGCAGTGAGGTGAAGGTGTGCCGGTGTACAGGTCTCAGATCAGTTTTGAAGCTGCTAATCCAAATGGTAGAACGTGGTCATAGTGAGGGAGAACATCAGAGCACCTGAACACAATAGCCTGTGATAGGGAAATCAATCTCTTCCCTATCAAGGCAAACAGTTTCAACCTAAGCAACGTTATCGACTCCTATCTACAACAGCCTTCAGACGCAACACGCCATCACACTACACTACACTACACCACACCACATCAAACCAAACCACCGAATACTGATGCAAAAAGTTGCCGCTCAGTCGCCAAACCCAATGCTCACGGTGCACAACCCCAGCCCACAGTCCTGATCCACAGGCAGCAGCACAGCATCCATCTAGCACCACAAACATTCTCCCAGCGCATCTAACCTCCGTCTCACCCTCGATCCTTGATTGACACGTCAACACCTGTCATGCGACTAGATCACACAACAGACAATCTTCCTTCTGTGGCAGCGCTGGACACAGCACAACCACTCATGAGCATTTGCAATCTCGAAAAACTGGTGCATATTGGACATCAAGACGGGCTCAATTAAAGCTTTACACTCACTTCAAGGAGAATTTTCATACCCTCAGTTTGCCCATTGACAGCGGTGCGATGAAGGGCTGTTCGACCCAATTTGTCACTGAGGTTGACACGGTGAATAATGTGAGCATCGACGTTGCGTCCATTGACCTCCACGTTTTTCGAAGGGCGCGTTTGAAAGGTGGTGAGGAAGTGAATCGTAGTGAGTCGCTGGTATTGTGCCGCCAACATCAACGGTGTACGACCATTCTCATCTCGAACGTTTATTAAATCTATCATGATGGACAGAAGTGAAACAGGCGATGCAGTTGATGGTTTGACATTGCCGGAAATGGAATAGAGTAAGGAAATTCTGTTACCCAGTGAAGGGTCCATTTTCGACGCATGCCAACGAAGAAGAAACTGAAGCACTGAACAGTGACCCTAAAACAACAAGATGAAGGGGAGGGGTTGGCAGAAGGTCCGCTGTACTTAAGCAACTCCATGAAATTATGATCTGTCCCAACTTTAAAAGTAGTTTGACTTTTGTAAAAAGGGAGGAGAGATAATAAGTTCTCAGCTCTCTTGCTGCTTTTACTAATGTACTTTTAGTGAAAAATCGTATAAATGCAACGCATAAAGTGGTTGTTAAAGCTGGTGAATTGATATCGCCGTAAATCCTTGAATTTTCTGTTTTTTTTTTGAAATTTCATCATTCACTTTGAATACACTCTTGTAGAAATGGTTCCATCACGCAACGAAAGGATGGTGTGTGCATCAAAAAAGCGAAATCAAGTTGAGGTAAGTTTCATAAAAATAATCTCAGACCAATAGCCCCAAATAAGAGAACCTGTACAGTAACGGAAGGTTCATCTTACCCGTGCAGCAGCGTGGTGCACAGCAGTCCACCCATTTAGGCCGTCCTTGATTGTAGGATCGGCCTGACTGAGGTGGTGCATTACCAACACCTGGCACGTCTCTAGATGACCCGCGTGCGCGGCGTAGTGCAACAGTGTCCGACCCAGTGGATCGGTAAGTCGACCACAAGGCCGCTTTTCGCTCAATAGTGGATGGTAATGGAAATCCTCGTCCTCCTCTTCTTCCTTCGGCCCGTTTGAGTCATCCCTTCCCTCATCTCTCTCCTTCTCCGTCGGCTTAGCAACTGGCTCCTCACAGGCATTCAAAAGCATCTGCACGAAGAAAATAGCAGTCCCTCTACTTTTGTGTCCAGTTTATTATCTTATTCAATTTCATGACAGGCTACATGACTCGCAGGTGTCGTGAGTGGAACACCTCCAGCATCGGGTAAATATTTAGAGAAATAAGTGCTGCCCTGTTGCTGTCATTGGGATGCAAACATATAGCAGCCTTAGAGACGTTTATACCATTCAAATGTCCTTATCCAGCTGTTTGAAGGAGTACCCTATGCAGGGTCGCCTATGGCACTTATAAGCAGATATGTTGATGTAGTGAATAAAGGCACCCCTCCGACATTCCTCCTACCCCGTGAGACCTAGACACACAGCTACGTGATATTGAAACAAAGACAGGATGACAAGCAGGAGTTGGTGCATTATATTGCCCTGAGAAGCTACTCCAGACTAAGCAGATCCACTTTTATGCCAATCTCTCCGCTAACAGCGGCTAGCATACAAAATGCAATCGTTGTTAACTACTAACCCGTTCCTAACAGTGTGAACCCAGTGAAGTTCTATAGTGAAATTTAAAAGGAAAACGCAAATTGGCACCCCATTCCAGCTTATCTGACTTTTGTTCATAACCCGTGAGTAGATCTACAGACACCGATTGCGTAGTTACCACGGCAGGCATGAAGGACGTCACTCAAGCGAAGAGGGGAGCCATGCAAGATATGGACATCAGTTTTAGTAATAATTGGAATGCCACAGCCATTAATTTTTCACCGACTCCGTTGACTACATTTCCGTTATCAACCCGAGAGGTCTTCAGTGTACTTAAAAATAAATCTCTGACCTTACTCATGGATCGTTGTTCTACGTCTTTAGGAACGACATGGACTCTATGCAGTCTCATTTCACAAACACAAGTGGTTGAATAGGCAGCCAACCTCGACACAATCTCCCCGCCCACGATAGGCGGCCAGAAAGAGGGGCGAATAGAAGTACCAACTGGATGAGTTGGAAGCATCTTCCTTCTTCCCCTCTTCCCTATCCGGGGAATATTTGGTCATCTTCGCTGAATCAAGAATTAACCGGCAAAGCTTTGCTTTGGACATTCCCTGAAGGAGGAGTTCTAGGGCGACGCTATTACCCATAGCAGCGGCCAAGTGGAGGGGATAGTATGCCACCTGCAAGAAAAAGGTGTAAAATATTAAGTTTTTTAAAGTGGTGGAAATATCTCTGAAAATCATCACCTTGCCCTGTTCCACATCAGGTGTGTGAGGAGTGACGGGGTCGTAAGGTGAGGGGTCCCCTTCCAAAATATTGCAGAGGCTGTTACTACTCCCCAAGTTTGATGAGGCGGTAGAGCTTCGGCGAGAGACAGGGCGCGAAGCGGACCGAAGGCTGTCTTGCGAGTTGGGGCGGGAGATCAGTTGAGGCTTGGGCCTACGTGCGAAGACGGCGTAACGGTCGGCACCGTAGCGCAGAAGCAGCTTTACAAGGTGGCCTTCGATGTCAAAGGCAGAGGCCAGGTGAAGTGCTGTACAGCCATCAACGTCCGGGGTGTCTGGATCTATACCCAGCTGTCAATGACCCGAAGACATAAACAATGGTTGGAGTCGTTTTGGGAATGTTGGGCATGACATGCACATTGGAAAGGTTATTCAACTCGAAAAATACAAACATTCACCGCTAAAATTATTCAGATACGCAGGTACAAATTAATATCTTGTTCCCCTTTTCCATAGAGTCGTGACTGCATCAACTCCAACGTGTACAAAAATTGGAGGTATTCGGACATGACTAAGCAACTACCCTCCGTGTCACATGTATCGTAGCCTAGTGTATTGCATTAAAGCTAGAAAATAATCTAATTTGAAGAAAACACCCTTATTTAGGAAATTTCATCATGTCAAAGCCCCCGTGTATATCAACGCAGAAACGGTGAATGCCCATGGCTATGCCATGTAAGAGAATAAAACTCCATTTGGGTCTCCACCTATTAAGAGAACTGTACAACATGAGAAATCACTCTCGTCTACTTTCATAGCTTTTATTAAAACTAAGAACACTAGCCTACTATTATAACCAATTAAGCAGTCACAGGAGGGTCTCCTCAATGTTGTCTTTGAAATTTAAGTGAAGCACAAAAATGAAGCCGACCTTTTGACAGTATTTGTTGGTTTGAAATTTAACTGAAGCGGATCCTTTAGTCTTGTTAGCATGAGGCTCCACTCATGTCGCGTCCTTCTGTGCATTACTAGGGTCGCATCCAGGCTCGTCCATCTTTTGATATATCGAAAAAACAGCCGGGAGCTATGGTAGTAGTAGCGATGGGCAAGTCACTCAAAAAGGTCAAAAGCCCCGATTTGGAGTATTTGATACCGCAGCTGAACAACAAAGGACAAACGCTTTTATTGCAAATGGATGACTGTGTGAAGGTTTACAGTAGGAGGGTTATCAAAAATGCGCCGATTCGCAATAAAAACGATAAATGAAAAAACGCAAGAATTGGATGGTCCGCAAACACCCTACGTGGGGTTACCAAAAGCAAATATTTAGAGGTACCGTTGATGAAGTGAATGAAGATAAACCTTTCACGTTCCTCGCAGCCCAGTGGAAACGAGACACATAGCCAGGCGATATTTAAAATAAAAATAGGATGACAAGCAGGAACTGCTGCAAAATAGTGCGCTACAAAGCTACTGTACGACTACACAGTTTGCCAAGTAGATCAACTTTTATGCCATCCTCTCTGTAAACAGCGGCTAGCATACGAAGTGCGCTTATTATAAAGTACCGTCCGTCCCTAGTGATCCGAATCCAGTGAAGACCTGTGAGGAAGTTTGTAAAGAAAATGCAACTTGGTACGCTATTCCAACCTATCTGACAGAGACTCAACACACGACCTTCTCGTGACACCCTTGTGGCTTTACAGGTGCCGAGCACTTGCCGACCCAAGAATTAGGCCAGGCAAGACGTCCGACCAACGTATCACCACCTGTTGCGCGACAAAATCACGCAGGAGGTGAATCTCCACAGCCATTTGCTTTTCCAAAAAGTTAGTACATGCTAAACGCAAAAAAACAGACTGTCCTAGAATGATTAAGCCATACCGACTAATCATTTTAGGCTGAGATTACTGTGTAACCTACAGCAGAAGACTAAGTGAACAAAATCTGAATTTTCTCTTCCATTTCGGGTTCAGCTTGAAATTTAAAAATGCAATAGAAACCACACACCTTGAGAAGGACACGGAACACTTCAGAAGTAGAGCTGCACTTGATGGGCACGCGGATGGGTGGTTCGTCCGTAACGTAGCGACGGGCCAATGCGACGGAGAGTATTGCAAAGTGGAGTGCAGTGCGCCCGAATCGATCCACCTCGAATGGTCCGCCGCCAGCGAAAAGGACGCTGCGTAGGCACTCGATTGAACCGCCAAGAGCAGCGGCGTGCACTAGGTTTCGACCCATATCGTCCTTGAGGGCGCGCATGGGACGCGTGTAGAGGGGATAACCCTCTTCTACCTCTGCAAACTCCTCAACCGCCATTTCCACCTCATCCCAGTACTTCGTCGCCACCTCCAGCAAGCTGAAGGACAAATGGGCACCATTAAATGATTTTGATTTTTGCTTCAGCGATTTGTTTCTCGTGCAAAAGAACTTGTGTAATGGTAACAGAAATGACATGCCCACAGAGAATGCTCGCGCAGTGTGTTACAATAGCTCCGTCGTATTTTGAGCACTACCCTTGATGCTCGCCGTGATCGCGTTATTTTAGGACAACCATCACATTAGGATTGTCGTAAAATGAAGCTGGCTGCGACATAGGAACGAATACCGCAATTATCTTTATCGTTCAGAGGCAGTTAGGCGCGCATCCCGTAGACCTCGGAGAATTCACGCATTATTTTCGGACTATGAACCGCATTGTGCGGGTTCATATGCCACGTTTTGCTTAAGGGTGGATGATATTCCACGGAGTGCGGATTCCTTACGTCAACCACTTTTCTTAAGAACATTTATTTGACCGAGTGTAGGTCGAATTACAATTAACAAGGAAAACCATTGAAAAAGCACAATCTGAAAATATCTTTGCAAGTAGTGAACCAAAGTATGGAACTATGGATATCATCGTAGACCGGAAATGAACCGTCAGTCCAAATTATGTTATGATCAATTCCCTTTACAATGAAATTGCTGGATAAACTGATAAAAAGATAAAAAAGTGGTAAAGTTTGAATAGTAGCAAATTCAAAGCTACTTCGTTACAATTATGAAAACAGCCCAAATTAAGTAGAGATGCAGGAGAAAACCAAGTGGTCGGAACTCACCGACTGAGACAGGAGGAGTAGCCGGAAGCGGCGGCACAGTGCAAGGGGGTGGCACCACCGTTACCAAGGGCATTCCATGGGGCGCCAGCGTCGAGGAGGGTGGTGAGTACCAACTCGTGACCTCTGCCGGCTGCCAGGTGGAGTGGGGTATTTCCATATCTGTCCAAAGGCTGCCGATTGACTTCCATTTGTAATAGCGTCTCCGCTTGTTTGTTTCTACACAATGGAGTCAGCACCATAGATCCTTAATCTTTCGCTACTGGTTTAGTTCAGAAACACATATTCCTATGTTACAGACCTACACTGCTTTCATGCTACCAAAATGACCATGTGGGTTGGTAGCCTGTTAAATTACTTCTCAATAAGCCTACATTAGAAGTAAGATAGGTATTCAGGCCAGGCTGCAACATCCAATTTTACCGTCGTATCAGCGATACGCACTGTAGTAAGTTATAAGTATGTCTTAACACATAAATTTGCCGGTGCACGTGACTTGGACCACAGCCGAGGCGTGTGCATGCATGACCTAGTGAATGAGTGCTTGAAGTGCGAGAGTGTAGGAGTACCTGAACACAATAGCCTGTGATAGGGAAATCAATCTCTTCCCTATCAAGGCAAACAGTTTCAACCTAAGCAACGTTATCGACTCCTATCTACAACAGCCTTCAGACGCAACACGCCATCACACTACACTACACTACACCACACCACATCAAACCAAACCACCGAATACTGATGCAAAAAGTTGCCGCTCAGTCGCCAAACCCAATGCTCACGGTGCACAACCCCAGCCCACAGTCCTGATCCACAGGCAGCAGCACAGCATCCATCTAGCACCACAAACATTCTCCCAGCGCATCTAACCTCCGTCTCACCCTCGATCCTTGATTGACACGTCAACACCTGTCATGCGACTAGATCACACAACAGACAATCTTCCTTCTGTGGCAGCGCTGGACACAGCACAACCACTCATGAGCATTTGCAATCTCGAAAAACTGGTGCATATTGGACATCAAGACAGGAGGATTACTAAAAGATGATTAAGTCATGCTGGAAAATCTCCTTGAACTGGGATAGCAGGGAACTCTGAAAAGAAATAAGCACGGTTTCTACTCGATAAAAATCATCTTCTTTTATGAAATAAACAGTCGTAATTTGACGGTTTTGGAGTATATTCCAATTGCAGAAGTTGTAAAAAAACGCCTCAACAACTGAAAACCTCAATTACAATAACCAAAATTATAAGTAGAATAAGTGTTATCCAAAAATGATGATCCAGCCCTACGAATCAACACTTGACAACATAGATGAGAAATAACCACTGACTAGAGATGCCAATTTACCCAAGGGTTTCAGAATACGCAAAGTAGTAATCGTTGAGTAAGTGAAAAGAATTGGAAATTGACGATGAAAGCAATGGCAGAAAGTCTCTTTGGCCCTAGGCAATATGTAAGACCTGTGAGCCCTGACGAATTTATTTAAGATGTGCTGGGCTTAAAGAAATGAACCCCCACCCCTTTGACCACCTGCAAGAAGGTGTGGATGGACCAGTACTTACTATGTATTAAGTAATAAAAGCACACAAACACGGGATGAGCACGGCAGACCTATAAAAATTTCATCTAGTTCGCGATAGTAGTGTCAACACTGGAAAACGCTTAAGGGCAGATCTGACGATAACGTCCGCTACTAAATTGGCTGCAAAATCAAAACACTGGAACTGAGTTCTCAGAGGTCAAAATGAATCTTGCTATAATGATCGTGGCTTAAAACCTAGACATTTCTAGCAATAAACACCGTCAATTTGGAGCAGCCTCGAACACTAAAATTACGAGAACGGGCTCTGTTCCCCTAGACTAACAGAGCATGTCACACTGAATTCCTTTCGTTTACCTGCCATAAGCCGCAGCCAGATGCAGTGGAGTCCAGGAGTTATATCCTCCAGCGATTTCTGGATTCAATAAAAGTGTCGGTGATGGTGGCGCAGTAGAAGTTGATGGACTTGCCAGTCTCTGTTCATCAAATTGAATGCAGAAGGATATCAGTTCTTCCAAGCATCCCGCACCTCTCGGGCTAATGACAGAGAGATGAAGCGCAGTGTAGCCATCGCTGTTGCACTCAGTCAATGCCTTCCTTATTAGCACTTCAGCATCTTGGCTCATCGCCAGTCTCCCCAAAATCGCCTTCACGTTTTCTCTACTGCCATTCAGGCATGCCGTATGTAAAACCGAATTGCCCTGCAATAATTCAGAAGAACAGTTCAGTATTTGGGGCAACAAAATAAAACAAGCGGGTTTGAATGTCAACACTTGCCTCCGTCTTCCAGTCATTGGTATTAAGAGCCGAGATGGAAGGAATCTTGTATACAGACATGTCAAAGCAACCGATTTTAGATATTGCATGACTGTCTCCCTTCCTAGTAGTAGTGGTGGTAGTAGCACTCAAACCCCGATTGGTTTCCTAATTTGTGCTTTAGCCATAAACGGTGTTCTTATTGCTAACCACTCGGGTTGTCTGAGCTCCACTCAAAGTGTGTGACTCACTCTTGCGGTAACAGCATCAAGCTCTGCCCCACGGTCCATTAGTTGCTTTGCCACGTTGACGTGTCCAAGGGCTGCGGCAACATGCAAAGGAGTGTACAAAAATTTGTCCCGACAATTCACCTCGGCGCCGAATTCGCAGAGCAACTCCATGATCTGTCGAGAAAATATATAAAATATCGTGAACAACTGGCCACTTGTTATGCCTGGTTAATTTGACGGAATTCATGCATGCAAATTACAATACACAATCACACAACACTAAAGATGTGTTTGGCTTGTTTAACCTCTTTGAAGAAGATGGTCTAGAGAATGAAAAACAAAAAATATGGTGGAGTTTGCAAAACTATAATTATGGTTGTCAATGTTTTTCAAATACGTTTATGGGACGAAAGATTGATTGAGAAATAAATGATAACAGCTATATACCACAAGTTGAGAGGTTAAACTCACACTGGGAAGATCGCAGGCAGCCGCCCAATGCATGGCACGCCGATCGTTTTTGTCAAAGGCGTTCACAGAGGCACCGTTTGTCAGGAGCAAACGGACCATCTAAAGTTTGGTAAGTACAAGTGCGCCTTGATAAAGAATGCTAAAAGCAGCATTATGCTAAAAGAAGAAAGGGTTCCTACATCCAAGTGTCCCCCATAAACCGCGTGGTGTAAAGGAGTGTGGCCACCACGATCCGAAGCGTTTACATTCGTGCCACATTCACCGTCTTCGATGTTGTAAAAGAGTAAGAGACGAGCGCACTCCAAGCTGCCATTATACGCAGCAACATGTAGAGGAGTGAGCCAGCCCTTCTCTCGCATATTCCTGTCTGCACCGTTGTCTAGTAAGAGCTAGAAAATAACAAACATGAATTATACGGTACTCTTCAAGAATAGTTCACAATAAAATGCACAGCCCACTTAAACCTGCCTCAGTTTTGGCTCAGGTAAGTTGAACTTATGACCAGCGCATCATTATAAAAATGCCTTTGGATTAACTACTTTAACATGGGTGCATTTTTGGTGGAACTAAAATGATCAATAATTGCAAAACAAAAAATTTCCCATTTTAATGTTGTAAAAGGTGCCTGTAACCAACCCATGTAAATGATCACATTTGTGCGTGTACTTTGCACAAAACCTAGAAACCAGCATATTTGCAGCTCAACCACAGTCACCCAAAGTAAAGAGGGTGAACAAGCACCTGTACCACCGAGGGAGCATCCGACGCACATGCGTGATGAAGGGGAGTGTACCACTTTATATCCTTTACATTGACACGAGCGTTGTTAGTCAGTAAGAATTCGACGAAGTCCACATCTCCAGCATGTGCTGCTGCGTGTAGTGGAGTTCTCAGTTGTGTATCCTTGAAGGTGTGAGAAAGTTCATAAGAAAGCGGAGCTAATAAATCAATCAAGTAAAATAAACTCACTTTGTAATTAATGTCATCCACATTTGGCGAACACTCGAGTATGGATTTGTCATCAAAGAAAATTGCTTGAATTATTTGAGGGACATTCTGAAAGAGGAAGTCCATCAACGCCAGGATCTAAAGTCATGATAAACAAACATTGAGGACTGCCCATTGAAATGTACTCGAAGTCATTTAAAGCCCAGTAGGATGTTCTATTTTAAAATGTATAAACTTATACAAACCGTATCCATCGCATAACTTAACCAAGAAAAAAACTCAAATTCCTAAGCAAGCATCGGGGAACGAGGCAGAACGGTACATTTCGCCAATCAAATCACTCGTTACTTCACTCCAATTATTTCGAAAGTTTCGCCAAAAGCGCAGATGGGCTAAATGAAAGGAATGATTAAGCCTGGAAATTAGAGAAGCTATTTAATGTATTTTATAGGTAAAATACACCATAATGATTATTCAGACTCATTTTACTTTTAATTTTACTAATTGGATGACAGACTTTCAACTTGGCGAATAGGGGCTGAAGTATATGCTCGACCGACTTATTATTCGCCCCTCCGATGCATTGAAAAGCCCGGAACATTTAATGGAATTGTAGAAAGGCACCCATACTAACTGTCCCCCCTTGGTTAGCCCTCACATTTAGCAAACAGGACCAGCCCAAGAGGCGTACAGCAGACCCCCCAACTCCACACCCCAACCCGGAAACAAACCACCCCCCCCAGCCCCAAGGGTGCGACGGAACCGAACCCAAAGGACGACACTTGCACGAGGGTATAGTCATTAATGATACAAGTGTCAAGAACACAGCTCTTCTGGTGGGGGTAGGAGAGGAATGGACGAGAAACCGTTTTCCCCCTTCTCAGAGTAGATCTTCAGATCCTCCGCTGAGAGACTGTCTCTGGCAGAGAACACTTCCCCTCTCTTGTAGCCGAAATCCTCTCGCTTTGTCAACACAGCCGATTCATCGTCCCGCGGTAGCAGTGATTCCAGCGTCTTCTTGAATGAGAAAGTCGGTACGGGAGTAGACTCAGCATCAGTAGACTTCCGAAAGTGAAATCGATCAGATTTACTGTTGGGTGCTGGAGGCCAAGTAATGACACCATTGGGTAACTGTTTGGGGGCGTTCAATGCTAAAAATAGTACGCCTCGCTTTCAGTTCACAGACACTAGCATTTTAGCTAACGAAGTGACTGAGATAACATTCCAGTATATAAACACTGACGCTGATAGTGCACATACAAATAGAAAAACAAAAAAGAAAGTAAATCAACCACCCAGCCACTAGAGACTAATTTACTACAAAATAATAAGAACATGGCTGAAGTTCTGCTGTGTGGAGTACAATAGAGAGGAAAATGTTTAGAAATGTAAAGAAGGAAGCAGAATATGTAATAAGAAGCTGATAAATAAATCTGATTACTAAAATTCCACTAGGCATAGTGAGATGAATCACTGAATGCAAGTGTATTTCGATCGTTGTGTTTGGTCGTGATGTAAGTCGCTAAGTAGTGTTAGAAAGAACACATTTTGAGTAAAATAAGCAGTACACTTATTGCAACGATAAAAAAATACAGTCAAAAGTATGCCTTTGTTATGACAATAGAGCTTGGGATTGCATTGAGTTGAGTGGGCGACAAAATGTATTACATTCTGAATAAGTACGCTGCCTCTGGGCAGATTAGGTGATTTTGAGACAACACAACCGTTACAAAATATCTGCTTTGTGAAAGTCTACTGTGAGAAAGAATGGCCGAGAATTCACAAAAGGGGTTCCACCGATTAGTAGGTCTAACGATTAATAATAAACTAAAAAGCTTCAAGTATTTGAATCACGAAAAATAAGTAATACTAATAAACTAATTAGATGCGCGTCCTATGGGCTTAACTAGGAACGCAGCAACCTATCCACAATGTTCATTACAAAAAATAGCGCACGGTAAACAAAGCAACATACCTCTATTACGCGGATGAAGGAACTCACAGCCAGCTCCATATGCACAGTACCCCATTTGATAGAATCGACATGTTCGTGGGGCTCCGGGGTTTCGCGGAAAATTTCTGGAAGTAATAATAGGAAGGGTTCACAAACCAATCGTAATATTGCATGCTACCATGGCTCAATTAGTTACGGCACCACTCAAATTCAGTGAATTCACCAAACAAATAACTTCGGGGCATTTTGAATAAGCGGTCAATCAACAGTTGGAGGAATGAAGATGTACGATGAGATGACTAAGCTGAATTAAGGCGATGGCACAGTGCCAAAATCAGAGGCAGTGGCCGGAGTTTAGCTGTCGTATTAACTCAAACTTTACGATAAATAAAAATTCAACTTTTAGAGCTATTAACCAATGAAGAAATCTACTCGAGATTTCATGAAATATCCATCTTGAAAGTTTAGCTTCTATAGATATCAAGGGGCATTTACAGTAGGACAGGCGTATAAAAACGCACGAACAAAAGGCGTATTCCCCGTATTGCTAACTACAAATGCGTTTCAAATAATCAGAAGTTAGTGGTCTAACCAACCTCTCAGTGCTGGGGAATGAGTAATTGCATGAAGAACGAGGCTTGTGGGTCGGATTAACATGAAGAAAAATGCAATCGTCACCGTTACGGCAGTATCCTGACAAAAAGTGACGACATATCGCTGACCGCATCATTCTAACAATTAATAAAGAAAGATATTATGAAATTCAAGGAAAAAATGACGCGTTTAATCAGCGCAGGCGAAAGTACCAGACTCTATAACAATGTGGATTTTAATGATGCTAATGGGTGTGATATCAATAAGCACAAATCAATAACACAGAAAATAAACACATGCTAAATGCAACAAAATTGAAGGTTAGTTAACAAATACAAAACGAGGTGGTTCACTAGGCATAAGGTCTACCAACTACCCCTCAAAACACTAGAAACGAGTAAAACTAGTAAAATATTCGTCGCAAAGACATAGATCAAGAAACAGCAAATCTAACAAAGCTCGTAACAATGGCATAATCCGGCGTCAGCAGATGGTTCTATAGCAGTTTCAAAGCTAAAACTAATAGCAACACCAGGAACGCATTGGAAGGCATTTCACGCACTAGGTTTTACATATTCAGGCAGTCAAAACTTTACTGGTAAGTTGTTTTTCATCAAGTCAATCCTCAGAGCAGTACGCTAACATGGTTTCCCCAATTGCGCTTCATCTTTAGGCCAATTTTAACAACAGTATTTTGATTAAGGGGTATTACATACCTTTTACTAATGCTGAAAGGTCGTTTATACGCCATATCAAAGGACACCTGAAAATTATTATCCATTCTTAGACGCATTTCGGGTTGGTAAAATTGAACTTAAGCGGAAAATAGTGCAGAATAGTTAATGTATGTTTGTATAAAAGAACACTTGATTGTGCCACTAAGAGTCACTTTTAAAGCTTTAATGCCTTAAATTTGCACTAACGCAACTAAAAGTTTAGGCCTATTTGTGCAATCCGATGATCAAACAGCAGATGGGATTTCCATGTTGTGAAAATTTTTGTCAATCGTTCAGTGAAATAATATATCAGCCAAAAAAGTATTTGGGAGTCCGTTGTAAACCCAGCATCTGCTACGACAGACAATTTTAATCGGGTCACAGAAAGTAAGAACATCAGACCAGTTCAGATCGGAGCAGCGAGCTGCTTACAATTTCTTGATCATCTTGCAATTTACTGTGGCTATGACGGCTGTGCCAGTGCCTGTTTTATGCATTTTATCAATTTTTTGATTTTGGGATAATAATCATGACAAAGCTAACGTCGTTTTGGTTATTTTAATGTCTTATTACTACCGTATTTGGTTAATACTAGGCTTGAACCTCTTGTAACGTATTACACTATTGTGTAATACGATAGTGGTTTATCCCTCGGTTCTGGTGAGGCGCCAATTTTGTGCTTTGAATTAGCCCCTTGTACCTTGCTGGGTGGGCTGGCCTTTTGGGCCATGCCAATAGCCCAGACGCCTTCTCTGTGCTGGATATATATATATATATATATATATATATATATATATATATATTCTGCCCGAGTATTGTGTCTTCCTTCGTCTTCAGGGAGTCCCTGAATGATACGATTTCAATCAAAATATTGCATCAGCTTAACTTGAAAATTAATGGCGCTGAGTAAATGCAGCACTGTGTAATATAATAGGTTCTTAGTGCACAAATATGCTAATTAAAGCGCCTGGCCGTTATGATTTCATGCATCGACTCAGTATTTTATTCAAGTATTCGTTTCACCGCGTGAACGATTAAGTCCTGTCAGACTATACTTCCACACTGAAGCATAACCGTGGAGCGAGACTCCTCAGTCTCCGCTTCCCTATTCCTAGCGTTCCTAGACAAGCCCGGTTGATTCGCTTTGGACATCTTTATTAAAGGTGGCAAGATTAAAAAGGGAAAATACATTGTTCAAGAAGGAGGGGAGCCGCAGTCACTAGGTAAGGTAGAGGATGATCCGGTCACGAGATTCGAATTTCCTGGTTGCCTCCTCCCTGAAAGGCGAATTAAAGCAACATAAGTATTGCATAACCTTTAATTTATACTAATAGCCTCCTGACACCTCTGTACCTTGGCAATGCATATTCTTCCACACTACTTTGGCTTATTACCACTTGGGAGAAGTCTCAAGCCATTGCAATACAACAATTTAGCACTATAATCAGATGCACCAGAGGCGGACAAATTGTATACAAGTTGGTCAATACGTCCTTATTGGTCAGAATCGTCACCTAAATCAAGAGGCTGGCATATGTGAGTGTTCAATTCGTGAGAAAAACTTTGCTTGATGGTCTGAAGTGATCTCCCCATAACAAAATACTTCTAATAAGCCCATAGTGGACATGTCATGTGATCACAACTTCTCAACAACTCCGATGGAATGCTTCTGGCCATAAAGTGCACAGTTTTGAGGCACTGAATCATGAGTTTATTCTCATATTACAATTCCGTAAATCCCGAGGATTGAGGGTTCGATGTCATTTTAACAATAGGGATAAAGCTTTCAGTACCACCACCGGATTGCAGATGTCTAGGTGCCGCTGGAACGTATCGGCAAACAATCGTTTTCAGTCACACTTCTATCCTTCATGAATTGGAATACTCTCCACTGTCAGCCGTCAACGCCTATGCGATCATCTCTCTCTGAGAGCAAAATCTGCAGTGAACAAGGTAGTGGAGGTTACCTTTAGCGAGTGTGAACAAGTATTGACACTACCCAATGCATAGTATTCGTCCAAAAATGCACCTTCGTAGTCGGTATGTATGCATTGAAAGGCTCCACAAACCATCATGTAAGGCAGCCCACTAAAACTTTCCCCAATGGGCTTTGTGCAAGCAGTGAGCAGAGGATTGACTCTATCTGATACCAAAACAGCCGGGATGCATGACTTTCATCGTTTTCAAGGCGTTCTTAGAATTCTGTTTTTCCCAAATCCGGCATTCAACCATTTCACCATAAATTGAAGGTAATGTGACAGCACTTCCGTAGGTGGCGGAAGCAGTAACTGCTGAGCACGAAGACAGTGAGACGTAACTACCTCTTGAGTAGTAGCATGTGGAAACAAACAGTCAGCATGCGGGGTGAAACTAGCATTGTGGTACGACAGACGTTTTGGGAAGTGCGGAGCCTTGACTGGTGGCCAGTAGAAGAAGAGGAGAGAAATGTTCGGGTTGCATACAACTCAAACCAATGTTTGATGGAGTGTGATAAATGTCCGGAAACCGACAATTATAAGTTTTATGCCTAGAGTCAGAAAAATGTTTACAGGAGCCAAAATTTGTCATTCTCCCTCAGTGTTTTTTAAAGTAACATTCACTGAAAGCTTAAGATGTTGAAGAAAAACATGAGCAACAAAGGTTTCAGTCCTGTCTGTATCGGTAATGTATGTATGTTGTTCATACAGGCCTTTGACATGCAGCAAACGGACTTGTTGTGTCCGCGAGACTTACAACTGTTTCAACACTTTGAGGTATTAGATCTATAATTTGGTTCCTACTACATGACATATTATGCAGGATTTCACTTTTAAACTCCCACTTTTGATGAGGTCCTAGCCTTTTTAAAATTGCCTTTAGTTCGAAACATTAGTGTGGCTATCGCGGTAACCCTTTTCAATCTTCCCAATTACCACGCCGTGGTATGGCCTTCAGACTCCCGACTCTTCTGTAATTCTAATCTTACTTGTACTTCCATGCCACCATGGCTTATTACGAACTGCAGAAGACTCAGCATTGTTTGTTATAGTATTCTAGTGGGATGTGTAATGCGTTAATTGTGCGGTTAAATCTTGGTTTTGGTGAATAGAGCACTTCGGGACTTTGCATGTCATAATGGGTGCGGAACCTTCAAAGGTGGGATGCTTCCTTTGCATCTTGGTTTAGACAATTTTGCTACCGAAACACAATGGTCAACTATATTATTTATTGAACAATATCATACCAATGTTAATGGTTTACTTACCGTCATGTTCTTTAACCCCCGACTTTACACCCCTGGGTCGAAAAACCTGATTTGAAAAAGACATCTTTTAATTTGATTATGTGGGGTTTCATGAATCCTCCGAATACATTATAGAAAATCAGATTTTCTCTAATCTTTGGGGATCTATGGCGCCTTTCTAGTCACATAGATAGTCCAGTCTACCCGATTGTCCCCTGAAAGTGCTCCTTGATCTTTGTCACCTTGTTCTCTCTTCGGTGCTGCCCAGCAACATCTCTGAATTCTATCCTAGTAGTAAACAAGTAGAGAAGGTGTCGTGTCTTCACTTAATGGACATCCTCTTATAGGCATCGTAGACAGCCCTGTAACGAACTTTTTCAGATGATTCACGGGTAGTGATGCTTCACCTGTTAATTGCTTTTCCACAGACTAGGGGAATGGGGTGGTTGCCGAGGTTAGACATCATTTCCAGCAGCAAATACACTTCTTCTGCCATGCTGGGGTTAATCACCCAGCAATAGAAATCAGGGTAGACGTCCTTTAAGACCAGGTTCGATTTCCGCTGCTACCGATGCAGTGCTCTGAGACTTCCCAGAGGACAAATGAAGACATAATACTTGAACAGGATGTGCATTGTTGACTTTTAGAAGGGCTAGGGAGCTACTGGCTTGGCTCGGAGGCCAGCCTACCCGGCAAAAGTACTGCAGGAGAACCAAAGCTGCCCGTTCCCAAAATGGGGAGAGAAACAGACAAATAACCCATTAAAAAGTACTTAGACGTTAGTTCACGTTGCTGCCCTTGAAACTACGTAGAAAGTGATGCATCCTTTAATTATTCTCGCCAAGAGAACAGCTGTTTTTGTTTCCTCAAGTAGAAATTATTCAAACAATTATATTTGGTGCCAGATTAAAACTGCAAAGAGCAGATGAAGCTGTAACACCAATTATAATTATATTCTCATACGTGAGAATGCATAACAAGAGCGTCCGCCATAAGGCGATTAGTGGGACCTAGATAAGCACTTCCACCCGATCAATTTGCATATCCCCCCAGATGGCCTTAAGGCGTCCAATAGCCGTGATGATAGACGTCCAAGGGAATGGCTGCGGGTAGCTGAGTCACATCACCCAGTCCAGCCTCAATAGGAAGTGGCGACGTAAGGCGACCGTTGTGATTGACCAGTACGATTTAAACCCGTTTTACCAATCAGATAGAGCCAAAATCGACTGTGTTCGGTCACCGATAGGTAGAGCCCTTTTATGCCTCATTTCAAGCCCTCCGGTGTCTCGTCTCAGTCAGGAATCTAGATATGTGGATCCTATTAGCAGTTTTGCTTAATTTACGCAGTAAGTTTGCTCTTCACGTCATTTTTACTCATTTACACACAATGATATTTTTACAGTTTCATTGCCTATCTGCTGCTTTTAGTTGTCTACCGGTTTTTTTTCTAAAAATCAAGCTAATGCGCTTGAATTCGTTTTAATTGAGCCACCATGATTTTTAGTCATTTGAAGTAGTAATGATGAAAGAGTGACTTCTGCTGCTTCATTCGTCTGCATTTATCATCGGCTTCTGTCTCCACTTGTTTGATTAACGTGAGGTTTAAAGGGACGACAATTCATCGCTGAAGTCTTAACAAGGCAAACTAGTAGTGTAAGTGCCTTTTATTGTTAGGATACAGATGGGTCGCGAGGCTACAGGCTTCGGCGTGAAGCCATATCGCCGAGGTGGTGTTAGAATCTACAGGGACTTTAGAACCCCCAATTTGAATGCATTACAGCCAATTACAAATTTGGAGAATATTTTCTTGCTTCTGTCAACACTGTGACTCCCTAGTCATCCAGCATTGAGGAATGACCTGTTAGCGTTTGGACTGGGAGACTGTAGGCATGAATGGGGAGTCGTGGGGTAATGCTGCCACTGCGTTCAAACCTGTTTCTCCCACTATAAGTATTGGTTAGTGCAAAAATGCCTTGGTTGCTAGAATTTAAGCTCGTATCGACCCTTTGACTGAATGGCCCATAGTAGAGTGTTGTGTAAACAAATGGCTGTGCAGAGGTCAGTGGCCATGTTCCCCCTTCGAGCCTAGTCTTACGGGCGGTGGTCGGTGTGAGTATAGGGGAGGGGGAGTCGCATGAGTCACCGACTTTGCCTCTCCTAAATTAAACCTCCCCGCTAAATCCGAACACCTGCCCAGGTCAATGGCCTTTTGTTAGTCATTTATACACTCTCCAGTGAGACTGCACGGGAAGTTGAATAGGAGAATTTCTATACAATGCGGTTGACTTAGTTTGTGAGCTTAAGGTGGAGTTCATTCTCAGTAGCTCCGCTGCCTTTGAGGCATTTGGAGTAAGAGGAGTAAGTTAGAATGAAGGAATGAGTAAGTTTGTAGGTCGTTTAAGGATCATAAACGACGTAATCATTTGCTCAATCAGTGATGGAGTGTATACCGAAGTCACAATTCATTGAGCAAACAGACAACCTTTCCCATATCTGAGCTTTTCTGTAGTGTAGAAGAATCGAAGAACAGTAAATGGGGTGGGGACTCTAAAGTTACTATTCAACTGTTAAGATACGGCTTGTGGACAGATTTCATCTGCTTAGAAGAGTCCACGACTTTCCAATTCGCGACTTGTGCATATATTTACGTGGGTGTAAAGGATTTAATTTTTTTCCCACGTCAACTACAACCAAGTGTTTTCGGTCTGCTAACCTTGAATTGTGATGCCACCAGCGACATGTATATTTCATCAGATGGAGGGTCTTCCTGAAAGTGATGCAACTGTCTTTGGGTAATCCATCACCGGAATCACATTGTTTAAACGCGGATCTGTTAGGACATGCTGCACCTTCTCCAAGGATTATATGGTAAACCCCGCAAGAAACCTCTGCGATTTTGAAACGGAAGCGGACTTCTCCCCATTCCAAACCTTAACCCTTATCCATCAGACCCATATGGTATGTAAGCGAACGAGATTTCGAAATAAGAGAAAAATGGTTCAGAGTACAATGAGAAGTAGCGTACTCACAGACTTATGTGCTTATGTATCGCTCCCTGTTCAAATGCCTACGTTAGAATGATGGTAATTATGCTGAGTCTACGGGTTGCAACTAGTGATTCCTCCAAAGCCCACCGATATCGTGGGACCAATTTGTCCCCCAGTTTTTTCCTCTTTTTCCTTATTTCCTACTTTACTGGGTTAGTTTTGAATCTTTGTTCCAAATTACAATTGCTATTCATTTTTTCTCCATTGCTATGTGGCTCTTAACATCCTCATCCAATCCTAGACTTGCTTTGGCACCATTCAAGTGGAAGAGCTCGGGGCTGGAATGAATGGCAAAAAGTTCGTTTAATTATCCCAAAACTCACCCCTCTGCAGAAGATGCCTTTGGCTTTTGGTGTATTAAAGACCCGATTCAGCTTGACTCCAGTCTTGTCATGTTGTTTGCAAGTGGTAGATGTCTGGTACATTTCTTCACTGCTGTCACGGTAGTGGATGTTGTCTGAGAGGATCAACTCCGTTAGAAACGCATCCGAAGACGAGTCAAACATGGCTCTTTAATCTCAATCACCAGCAAGTGAAGTCACTCATGCCTATCATAGGGCGTGAAGTCGAAAGAAACTACAATACTCAAGCAGAACATGTGCCGTAGATATACACCGGGGCTTGGGGCTACTGACATGAGCCGAGGCCCAGACCACCCAACAAAGGTACAGTGGTGTAGAGCCTACATAACGTCGTAACATCCCATGTTTTTACACCAAATCATTGGGTTAAAATATATTGTTTGCTAAGATTACGAATAGAGTTTTACAAATTTGCGTATTACACCTCTTAGGTATTCAGGGCTTGACAACAGGTCACGAAGTCTACGGTCTTGTAGGAAGTGAATTCCATGTGCAGACCTCATTACCAGTCGACTATCAAGTAGGTTGAAAAGACGAATATGCAAGTCCTCCTTCCATTACCACTACTGCGAGGGCGTAAAAAGTAACACTTGTTACTTTTGTATACAGATACTTGTCACAGACGAGGGTACGTTTCCGATCTCAAAGGCAGGGCTCTGCTCCACCAAGCTTTTTCAGTGCCAAATTGCGAAAGGTCAGATTTGATATTTTTGGCCCTAAGTGCACTGCAATAAAAATGCAACTTTTTGTCAAACGTTTTTTTCATTAAATTAGGTGGCATGGAGGAGAGAACACTGACCCTAAAGGGCACAATGAATGAGCGTTTAACCTACATCTACCTCCTTTCTGATAAAGACCTTATTCCAACCACTATCTACTTTTTCAACAACAACGCCTGGTCAGAGTCTACCTCCGGTAAGACCGTAGATGGAAAGGGTGTAGTGTTGCCTAAATGGTGCTCAATCTTTCGGTTATATTCTTTTCTTATAATGTTGTGTAGCAAGTTTATGGCTGAAATGATTGAGGAAAGCCTGTGGTTCACGCCCTTTACCCTTATTGCCATCTAGCACTCATCAATCCGACCTACTCCACTCCACTTGTACGCCACCGAGTCCCCAAAAACACGACCGTCATCTTGACCTGCTTCATAAAGAGGTGGCTTGGCGGAGTGAGTATCACTGTACTCAAAGTGATGAATGGCAATAGCTATTCGCTCCCATCCTGTGTACATTTTTGTAATTTTTTTGCTTTTCAGTTTCAGTTATTTACAACAGCACAAAAAGTTCTATACTACAGTACTACACATTTCGGTTATGAGTGGGACAATTCTATTTCAACGTATCCTCACATTTTAAAAGTTGGTAAGTTTTATGCTCTCTTTGATTGTTGATGTGTTCAGTCGTGAATGCGGTAGCACTAACCTCACTGATGAAGAAGGGAAATTTGCAAGTTTAAAAATTTATGTTAAGTTGTTATTTACTTCTAGTCTTGGTTGTTGTTCTTCTTAGCTCACAAAAACAACGATAATGGGAAGGTCATTGACATCGAGGTGACAAGCAATGGGTCAACTGACTACTACACCTGCAATTATGGAGGCGATTGGCTCACGCACGTCATTCACTGGGGTAAGATGTGTCAGCTATACCTGCCTGTCAGGTGACCAAGAGACTGCTGTTTTCTGCATAGCTTGTAGCAGTGACAATTGGTAGATTGCATGTAGAAATGCGCTAAATAAGGCGTGGACTTTTTTCCTATCATTCTGAAATCGCATTCAATCAAATGTCATTTAAATCTAATCGTTGGGGCTCAAGCTTGTAGTGTGAATGTAATTCAGTTTCAACAATGCAGACGTTTCTTGTAGCAGGGGTAGATGCGATGTGCTCTAACCGATTTACTGGATTCTGGTGATGGATCACTCATCCACAGATGCATCACTTTCAGGACAACCCTCAGCCTTGATAACCCCAAAGCCGCACGTGGCTGTTGGCATACCGATTCGAAGTTAACCTGTTGGGAATGCTTGGTCGTTTTTAAAATGAGAAATGAAATTATTCTTTTACACTCACATGCATATATAAATCGCTAATTGGAAAGTCGTGGATGCTTCTGCACAAGTGGATCTTCTCCACATTCCACATATTGACGGATGAACCTAAGCTGTTCTTCGTTCCTTCCACATTACTGAAAGGCCCAGCAATGGGATAGGACTGTTCATTTGCTCATTGACTTGTGATGGTAATAACTTAATTGCTCTTATATTCACTCCCCAAAGATCCACCATCTCACCCACTTCACCTTACAAACTCCGCCCTATCCACCCTGCTACATTCAGCCATCCTACCCTACCTTTCCCTAGCCTTCCCTACCCCACCCTTCACATTCAAGGTATGAGGCTGCTGCGGAAGACGGTGCTTGCTTTGCATGTCTGCGTGTGAGTTTGTGTGAATGCCCCAGAGAGGGAACCCTACAGCTGCTGAGGATCAATTTATCGTTGGGACTGTGATCCCTTTACTTGCTACGATATCATTAAGAAACGATGCAATGTGATATGATGGGTCGGGGCACAACTCAATTTTGTGCATGAAAATCACCTCTGAATCAGTCAGGACTTGTCAGCGAGCCCGAGGCAAGTCCCATTCTAACGAACCAACATACCGCATGCCGTAGGGCGTACCAATGAGATGGTGTCACAGGTCCCTTGACTTGGAATAGGAAGTGCTGTCGTATTCTGGTATTTATTCGCATCCCCCTTCTCATTCTCCAAGTAACGCTTATCACCTTATTTTTGTACTAGACAATTGTATGATCACGTGCAAAGTAAGATCGATGGATGTGAGATAAAAGTGGGATTATGGAAGGTAGGACCACGTTTCTTCTCCACTAGTTAAGCCAAAATGGTGGATAAAAGTGGAATTGACAAGTTCGTGTCCTGTTGCTAAAGGATTGCAAAGTTACCCAGTTTTGTCTTCTCAATTGCTCCTTTATGCATGCTAATCACAAAATTGTTAGTTGAGAATGCATTTGAGACTGAAGGGTAGATTAGCCTACGTTAGTACTCTGCGTATTATGGACACCCGACTAGATACAAATTCGAATTATGCGATTTGTTTGACTTTATTTTAGAAGAACCTATTACAACTACCACAGCAAGAGCATACGTTACTACACCCACTACTACTACCACTACCACCACTGAAACTACCTTTGCTACAAAAGGTAAGGTGCCGGTAAAACATACACCGGCGTTCAAATGAGGGCGGGAATTTATACTGACATTAAAATAAGTAATAATTTGTAAGGTATCACAACAGATTTTAGCACTTTACTTGATATTCCGATTCATTTATAAACCTTCAGCTTTTAACGAATGACTGGAGGCATTTATATTAAAAAGAGCTGTTAGTGCAGTTAAAATATCTTTGAACACCTTCCTTCACTAAAGCAGTCATTCAAAAGTGAAGTTCTGTCCTGGTAATCAAGGTGGTTACACCAGGTCATGTTGTGTTCTCTAGTGCCACGGTTACACCCCTCTCCTGTGTAATTCTGTCACACGTCAAGTTTAGTTGCGTCCATTGCGGAGGCAAGCGCTGCACGCACAGACCCCATGGCCACCAAGGGAGCTGAATGACTGGGAAAGGCCACGGCCAGCGCCTTTGACGGGTTGACACCATTCAAGTGTTTTTAAACGTCGAGAGTCGCTGAGTGTCGCATAATTAACTGCACTTTACCGGTTAGCTTCAAGTCACCCATTGACACGGACATTTGTAGTTCTCCGGGGCTCAGAATCCCACGCTTTAGCTGGTGGGATGTTTGATTTGTCACCACAGGCATCTTGATGAAGGCGATGTGAACCGGCCTGCAACATGTCCGTCACCTACCTGTTACTGATGATGGCTTGGCTTGCCATTTACTATCCACTGTAATGGCACCACTTTTATTTGCCTTTTTGGCGGTGCAATTATAAAATCTGGAGTCAGAGTTTGGCTCGAATGTCTGCTTTAATTAATACTTGGCTTTTCGTCAGTTTTGCTCGTTTTAATACAAAGACTGCTTAGACCTAATGCATTCATTTAATTTTTATACACAAAAAGCTGTAGCAGAGTTTTTGTTATTGCTATTAATTTCATCTATTTTATTTTGTATTTTAAAAAATTCAACTAAAGATGAGGGAAACAAATAACGTGCATTCACTTCCCACGGTTTTTCGGGATAGCCTACCAAGTTTGAGACACTAAGGAATCAGGAAGGGAAATTACAAGCGGAAAAGGTTTATGAACTGAAAGTATTCGACGATTATATTCATCACAAAACAAGCCATTCTTGATGATGGAAGTGATCATGCCATCTCCTTCTTACGCACCGTCGTGAAACCGAATTAGCGTGTCATTTTTGTTCCAGGCAAGAGTGTATTCCAAATCAACGAAGATGCAGCATCCATGTCACTCATTCAAGGTGAGTATTCTTCACTTGGATTCTGTTTCTACTACTTTCAATACCTTTGAAAAGTGGTGAAACATTTTTTGCTAGTAAGTAGTAGTGACAGCTCCAAAAGTTAGCATGGGAGATATTCTGTGGACAAACTGTAGGCGTAAATCACTACCGAGCTGAGTGTAAGCTGTTCTGGTTGATGGGAGCATAAATTTCACTTGGAAGGCGCGCTATAGGTGCAATAAAGTCGTATTTTTATTTTTCTTCTGCGCATAATTTTAGATAACAGTGGATTACACGTCGGTAAAATCGTTGGTATTACGATAGGGGCAGTCTGTGCTGTGGCTCTTCTCACAGCCTGCACCCTTTTTGCATGGAGACAGACGCTAAAATCCACCGATGGTAAGAGGAGAGATGTGGAGAGGTGGGTTGAAAGAAAGTTCACCTATCTTAACTTCATGCGAAGGATATTGACCCTCATTCACCGAAATTTCGTTAACCGGTTTAATGTTTCCATGTGCGCTGATTTCCTCCAAACAACTGTGGGTACTGGACGTGGGTGCATCAGTGCTTGTCTGAATGCTTGGAGAGGGTTGTCCCAAAACAAAGGCCGCATAGTAGGTCAAAATAAATGACTTGATTTCGCCCATAAGTAACATCGACAATTGGCGTGTGTACAGCATTTGGGATTGGCATTGTGCCAAAGAAAAAAATTTTTCGTGAAGAGGGCAGGATGGGGATTTAAGTCTGCCATTGCTTTCCTGTCTCAGGGCGCAAAGTCAGTAAATTTCGCTGTTTCAAAGCATACTGCATGTTACTTTTAGCCAGGATTGACACACTTTGAAATATTATGCACAAGCCAAATCATGAAATACCTCCAACCTGCATAAATTTTTAAACAAGGGTGTTTTGCCCGCATGTTTATTTAGGATATATTTTGGAACGAAGGAAAGTAGTGTTGTTTCTACATTTTACCTATTCAGCGGCTGACTATAAAGGTTAAAAAAAAATGCCAAATAAAGGTAAGAAACTTAACGTAACTATCTGCATAACGGTGGCCAGATTCCTTCCCCAGTCTGCCCATAAGCTCAACCCTTTTCCCCCTAAACTGAACGAACCAAAGCGAATTAAAACTCGAAACATATTAGGTAAAATCCAGCTTATTTTCCTATTTTAGGTGGAAATCCAAATCGAAACCTAATCAACCCTCGGCCGTTTAGAGTTAAATGTATAGTAATTCCTCCACCGTGACTGTCGCCTGTTGCAAGCACTATTGCTAGCAATACATTAGTGGATTTGTAATGCTTTGCTTGTTTGTTTAACTGCTCGTTTTTGTTACGCGGGCATCGAAAGCTCCGCGATTGCACTTCCGCGGGGCGGCATGGCCTACGGACCATGTCAGCAGGCCCTCAGCCCTTCTGTTCGTCGGTAATACATTTCCTGTCCTTTTGTTATGAACTCTTTAGAATCCAGGCAAGACTTAGAGGACCTCAAATTTTACTACGAATTTAGTTCCTCTTTTTAAAATGAAACCTTCTTTCCAAACTTTTGCATGCTTACCTAAAGTGCATTTCGAGGCTAAAATAAGTTAAACTTTTGCCTTTCGATTGTTGGCATTTCGGAAATGGGTATTGGTGTGGCCCAAGGGCCATTCAGCAGAGCGGAGGTACAACCTGCGGACACTTAAGTACCCGAGTACTTACGTGAAATGGCAAGCATCCATACAATAATTGCATAATCTTGCCCATTTTAGCAGTCAAAATCTTGTATCTGTCACTTGGAATGACGCTAGCTGCTTTAAAGTACAGTATAATTCAACGTTTAACCTGGTTTACAAAGTTGACTAGCAGGATCCAGATGATTCAAACACTCGTTTTGTAATTTTACACGACCTATTCTGTTTCCGCGAATTGGCTTGTGTTTAAGACACTAACAACAGACAAAGTGGAGTACTCAGATTACCCTTGAGGATTCAGTAGATGATGGGAAGGTGTTTCCAAATCTAAAGGGGCTTTGGTGCTGGCACCTATTTTCGATTACCGGCGACATAAAACAGAGACATTCCGTCATATGTGTGATGATCCGTTAGAACAAAACTACTTACCATTCAGTCTTCTTTTAATTTTTGCTGCTTTGTTTTCTAACTAAAAATAAAACTCAAAACTCGTGATTTTAAAATACCTTGGTCTCTGAAGCGCTTACCCTTTAAAAATGGACAAATGAAACAGACACCGGTCAAATCTAAGTAAGCTCATCCCAGTTTTCACAAATACTGCTTGCTCTTCAAAAATTCTGACCTAGTCATTTCATTTAAAGCCTCGTATTATTGTTTAAAGATCTGTATATTCCAGGATGAAATCGTAATGCGTGGAAATATAGTCACAACGTGGAGGAGGGCAAATTTTCCTCAACAAATGGTAGAATAGAGCACACTAGTGGCCCAAAATACATTTAAATATTATTGGACGAAAAATCTTGAAATTTCAGACATAGCATTTGCAAAAGCGTTTGTTGAAATTTTGCAACAAGAAGTTGTTTTCTCGCCTTTCATGCAGAGGCCATTGTAGTCCCACATTCCATTGCATCCCATTCTTACTTGCTATTTTCTTAAGCATTTGGTATTGCCTTTATCAATGCACCGCTTATCCAACCGAGAACACAAGTCCGCCGAATTCAAAGGTTAAAACGGATTGCTTTTCTACAGCACCTCAAGTGGTCTCTGTATTTACAGCAAGTTAGAAACCTAAAAAAGAAAGCGTATATTAATAACGTACTAGTTTGGCCAAAAGGCCATGTCGCAGAGCGGAAGGCCAACCTACAGAGACTGAAGCGTCTGCGCAAGTACCCACAGCTAAGTAGAATGCCAAATCACTGCACTACGCCATTGAACGTGAAATTGCTGTTTAATCAGCGCTCCACGAAAAATCGCGACTTTCTGTTTGATATTTGAACGCCAGATGCTTCAAGCTCCGATTACTCGGTCCTAAGGGGTAGAAATCACCCCAGCAAATCTGAAACACGGGGACGTCATCAATCGTCATTTGTTCAGTAAAACACAAAGCAAAACAAATCACCGATCGTGCCCATCTCCGTGTATTCCAATAAATTTTGATTAAAAACTGTTATATCTTTGATTAAATGTACTTGCGTAGTAATGATCCACTTTGATTAAGCACGCAGATATTTCAGTCTCTCAAACTGCACTTCTCCTCCAAAGCATGCCTTTAGAGCGATGATAAAAACTTCCTAGATCTCCCCTATATTGATGCAGCCGTTGCGTGTTACGACATTTGGGGGAAACTCGAGGCACTGCAACCAATTAACAACCACAACCATCGAATAAGTTGAGTGGAAACTGATTACTTTGCTTGGAACACCTGGAGGTAAATCATTGAAGTTCACGCACCAAATTAAAGTTTTTTTTCATCTAAAGCACCTTTTTGCATGGCAGGCCAGTTATTCCGGTTGCTTTGGTTTGCACTTCAAAGCCTGTTTTAAGATTCTCGACTAATTTGTGCTGCAGCTGTAATCACCAAAGGAAATAAATGACCTGCAGGAGCTAAACACCTTCCACAGAACAAATTTTTTCCAAAACTGTGATTAAGAAAGACGCGCGAAAAAACCAATAAATTTTTCTCATATTCAAAGCAATTTCAAGTAAAATCTATGTTAGCTCGTTTCTTAAAGGAAGCAAGACTTCAGTCTGATTGGTCAGTCGAACTTAATGAATAATCTGGCATTAGTTAACCCATAAAATGTAAAATTGGTATACGCTTCCTTGTGCACCACTTGCGACCAAAAAAACAGCAGCCTAGTAATTAGAATTGCAAACGTCTCTGGCTCTTCTTCTGTCCAGTTTCGTCGTCCAGTAGCCCTGTGGGCGGAATAGTGAAGGTAATTAAAGGTGAGGCAATGTTGCTTTTGAAGCACATTAATCAGTTATAAAAAGGAAAAATAGACACACTGCTAAAGGGCACCAGTAAATGAGCCTGTTTATAGGTAAAATCAAAAAGGGACATTGAAATGAAAAAACCTTTCTAAGATAAACAGCATCTCGCCGAGACATTCCTGAAATCGTGAGGAGGCGTAACACTGGTACAGAAAACTCCACTAGCGACGTACAGTTGGGCTGAGATACATCTGGTAAGGCCTAAATGATATGCCACCAGAGGCATAAGCAAAGAGATAAACGAGTGGCCAAAGTGTTACGGAGCCGTCTCTCTTCTTCAGCGTGTCCTCCCCTGTGCTCCCTACGGTCAACCTCACGCGTCAGCCATCACAATGCTGTCGGTGCTATACGAAAAACATCCATTAGCCGCTTATGCTGGTCATGCGATTTTCATGCAATCGAAAAGGTATATGACCGCAAAGTCACAGATCCCTCTTTGTGCTTCCGAGCTAGACTTCTGTCCTGTATGGGAACTGTAATGGTGGACTGGGAATGTGCTGGTCATCAGGCATGACCATGGCCAGTTGAAAAGTACTGGCCTAAAAGAAGATTCATATAGCAATAGATAGGATTTAACGTAGTTCCATGGGGGTAGAGTTTTTTATCTATTGCTCCTTACCACTTCGATGTCACTTCCATGCTGTCCAGCCTTTTTAAACTTCATTGACATCTTCACACGGGTTCCGCAGACATCTCAGCAACAAACTTTTCCTGTTGGTTCACGACTAGTATTACGTCACTAGCTAGTAGCTAGCCCGCAAACTACGGGGCTGGGGCATTTGCCGAAGGTAAACGTGATTTTTGATTTTCTCTTTTAGGGAACGCCATAGATTCCCCCATCCCCATTTTATACCCTTTTCTATCACGTAAAGGCCTTGAGTTCAGTAACGGAAATCAGGGTGATTGTTCATAGAGTATTGTTTTGATTTATGCTGCCACCAATGTAGGGCTTAGAGTCATTTCTGAAGACGAAAGAAGACACACAACCTATGCAGGCAAGGTTTCGAAGGTGTACAGATGCGTCTAGGACTATCGACATGATTCAGAGACCACACCACCTTGCAGAAGAAGCATAATGCCAGTGATCTTTAATGCCTGCAACCATGGGATTGCAAAACAGCATGCCGAAGTGTATTCCCACAAATTTAAATTGTTGGTGATTTTATCTGCTTTATTAGGTACAAATCATCATCCAAAGTACTTAGACCTTACTTTGAACTGCCCTTTGGGAAAATTTGTCACCTGTACTACTTTGAAACATCTTGTTTACAATTTAGCCAAACAGTCTTCCTCGAATTGTTCGCCGTTGGGTTTGATGGACAACAAAAAAGTCAAGTTAATGAATGGATTACGACGTTTTTTGCAGAAATTACTTATTTGAACTGGTCTAGACCTGAAAATATTTACGATTGCTTATAGTACCTAATTAAATGCAGCGTTATAAGCCAACAAATCGGCATAGTTTTTCTTCATCTTCCACACAACTTTGCTCGTGTGCTGAAATCCATTTTCTTATTTGAATGCAATGCATGAAGTTTAGTATGGCGGTGTGAATGCAATTCTGTATAGAAAACGCAGAAGTTTCCCTTGGCGTTTGTAAGGGAACATTTGGAGAGGGTGTGGCATGCCTTAACACATCTACACTTAAGCAATGTGAATCCGGTGATGGATCAGACAAATACAAATGGATCGCTTTTTGGATAACCCTCCGTCTTTGATAATACCACTGGCACTTGTATGTCGCAGCTAGCACGCCAATGCGAGAGTATCAGGCTATAAATTTTTTATTGCATTTAACTTGGAAAATGAGTTAAATAGTTAACAACCACACAGGCGCATGCACAAGTCGCTAATCGCAAAATCGTGGACTCTTCTGAGTGGAACAGATCTTCTCTACAAGCCGTATCTTAACAGTTGAATGTGAACTTCAAGGCCTGCCCGTCTGCTGATCTTCGTTCCTTCCACATTAGAGAATAGGATAGCCATGGAATAGGACAGCCCGCTAGAGACGAAAGAGACTTGGTAGCCTCAATATTCACTCCAACCTTGGTTCAGTAAGCGAATACGTCGTCGATCAATCTCAAACAATGCACCACCTCAATACTCTACACCGCGCTATCCTCTCCTTCCCTACACACCTTGGACACTAGCCACTACATCGTCTCCGAAGACTGCGCTTGTTTTGTGTGCGTGATTGTAATGCACTGCAGACGGAATTGTTCACTTGATGCTGGAATATGAGGCGATGCCATGCGACTAAGAATTGCGTCAGGGCTACTCATTGAGTCGGGAGAACGCCCCATTCGTACAAACCTATCGAAGACCTTACATCTCGCGATGTTTGTTAAAAAAATTAACTATGAACAGGTCCCATATCTCTCCTTACCTGGAAGAGAAAGAGGAGGTGCGAATATCCCATTTAAATTGGAAAGTTTTAATTTTTCTCGCAAGGAGACATTTGCATGCCTTTTCGTCATGATTTTCGCATGAGGAAATCTCTGGAAACTCTAGAAACGGATTATGCTTACTTGTATGTAAACATGGGTAAATCACAACGCACCTACCTTTTGTAATTCCAAAATCCAAGCTAAGAAGGAAGTTTACATAAAAGTTTTTTAATTGTTGGCCTGTTGCATTTTTTTCTGGAAAAAATCCCCTTGCGAAAGGTTATTTAGAGGTTCACTGACGCCAATCCCACTTTCCTCTTTCTAGCCCTATGGTTAGATTTCCTACCACTAAAAATACCAGTTATCACGCTTAATTCATAAAGTTGTGGATTTTATTTATCTTTGGTAGTAGTGGAAAGAAAACAGTAGCTTGATTCAATTTTGCACACCATTAGCTTGGCTTGTTTTGTGTGTCGAGAGTCGACAAAATCAAGGAAATAAGTGCGTATACATGTGGACTAACGTGTAAATGCGTTTATTTTATTCCATCCTGAAACTAAATCATCTTACAAAGGGACACTTATTGCTATCTTAGAATCGATTAAAGGTCGGTGAATGTAAACAAAATGTTCACTTCTACCGAGTTGCAAGTTCCTTTTTGTTTTAAGGTTAAGGGCAATGTCCACTCAACTTTCCTCTCGTCTTGGTAAAATACACAGCTTTTTCCGCTTTGTAAGCATCTAGGAGATGATATTCAGTGCTCCAAGTCGTCACCCAAGTCTTAATAATCAGAGGTAGTACGTAAGAGCTATACTGGTAACTTGCAGAAGAATTGGGTGGCTACTGCCATGGTCCAAAGGCCATGCCGCAAAGCGGAAGGAAAAGTACGCATGTTTGAACACACAGCTGAATCAAATATCAAGTTGCCACATTCTCACTCTCTTCCTTCGAGCGTCGTTTCCGGCGTTCCCTATGTTCAACCTTCCACATCGGTCATCAAAGCGTTGGTGGTGCCTTAAAAACCAACCGACAACACTACCCATTTAATTTTCTTGCATGTGAGAAGGCGTTTAACCCCGACCTCACTGATCCGCCTCGTCAGTTCCATTGTAACTGCAGTTTTGTCCCATTTGGGAAGCATACCACTCAAGATTAGACGATACTTTACATCGAGAGTACGTTGAATGCCACTGGGAGAAAATTGATCCAAAAGTTGAGTCAATAAAAACCAAGCGAACAGAACCATTCCTCCCTTTCACTACCGCCCATCTATCTACCTATCGTAGTTCCCTTAAGCCAGTGCAGACGTGGAGGCAGCAATGCTTGTTCATGTAATCAGCACCGTCTTATGATTATCGCAAGCAGCATCACATGGGACCCTTCCAGTGTTCAAGTCTGGCGTCACCTAGCATATTGACAACAATCTTGAAGGGCATGAGAGTGTGGTAAGTACCAAATGTAGGTGTCACTTGTAACCCCTCTGTTTTACATCTTTACGAGGTCATTCATCCGTGGCAGATGACTTTCTTCATTGAAGTTAAGTCTTTGCACCTTGGCATATGCGTCGGGGTAGGCATCCCATTGAAGTGGTTTCGCTCCAAAGTCTTAGCTCAAGTAGTAATAAGCCAAAGTGTTATATTATTGTATTATAATATTTAGTGTATACACATATAATATATTAATATATTATCACGTTACGGAAGAGGTGGGTGACTATTGGCATGGGCCTAAGGCTAAAGTAGGTGTACACCATGCGAGGGCCAATACCGGCGTCTCTGGACGCACTTAAACCGACAAAAAGCACTACTGAGCTGCTTATTGTGCCTGTGTGAAGATATCAGTTAGATGAACACGTGACACTCTTCCCCCTTCCCCCCTTTTGAGTAAAACCTAGATAGTGAAGTGAAAAATCATGTCAAGGAAAAGTGGACGCAAAACCCTGCCCCCACAAAACATGTCAAATCCCGTCCTTTGTTATATGACTCTGCTGTTGGGCCAATGTTCCATCAGCTAGCGATGGACATGCGTGTTGGCCAGCAGATTCCCTTGTCCTCATTAAAATTCCCTTACAGGACGAATCTCCGTATCCAGTAGATTTGCCGAGGGAGATCAGTGAAGTTACAGTCAAGCATCTCATCTGCTACATGGACATAAGGACTCGATGTCTGAAATCTTAAAAGCCCACCCAACATAGTAAATAATCTCAAAACCACCGTCCGGTTAAAATGTTTTTGAATTAATGTCAAAACTTTTGTTATACTCATAACGCCAAAGTAAGTGGCAAGTATGAAGCACAGCACTGACGTCTGAAAAATCACGGTTTTAACACCAGCTTAAGTCACATTTTTTGCAATTTGCAAGATAATGATGGAGGAGAAATTAGCATATTTAAATGCTCTCAACAGCTCCACATGGAGCTTTTTAACGAATGTAAATGAAGTAAACAGTTGGCAGAGCTGATGATCTAAGAAAAAAGTTAATCAACTCTCGTGAGAAGATGACATATGATTAGAGTTAGGGCCTCATTCTCATAGCTTTTAGGACAGGTGATCTCTTTTCGGTTATTTTTCCACAATTTACTTACCGTGTTATAATATGTGACTACTAAATGACGCTTCCATCTATCTCATCATGAACGTGCGTGGCTGTCACTGCTTCCGCGAGGTGCACATGGCTGCAACATCAAGCTGGTAAACAATCTGAAGACGTTGACTTTTAAAATGACTTATTCCATTTTGCATCCACTTTATCATTTTGACATTATTTAAAAGTCCTGTATACTATGAATTGTAATAAGTTGTTTGCGTAACTCTAGATTTTAGTAACGGACTACGCAGGGGCTCCGCCGTTGTGTGTCCACCGGATGGGCTGGACGCCGGATCATGCAAGTACTCTCAACCCCTTCTCCACATCGGCAATGCCTAATCTATTCAATATTTATGTCCTCTTTTGTCGTCAGGAAAATCACAGGCACAAAAATACAAATTAAATACTCTTTTTGGTAATACTTGAAAGGTGCTAATGTTACATCGCTTTTCGAGCTGTATAATCTTTGTAAGGATTAAACAAAAGATAGAAATCCGAACTGAATTGAAGTGTACTTTCGTGGATTTTAAATTAATTAAGTTCATGCTTGTGCACATTCATTTACAAAAAACTATACCATCTTGTTTCACCACTCTTCATTTTTGAAATGATGTATTTTCCAATCTACTCAGATTTGAACTGGAAGACTACCAGAATATTCCAGTGTTGCGGTATATTAATGACCTGCCACAAGCTCATGAAAATTCCAAGCATTTTACAGCGGCGGAGAGGTTAACAATAATCCTTAAAATTAAATGCCTATGCATAAACTTACCACAATCACAATGCTGCTCCAGTGGAAAAAAATTAAGCATCTCAAACAAGGGCGATAGTACTGTAAGCATTTTGTGTTGTTAGACTATTCAAAAAAAACGAACCGGGTGCACTTTACAGTGAGCGAACCGGGCAAACTGCATGAATGTCAGGGAAAGATGGTAAATTTAGTTTGATCGACAACTTGTCCAGGCTACTAGACACGTCCACAGCGGTCCAATGTAGTGGTGCGCAGTGAGTACGGATTAAAATTAGAAAAATATATTTCTAGACCAGTTGGAAAATTCTAAGACTTAAAACTACTAAGGATGATCCTTTTAATTATCATGAAATCCCTAATTTTCTGTAAATTTTGAGTTAGGGAGCATTTTTTCGCTAAAGCGCGCCGTCTTTTTTGGTCTTTGACACCGACGTTACAGCACCGATTCCACTTTGCCAGAGGGCAGCATTTCATTGACTTTCATAATCTTTATCTATGGCAGACATTTGTAGCTTCTGCTGGCGCAGTAAATTTCATCATTTTGCTTAAGCAAACAAAATTGTGAAGTGAAAAGGCGTGAGAACGCACTCAAAAATCCAGATGACATTAATTTGACATTTTGTCACTAACTGGGAAAAGTGTATTTTTTATAATGAATTGTAACAAAGCATATTTAAATATATAAGTATCTCCTAAAGGAGGTGGATAGGAAGTTTTTCCATGTGTTTTTTTAGAAAACGTGCAAAGCTACTTTTTGAGATGCTATCTAACAAGAGAAACTGAAACATGGAACAAACTGTTTGATTATCTTCGTTTTCTAAAAGGAAGGCTTCTGATTGTTAGTGCTTACCGAACCCACCGAAGAGCTCCGAGACCTTCCTGAAGATGCAAGACAGCATACTATTCAGCCAGAATGCGTACTGTCGATGTATATAAGGGGGTTGTTGGTCACTGGCATGACCCAGAGGTCAGGTCGCCTGGAGGGACTACAATGGAGGAGCCCCCTAGGAGCCAGTTAGCGAAGTCAACAGTTAAAGAAACGATTAACAGTGCCAGCAGAGCAATGATTGGTGGAATAAGAATAAAGTTTTTTTTCGGAAAAAATTGTTCTGATGACCAAAAGAGAATCATCGGCTCACAGATAAAAATAAACCTTCTGATTCTTAATAGCCTTAAACAAAACAGCAAAAGGCAATGATGGCAATAAGTTGGTGGTAGAGATCTCCAAGTCCAAAGGTTTAGTCGGATTCAGATCCGACTTCTAGTAACACCTCATGAGAAAGGTAGTTTTATCACGTTCACAACCAACACCTTAGTTTTTATGGCCAAAACCGTCAAGTGGCTCTGCATGATACACCAAATGAAATGTAAAAAAGGCCCATTATAAGCTTGGTAGCATGTTTAATGGCTGCGTTTTCTTACCGAAATTCGCTGTAACAGACACGGGTCGTGTATGTTTTTTCACTTTAATAAATGTTCGTATCAAATTTGGGTCATAAACAGTTTACTCGATTTAAAAAAAAAAATAGAAACAGGTAAATGAGCTGATATTGATGTGATATGTTTGGCTTTAAAATACAGTTTATATGATCAAAAAAACAATGATGGTTGGTGTCATGTGAAAACGAGAAAGTGAACGGTGGCAGATTTGCCTCTAGAGCCCGGGTAGCGAAAGTAAAAAGAAGCCGATCCGACACTGATGTTAACATGCATTAAAAGTCCCTGATTAAATCCACAAAGACAATTTTTGACTGGTGGCAAGTCAGTTGCACTTCTTAATTCACTCCTTGTGTCCATTTGTCAAGAACAGGAAGCCTCTTCTTCCCATTACCCTGGCATCGAGTGTAATTTATTATAAAGTAGCAAAAACTAACAGCCTTTCTTTCAGTAAAAGTGCAGAGCGTGTGAAAAAATTAATGACGTATTGTCAGGCCATCCCCCTACCGCATTTGGTTAAGCAGAAGTCGTTATTTGAATGAAACAAAACAATCAAGATTGACAAATAATATTCTTTCAGATAGAATTTATCATTAAAAAAGGCGATTATTTCGTGGTGGGACATTTATCTGGCCATTGCAGAATTTCCTGACCCAATGATATACAATTTTTAGAGTTGTTTTCCTCTCAAAATACCCTTCATCGTTGTAAAATGAAGCGTTATGTTACGCCTTTCCGGCGGTATGCCATGAAACGCGGATGTTTATCTCAAAAAGAAAACCTTAGACTTTTGTTTTCTTACCTAAAATGACGCCCTTGAGAGGGTTTAACTCGTCCCCCACAAGCGGCTGTGTGTTCGCCGTTAAATTAAATGCTTATAAGTACTGAAAGGCGGCAAAGACATAAACAAGCGCAATTACCGACCAATATTTTGTTGACCACCACCACGACACCCGCAAGATTTTGCATTTCCTTAAAAATGTCTCACTTTTAGTTTTACTTGCCAACAAGATAAATTCACTTTAAAACCAAAGTAAACTCTTGGGAAGAAACAAACTTAGTGAGTAAAGTCATTTATTCTGGGTTATGGAATTTCGAATGACATTTGTGACAGTCTGAAGTGCTCTTAATTCGCCTGCAATTTGGTTTGTCCTGCATCTATACTTTATTTCCTCTCATTTCTTCAGGAATGGATAAGACACCAAGCTGGTCATAATGGGATGAGATTCCTCAGCTAATAAATCACATTGCAGTTGGGTTTAGAATAAAACTAAATGGGGGCCAAATAAATGATCCTCTCAAGATTGACTGACAAAAATGAGCCAGAAGAACGATTTTTCACTCAACTAACCACCATTTTAGAGCTTATTCCATACGAACGTCTCTTAGCTAAAAAATTCAAGATTGTATTGGCTTTGTAAAACATGAATTGTAAATATTTAGCCAAAGGTAAAAAATGGCCCCCATGTGACCCTATGGAAGGTGTGGTGATGCTAAAACGACGACCAAATTTGTTTGAAAGGTGTGTAAATGGCGTTCGCGTGATGACCGACACTGTCTAACTATTTCACATATGCTAAAAATGACGCCTAAAATACGATAGAGTCGACGTAATGGACTCACTATCAGCGCTACATATGTGACAAAATTCCTTTATGGTAAAGGATTGTACCAAATCTTTTAGTGCCAATTTTAAATTGGCTATAAATTGTTCTTAGTTTGCCAGCAAAAACCGAAAAATAGCATGACACGATCGACTGAAATAAAAGCGCATGAGGTGTGTTGTGGCTGATATTCCTCTGAGACCCTGGCAGCCATTGTAAACAATTGCCACGATGTTTTGGCTTGGCACTAGTCACTATTTGTTAGTGTTACTGGTACCTCACACTCAATCCACATGAAGCTGCGTGAAGTTGTCACTTTCCTTGCGTAGCTTTCAGTACAACTACACTCTCCTGAGTTTGTTTGTTATGCATGCTTTGTCTGTCTAGCATGATGTGTCACGAATGGTTCAACTACTGCTTAATAACCAAGAATATTCTGCATTTACTTTGTTGTTTAACCGCAGCCATTTGTTGCAACCATTAGCCCCGATCAAGGGACCCGCCAGTGTAAGGCAGATTGGAGTGCTGCCGAAATACATCACCAGAATAAACTTGAGTTTTTTTCCTCTCCAGCATGTACCGTCAAGCTGTTTAATTGAATGGGAAGCAAGTGACCTCTTTGTACCCTTTCCCAATCCTGTAGGTGAGGTGGAGCAACTGTACGTGACATTATTTTAACTACTTCCACATGAACTGTGGAGAATGGAAGGTTTAAACAAAGTTCATGGTGTACCCCATTAATCGGTGCCATTACGGGGGTAGCAGCAGTGCACAGCATTCACGTGACCCGAGGTCACATTGGCGATGTCGGAGTGTATTGATGAGGGGGGAACAAGAAATCGGTATTCAATAAATTGCGCGGTCTCTTTGACCTTTTCTATCAACATTACTTGAAATATGGACTCGTTTGGGTTTAAAAAACACATGCTCACTTCACTCGTTCTTCTTTTAAAATAATGTTTTTCTCTGTAGAAATCGCGAAAACCTACCTTATTCGCACCTTGACGTAATTTGTTTTCCAAGTTTATTTCTTTATAATCGAGGCCATGGCTCCATTTAACTTTGAGGAACATTGCTTGAAAGAGGTGATTAAGTCGATCCGAGAAAACCATGGGCGATCATTGTTTTGTAACACTTTCGCAATTTCGCTTCTCTACCTCCGGGCTCACAACTTTGAACCGAGAAGAATGTTGAGAGAATGACATTGTGTACGGTGGCGATGTGGGATTTTTTGGGACGTAGCAGGTTTTCTCCTTGGAGATCGATGCCGTTCACCGAGTGACAACGTCAGTTCAGTCTGTTCACTTACCACCGAAACTGATTTATTAGGTCAAATATGTGTTAATAATGTCATGTCTTCTTTCGCTGTCAGAGAACCCTCGAGGCGCTACATTAATTGCAGCTCCATGTAAACCCGATCTTTGAAAACACCTTTTGGCAACTATCGCAGTTATATGTTCTTTAGGAAAGCCTTTAACAACTCGAGCGGAACTAGACTTGAACAATCTGCAAAAGTTTACTAGGAAGCTGTCTACCATTCCTGATTGTAGACATCAACTATGCAAACGCTCAATACATCTTCCACCTCTCTACGGGCTGGATAGAACCCGGGTAAACATGGCTGGGCAGTATTAAGGTGAGAAAAAGTGTAATTTTTTGCATCCCGTCCTTAAATAAATGATTCTGCATTAAGTCAGTGCTTTCAAGACTAGCGATGGAGACACGTGGTGGTCAGCACATTCCCTCATCCCCAATTTCAGTTCCCATTCATGGTAAAACTCCATATCCGGTATAATTGACAGCAGAGATTAGTAAGGTAAAGGTCCATGAGGAGAGGTGGACTATGCAGTACTTGTTTAATTATATTTTGATTTGGGAGTACTTGAGGCTCAGCTATTGTACTCCCACTGGCCAACATAGCCCTCAGTCCATAATAGTAGCCTCTCTGCCCCCCCGTACTTCCACATATTCTGCCCTAGGATTAGGTCTCATTTTTCTTCGAAGGGGTCTCGGAGTGCTACACAACCTTGAGCAGGAACTCAGAATGTCATTTACCCCAAGTAAACAAATGGAACCAAGATGCCAGCGAGAAAATAATTTATATTAACAGCATGCCCTTAAATGACTTGTCAATGAGGAGATTTGGGTTTAAACAATAGTAAATATTCATTTTAATAAATAGTATTTTGTTTACTAAATAATTGTTAAATTTGCAATAGGCTGACCAACTAAATCATAATGTCACATTTGGCCTATTCTTTTCTGAAGTCCTGATCAACCACACCATTTTGGGTGCACAGAGGCGCAGAAGAGCTGGATGACCATAAGCGACATGGCCGAAATACATACCTCAATTCCCATGCGTGATTTAACAAACAACTAAAACAAATTAGATTCTGTGAGAAACTGGAAAATGCGCAAATAATTGTTTTTAGAACAATCAAGATTCAAGGGCAACTGGAACCGCTAACAATTTGTGGTATACATAGCTATACCCTAATGTTTATTTGATCAAGGAAAATTTTTAATGCCAGCTTTCCTACATGAGGCGGATTAACCCAAGGCAGTAGCAGTGATGTGTTAATGCAATGTTCTGTTACGTTTCGTGATGTCGTCATCGCATGCCTTAGCTGGTTCCAGAGACCGAATCGGATGCAATCCTTCAAGTTTTACTCCATTCACCACTCACGCTTGGAACTTTATCCGCATTCCTCTGGTGCGGCAGTTCTGGACATAAAAATTAGCAAATGCAGTGATGTCAGGTGGTGCAGTCTTAATTTTTTTTAAATAAAAAGTTTTTGGCTTAAATAATTCAAACCTAAGCAATACCCATGGAATCATTTTTATCGGTGAGCATAACTCACCCCTTTTCCATTGGTTGTTTATAGATGGTGAAATTAATTATCTAGTAGTCTGGAAAAAATACGCATAAAAAACGTCAATCTTCAACAAATTAATCTGTTTGATCACTGTTTTTCATAAAAAGACTAGTCATTTACCCTGCCTGAATAGGGGTTGCTCCTGATGAAATAATGACTTAGGCGTAACCATCGCATTGCAGATGAGATAAGGTAGGCTGAGTACAGGAGTAGAATGCAAATTTGCAACACACTAGGATTTCCCCAAAGGCGAGAAGAAAAATCAGACATGGGCAAAACATGCATTGTCGACGCGGAGAAGAGTAAAATCAGCAGTTAACGTATTGCATAGTCTCTTTCGTCTTTTGAGCGTCGTGCCCAGCACTCCTCCTGGTCAGCCTCCCACATCACCCATCATCACGTAGTCGGTGCTGTAGAGAAACACCCACGGACTAGCCGGGTGGATCAGTCATCGAATCAGCGCACAGCTGAGATGATACTTCACTACAACGCCACCGACACCGTCTTGACAACTCCACTCGATCGAACGATTCGTCTTGTGAGGGAATTGCATTGGCGCACGGGAGAATGCGCTACCCGTAACTCGTGTTCATCGCTAGTCGTGGAAGCATTGGCCGAAACGCGGAGCCATCTAACAAAGGATGGGATTTAACAATAGTTGTGTGGGAGTAGGATTTCGCGTCGATTCCTCCTTGCCATTTGGTTCTCACTTCAATGCTGTCCACTTATACCTGCCTGTCCGTCTGTCCGTCTGTCTGTCTGGATTCTGTTCAGCTAGTAGAGAAGTTGAGGAGGTGTCACATGTTCGCACAATTGGTGCCATCATACGGGAATAGTAGACTGCTCCGTAGCGAACATTTCCACATCGTTTACATTTAGTGTCACTTCATTTGTAGTAGCATGGCCTGGATACCTGCTCACTGGGGTGGTTGGCAAAAGTTGACGCCATTTTCGGACCTTCTACCAGGAGTGAGCGCACATTATCCCTTCCGCAGCATATGCCCATGCTCCGCCTCGTCAAGGTTCATTACCCACCACCACCAGTAGAAATGTGGACAGGTGTGCGCTAGGATCGGTGTGCTTGGCGCTGCCGCCATGGTAGAGCCCTGAGACTTGCCTAAAGACGAAACCAGACACCATCCTCGAAAATGCATTATCGATGTGGAGCAAGAATGGATGGCTCTTGGCATGGCCTGGAGTCCAAGCCACCCAGCAAAAGTACAGGGTTGGAGCAATTAAGTGGTCCCCTCACCAAAACCGAGAATTAAACAACCTATGTGTCACAAAGCATACTTCTGAAATTAATTTCGATTGGCATCTTTACAAATGTATTTACCTGTGTAAGTTCTTAGTATCGTTCTGTAAAATTACCGGTATTATGGCCTTTTAATTTTGTTTTTAAAACACTAAACAGTCCAAATAATGCCTGTTGCAACTTTTAGGGAGGACTCAGGACACAGCATCTGTGGCAGCGGTAGGCGAACTCGATCCATAACAACCCCGATGTCTCTGGCAAACTCTCAAATTACGACGTCACAGTTAATCCAATCTCATCTATACCAAGGAGGCAATTAACAATCAAAGCAACATTAGACATGAATAATTTGAAAACGCTCACTTCGGAGCGACCTATGCTTCATACACAACGAGGTGTTAATTACGCGAAAAAAGAGGCATCTCGTTCACGTCTCTTCTGATCGAAATGAAATGCAAAATTTTAGCTAGGCAGAGCTACTTCAAACTTCACTCGATACTAAATACCTCCTGTAGGTAAATATGCATTCTGTAAGCGGTCGACAGGTGACACACGCACGGTTTGGGGCACCATCTGTCCCCACAAGAACTGCAATGAAACAGTAGTGTCGCTCCTGGCTCATGGGTGGTTTTCAAAACACCGGATTTATTTTGGTGGTCGAAGCTGGAGGTTAGCAGGGCAGGCTAAAGGAGATGGAGGTGATGATTCCGTAGTCTTTATACGGTGACCCTGTCTTAAGTCTCCTAGCTCTTAAGTGAGGTAACAATGAATGCTCACTTATACTGTCATAGCACATTACAATATGAGGCGCCAATCGGCGAGTAGGCATAGAATAAAATCTTTTCTTCGATTAAAATGAAAGTTAACTTTTATTTTCATTACTTTTTGGCAGTTAGATCTTAAAGAAAATGAGTTTTTCTGAGCTTAAACGATTCTGCCTCTTTCATGGCGAAACAGTGGTGATAGTTATTGAACGGCTTGTTGCGGCATAGCCCATTTGGCATGCTGACCGGCATGGCTGTGGGACAGGAGGCTTTCGTTGTGATTTGAGAAACCACCACTTGCTGGGCATCAAGCACTTTACTCTGAGCGCCAAGTGGGTTCGCGGCAATCCGTAGGCGTTTATGGCTCAAATCTCCAGTGGCTTGGGTTCCTCCAAGACTCGACGAAAGAGATTTGATAAAATCTACTTATAGAGTCTTAACAAACACGCATTTCTGCCTCGTAAACAAATGCGATTTAATGCTTGCATTTGAGAGAAGCGATCGATTATGATTAAATGTTTGTTTACCGGTAAACAACACTTGCCAAAATCCAGTACACAAATAAAACAATCACGCTTGCTGTTGTCTACCCAAAATTGAAGACGTATACGTAAATAAACCCTGGGGATAACATTTGAATAAATGTGATCAATAAAAGGCGTTCTTTTGTCGTGATTTACACAGTGGATAACAGGAAAGTGAAGAAATGTATACTAACTTCCAGAATATATGCAATACGTCAATCGTTTGTTTAACTCTTAATTGTGTTGACGGATCACTGAAAGGGTCCGCTACTTTCCCTTGACGGGTGGCCTGGACTCCAGGCCATGCCAAGAGCCATCCATTCTTGCTCCACATCGATAATGCATTTTCGAGGATGGTGTCTGGTTTCGTCTTTAGGCAAGTCTCAGGGCTCTACCATGGCGGCAGCGCCAAGCACACCGATCCTAGCGCACACCTGTCCACATTTCTACTGGTGGTGGTGGGTAATGAACCTTGACGAGGCGGAGCATGGGCATATGCTGCGGAAGGGATAATGTGCGCTCACTCCTGGTAGAAGGTCCGAAAATGGCGTCAACTTTTGCCAACCACCCCAGTGAGCAGGTATCCAGGCCATGCTACTACAAATGAAGTGACACTAAATGTAAACGATGTGGAAATGTTCGCTACGGAGCAGTCTACTATTCCCGTATGATGGCACCAATTGTGCGAACATGTGACACCTCCTCAACTTCTCTACTAGCTGAACAGAATCCAGACAGACAGACGGACAGACGGACAGGCAGGTATAAGTGGACAGCATTGAAGTGAGAACCAAATGGCAAGGAGGAATCGACGCGAAATCCTACTCCCACACAACTATTGTTAAATCCCATCCTTTGTTAGATGGCTCCGCGTTTCGGCCAATGCTTCCACGACTAGCGATGAACACGAGTTACGGGTAGCGCATTCTCCCGTGCGCCAATGCAATTCCCTCACAAGACGAATCGTTCGATCGAGTGGAGTTGTCAAGACGGTGTCGGTGGCGTTGTAGTGAAGTATCATCTCAGCTGTGCGCTGATTCGATGACTGATCCACCCGGCTAGTCCGTGGGTGTTTCTCTACAGCACCGACTACGTGATGATGGGTGATGTGGGAGGCTGACCAGGAGGAGTGCTGGGCACGACGCTCAAAAGACGAAAGAGACTATGCAATACGTTAACTGCTGATTTTACTCTTCCCCGCGTCGACAATGCATGTTTTGCCCATGTCTGATTTTTCTTCTCGCCTTTGGGGAAATCCTAGTGTGTTGCAAATTTGCATTCTACTCCTGTACTCAGCCTACCTTATCTCGTTTTGCGCGCTGATTTAGGATGCTGCGATGGTTGCCTCCTTTCTCCTTTTTTTTTGAATGGACAAAATGCTGCTGGAAATCTGTAACTCGAAATGTGGCAATCAAAATCAATCTAAATCGTCTAAACCAACGAAAACTGTGTGCAAATCTGCCATTGTTCGATCTAATACCAAGCAGCCCTGGGGCGCACATGCAATCATTTATTTTCATTGGATGGCACTGACAAAAATGCCTCGAGGAGAACAATGCAAACTCTAAAGAGAAAAAATATTCAAGCGCATTTTTGGAATCTTTTTGGATATTTGCAGATAAAAGTGGAAAATAATTTTTATGTATTAATAATTTTACCTAGTTCCCTAGTACATTTCAAATGCATATCTCAGTGTTTAACAAATGACTGTATGTCCCACCATTACGGCGAAATGTCATTGGTCAAAAGCGCTATTCCGTCCTGGAAATCAAGGTAAGCTGGATTTTCAAAATTGCTGATATCTTCTTTAAACATTGCATTACCCTCTCAGGTGCCAGTTGCGCTCACCGACGAGACAGATGTTGCACGCACTGAGTTAGCTGAATGGGTGACAAGATAATGGTCTAAGAACTGAACCGCCACGCTCAGACACTTTGACACCAAACGGGTGTCGTATTACTGGTCTCCGGGATTTGGAGTTCCACGCTTTGGCTATTGGGATGGCCTGTTTGTCTCCACCGATTTTTGCATTTGCGGGCTTTTGCCGAAGGGGATGTAAAACCGGCCTACTGTCCGCAGGTCACCTACATGTCAGCAATGACAGCATGAGCCCGCAGTACTTGACATTCGCTACTGCGTGTAGTACCGCCTCTACGCCGACCTGCCTTTCATGCTTGGATCAATAGCGTCGGAGCCAAAAACAGACCTCGTCTGTCTGAACAAGCTGGTTCCATCGTGCCCCCGCCCTTCACTATCTGTAGGCACATCGGCACATGGACTGACGAGGCTGCAGGGCGTGTAGCCACCAGCAAACCCCACGGAGCCCGGTTGCCATCTGCAGCTATGTAGCTGAACATTGGCACCAGGGCTAACTACGTGCGAGATTAACCACCTTGACTAGCTGGTTTGGTGATTTTGGATAGATGTATGGGAAATAGTATGACCCCGTTCACGATGCCAGGACCTGTGGACATAAGCTAAGCTTATTTTGACCTGTGATCGTGCTGTTGGCTGTGGACTAACAACAAACGTGGGTATGCTAAAATGGTTAAACGAACCGTAGCGTTGTTGCCAAGTCGGACGCACTCCTAGGTCCCCTTCTCCAAAGGGTGAGTCCGAACCGTAGCCTCAAATTGGTATCCCACGCAATGGTTTGGGAAACACCCACCAAGCCTTAAGCAGCCTTCTTCACAGCTAGTATAGCACGAATTCCGAGGAAAAGTTTATTTGTATAAAATGCTTAATTCAACATGTAACACATATATTTTGTAAAAGCATGCTAAAATATGAGCCGTGGGAGCTAACCAGTTAGAAACCGGGGCGAAAAGTATAACACATAAATGTGGTGAGTGGCCACTTGATACGAAAACAGCTATGAGGGGAAAGGGGTGGATGGGTGGGGAGATGGGGTATGCTGTTTTTCTAGTTTGGTAGGGAATCATTTGTAGCATAAGATGCAAATCTGTAAATGATGACACGAATACGACGAGTTTATTAGCAGCGTCGACGATCCACCTTGGCACAAGGGCAGAAAACTTGAAGTCGTTTTGGCAATTTAGGATCGAAGATCCACAGCAGGAAGAAAAGACCTGCAGCAAGACATTAATCCGACGTCAAAACTATCAAATTCAGCTCTTTGAAAGCAATTATGACACATCAATTGCTTCCATAAGTGGCAATTTAATTCTACTATTGTGCGTGCTGCCTGTGTGGTGAGGAGGGAGTGAATTGGTTCAAGCACCACGGTGTCGGAAAAGTCAGGCCACACCGATGACTCACCTAGAATGCAGACACCGGCCGAACCGTAGAAAAGTAAATTCCATCGTCCCTTAGCCATCTGGCTGGCAAAAGCGCTGAGACAACTACCAACGGACTGCAAAAGAAACTTTTTTTAGTTTCCGACTTGGAGGGTTCACAGACAGGCCTAGCAGTGTGCGATTTGATGCCACTAACACACCTTCAATTGGAACCATAACAACTTACAAATGCACTAAAAACCATGCCATAGTTGGTGGCCATGTTTTTGGGACCGAAGAGAAGACGCGTGGCCGCAGGCATCATGGCGAAGACGCCAGCCATGGAGAAGAACATGAGGCACACAAAGATGCCGTAGGTGTAGCGGCCCACATCCGGACCGAAAACGAAGACATTGGGAAAGCAGAAGAGCGAGAACGACCAGAGGACGAGCATGCATCCGATGGGAAGCTGTGTAAAGAGGAGGGGTGGCACAAATAATAAGTTAATCCAGTAATGACAGCACAACTCAAGCCTAAAAGCCTCAATTACTTATTGCACGCACATAAACTTTCATAACTGAGTCCAACGGTAAAAATATGTGACATGAGATCCAGGTGTGAAGATTTTAACCAGCAGTTAAATTAAACAGTTAGGTGGTATAGATGTTGTTCCCATGGTAAAATAATGGTGTCTGACTTATGAAGGTCAAATATCTTGATACCGTGGTGGATTGGAAGAGTACATTCTCAAAATTTTGACCATAGCCACGAAATTTAGGTCTGACAGACAACATTCGTTTGATTGGTTACTCAAAATAGACATTACGTGACTGTTGAAAAGAGCAGGTGGGAACAGGACAAGCACACAAGTATGAGGTCCGACGTGTCATCTTAGATTTAGCTAACACGGACGTCAGTCGGATGGTCAGTAGCAAATGTACCCCTTCAATTTCCTGAACATATCATTTTAATAATGTAAACTCCACTCTTTGTGAAAATGGTGACACAAACAACCCAGCTTCTGAATATAAACTACGGTTTTTCAAGACGATCGCTAAGATGAAATTCGAAACTGAACGTGGATCGTAAAATTGTGGAACGTAATGAAAACTAGATTTTAATGGATTTTACGATCAGAAATGGTACAGCTTGCAGCTAAAGCTTGTACTCACACTCTTAAAAGGGCATTAAATGAAGACCGTTGCATCAGTTTTTTTTACCTTGAAGGAGAACTTATCCACCAGAGAGCCCCAAAAAACGCGACCCAGGCAGTTGAAGAGAGAACTGAGGGTGCCGATTGTTGTCAGATAGATGTCATCTGCAAGGTATTCATTGCCGAAAATCTAGAAGGAAGAGCGAGACGCTACGTGGATAAACGGTCACACCCTCACAAATAAAAAATTCCCTGCCCACGTGGCAGACCGTGCCACCAGCCAGTGAGGCGCGCACTTTCGTTTTGCCCACTTTTTTTGTCCCATCCTGTTACACTCAGAGAGATGAAGCCGACATTGAACCATTGCCTGATTTGCTGCAAATAAACTGGACATAAAGCAATCAAGGTCAATTCAGTCCCATGGTTTGGTACGGAAATTATAAACACATTTGAAAGCTAAATGCATGCTTTGATTACAGCAGCTGGAAAACTGACTTAAAGCATGCTTTTTACAGTGAATGGCTTTCCTCTTTAGAGAAAGGGATGTAGCGATTCCAATTTCCTTAGCTACTTAATTAACTCAAACACATGTTGCTACTGATGGCGAGACCCTTTGCCCCCTCCTTAGCCAACAAAAGGCGCTTACCTTATAGGCTGAAGTAATAAGGGTAATTGGAATGATATTGCAGAACATCAGGAGCCAAAGGAAGTAGAAGTACCGGCACCTGAGCGCTTCCGTAGGCGACAGATTCACTTCTCTGTTTTAAGTTTAAAAAGTCCAACTTTATTGGCATTGCCATGCGTAGAAGTTACAATCGTAACTATGGTATTCTCTTTTATCATTTGCATCAAGTTTAAACTAAAGAAGGGCGAAGGCGAATCCGATCCTCTTCTATTTTCTCATCATTTTAATTGAGGAAGTAAGTGATGGTCTTTCGTTAAAAGTACTAAAAACAAATCGCCTTACATAAGCAGGGTAAATGGGACACACTACCTTTTTCTGAAGCTAACTTAACGAGATCAATTTTACAACTGAAAGCGACCACGGTAGCTAAATAAGGCTGCCCAAAAGTGGATGGTATAAATGCCAAAAAATTCAAATAGGCACTTACTCATTGAGAATGACTTCCTTTTGATCACCCTCTACCTCGAGCAGCGCATCTCCAATTCTGCAAGCAAATCGAAAATATGAATGTTAGGAAGTCATTCAAATGAGAGGACGTTTGTGATTTTCCGGCAAAAGAGAGGAGAAAACGATAACTCTAGCCAAGCTCCAAGTAAGACGAAAAGTCCTAGCCAACCAGTGAATGTGACATCCTGGGAAAACAGACTAAGACCATAAATCAATTTTGACCGAATAGGAACATGTACCACATTCGGCCAAAATTTAATTCCTTGCAGATCTAGTTTGAATGATTGAGATCACCTACATCTATGTATACAGGGGGCTCAAAACTTTTAGATGGGATTAAAACGGCAAAAACCAGAGGGCATCCAGTACCGTTCAAAACAGTCAATTTCTCCATTAAAACTCACTCTCATAAGCAATGTGATAATCATCACGATCAGTGAGCACCGATTTTAAATGGCAAGTAATGTATGAACTTAACATTAGCAAAGGCTGATGTAACAAATTCTGGTGCCTGTTTCACATATATCAGGCGTTTTCATGAGTGAAAAGGCAAACTGAAATAAAACCAGTAACAAGCCGGTAAAACATCATTGAGATGTGTGATGAACATGAACCACTCTCACGGCTGGTAGGTTAGTGATTAGGGGTCAGTGACAGCCTTGTCATGATCGGCTGAGTTTGGCATCAATGTACGAGAAGCTTGAAACCACAATGACTACGATGGTTCATGATGCCTTAGTGGTGGGCACAAAACAAATACTTTGGAAACATGACTGAGGTTTTTGTGTAGCGTGATTTGAAAAAGCCACCAAAGAGAACAAAATTAGTAGACCAAACTCACTCTTTTTTCTGCCTTAGCTCAGGGATGGAATCCTAGTCGGAAAGAAAACAACGTCCTATTATCACCCATCAAGGCACAATCAACAGCGGAATAACTTAACCGTCCGTTAATTTCGGATGAAAAATAAAGGAAAGTGAATGAAGATCTCGAATAAAAAAAAGAATTCACACCTCCTTGGGTGTCGGCTTCCTCCGAATTATGGCACAACCGATAATCTGCAGGCCCAACATTACACCACCGATAACGAGGTACGAGGTTGGTACGCGACTCAACACTCCTAGATCCTCATAATATCTGAAGAAAGTAATAGTGAATTGGAAAAGAAGGTAAACACAGAAATCGACAGGGAAGATATGAGAACCAAAATTGGCAATGAAGATCGGAAATTATGATCTTAGTTTAGCTAGAGCATTGTTATAGCCCGTGATAGTTGGAAAAAAACATCTCGTTCAAGCAAATCAGTAAAATGGAAACACACCTGGTCACGTTGTTTACTTTGACGTTTTCCGGATTCACATACGCCATTTGAATCGGTGTGAAGACAAGAGCTCCCAGACCAAAACCAGCCGCAATAAGACCAATCACAAAACCCCCATTAACAGGAAACCACTAAAAAATTAGATTGATAATTAAAAATACTTTTCAATTTAGGCTATACAAAATTATGGCTTGAAAGTTTAGAGTGATTAGGTTAATGAAAGGGTCACGTTTTTCTATCAAATTCTCCCATTCGCATCTTTAAGTGAATAAGTAAGTCAAGAGACCGACGTACGCTGGCGGCAGCTTGCATAACGACGGAATACGCAAATCCAACACCCAAACCGAGCGAAAGGAGATGGGTCGCCAAGACCCAAACGAATCCATACCGTAGGGCAATACACGTCAGCATAAAGCCACCACTGTTAGGAAAGCAAAGAAGTAGCAAAAGTATAGGCAGACGTTCTAATGTTGTTGTAAAAACAAGCAGGAAATATAAGTAAATGAAGTCTACCGACTTTATCGAGACAAACCTGTTAATGATACAGCCGAGTATAATAACCAGCTTGACGCCCAGTTTTGGTGATAAAATACCACCGAATGGCATAAATAGACCCTGAGCTGCCAAAGCTGCGGCAGAGACCCAAACAACCAGTCCATTATTAAAGTGAGGGTCAATGTACTTCACAACGTACGAGGCAAGGTAAGGAGTCATGTTCCCGATTGTGTACATACAACCGAAGGATAAGTGAATAAAAAATCCAGCTATGACAACCAACACACCATGTATCGTATCTTTGTTCACCATTATGCAGAACACAAAACCGATTTTCTTCCTCATGCATGTCCCTTTATACCTAGCGTAGGAATGAACTGGCCTTTGATTGGGTAGCCCTAACCAGATGTCAGGATAGGTCGTTCAATGGTGTAAAAACTCTTATTCCATTCGCCAGCGCTAACCAATAATAGAGCCCCTACGTTGCACCAATCAAAACTTGCCTTCAGAGGACAAAACGTTTTCAATGATGGGTGTAGAGGCGATTCGTGCGCATTCGACTTTAAAAGCACATTAAGCGCATGATTTTGTCGCAGAGATCTCGATGACACGATAAAAGCGGAAACTCAAAAGAAGCAGTGAAATGTGCGATCACATTGAGTATTTAGTGTCGCCAAGTTTTCCCCTTCTGAACATGTGGTCCTAAATTGCAAAACTGTCGCAGCTTAGAACTAGATTTCCTTTTAATTGGGGCAAAAATTTCCAACTCCAATTAATAAAGTGATTTACTTAATCGGATATCCTTGGTTTTTAGGGCTCGTACTTCCTTTGACAAAATGACCCTGAATTAATGTGTATAGCCCTCCAAACTTTCTTATTTCCTTAAATATGGTTTGTTAAGACAGCCAACAAATGCACATCCTCAGAGTTCATTCTAAACAACAAAATTTATGAGCCTTGATTGTTGGTGAAGCGATGTTTTTCCCTATCATACTTAATTAGATTCAAACATTCAATCTACATGATTTTTAGCCCTCAAAATTTCACACTTCTGATTGCTTATCTCCCTTAGAATGAAATTTATATATTCATTCACAATGAGACAAATAAGTCAGAGTCAACTTAGCAGCATAAAATTAATTCCTTGTACATTTTCGTGGCATGGCAATTCATTGAGTGCTTATGCTACCAGTCGTCTGGCCCTTTCCAGACTCCTGTGCCCCGTATTTTCATATGCTGAAGATACCACCACTGAGAAGAGGTGTGACGTCAGAAGTTATGCATATGATCGCAAATACGTGGGCGATACCAAACAAAGCAACGAGCAAGGAAACCTACATGGAAGGAAGAAAATGAAAAGGCGCCACGTCCGAATATTAAATAGCTATGGTTTAACCTATGCAATATTTACAGCAACTCATAAAATCGTTTAATAAATGGAAACTGAATTGTTGTCACTGCTGTTAATTCATAAATGAATAACTGATTACTGTTTGAGTTACCGATCTCTAGTTGTCAAGTCGGATTAAATGACTCAGATGGTTTTCCATTATCTAACAGGGTCTTGAAGGCCGGATAGTCGAGGTCTCATAGTAATTGGTATATTAAAAGGGCATGCAGGGGGTAAAACCATGTCAAACATGGATCTCGTCGAGGTGAAGTGTCTTACAAGGAATACAACAGACTTGACAGCTCAAATAAATTTGCCCCGGCTATTTGGTTAAAGTCAGGGGGAGGGAGTGGGTGGGGCGTAGGACGCAACCACCAACAGCATATTTTCCGAGCAACATTATACACGAGTGATCATTCTGGTTTTATGCCACTACTAGGATCATCGGTTTCAAGACTGAAAATAGTACTTTTGGTGCGTAACAAAAGTAAAATTGTAGGATTGACATAGTTGATTACACAAGGATAGTGTTTGACAACGGGATTAAAACAAACGAAGTGCAAATGACTGGATTCATGAAGAAGGAAACAAATTAGTGATATCGGTTCTGATATGATCTATGCTAAAATAAAAAAGGATCATCAAGACACGTCACCCAAGGGAAGGCCGGTAGGCAATCAGACAGCATTAATTTGTTTGCACATGTAAAATACGTCAATAGAATCAAGAAAATGATGGTATGTCTAGCAATCTAACGAAAGGGCACTTTCCGGCAAAAAAACAAAGTTCGTGTGCAACATCTTAGCAAATCTTAATTTGTGTCTCATTTAAGCACTTTGCCAAGTAAATTTTCTATCTATTTTTACTATCCAACCAAGGTGGTCAAAGTAAAATGAGGATGGTTTGGTAAAATAAAAAACAGGAATTTGTAAATGGCCATTTATTTCTTTCCATCAAGGCAAATTTATCCTAGTGAACTGCAATTTATCTATCTAAACGAAAGCAGTCCCGGGGCAAGTTTAGGCGTATAAAAAGAAGCAAAAAGAGATTCAAGCGCTGATATAAAAAGGAGATGAAGTCTAATTTAACGGAAGTGAATTGAACGCAACCTATGGACAGGATGGCTAAGTTGAGGCCTTTTTGACGCATGGTAACATTACTTGCTGGTTTTTCGACCAATGGAAGGGAACTCCTGCCATATTATTATATGATTTAAAAAGGCGCAAAACTTATTCTTAAATGGTTCTTGTGTAAAAAAGATGGCGGCTGTGAGCACCTTATTATAATTACGCACAAAAGAGCAGGGCCAACTTAAAGGAATGAAAAATAACATCATACTGCACAAGGGTAGTTTACACGAATCACATTGAACCGTTTGTTGCAGAGAAATAGGGTCCCTCAATACAATGCTATCTCTTTACACAAATGATCAACATTTCATTTCACTAAATTGAAAGCAAAAACAGAGCGCGTGCGGAACCGAAACAGGTAAAGCTGACAGATATGTTGAGCTATCGTTACCAGCTTTTCCACTTACCCGAACACGCCCATATGCCCGTGAATGTCCACAAAATTGGTGAGAATGTATGGTGAGAAAATCTGGTAAATTTACGCCATTGTCAAATGCCACAAACACCACTGAAGAGGCCAAGTGGGCGGCGATGATTACCGTCTCGATTCGCAATGGCAGCAGCGTCCCCCGCAGGTACACTTAGAGGTTACTTAAATTATTTAGGTAGCAAAAAGATAGTCACCTAAGTATAGAAACTTGCAGTGTGCAATACCGATGGTTGGAAAAGAATTGCAACGGCTTTTACCTGATGCTCCTTCATTTTATCGGATAGCAATCACAAAATACGATAGACAAACTTGAGTCACAGCAGAAGAATATGCCGTAGCTTAGAAATTAGCAGATTAGGCGACACATAGAGAGAAAGTGCTTGGCTTGGATTTTGCATATATAATTAAAATCTCGTTTCACAAATAGGCGAATCGAGTTAAAGTTATAGAAGCAGACACTATTACATAAATTTGTACGACGATTTAGTGCATAAGGTGGGACTCCCTTTTTGTAGCATTAAAATTGGAACTTAACATGAAAATTCAAGATTCGGACCTGGAAAGTGTTACCCCACCACCCCAAAATCTCATTTCGCCGCAAAAGTGCTGACTATTCAAGCCAAGTTGCTAAAAGTGAAATGGACTAGCGCAACGATCAAAGCATTGACTTGACAGAGTCGTTTCATGCCAAATTTAGAGAATGCACAAAATTGAATGAGACTTTTCAACTACCTCGAAGTGAATAAAAAATACTAAAATGAAAAATACCATTTATTTTAATGCTGCCATTGTAATGATGGACAAATGACTGCAGTTGGGATTCCCACATTAACAAATGGACGTCTTCGATGGCGTGGATCCACTCTAGATCCGTGTAGACCTAGATCTGGTGCTGACACAAACTGCTCTAAAAATCCAAAGCTTTTTTGTTTTCACTGATAATTTGGTTTCAGATAAGGCTTAGATCGGTAAAATATTATCAAATTGAAACCGAGATGTTGCGTATAAAAGAACCGCAAAACGGTAAATCAACCTCCAATTAGTAAACGATGTCAAAAGTTGAGTAATGCAAACATGGGATATTATAGTAGTAGGTGGTATTTGAGCACACGCCGACATCTTTGTCGTGAATGGATTAGAAATATATCTCTCATAAGATGCTTGTATAGAAGGCGCGAGATTTCTTTGCTACAAATTGCTACGTTTTTTCTTAGGCATATTTTTGTGAGGATTGAATCATACATAGAGTAAATAAGAGAGGTTTAACTAACACCCTTTGGATGGATTACTCACGATCCAGAATAGCGCTCTAGCGTTTCGGCAACAAAGTTACTTTCAATCCTCATTCTGGTGGAGTGGCTGTCCTGTGACCAGTGGAGGGCGTACCACTGCATGTGACTGCGAAATAAGGAAGTTTGACAAATGTTGTCCGGTTCTTTGTTTGTTGGTACCCTACACTGACACGTAGGATTATCACTGAAGTTATGATAAGCCGAAAGTCCTATTGCAAAATTCCATAGTCTACAGATGCGTTCACTAATGGCAACTGGCTGTGTCACTTGGCATGGTTTACGAAAGGATTGAGTTGTATACAATTTAATGGACATAAGAATTCCTTACTCTGATACTACTAACATTTATTGAGCTCTGAGCAGCAGTTGGATTGATCAAGAAAATTATGATGGCTGGCTGCATGCTTGATCAACAGTACGCCTGAACCGCGACGACAGTGCTCAGATAAGAAACTGGGCGGAGACCAGGTTAAGTAAGCTAAACTAGATTACTTTGAAAACTAGATTTGCGCATAATACACCTGTTGAGCAATATCATGTTAGTTTCATAAAAAGCTGTCTAGATTGTGATGCTTGGAAGTCGAATTCTCATACGAAAAACCCAAACTCTCGAGTACACGACCAACTTCGCAGACTACCTCAACGTAATTTGAGAGGAATAAAAAATTGACCAAAAAAACGGGAAAATTACAAATACTTACTCAATAAAATTCACCTGATAAAATGCTTTTATCGTAAGGTATTTATAGGCAAACATCATAAATTCATGCCATAATTTTAAACTATCCTTTTATCATTAATAAGTATGTCTTGAAGACTCAGCTTGCGACCTGAAGCTGCTCTCACGGTCGCTCGACCGAACGCTAACCCAGCTCATGGACAATCGATTAAGCAACGGCTGCGCATCGATCGATAAAAGAGTCGCGCACCAGCGCAGCTGGCTGTCGCACAGGACAAAAAATAATTTTTACCTCCTTTTACCTTCAGCCAAAGTTGGCTCTTCACGTGATAGTGAGATGTTTGATTTAAACACTGGTTGGCACGACTTTATTTACAATAATTCAAGAAAGACTCGATGCCACAAAGGATTGGGCAAAGAGTCCCGGATTGTGGACTCGTAATTAATGAAATGATGATAGATGCCATGGTACCGAATGATGCAGATAGGTAGACAAAAGTACGTCAGTAATAAAGAATGAAAGTTATTGAACTGTGAATTTGATTGTGTGAAGACAACTCTACTCACCTACAGAGAAGTGATCCGATAATGGCAACCGCTTTTACACCCGTTTTGGGAGCCAAGATACCCCCAAGTGGCATGGATGCTCCCTGTGTCATAAGAGGAGCAGCTGTCATCCAAACTACTAAACCATTATTAAACTCCGGGTTGAAGTTTTTCACAACATACGAAGCAACATAGGGGATCATATTGCCTGCGCACGAGGTTTAAAAATAGTGAAGAGTTTACCTGTTGCGTACATACATCCGAATGAAAGGTGTACTAAAAATGCTGCTACAACAGCTAGAGCCCCATATACGCCACCTTCCGTCGCCATGGAGAATAATTAACCAAGGTGAGGAGGATCGAAAGGGAGGGAATTTATACAATGCTCAATACACACCCCTAAATCCAATTGGTTGACTACATCGCCACCCAAGATTACTCGTGCAATTGGAATTGCTCTGTGTTCTGAGTGGATGATAATGACTATCAGTGGTATAAATTTCAAAAGGGTATGCTACTACTGAAGATAAAGGGTAGGGTGGGGGAGGGTTGTGTGAAGTTGAGCGTCTGTGTCAGCGTGAAGTGGTTGAAAGGGGAAAGCGGGACTAGGGTTTTAGTTCTAAATGTGCTTAAGTTTAATTGTAAATTGCCTTTCCTTATGCTCATAGATTTTTTCCCAGAATACTTGTTAAAGCAACATTGTAGAAGATCCTAGAGATTAAATTTACGAATTTCTCGATGTATCATCAGATCCAAAGTCCTTAAATTGCAGTGCGGCAAATGTTCACTACAGATCCCTTCTGAGAAATCCAATTTCTTTCCCTTGAAAATATTTCCCTTTAGTAGCTGCAAAATCTTACAGAGAATAGAAAACCAAAAGCCAGGTCTACTAAAAGATGAACATCTATGTTTCCAAAATACAGGTGGGAAAAGCAATCACTAATGCCTGAAGAGATTTTATGGCAACCTCGAGAGTTCCACTTTTAATAAAGCAATTAATTCTTGGTGAAACATCTTTACTTAGTAAAAATCGCTCCATCGAAAACACTGATAGATTTGGTTAATTGCATTTTGGAAAGCGTATTACTCGCCTGCCTTATACACCTGCCCAAAAATCGTCCCAAAGTGGAACTTCTAAATAGCATGGGGAGAAATGGAACAATTAGCTATTGCCATTAAGTAGTGACATGTCCTTTTCTTTGTCATCCAATTATTCTTTAGCGTAAGTGCAAATTACCGGTGGCATTTATCTATTACAAGGGAAACTATGCACACTTACTTCCCCGATGATACAATCAAGAGCATAAATAAAAATAACTTAGGATGCAGGATGTCTCAGAAATAAGGAAAACTAGCTCATTTATAGCAAGAACAAGGTGCGTTAAAACATACGAAACTTAACCTTATTCTTTAAACCAAGGGCAACTAGAAGGGAACCTATTTAGAAGTGTTAGTACTATACCATGATTAATAGTGTTAGTTATGCTGGTAGACAGTACTTAACAGCTGATATGGACGGCAAAGTGTTTATACGAAGAAGGACAAGCTATGCCAACAAATTACGCTTCCTTTGCAATTCCTATAACCTAAAGATACTTAAACAACTAGTGAGCATAAATAAAATGGAATAAAGCGACAGCAAAATCTATACATCATAATGGTTCTATGGCCCTCGTGTTAGGCTTCATTCAAGGCCCCTCAGTCCTTCTGCATGCTAAATATGGAATAACTTACTGACGACACTCGTTGTGACCTCAGATAGGAGTCAAAGAGCTACTGTAGCGTCCCAAGACTCCCTGAAGAGGAAAGAAGATCCTATGTACGCGCGGAATATATGTATTCAGCATAGATAAGGTGTTTGGAGTACTGGTATGACCCAGAAACTAAACCAACCAGCGATAAGCAAGAAGGCTAATTCAAAGCCTAGAAATAGAGCCTCACCAATACCGAGGGATAAACCACCATCGTATTGCACTACACTTCCATCTGCCGTGCCACTCGATAGATATGCGTAATTCTATAAAACTATATTAATCGCCATATCTATAAATATTTTTTAGTTGTACAATATTGCATCATAGGATTTTTACAGAAAACATAACAAGCTACAAACAAATCACATTTGCTGGAGCACTGCGTTTGCAATGAGGGAAAGCAGACAAAACCGCAACCTTGAAGACAGCGCGGTTTACAAAGGCTTTTTGCAGTCGCCCGTTCATCATTGTCGAGATTCCCAGGCATGTAAAAACAGCATAATTTTCTGTTCTGCGCAAGTTGTTAATTTTCCTATCATTTCTAACAGCCTGAACGCATGATTAATAATATAGGTTACAATTAATACCATTTTCTTACCATCTTGTCTTTTTGCTCCACCAACTTCTTTAAATTGTCACTACTTAAATTAAACAGAAATTAATGCTTAATTTTAGCTACGTTTGCACACGTAAAAATAGCTATATAAGTGCGTTTTGTTGCCTATACTCTCTTTTGCATAGAAATTAACCCAAGATTACCATGCGAAAGCTTTTAAGGAGCAATTTTTGATAAACGATTTTGTAAACCTTCAAAAGTTAAAAAACACTTAATAGTGGTGGTATTCTCTACTGTAAACCAGTTGTAGCCATGGGTTGAAAAATGACTTTAATTGCTGGCATTTTATACATTCCTGAAACTTGGTTTATAACACCTTTAAAATTTGAAGGCTAAGTAACAATTAAGTTGGTTTAAGTCACCTTTAATGCAACAATTCTATCAACTAGAGAACCCACGCTTTTTAGATCCTATTAACGCTTGGGTAACTACTTGTAGAAATTTCTAACTGCTCTGCGGTACTGCAATGAAAATTGTGCTTCAATTGGGCTATTTCTGTATGCTTTTGCAAATGAAAACGGTCTTAAGCCCACAAATTTAATTTATATGGTAGTTTTGTTTAGTAAAATAGCATAACTCTAGTCCTGCTTTTTACAAATCAATAGCTTGGCGTATTTAAGACTGCCTGTTCACACAACCACAGAACGTTAATTGCCATCGTAGTGAAAATGCCGCAACGCGGCATATTTCGTGGTTGAACGTATTAAAGTGTTGACAAGGTAAAGGTTTCGCGACATCATCACCGCTTTCGAATTTTCATGTATGTAAGAAACACAAAAGGGTTCGGCAGAGACGACCGACGGATTATAACTAATGAGTTAGAATTACTGCCAAATTAATATTAGCATTTTAATAAAGTTTTACCCTTTGTAGAGGAAATACTAATGGAGAAATATGGTGAGTTTGCATGTTTAACTTAATTGTAATGTGGCGTTTTTCATTGTGTTGTCGTCTTCCCATCATGATGTCAGTCAAGACTAGTATGTACATACATATGTGCAAATATGAAGTTAGTCAATTGCCTCTATTTTACAGAGAAAGAAAAGACTACGCAAGACGGTGAGTTTGCGTGTTTTCTAAATTTATGACACAGAGTTTACCGTTATAATACAGTCATTCCTCAACATCACAAAATAGGCAGCAGTTCATTAATAAATAGCTCAACAGTAAGAGTGAAAGCAGGGGAGATTAGCTTTGACCGCATCACCCATATTTAGTTTGCACATTTGTAAGTAACTCACTTTTAATGCATCTTTGGCAGTAGAATTTTTAAATGTAAGATCCTCTGGTGACAGTAAATATGGGTAGATTAAAGATACCAACTAAAGGTTCATAATCTCACGAGCCACAAATAACCGATGCCAAAAGCGTGGAGTTGCAATAACCGTTGATAGAATTTACTTGGAAATTGTTTAAGAGAATTTTCATGCAAAAGTGTATGCCACCGTTTATTTGTTTTCGTTCATAATAAAGATGATTGATACTCTATTCCATCGTGGTATATCAAGAAATAAATGTTTGCATATCCAAAATGCATGATTGATTAAAAGTGCTTTAAATCATTCCCGAATTATACGCCTTCAGTTTTAAAGAAACAAAAAGTAAGAATCAACAAATTGCTACTCACATTGAATGATATGTCGGATGAAGTGGAACGACTAACTGCTCGACTAGACGTATTAGACAAGTGTGCAACGAACCTTAGAGCAAACAGGGATTTCCCCTCGGTAAGTTTTTGCCTCCTCTCACGTGCTGACCTGTTTCACTCCATTCCTCTTGATATCTAGTAGAGACGGGAGCCCTATCACCATGATAACGCAAGCCTAGTTTTTCTCTATGAATTTTCTTTTCATTAATGTTCGTGACGACCCCATAGCCTACTTTTCCGGAAAAATTTAGGTTGATCTATATTAAAATGACATTTTGATGCTCTTGTGGGGTTTGTGTTTGTCCGTCTATGTTGCCTTTAAGTACAATTTATCTGATTTTTTGAATGGTGACAACTCGTGTATCAATCCGCACAGATGAAGTCTGCATTGCAACCGCTTAACTAGTGACCCCTACCCTTTTTGCCGTTTCAGGAAAAGAAGATTGAAAATATGCAACGTAGTATTCGAGGGCTCCAGCGTTAGCTTGGACAATTCTAAAACTTCTAATGCTCCCAGCTTGACATAAATAGGCAATTTAAGAGCCACTGTACCATGATACCCAAAGCTTAGGTTTTATCACAGCTGGAACACTTCTGACAACTATCACAGGCATCGGGTAATGTATGAATGCTGAATAAACTGTCTCAAAGTCCGATTCGTTGGGAATTCTATTGCATTTTATAGAAAGGCTTTAAAGTATCAGGACGAAATAAAGGTCTAAATGTACGCCACCAAGCAATGCATTTCTGAGCAAACTTTTTGTATTTTACAAAGAACCGATGCATATTGCTGTAATAAATCGCTTTACAAAGACTTCTAAGACGGAGTAACATCACCCATGGCAAAAAGCAAATTTCTCACCTTCGTTAATGTTGTTTAATAATGAAAAACGCTCAAGGGTAAGTGGCAGAATTAAGCAGAAATGTAAGTCGCTTATGTAGTATTTGCATGGTACACCACTTTACTGCAATAGAAGTTGCTTTGCCACATGGATTTCAAGGGCAAAGTCAAGGAAGGTGTTAAATCAAATGTTTGCTAGTGCCGAGTGGCCAGTTATGGAATGTAGACATGACGCTAGGATACCGATTTTCGTTTGTGTTCGATATTTGGAAAGGAGGTATTAAATGAATAATTTTCATCACGCAGACAGGTAAGTTGGTGAAGAAATTGACAGGGTTGCGTTGACGATGAAGTGTTTGCACTAAAACGGTAGAAAATGGGCAGTAGAAAGTATGCGCTTCCAAAACTGGTAAAGTGTAACAGTAAAGATATTACAAATGGATACAACACAGACTTCATGTGTGGAACCACGGCGTTTACCGGGCACGGGATTAGGAAGAAGGCTGGGTGGACCCAGGGGGACTTTCTCTAAAAAATCATTTCTTGTTAGCATAATCATTCAAAGACGAGTGTAAAATGTACTTACTAATCCAATTAGGTATGACAGTGATTAGGGTGGGCCTCAGTAAATGTTGGATGTGCAACTGAAGGTGAAGCCTTTGATAAAGCAGGATGAGCAAAAGAATGTGAGCAAAATCGCATTTAACCGGATAAAAAGGCCAACAGATAGTCCATGCCTCACTGATGCTTTACATGAAGAAAGCTAATAAATGTAACACCAAAACATCGCGGATTAGTTTTTGGCTTGGTTTTTGTGCAGTTCCGCAAATCCAGGAGAAAAAATATGAAGTTATAGGTTGACTTGTCTGACAAGTCCCCATAAAGCACAATCGCTCCGTGTTGTACCACGACACTCTAGGAGGCGCTCTTTCATAGTTAATGGCTACACGGCACAGGTTTGGTATGACAACCCTACACTAACTGATCAGTGATGGAATGCTCCAAGACCAGTGCATAATTACACCACGCTTTGCCAAAGTGCGCCACATCATGTAATTCACGGCACCAACTTCAGTGTTAGTAAAACTTTTTTGATTGTGACACCAAGCATACTCACACCGTGTAAGTTATAAGCTTGAATTTTGCATTCACCAATTTCAACCGAATTTTGAAGATATGAGGTTTGAAATTGAGGGACAATTTGAAGAGAGCTTTATGGAGTGTACCAAACCAAGTTACTGATGCATGCCGATCTATGTCTACATACAAGCAATCGAATCCATACTTAACATCCCAACACGTTTTAGATCTTCGCGTCCAGGTACTTCATAAACTACACAAAATTATTTGACCATCCACCAAATTAGGACCTTCATTAAATCAATGAAAAATTAACAAGGCAGGCTTACATCTACGGATCGACTTCCTTGACGTTTCGACGTATTGGACTTTGTTGCAGTTGCATAGGGGAGATCATCTCAAAACAGTGTACAGAGAATTGTTTATTGAAAGCTGAAGAAGCAACATTAACATTCTTCGACACTTAGTGAGATGCTAGTCGCTTAGCTGGAAAGGCCAGTAATCTGAGGTAGATAGGTTCTTCACTTAGAGGAGGTTTTTAATACTAATGGAATAGAGCAAGTTGATTTGGTTGAGATAACAAAACCCATTACATAATTACTACCTTGATTAGGTGATTCTTGGTTGATCAGTTCCCCACAAATATTACGCTAAAAAGAGGTAGGCAGATGGAAGAGGATACATCAAAAATCGAAACTACACACTACCACGTAAAAGCATTTACATCCTTTCACGTAGGTCATCAATGTTAATCCTGACTCTGTATGACGTAGTGATCGAAATGCCTTTGCATCAACAAATGTGGGGCCGCATATTCAAATGGTCGTCTCTCGTCATTATGTACTCCTAGTTCTCATTCATTTCGAACTCAAAACTCCAGGACCTTAACCATGGTAGATGCTACAAAATTTACATACCAAATTAAATTGGAATTTGTGCCTCGCATGTTTCTGGGTGTCGGCATATCTGAGGCACAACAGTTTGGAGTGCTTCCACTTCCCTCATGCAATGTGAACTTTAAAAATAAGGCAAAATGAAAATAAATTATTATGTCCTAATTATTTTAAATAACAGTGTTTTTGTAAAAGAGGGGGGATTCTTCAGCAACCACGAAAACCTCCTAAAACCTGCCATTAAATACACCAAAAAAGAAACCAAAAAGTGGTCAATAAACAATGAAAAAATTAGATAAATCAAAGTCACTGCATTAATTCATCACATACTTGGAAGTGTTTATAACAAACAAGCAAAATGTTAGAATTCAGACTGCTAGGGAAAAATAGGGAAAGCATTGCTTTTTAAAAGTGTTTTGCAGTTAGTATGTAAGGCAAATCAGTCAACCTACTTACTTTTATGCAAAAGTATTTTAGTACGAATAGGCAAAAAAATCCCCAATAGGCATAGAGCCTTTCGGTTTGGAAAGAATTCTAAATGTTCGTCAAATCTACAATCACATTACAATCTGGAGGAACTCAGACGATCTTCTGGTGCACCTTATAAAAGGCTTGTTTTGAAATGTCTTTATTGGATTCACAAGCACTAAAAATGCATACTCACCACATAATCTTCAAGTGTCATTTTGTTCATTGCCATTCGACAATTCACAGCGCCGTTGTTGCACTAAATGCCAAAGCAAAGTTAGCATACACGTCTCTAATGACTCGATGAGACACCTCTTTCCACAATAGCAGCAAGCATTCAGAAATAATTATAATCCTAGTAAACAATTCAAATCCTAATCCGCTCGTAGTCATGGAATCAACTAAGTGTTATTTAAATGTGTGAACAAAACCAAAAAACACAATTTTCCAATGCAGCAGGCAAAAATTTTTAGCAAGTTTTCGGCCGAAGAACTAAAAAGTAAAAATTGGAACTAATGGTAAACAAAAATAAACCATACTTGTGGACCAAACAAAATACCTAAGCTGCAGTAAACAATTCGGAACCAACTTGTAACAACAATAAATTTATCAAAAGACTAAACAAATGTTTCGCGACCTATTACTTTAAGCTGTGATAGTCTGTGTATAGCAATGTGTCCGCATTGCTATATATGAATAACAGCACAAACAAATACAACAATTTGCAAAAAGCGAAAAACCGCTTAAAAATATGTTTGTCCTAAAAAAAGAGATAATGTCCCTCAAAATTGCGACTATTTTAATTCTGATTAATCATGCTACGAGCAAAAATCAAGTACATTGCCACAATGAAACAAAATAAGTTTTACCTTCTTTTACTTTGTCTTAATTAGGCTTCTGTCATATTCTACATAGCCTCTTGTCAGTTGGCGCATTCACCTTGTCTTTTTCAAAAAGACCACTGGAATCCCTTCTAAAAACAAATTATCCCAAACGCGGGGTAAATTCACTTAATTATGCGCCAACCTTGGGGCAACTTTGTCAAATTGACTTAACAAAGACGTAAAATTGGTTTCAAACACTATTTTTAATGCAAGACTATAACAGAATTTTAAGCTAATGTTGCAGTGAGGGCGGAAATTACTGGGACACATTATTAGGTTAGTGAAATGTCTGAAAAACAGTATGAAGGTAACAAAACCACATTCACAAACATTAATTTTCTAGTTTAACCAACCTCCCTCCATCTATTTGTCAAGATTGGCAAGTGCTTTTTAAAATGCATGCACTTGTAATTAAGTAGTGTGTCTCAATGCCGTGCTTGGCATAAGCTGGGAAAAAAACTATAAAATGACTCGCATTTTGAAATGGACAGCTGCTTTTGTAAAATTTAACACTTTTGCAAGGAAGCAAATTTAGATGTTTGAACCAGCAGGCTTACCTTTCAATCTAATGCGTTTAGATGATTTGCGCACCGTAAAACGCGAATTAATGAGCGTGCAAAGTTTATTTAGTGAAATATATTTACAAACCACTTTCTTTTTATCTGTCTGTCCAGTAATGAAGTCAATAACTCCCAAAGCACCTGTGGTCCTAAGCCCTGTTAAGGCGGGTAGCTGAGTGAAATACCTTGTGTGCAATCTACATCGTGATGGTTTTTTTTTCAGTTCAACACCCGGATATCGCATGAGTTCGATTTTAAACTACCGTTGCTTTTATTAATAATCTGAACTATCATCTTTCGAATCTCAACCACTATGATGGTGGTGGGAGAAACGTATTTCCTTTATTGTTAAATGCAGATGACATGCTCAATATGAAATGACTAGGCCACACAGCTTATTTCCTAATCTTGACTGTAATCCTGACTAAGGTTATAAAGCTAGGTGTTCGTTCCACTGTAAAAAAAATCAAATCTAGAGACAAATCGGGTGCCTTACCTCTTCCACACCACGAACCTTTCGTGGTAGTGCCTTTTATATCCTAATACAGTAACCCAGGCGGTCAACACCTCGAAGGAATGTTAAAACAAATGCTTACGAGTTTTGCCTGCAAGCCAAAAACTTGTTTAAGTATCTCACACAATTCCATAGGGCAGAATTATGAAAACATGAAGTCTAGTTTTGAATTGCAAATTACGAGACTAAGGACAATGATTAAGCTGAATGAATGCATACGCAGTAAGTGAATTTACTTTTCCCTAGCATTGAAACAATTTTTGATAAAGAAGATCATGAATGTGAGAAACAAGGTTTACTCAAATACCAAAAGTAGAATGCACCAGTACTAGCGTCTCGGTCTCCCTTCGACTCCTGCGGAGTTAAGTCTAGGCACTTTATATATTTAGCCCTCCCATCCTGTGCCTATTTCAGACAAATCTTGCAACAAACTTCTACAATTTGTCAGCATTTGCGGGACAAATCACGTAGTACAGTTGGGAAGAGGTTAAATACTCCATGATATCCAAGGGGAATTTAAATTGAGTTTGTACAAAAGTGGAACAAACATAAACGATTAAAGACAGCATTTGTTTCTTTTTTAAAAACCTTGTGCAACAGGTGTAATCGTGCCCTTCCTTTTAACTGCTACCTAAAATGCTTTAGCCTAGAAGCGTCTGTCGATTCGACTGTACCATCCTAGGACGGGGTTTCTCTCCTGGTATGCAGTCGAATAACGATTGCAAATAATGGCGCTTTGATCGAGCGTCCAGGAAGGAGTGGACGATTCACAATCTGTCTGAATGGCTTCTATGCTATGAGGTGCGGATCAGTAACTGAATCGCCTAAGTTAGGGTTGCAATCAGACACTACTTATTAATGCGTGTCATACCGTAACAGAAACATGACTGCTTAAAGTGCAGGCAAAGAATTAAAAGGAGTACTTTCATTTCCTCACTGCTTACTCTTTGGGACATTTATAACTGCCTTTTAGAGGAATTTGATTACTAGGAAAAGGAAATGAGGTGGGTAAAAGAGCCATCTTCTTGTTTGTGCAATTGTTCCCGGGGATTAGAGGTTGCTAGCAATGTAGAGTGGAAGGAAAGTAAAATTGTTATTTTCTTTTTGCCCAACAATAACTCTGATGATGATGACAAGAAAGGTGAAATACCCCATGGTACCCTTCCGTTGACTAATTATTATTTGAACCGTACAGTTTTCAGTCTCTCAGGTTGCGACTCTCGGATTGGTCTCGTCTATCGCCCGTTCATGGCTACACCTTGTCAGGATTGTGCATTTTAATAGCAGATCTTCACTATCTACTGGGCGATTCGAGGCGATGTAGTTTAGCCCTCATCTTTATCTCTGCATGGACCCCCCTAATGCGAGGGACACGGTTCATGGAAAAATTGATGAATTGAGAGCCACAAGCAATGGATACCACATGCTCTAATGAATTACATGTCGCAATATGTGCTTGTTTATATATCAATGAAAACTTGAATTTACCATGTTAAATATTGTGGTTTCACTTGACCTGATTCAACTAAGCCATGCACTAACCGATACCCACGCAAATGATTTTACTCTGCAATAGTTACGCAAAAGTAGCATTTAATTTAATAGCAAAAGTTTTTTTAATTTCCAACAAAAAAGTCCTTGGAATGATGTTTAAATTCCAAGGAGTGCTGCAAACAGGAGCTCCATTTTGCAGGAAACTCATTCGATGGCAAACTCAGGCTTTAAGTGGGAATGTTTTGCTAATAGTTGCCTTAATTAAATTCCTTTTTGTCAGATATCTCCGGTTTATTCCAAACATCTTCCTCCTTGGGATTACGACGGCAGCAGTCGCAAACTCTGGCACAGGAATTTGTCCATGCTGTGCACGCTCCATTTGGATCCCGCAAGAAGAGGGTGAGGATAAGACCTAAAAACAGATCTATTGAGCAGCTATTAGCCAAGACTCACCTATAACTGCAAAACCTGCTCCAGAGCAGTAAATGGGAACCCATTGACCACGAATATCGAAATGTGCAATCACTCCAGACAGGATGAGTGTACTGGGCGCCTAAAACGGCAAACACCTCTCCAAAGTAATGCACAATTTTGGTCCTATCCTTTAAAAATATGCACAAATTTCAAGAAGAAAGTTGGCAAATTGAAGCTTATAAAGGCGAAGGAAAATGATTGGAATTAGCTGGAGTTAAAAAGAATTTTGAACTAAGATCTAAGTCTGCAAATCACGAACCATTGCGGCAAATAGCAGGCCAAATATGGTTGGCATGCTTCTGGGTCCAAAAATCCGAGTTGCTAGATTGGGAATGAGGACAAAGTTAGCAGCCAGACAGGTGTATAGAAGGAAAGTCCAAATCGCAAAAAGTGCTTTGGCTGCAGTACCACCCACTTGCGTAACGAAACCATACGTGAACCACAAAGAGGCCCATTCAATTTGAAGAATGATTAATGGACCCTAGAGCAGGAGCAGTGGAAAGCCATTATGTGTCATGAAGACGAGAGGGCAAGTAAACCGAGATGAGTAATTAGTGTCCACAAAATTCACCTTAAATGAGTATCGGTTGCCAATGATACCCCATGTTAGTCGACCCAGACAATTGAAGACTGAGCTCAAAGTGAGAACTAATACGAGAAAATTATTATCAAATCCACAATCTCTTCCATAGGTCTAAAAAAGAACGTCCAAATAGAGAATGCAAAACAAGGAGTATCCCAACCGAAAATCAAACAGTAAATGCATTAGGAGTTATGTATCGATACAGTTAAATGTAGCCTAACTTGAATTTCAGTTAGTACTTCATACCTTCACGGTTGATGAGGTCAGCCCAGTTAGGGCTGAGTTAAAGAAGTTGATAAGAAAGGCGAGGTAGAAGTCGATGGTTCTAAGAGCCTCCAGCGTCGTGTAATTTCTCACAATTGATTCCCTGTAAAAATAGAATAATAATATAAGATAAACATCTCCTCGCATTGTTTACACGTACTTCTCATTCTCCGTAACTGTTTCAACGGTTTGAGGATCACTAAAATTAAAGAATTAGCTGATAGTCCATCAAGTTCCTTGCCCATATGTACATTACACTTACGCAATCGTAGACAACTCAATAGACGTTTCAGCCTAAATAACGAGAAAGTTATTTGATGTTGTGGTCTGGAAGAAAAAAACCCGTATAATAATAAGCAAATTTACATCAGAGCGTTTTTCCCGGAGTAAAGCAAACCCGATTATTTGAAGACAAAGAATAAATCCACCCAGAACAGAAAAAGCTTTCGGAATATTGTTCTTAACCTCAGGGCTAAAGAAAAAAAAAGAAATCCCATTGTAAATAAAGTTTAGAGGTAATTTTTAAAAGACAATGGATGCACACTGAGTGAAGTTTTGCAAGTTGTTCGGATTGATAACCGCAGATTGAATGCGCACCAAAACTAAAGCACCCAAACCCAGCCCAGACGCAATGATTCCAACAATAATGGATCTGTGATTTGGAAACCACTAAAAACAAAAAATAAGATTATAATTTTAACCAAGCAAAACATAGTAAGGAACAAATGACGCACAGCTGTAGCAACAGCATACAAAACAGAGTAAGAAGCGCCGATTCCAAAGCCAAACATTATAGAACTCGTGAAGATAAGAGGTCCCAAGCCATAGTTCAATGTTAATTGTGAGAGGAGAAGACCACCACTAGAAAAGAATTGTGAATATTTACTAAAAATGAAAAATAAGCCTTTCAAAGAAATTATGAAAATTAACAATGGTAAAGAACAACGCGATCCTTAAAGATGATCGAATATGAAACTTGGACGATATCATGATCCGTGTGATTGCCAAATTATACATTTTAGGTGGGAGTAGGTCGAGGTGGTCTAACCCGTGGTTTAAAAGATGCAGTCGATCCATGAGGAGACGACACCGCAATTCGCTACCGGAATCTAGATGGTTTGCACAATCATGCGTTTCCAAAATAGACCGTGTTTTACAGCAGGAATTTGCACCGATGGTAGACCTTCAATCCTTCGCGGTGGACACGGATTTCAACAATCGACTCAAGCATACCAGATTAGGGCTTAGCTCTGTCTTCGATAAAAGAGAAGATGTAGCATAATTGGGCAGTGTGACTAAGCCAAGAGCTAAGACAACAGGATATGTCGTTCTAACATCCGTTTAGAAAGCTAGCTGATGCAGCTCTATAAACCCGTCCTATTATCCAAATTGCGCCATGGATCTCATCGGTGGTGCAATTTGAGTGGTAACAATTATCGCATCAATAAGTTGGTTGAGAATCAACACACGGATCCGCGCACGAGTAAATGCAGTCCATCATGGGGAAATTTGTACATACAAAGGAGTACCGATGGTCTAATATAAATGTAGATGCTAAATAGTTGCAAAATAAGGAAATTCTATCAAAAACACTCTGTAATGATGGCTATCTCACAAGAAAAACACACATAAATATATGTAGACTATGCAAGATGTGTAAGTTTGATTACAAAATTTAGGTAACAAGCAGAGAGAACAAGCAAACTTCTTAACTAAAATAAGTCCACGGCCCCATAAAAAAATAAACTAACAAAAAAATTCTAGGTAATTTATATGCTTTACATTCCTACAAACATAATATCTATAGCTATGCAAACTTCCTAATCAAAGGGCTTAAATGTAGAAATATAAAAACTGTGATAACAACCTAAAAATTCGTTTTTCACTTTAAAAGATTATTCTAAAAATATTTCAAAACTCTGTGCATGATGAAGTTTAGTTCTTAAGTTCGAACATAAATAAAAGAAAACTATTAAGCTGAACAAAATTTTAATAAAATTTTTTTACTTCCTTACTCTGCGCAAAAAATAAACACAACTAAACCATTTGTGATTGTTGAAATAAGGAACTTAATACAACGTGTGTTGTCAAATTACCTAGTCAATAATATTGAGATTAATGTAGACCAACGGAAACCAATAATTTGGGCGAGCATGGCCCCGAGAGGTGTGGAAATTGCTTCGCAGGCAAAAAGTGAGCTAGTATAAAAGGTTATTGCGCCAGATGAAGTATTAAAATAGTCTTGAAGGTATGGAACCAAATCACCTATAATAACATAAGGAGAGAAATTAGTCCCCTTACTGCTAGCGTATAGAAACCCAAATGTGTGATGAAGAAGAGTAACACCAACGACAGTCATTACTCCAAACAATAAATTTTTGTCCATTTTTTTAAAATAAGATGGAAAATGAAGATGACTGCCCTTTTCTTTCAAGCCCATGCTTAGTCCTGGGTCATCCAAAGTACCAGGTTCAAAGCAGTCAAACGAAGTTGTAAAGGTCACAAAAAGAAAAATAAACCAAATTTCATACCAAACAAATGCTTTAGGAAAAAACGAAAATAAAGGAAAAAATTAGGTTAAAAGTATGCGATAGAGACAAATTCCGCCGATATTGTGGAAAAAGCATTGGCATGTAATCTCTCCAAAGGTAAAGTAACGATTAAATATTCCATTGATCTTTGCATTTTAATGCCTTCACTTTTGGTGGCTGCTCGTTGTACTTACTCTGGGAGACAACGTCCTGACTATGCTTGCAACAAACATGTTCTATGCAGTTATAATAATCTACCTCCATATTGATAGGAATTATATAAGAACTTAGGATGCTGGCTATGTCAACACGTGTAACAAATTTTCAGATAATAAAAGCGAATTTTAGGAAGATTTGTGATTAAAAAATGACCTTAAAGTTACAGAGATATGCTAAATTGTAGTGTCCCGAGACGCCCTGAAAACGAAAGAAGGCATAGTAGTCGGGCAGAATATATATATTCAGCGCGGAGCAGGTGTCTGAGATATTGGCATGGTTCAAAAGGCCAGTTCACCCGGCGAGGTACAAGAGGGCTAATGCAAAGTACAAAGGTGGCGCCTCACCAGGACCGAGGAATAAACCACTATCGTATTACAATTATTTATCATACACACAAAGAATAAGGAAGAGAATTTCACAAGAACTTAGTTTAAAAAAGCGAAACACTTTTAGCTGCTGCAGTTAGATCACAATCCCAATTTTTGTCATTGTCAATTTTCACTTCGTTTAACAGTGCCATGTCAATAATGCAGAACAAAACATCACTTTATTACTATCACATGTCATGACAGCATAAAAGGCACATTTTTTAAAATAGTGTCGACACCATAAAAAATGTATGATTTGGGAATATTTGGAAAAGTGCATTACCCATGTAAATAAAAGCCACTTTTAAATCGCTCTTCCAGGACTGCCTTCGCGGCGAAACGTAGAAGTGCCTAAGCCCTTTTTAGAGACAAAAAGTCATTAAAAACGGGCAAAATATATATTGATGACGCAGAGAAGTGGTTAGGAACTTGTGGCGTGTCCCGAGGATCATTACACCCCGTGGAAGTGTATTGACCAGGCTTCCATATAGCCAGTTACTAAATCAAAGGGAAACTCTTAAACTACAAGTTCTGTTCATCTAAACTATTGGCAAACATCTGATGGGCATTAGACACAACGCCACAATCATTGGATTTGCTCAAAATACTTGGATAATCCGAGTAAGTGACACGTACTTGCAAGTGGCGGACATGTCATAGGAAATGTGATGGCGTAGCTGATTGGTCGCGTATATCAGAATGATATAATACGGACCCATACACAGGGCATTATTTTTGTGCTTGCGTTGGTAACACCTATTCAGCTTAATTGCAATGACTATCACGAGTCAGATGAAGGCGGCGTTTAGCATGGATGTTTACTCATTCAGTGTGTTTTGTAAATAGACGACATGCGAATGTGCCTCAACAACAACGGTCATGGTGCTGTGTCTCGCTGTTTGTGGCCATCGTCGGAGGAAGCCCAGGTCAGGTGAGAACATCAAGCAGGCCTTGTAGCACCCTAGTGGCCGTAGCAGGGCCTACAGATGCTGTGTTTGGTCACGTTGAAATGCCATACACCAAATCCCTTTGCGACACGATATCGGTTGAACTGTCGGAGGCGAGTGAGGTGAAGTTGCAATCACAGTTGCTCTGCCTGAGCTCAAGGTGGTGGTGAGGAATTTCGAAGATTCTCTGCTACTCGTTGGCAATGCAGACAGCTTCCACCGAGTCGGCAATATCTTCGTCTGTTCGTGGTCAGTGAATGCAACTTCCGACAGTGGATTCCACGCGGCTGACGCCACATCCAGAGGCCGTCGATAATGCATGATGAAGCGGGAAGTTGGAATGAGTGTTTGAGGTCGTTGCAGGGTAGGTGAAGTGGCTGCCTGTCCGTGATGAAACGCACCGCCTGTGTGGATGCGCTGTTTGACGTTGTTGTCACCTGAACACGACAGCTGTCATCAGCGGAGTACAGAGAGCAGATTTGTTGGGTTAGTACTTGGTTGCACTTGTTTGTGTGGACGTGTCGAGGCTGTCAAGGCCAGATGTCAATTAAGTTGACGTTGGATCTGGTAGTGAAGCACGTCTCGGCAAGTGATGTGTGGTGGAAGGTTACACAACACTACGTTTGTCCAGGCACTTACTGCTGCCCGTGCCATACATGAGAGGCGCTTCGAGTGGTCCGACGACTGGTGGTTTGTCCTCCTCATATGACAGCGTTGCCTGAGACGGTATCCAGTTGTCATCTCTTCTTATGCAGCAATTGCGGCGGTTAGTGGTGAAATGCAGGCTGTTAGGTGCATTGTTCTGGAGAACATACATGGCACTCAGTAAGCTACAAGCTATCTTCGGCATATTTCGGCAGCATTGCCCGTGCTCTTCGGTGTGAGTATTGCAGCTGCATGAGTGGCATCGACAGTGTCCATCTTTGTGACCGAAGGCGTTGCGCTCATGCGAGGGATGAATGCATGCATGCTAGAACTGCAGTTGACAATAATACGATTGCCGGAGAGTTGGCAGACAGCAGAGTGGTGGTTGCTTGGAGCTTGGCTGGATTTGAAAGTGTGGAGAATTTGTGGAATCGATGCACTTGACCGCTCCGACAGCCAAAACGAAGTAAAGTGAGAGCATGCTTGAGGACGACGAGGCTTTGATGCTTCGTTGCTGCTGCTAAGAGGATGCCGAGGACATCCATCATCAGGATGAGTAGATGAGTGGAGACGTGTGCGTCGGTTGGCGACTTTGAAGTGTAGGCGAAGACGGGCCATCCAGACGGGCCGCCAGTCAAGTGTCTTGGGTATCGTACTGCCAGTTGGATCGCCTTGTGCAATTCATGTGGTCCTCGTCGGAGGGCTTTGTTGGCCTCTGGCTGTTGTGGCGCGGATTGGACAGTAAAGTCTGCAATTCGCTGTTTGTTAAAATTCGTTTGCGTCACTAAACGTTGCAGATCGCTATTTGCATGTGAGCACAGACATTACTAGGTTCTCAGCCGCAATTATACACCGGGAGTGCGATTAGAGTACGTAAGTGATGTTGAAATTGGTGGGATTTCAGGGTAGTTACCACTCTTATCTGTCCATATTAACATGCGTGGATTGGACCTTACGCTGACCATTGGTACAGATTGGTCAATGTTGCAAAACCTGCAAAAGTACAGATCAAAGTATAATTTAGAGTGCCTAGAGATTCCAGTTTTGAGCACAAATTTCAGAAAACTTTAAACAGAAAGTTTTTCGGAGATGCACATTTTCCGCCACATTATGCGGTTCGTTAGCTCTTCAAGCTACTCAAGTTTTATCTTCGGTTTCATGGCCCAGATTCTAATCTACAATTTTCCACTAACGTCAATCGCGTAATGCGTGCACCCGTTGTAAGACATCTTGCAGTCTTACGAAGTACTAATCCAGTAAATAACCTTAAAACGACTCGACTCACCAACTGGGAAGAGGCTTTAGGTACAGCGGCACCGTCGAGATTTTCTGACGCATGATCGATGTTGAGGTTGAGGCCTCACTTATTTGCGTATTAATATACCGACTTTCTATCTTGTAAATGGGTGATATAAAGAAATAATCATTTTGTGGTGGTCATCGCAACGTAGTGACCGAGGGTTTCGCCGAGATGCACACTGGAAGGAATAAGGCAATGTGATGATTTCATATCTAGACCAACTGCATATTTGTATATACCAGTCTACTAGTTATCATATATTTTATTTCTACTTTGGCCCCAAAAGCCTTTACCAACCTCCTAATTTTAGCCCATACTTTTTTTTTAAATCCAAACTCAGGAAATGCATGGAGCAGTACAAATCACCCATAATATTTAAACACTGTGTAAAAAGGACACCGCTTGTAACCATCGCTATTTATTTCTAATGGCTCAATCCATATCGTTGGATTTTCTTGACGAGCATACTATCAAGTCACACCATAAAAATAGCAAACTTACAAGATGTCTACTAATGCCAGATTTATATTTTCAGTTTCGAACTATTTTATGAGCACTTCCATTACACATATTTCCATTTTGCTCAATCCTACTATATATTGATGCTATTATAAATTCGTTAAAAAGAACTTCCTAAAGCTAGGTATGTTTAGGTTTTCAATATGTTTTTAAGTGTGCCTAGAAAATTTTTCCTCATTTTCCGTGGGTCTTTGTTTAAACTTCCTAGGGGCGTTATTGGCCATCAAGGTAGATTGTGTGTCCTTGTGTGGTAGCCTGTGATGTCTATAAAGGTTTTTGTTTCTTCTGCTCCTGGCAACCTTCTGGTATGACACTTCCAGTTTTTACCAACAGTTAGGTTAAGAAAAACCAGTCAATGCTGTCAAATATTCTGACGGCGAGAAGGATAGACTTTGAGCAGATTGATCTTACCGACCCGAAGAATGTGGCGAAAAAGCAAGCCTTAATTGATGAACTCAAAGGGAAATCACTCTCATTCGTTCCACCAGTAATTTACTATGAAGATGAATATCTTGGGGTACTTTGGGGAATTACTCTGTATTGTTAGAATTACGATGATTTTTTTGAGTCTCTGGAGATGGAACGCGTTGATTCCTTTCTTCGCCTCCCAGGGGCAAAATCGGTAAGGTGAACCTTTTGCTCATTTAATTGTTTAGAAAACGTTTGATGACATCGTTTCTGGAACAGAGGTAGCAGGGAGCCCAATTGCATGTCTGTGAATGCACGTAGCATGGCTTCCTTTGCATGCACATTTCGATTTTTGTATTATTGCCAGATTTGTTTCACATCTTCAGGCAGGGTTGACCAAGCAGGCGCTCAAAGTGGTAATTTGTTTGATGCAACACTAATCATTTTATCTAGGGTGGTGCTGTCAAGAAAAAAAAGCAGAAGAAAGAGGGGGCTGGAAAGGAAGCTGATGAAGGAGAGTCCGAAGATTTGTCTGAAGAATCGGAAAGTGGAGATGAAAAGAACGAGGAAGAGAAATCTGAGAATAATAATGAAGGGGCTTCTGGCAGTAAATCAAAGAAAAGAGAAATAGAGGAGGGTGCTATTGAAGCTAGAAGTGAAAAGTTAGATGAATCAGCTCCTAAGGCGGAGTTGAGGCTTACCTCATCCTCGGAAGAGGAGGGGGATGAATCCGAGGAAGAGAAATCTGGAAAAGAAACATCTACTAAGGCAGTGGAGGAGGCCGAGGAAAAAGCTACGAAGTCAAAGAACGATTTAGCATCAGAGACTTCGTCTGAAGAGGAGTCATCTGAAGAAGAAGAGGAAAGCAAAGGAGAAATAGAAATGAAGCAAGCGCCTGAGAAGGAGGAGTCCGAGAAATCTGCAGAGTCGTCGTCAGAGACCTCGGAGGAAAGTGAGACTGCAGAGGAAGAAGCACCCATCCCTAAGACTGTTGCTGAGTCGAAAGTAGTGAAAAAAGAGGAGGAATCTAGCTCGACAGAAAGTGAGTCTGAAGAGGAAGATGATGAGAAAAACACAAAGTCAGAAAAGACACCAACGATTGAGGCCAAAAAGATAGAGTCAAAAAAGGAAACGTCCGAAAGTAGTTTTGAGGAGGAAACGAGTAGCAGCGAGGAGGAGTCGGATTAGCACTTGCTTCAAGCTCATTCAGCCTTTTTGACATCTCCGCGGTTTTTATTTTCCTCATTTGCTTCCCTCCAAAGATCTTGGTTCATTCTGCCTTTTTTCATGCTTTACTTGAAGTATATGATGTCATCAGATGCCTTTTTTTCCTCTTTCGATGTCTATTGACTGCTCGGAAGTATCTGAAGGACAAGCACGCTTGTCTTATGAATAGATACTTAACTGCTTTATTGTTCTGTTTTGTGTATACTCCATTCCTGGTACGAAGCTTTGCTCATGTTATCCGTGTTATTAACCTCTCATCTGTGCGTCGTTAGTAAAGCTGTCTCCACGCTCATTTTTCTTATTCATTCTCAAAAAGGTTGAGCCGGAGTGTTATTCCTCTGGGGTTCTGGTACTTCGTTGAAGGCGTGTGAATAGCGTTGGGGTTGGTTTCGTAATCCAAGGCGGTGGCCGGGTGTCATGGGGAGACGATGATTTAATTGATCGAAATATGCATTTGTACTGGCACAGCAAAGGTAACTCCTATTATCAGTGACTTTGTAGCTCAACAGCACTCGATGGAGGCACGACAATTGCTTTAGGTTGTGAAAGGCAAGTCCAAAGTCGCCACAGTACCTTTTTTCAAAAGTACTTTGCGAAGTGATTTCATTACTATCAAACAGTATCTAGTAACAATGTCAATTTATGGCTTGATTCCAGAAGGCCGCATTCCTGTTTCATCTCACGCTACTTTGATTAGAAATAAGTAATAATTAGTGAGATAGCTGGTAAGCATTATAAGCAGGTTTCTTGCTTCCAGAATTTAAGCGGAATGGAGGGCATTTAATATTCTAGGCTTGCCATTTAGTCTTTTGCATTTTAAATTACGCTTTACAAAATAATTCCGTAGTCTTGAGTAGATCCCCAGGGAAGCCGACAAAATTGTTATATTTTGTAGAGTGCTAAGTCAATGCGAAATTTATCAGTCTGATTTTACAACTATCTCGCAATTCGCCCTGGTGTATTCAGTGTGGGATTATGCAAGCGTCTCTTGTCAATTTTGCTACAACTGTTGTTGGAACTGTGATACTAGAAAGATCAAGAACGTCAAACATTCAAATTAGCATGGTCCGTTAAAAACTGTTATGGAGAATAAGTTGATCATTTTCTGCCTGAATAGACGCGGATAGCGCCCCCTCAGGGCTGTATAGAGAGCACACCACTACGGATTCTTATACCACTGAGATCAGAGTAACAGTCACGAGGAGAGTTTAGACAGTGGAAAATTTCCAACTTAGAACTACGGTGAACTTAGTGCTATCGAACAACGCACATTGTGCCACAAAGGCACAGCTGGATTCCAGAAGAAACCCAATTCCAATTCAGAATCCCACTGCACATTACAATCCTTTAACGAAAGAAGTAAATGTAAAATCAAAATTTATCTCTGACCATTTGCAAAATTTCCTTCAAAAAGGCCCGACCAAAACAAATTTTAAACAGTTCAAGGCAATAAATAAACACTAATAACAAATAATAATAGATAGATGATAAACCCAAAAAATAAGGTCATTTCAATTAGGAGAAGCATATTAATTCGTTTCTAACCCAAATAACTGACGGAACCGACAATGTATTATTCGTTTTAGGCAGTTTTTCGAAGCTGTAGAGGGAGTATATTCATGTATTTCGATGAGAAGAAGACATAAGTACCTTTTTTAATGTTGGTTATGCGGTGGAATTTTACGACCTGATACTGGGAGCTGATTTTTTCCGGTGACACCGTGGCAAAAAACGAAGTGGCATTCCTATTCGGATAAAGACAATAAAGCACTCCTTTTTCACGATAGAATTGTTTCTACTGTCCTCAATATGGGTTATCTATAAATGATTTGCAACCGGAAGGTTTCAACGTGGTATCAGTGCTGTTGAAATGTTCAAGGCTTCCGCATCGAGTAAAACAACTTGCAGCAAAATATGTTGCGGGTGTAAATGACAAAATAAACTTCGTCTGCAGTAGAGATTGGTAATCAAGCTAAAAATATTTTAGGCAAAAATTCCCTTTTAATGCCACCAAAGTTGCAAGATTTGGTTAATTATGTCCGGGCCGAAAGTAACTTGTCAAAGTCAGAGATTAAGATAACTTAATTTGTTGTCTCGTTGATTTTGGTCACGTCTGTAGCTTGCGATATGTGTGATGCCCACATTTATGGGGTGTGTCGAAGCGTCTCGAATACGAAAAATTTCTTGAATGCTAGAAGTGCACCTGGTCATGATGAGCAATCTGGTTCTGACACGAAGTTTCATCAATTAAATTACCCCCTTGTACCTCAGACTAAAAATTAAAGAAGAGATGCCTGTAGCCGACTCATCAAGGGTTTTTTAGAAAGAAGAAAGGGACCATAAAAAGCCCGATTTGATTGGCCAGTTGTCAGATAACCGCTTAAGCATTTGTTCATGTGACAAATAACAGTACATCATCTAGTTAATGGTTTAGATTTCATGACTCCAAACTTATGGTAGCAGTCGTTTCACTAAATAAGCTTCAATAATCGTTCACGTTTGGGGACAGTTGTTGTGACAAGTTAAAAGTGCTACCATGCTCAAGATAAGTGCTGTGCTTGTATGTGTGTGTCACTGTTTTCAATGACGTCAGGGGTGAGCCAAGAACAAATAACTTTTTCCTGCTAAGATAATGTAAAAGAAGGCATTGGACTTTTTATATGCTAAGCAGTGATAAGGGCTGGTTAAAAATTACGACATGACCATGTGTCCTTCATCAACCAAATGAGTGCAAAACTTGAGTTAGCATAAGCAATTACGATGCTTCATGGTGATGAGGTAATAACTCAGGTGCCATGCTTTTCAGTAAACCTTTCACTCCCTAATCAGTACTTTTTTCCCACTTTACCGGCTTGTGACACTTTGTCACATGGATGACGGCAGAAAAACATGATAAAACAATGTCACGAGGGCAGGTAATATTCTAATAAAAATGCACATCTTCTTGAAAGACAAATATGGAAAAAGTCAGATGCACCAAGTTACTTAACACTTCATTTTTTTTCCTGTGACAGTGCTGTATATAAGACTTTAATAAAATGCAGCACTAGTAACTCATTGCCCTAGTAACGATATTTGTTGGGCATGTGTATCTTCACAGAAATTGTACGGCCCTCGCAGTGGCCAACGCCAAATCATTGAAATAGCACTTTATGTGTCCTGCATAGACGTCAAAGAGAACCACGGCTAGATCATCAAGCTGCCGCATTTCCCTTTCTTTCTGTGGGAGGTGGACCATCGCTTTAGATGTAAAATTGTCAAACCTCCTCAAGTTGAAATTATCATATTCCAATGCTCTCAGTATGATCGCTTTGAATAACAGCATGCTCAATAAGCATGCTCTGCTAGGACGAGCATCCTGGTACCAAAGTTCAGTCAGCTTTCATTTAATGGTTCGCTTTAGGGTCAGACTAGCTCCAAACGCATGCAACCTCGTGTAGTAAGCCTTGTATATTCCAAATAGATCTCCAGCGAAATCTCAACCTATCTTGTTTGGCAGTAAAACCTTGACACCCACCACAGTTTTTCGGAATCTTAGGAGCCCTCCATACTGTGCCTTCCACATGACCTTCAGCTATTTAGTTATTTAGAGTTGCAGGATCCTCCGGTTCAGTTGCAATTAGCGATTTACACCTGTCAGCTTCTTAAGGTTAACTCAGTTAAGGATCATTGAATTACCTCGCTGTTGTCTAAGCATCCATTTCATTAATTTTAAAGGCAAAGTAGCCTTTAATTTTTTTAGCACCCAATGCTTCGATAAATGAGCATAAGTACAATATCTGCGCAAATGCAAGTGCTTGGTAATAAGCTCAGTTTTATCCCCACCCATTCCCAATGTATATTACCAAGGGGGCTTCCAATTTATTGTCAAATTTGTGAAAATGAAGACGCTAATGTATGGGAGAAGCTCCCCAGTTTAACTGATACCTTCCACGTACAGTCGCAGTTGTTTGAATACGAAGAAAAATAGCCTAAAATCGTAAATCTGAAGAAAAGCAACCATAAGAACTTTTCCACAGTAGTTTGGGGATGATTTTAGTTTGGATTTTAGCTGAGCACCACTTAACGCAGTTCCCTGGAAAGTTACAAAAGGTTTCGCGATAAAATGCTTTGCGTGGTAAGAGGTTTGGAAATTCACGAGTACTCTACTCTGTGTGCTCGGGAGTTGTGGGATAGGGCACAATTCATTGATACTTTTGCCACCTTGAAGAAAGAACAGTGACATACAAAAACGAAAAAAAAAACTGAATCACAAAGGATAGTAAATAGGAAAAGTTTTTCAATAATGACGCTATAAAGGAATACTGGTCTTAGTAAGAAATAGTGTAAGGTGTTCCAATTTCGCTGATAGTTGTTTATTTGTAAAAGTCCTTCAGGTGACAAGCCGGGCGAGTGGACGAGTTGCGTGACCGAGGTGGTCATCAAACCGCGAGGGAGGAGGGGAGGGGAAGCCGCCTTCACAGAGTCCCCCCATGAGACTGCCATAACTTGTAGAAATCTGCGCCATCAAAATAGGTGATGCCTTTTTCAACTAGTTCTCTCCATTCAAAGGTCTAAATTCAACGCTAAAAAGGAAAACTAATTAAAATAATAAAGAAATATACATTTTAACAAAATTATGGTTTATGAGTGTCCTTTTGTGCAAATTTAAGCAGTTAAAGAAAGGAAAAAAACAAACTGCGTAGAAATTTTGGCATTTAGAGTTATAAATTATGCAACTCAAATCTGCCAGAATGAAAAGTGCAGAAGTTATCGAATAAAATGGAAGAAAGGTAGAAATTTCTGTGTTATGCATGTATTTTTAAAATTCAAAATGAAGCAAAATTGCTGAGATTTGTTCTTGCATGCAAAATTCACTCACGTAAGCAAATTATTAACCAAGAGAGTCTGTTTTAATCTAGAACACGGTGGAGAATGAAAAGATCATATTTTCTACTTTACAGCTACTTATAATGTTCGAAAAACCTGAAAAGGGATACAGTCACTACTTGAAGCTTTCATGACAAATTTAGGTCTTGCGATTTCATTGTAATCAAAAGAAGTATGATAGAAACATTTAACTGAAACAATCGTATGATTCTCTTCTTCAAAAAAAAACTGGTCACAAGGGCGGGAGACGTGGTTCTCGGCTAGGTGGGGAGCTGGAATTTGGCTCACTTTAAGGTGAGATTTAAAATGGAAATATCCAAGCCAAGCACACATGAACCCTTCATGACGTGAATGCCAGACACTGATGCCGGTGGCATGATATTGCATAAAAATTAAGTAAGTCCACCTCAGTTGACGGTTCTAACTTGTCACTTACTATCTCATTAATTAAGATAACACAGAATGAGGTGTCACGTTTAAGATGAGTAACAACTATGTTTGTCTGAAGGTAATGTAGCCGAATGCACATCACTGAAATGCCGAACTAGGGATAGAGTGTAAAGGTTATTTTAGATTTAATATTAGACACGGACAAGCTCATAAAGTAGCACTTTGATTTGATTTGACTTCAAAATTGCAACGTACTACTGATAGATTCCGTATGAGTTACCGTCTAAAGGTTTGCGCAGATAAATCTACACAAAAGGTTCAAACAATTCAAAGAAATATTTGTAGCACGAAAAGAACAAAAACAGTCACCAAGACATTTTTGAGACGACTGTCCGGGATCTAGTGCACAACCCAAATTTTAGATAATATTTCCCCTTTTATATTAAAATTAGAATCTAAAGTTACCCTACCAAAACAATCGCAATTTTTAAGCTCCAATCGTTCACTACTTTAGAAACATTGAAATATACAACTTAAATACAGCTAATTGCATGATTTCTAGACATGATGCCTCCTTAAAATTACCTTAGCAGGCATGCAATGACGTAAGCTCCAAGCTGATCGCACTTACAAGGATCCTCAACCCTCTGCGTCATCCACCATCGAAATGTATTTTGGCTTTGAGTGGCGTTCTTCATTCCTTTGTTACCAAGCCTTAAATTATAGACAAACCCGTTAGGCTGGAACGCTCCTTGATTATCGCCTCAAAATCCAGCCATCGAATCTGAATAGGCAAATAAATAAGGAAAAGGCATTAGCATCGCCACCTGCAATGGACATTTAAAAATGGGCAGCAGGTCTTTGGGAGAAATCATCTAATGAGGCACGAATTTTCATGTTCAGATGAGGAGTACTACATTACTATTTATTTTAAAATATCTTCTAGAATTTTTTGGGCGCCTTAGTTTAAGTTGTCAATTCAAGATTAGTTTTGTCAAAATTTTGTAGGAATTTTAAGCTATATGGTTATTGACCATCGTTTAAAGCACAAAGGTTAATTAGACATGAGCATAAAATTTTACTAAATCCTTAAAAATGATTAGAGACCGCTAAAGTAAAGTAGTATACTTATCGGCATCGCTCAGGACTCTATGTTGGGGTGTATACGGTTTCTGAGACCTCCAAGTCAGCAAATAAAATGCAAGGGCAATTGTTCAGGCATGCATTTATTCAACGAAATAAACTATGTGCATATTGATGATGACCATCCTAGTCCTCAAAAGGACGGGAAGGAAATGGATCAATTATCATATATTTTGGTGTCGGTAACAACTGAGAGCTCGGCAGAACCGTCATCCTCCATTTCCCTCGCCGTAGGCGGCTCGTAACGGCAAATATTGCAGGCATTTGTGCAGAGACGCGTGACATCACGCCACTTCCCAAACTTATCCTTCAGGAAAAGTGAAAGCGCAAAGCCTATAAGACAAACACATTAGGTGAGTTTTAGTGAAAAGTAGTGGTTATAGCCATTGTAGTAGATGAGGGGATGACGGCACTTACTGACAAGGCATAGAGCACAGCAACAATAGAAGGTTAGAGGGAAGTTCTTTTTGATATCATATTGGGACACGATTGCAGCCAAGATAAGAGCACTGGGACACTGAAGGGAAAACATGCGGCGCCATTAGGACTCCACTCTTTCCTTCAAAATGAGTGACCCCGTTAATGCAGAACAGCTTACAGTTGTGAAGTACAGGAGCCCGTAGGTGGTGGCTGTGTTCTTTGGACCAAAGATGCGAGAACAGGCGGCAGGCATAAGGACAAAGTGGCCAGCCATTGAGAAAAAGAGGAGAAAGACCCAAACTGGGAATAAGTATCTGAAAACCTCTGTTTCAGCAACTAGAGGGAATGTCCCAAAAAGTATAGCCCATTGCATCAGAAACCAACCAAGGGGAATCTAAAATTGCACACGAAAAATACGCATTAGTTGATGTTGCTACAAAGAAAAAATGCCAGAATTTGTAAATTCACTACCTTGAAAGACACATGGTCGCAGATGAGACCCCAAATAACACGACCACTGCAGTTGAAGATTGCTGTGCATGTGGCAATGGTTGATAGATAACGGTCCTCCAGTTTGTGTTCTGAACCAAACACCTGTAAACACCTCAAATCATTATTATTATTAAAAGCACTACATGGTTTTACAAAACTTTATCTTTATAAAGAAATCAAACGATAAGTAACACATGGTTGTAAGAAGAATTGAGTTTAAGCTTAAATGCGTATTTTTGGGATTTGTGTAAATTTAGAGCTTCATACTTTATAGGCTGATGACTGCAGTGTGATGGGTACAGTGTCCAAGAAAATAATAACTGCAATTGTGTAAAAATCAATTGTTTTGAGGGCCTCTTGGATTGTGTAGTTGTAGATATTATGAATGTCACTACAAATATAAAAAAATTAGATATTACCATTTTGTGCATCAACGTCATTGACCTATCTAAAAGTCGATTTTACCTGCTCTCAATTTTCACCGCTACCTCAGAATCATCCTTATCTAGACTAAAAGGTTCAAAATTCTTGCGTTGGTACTTTCAAATGGATAAAATTGATACCAAATATAAATGCTAAATAAACGACTTTTATGTACAGTTTTATACTAACAAAATCATGAATACCCTTGTGAGGCATCTTGGTATTCCCTAAAATAAAAGAAATTTCTTGATATGAAAGCGCGTAATTTTCGAAATGTATACGAATGTGTCGAGTTTAATCGAACTTACATTTCCGAATTGTCAGATTCCGAAAATACATCATCATCGGCCTTAGCCTATACAAAATAGGTCGGTTGAATTCATGAACAAAAAAATTCGAAAAACTTACAGATGAGGGACTTTTGCGTAACAGGGAAAATCCAATAATTTGAAGAACAAACATGACAGCGGCAAGAATGAGGAATGATCTAGTAACACGACCCAGCACTGACGGGCTACAAAATGCAGAAATTTTGCACTTAACTGCAAAGCATTTTTAGGAATCGTTGAAAAAGATGGCAACTTACTCTGAGTTTGGCAAGTTGTTTGGGTTAATTAATGCTGTTTGTGTTGGTGTAAAGAGCAGTGCACCCATTCCCAAACCACCAAGGATAATGCCAGTCACAACAGCGCGATGGTTAGGAAACCACTAAGCACATTAAAACTTTTATTCTAAGCCATTAAAAATTAAAGTAAAATTTCTTCACGCACAAAATTATCTTACATCTGCAGCCAATGTGAATAATACAGAGTAGGGGAGACCCATTCCAACTCCGAACATGACAGCATATGTAAAAATAAAGGGACCAAGACCATGCTGCACTGTTAACGAAGACAATGCAACACCACCACTACAAGAAATAAAGCACTATTCCAATAGATGTTTATAAAAGAATTGTTTATGATTGTCCCACCAATTTACCTGCACAATAGGCAGCCCACTGCAACAACAATGCGGAAACCGATTTTTGACGTCAGCAAGCCGCCCAAAGGCATTGCAATCGCCTGCCCAGATATAACTACTGCATGAATCCAAACCGTTTGACCAGATGTGATATTCATGTACGGTATCAGATATGCATTCATGTTGCCAACCGTGTAGTTGTATCCAAGCGAAAGGTGGATTAGCGCAGCTCCAAGCACAGTTAAAAATGCCCAAACAGATGCCATGCTTGATAAACTGAAGGCTCTGAAATTCACCCATTTTTATATTAGCGGCGCGACCAAATTACATAAACAATTAGTTTCAAGGTCGAAGGAGATAAATGGTGTAAATATGCTTAGAATAACGACTGTTTACATTAAAGCTAGCGAATTCCAAGTGCAGATTTAATATATTATAGCAATTGAAGCCCAATGCTGCAGTGTGCAATTGCACCATTATATTTAAAAAACTCTTTTGCAAAAAAACGTCAAAACTCTTAACTTTTTAATTTTTTCAGTTTTTTGTATTTTGTCTTGCAGAAAAGTTGAAAATTACTACAAAAACACTGTTACATCTAATGATAGCAACAGCGAGAAAAAGTCTGTCTGCATTAATATTTTTATAGCTGTGAGTAGCAAAGACCAATAATAACCATGTTTTGTTGCAAATTTTTGGATTTAACTTTAGTTTAGGGAATTCGTCGAGCACGAGTTACCTCCTGAAATTAAATATGTAATGATATTGTGATAGAACATGCATTTTGTATGTGCAGTCGGAACGAGAAGTTGCTAGAATGGCTCACGTCTATGGCGCTTAACAATAATAGAGCCTTTAGCGCTTACGCAAACAATAGTGGGTGATAAATAGGCTATCGAAATATTACACTACCCCTCTTTTCTTCTTCCAACATAAGTTGATCAACCTCCTGCGTTGGGCATCACAAAGTGGTCTATCGCAATAATACCTAAAAAATCATTTGCTCAAGGCATCGATTTTCCCTTCAACCGCAACATCACTGACTTTTTCTTTGCAATTCTACTGGTATTGGAACTTCGTGACATTTGAGAACCATAATGGTGAAGGTGAAATGTGGTGTCTATCTCAAGTAGTAAGTACTCTGGTCTGAAAAAAGTATTACCTAATTAAAGGCGGAGCTTAAAGTGGTTTTCTGGGGATAAGTTTTTGCTTCAGTATCAACTTGCTACCTTGTTCCCACTTTAGTGCTGCCAGGGCATACCCACTTGGGTCATATCCAGCTAGTAGTTAGGCTTCCCTGCACACCAATGTACTGGGTTAGTTGCAGTTCTGTTATAGGTCATAACAGCTTCTCCCATCTGTAACATATGCCCTTCTTCCCTCACATTCAGTTTTGCATTTAGTAATAGAAATCAGTGCAGTTGACCCTTGAGGTAGGTTTCACTTCCCACTGTCATCAAGGTAGCGCCCCTAATCATTCTTCTAGACAAGTGAGTCATCATACTAGGATGGAAATTGTATTGTCAACGCACGGAGGGGAATGGGGCTACTGCGGCGTTTTAGAGTTCATGCAGAGGTAAGATGTTGGTGCATTAAGCACCTGGGTAACCAAAACAACGAGCAAAATAATCTCTCGAAGAGTTAAAAAGCCATTTTTCAAACAAGCACAATAATGTTAGTGAATGGGGATAATTATATCACTATTCAAATTAACTTGCTACTATAGGCAAGAATTTTGTGCAATAATTCGACATTGAATGGACCTTCTTAAGTGTCTGTAGTCGCGCGAGAAAAAAAAAATGCAGTTTCAGAATTTGGCGATGGACAGTAGATATTTCTACAAATTGTAACCTCTACCTTGCTTTCACTACACCGACGGTCAAAAGAACGCACTTTTAACAATGTGCATGGAAATCGCATCTAATGGAACAGTTTAGCTTCATGATTCGGTGATGTCTGAATAACCATGTGTTTCACCATCGGGTGATTCTCCCACCTAGAGGTGGTTTTTTCCAGCTGTTGCAGAACTCTTTGATTTGTAAAGTACTTCATTTAACAACCTTTAACATTGTGCAAGTCACTGTAAACAGTCAAACCAGTCTTTCCGTTTTGTATGGCTGTAGAAGTTTCTTGTGGAATATCGAAGCCCACCACCTAAGAGGCGCCTAGATCAATTGGTTTCTACACTAGTGCTATGATTATCTTTGCTAGCACGATATCTGTCTCCCTTCAAGTTCTCATCTTTAATCAGAAGACAAAGCATCCGTTACCACCGCTCAGCCGATGCCTCTTCACTTAGAGAACAACGTTACCCTCTGTACAGCCTTGGTCAGTTTTACTAAGCACACTGTGTGACACTCAGTGTGATTCACTTTTAATACTCCTGCCTGAGATCCCTTTTTAGTAATAATTGCTCTAGTTTTAATTCATTATTAGCTGAACATACGGAGGTAATGGATAGCACTTCATAAACATGGGATCCCGACATGTTTTCTGTCGTAGCTGAGTTGTTTAAAATCTAGAAATACCATTAATCACGGCCTACCAAGTAACCTCTGAAGGAGTATCTGGAAAAACGTCTTTTATGAGGGTGTATAAGTGTATACACGTGACTATAGTAAAATTCATGACCAATCCTAGTGATTGAGATTCCTATAGGGCTCCGTATGGCGTTGATCTCGGCGACTCCTCAGCAGTGCTGCTTCAGTTGCTGATAGCATTCTTGCGGACCATGAAACTGGGGTAGACTTCGAAGGTGGACATCATTTCCACACATTTCTCTTAAGGGTCATCGCAGATTTTCCTACCCATAGCATATGCCCTTGTTCCGTCCCATTAAGGTCAGACATTCAGTAACAAAAAACTGGGGTAACTAACCTTTACGATTGGAGCCCTTTTTACTGCTGAAAATCATGTTCAGAATGAGGCAGTGGAGTGTTCCAAGGTTTCCCTAAAACTCATTATATGATTCTCAACCTCAATTTAAAAACTGGGGAGTACACAAATTTAAATATCAAGAGGCCACATGACCCAATTCTTTAAATCCTCACCTCTGGCCTTCCCATCAAACACGTATCTTATTGGATCTTAACGTTCCTTTGTGCAAAATGCAATTCCTCCCTAGAAAGAATCAAGGAAGATACGGAATTCGTATCGGAGGGAGAACAGTGCCTGCCAGTGGTAGTAGATGCTGCAAATCTAATTTGTTATCTAAATAATTATCAAAGCAATATAATAAAATGCTAGTAGTAGCCATCAAAACAGTCAGCTAAAACAGCTTACTGTCAGAGTTAAATAAAAATCTGAATTTTATGCAATGTTAAGCATGGCGACCTGGAATGAGATCATGCAAAAACTTCAGCCGAAAACACCGATTCATGTCAATAATATGCCGTGACAAGCATCAAAACACGACTTTTTTTCATGTAGGGTGTCGACAACAAAACGGCAAATTTGATGAAACCTATTTGGTAAATAAAAAATCATGTAGGATTCTGTGTCGTTTGTAAATTGCAATAGCCAATCATTCCTGTAAGGACTGACTTCTTGACAAATGGTCTACCAAGTCATAGCTCAAGGATTTGCAAGAATTTTTGTTTTTGTTTATTAGGAACGTTGGTAAAAGTCCAGGAGGCCACCAAAAGCAACACTGCAGTCATCGATGTTGATCCAAATGCTTGGAAAAATCCAGTCCTGACTGAATGCACTCACGAGCAGCGGGGATAGCATGCGAGAGGTAATACAATCACCTGATAGTCACTTATTCGAGGAGTCAATTTACTCACCTACTTTAATAACAGTGAATTACCTCAATTTGCATGACTATCACGAGTCAGATGAAGGCGGCGTTTAGCATGGATGTTTACTCATTCAGTGTGTTTTGTAAATAGACGACATGCGAATGTGCCTCAACAACAACGGTCATGGTGCTGTGTCTCGCTGTTTGTGGCCATCGTCGGATGAAGCCCAGGTCAGGTGAGAACATCAAGCAGGCCTTGTAGCACCCTAGTGGCCGTAGCAGGGCCTACAGATGCTGTGTTTGGTCACGTTGAAATGCCATACACCAAATCCCTTTGCGACACGATATCGGTTGAACTGTCGGAGGCGAGTGAGGTGAAGTTGCAATCACAGTTGCTCTGCCTGAGCTCAAGGTGGTGGTGAGGAATTTCGAAGATTCTCTGCTACTCGTTGGCAATGCAGACAGCTTCCACCGAGTCGGCAATATCTTCGTCTGTTCGTGGTCAGTGAATGCAACTTCCGACAGTGGATTCCACGCGGCTGACGCCACATCCAGAGGCCGTCGATAATGCATGATGAAGCGGGAAGTTGGAATGAGTGTTTGAGGTCGTTGCAGGGTAGGTGAAGTGGCTGCCTGTCCGTGATGAAACGCACCGCCTGTGTGGATGCGCTGTTTGACGTTGTTGTCACCTGAACACGACAGCTGTCATCAGCGGAGTACAGAGAGCAGATTTGTTGGGTTAGTACTTGGTTGCACTTGTTTGTGTGGACGTGTCGAGGCTGTCAAGGCCAGATGTCAATTAAGTTGACGTTGGATCTGGTAGTGAAGCACGTCTCGGCAAGTGATGTGTGGTGGAAGGTTACACAACACTACGTTTGTCCAGGCACTTACTGCTGCCCGTGCCATACATGAGAGGCGCTTCGAGTGGTCCGACGACTGGTGGTTTGTCCTCCTCATATGACAGCGTTGCCTGAGACGGTATCCAGTTGTCATCTCTTCTTATGCAGCAATTGCGGCGGTTAGTGGTGAAATGCAGGCTGTTAGGTGCATTGTTCTGGAGAACATACATGGCACTCAGTAAGCTACAAGCTATCTTCGGCATATTTCGGCAGCATTGCCCGTGCTCTTCGGTGTGAGTATTGCAGCTGCATGAGTGGCATCGACAGTGTCCATCTTTGTGACCGAAGGCGTTGCGCTCATGCGAGGGATGAATGCATGCATGCTAGAACTGCAGTTGACAATAATACGATTGCCGGAGAGTTGGCAGACAGCAGAGTGGTGGTTGCTTGGAGCTTGGCTGGATTTGAAAGTGTGGAGAATTTGTGGAATCGATGCACTTGACCGCTCCGACAGCCAAAACGAAGTAAAGTGAGAGCATGCTTGAGGACGACGAGGCTTTGATGCTTCGTTGCTGCTGCTAAGAGGATGCCGAGGACATCCATCATCAGGATGAGTAGATGAGTGGAGACGTGTGCGTCGGTTGGCGACTTTGAAGTGTAGGCGAAGACGGGCCATCCAGACGGGCCGCCCAGTCAGTGTCTTGGGTATCGTACTGCCAGTTGGATCGCCTTGTGCAATTCATGTGGTCCTCGTCGGAGGGCTTTGTTGGCCTCTGGCTGTTGTGGCGCGGATTGGACAGCAGAGACTGTCCTTTGATAGAGATCACATAATTTTAAATAGAACTCAGAACTTAATCAATAAATTTGAAGTTTTCTAAAAAGAAAATCTTTCTCTAAATAAAATGCTTTAATTTTTATTTGATGAAGTTGGGCGATTAGTGATAATTTCAACTGTTTTCACTACTACTTCTACGGTTTTTTTGAAATTTGTTCTTTTTGAGGTAAAATCTATGTCATTTTTACTTACTTAGGAAGTAAGCACTTTATCAAATCATATTCAATAACAGGTACTGATGAGTGTTGGTCTGATGGTCCATTTAACTCTTCGTTTGCTCTTTCAGCAGCTAGTGTTGTTTTCAACCCAAATCCGTAGCCTTTCATCTCTTCTGTGCATTGCTATGACATTTTTTTGCTATACCACTGCTACCTATCGCAACTTCAGGGGCGATTGGGGACACTTGCACTTAAAAATAGTAGTATAACTGCATAAACGCCACTTATTTATGAAAAACAACTTAAATATTTTGCGTTTTAGCCAAAAATAACGAAGGTTAACTGGTAAAGCTTGCAACCATGAAGCTGCAAGAACTCCAAGAGACCCAGATCTTCTAGAAGCCCCTAAAATGGTCAAAGGCAACACCCTTGCATTGTACCTCCTGGCGCCATGCCCCTAGACCAGGTGGGGTCTCCTTTTCCCTTTCCTGTCTATTCCCAAATGGCTTCCATTCTTATATGAGGGTTCCCGGTAAACTTGAAGGACGTTCTTGTAGTTTTCTTCTCGACTCCAGTGCAGCTAAGTCAATTGTGAACCTTTAAGCTTTCCCTACCCTTTGCAACAGGGTTAAGATCCTCTCCCCTTCTACAAAATTGCGTTCAGCAGAGGAAACGGAGATGCTAGTCGATAGAGAGACATTATTAAAAGTCGGCATAGGGAAGGAAACTTGGACAGTAAAATTCATTGTGTGTCCGGAATTGGCCTGGGACGTAATACTTGGCGCCGATTTCCTACGCTACACCAAAGCCGTCCTAAATTTCACAGAAGGAACCTTTTCCACACACGAAGCCACCGGGGTCAACACAGCTACCTCTCCACCGAAAGACGACGCAGATGTCATCTGCAATGCCCATTTCAAAGCTGCAGTCACTCCCATGAACTCATTTCCAACTGCGAGAGAAATGAACTCCGTCAGCTCCTACTTAAGTATGCAAACATCTTCTCATGGTAAGGTGTAAGACTGGGACGAACAAATACCATCAGGCATAAGATTGATACTGGTGAAGCTAGACCCATTTGGCAACCACCCAGACGTATTCCACCTCCTTTGCTGGAAGAAGTAAACCGTCTGGTTGAAGAGATGCTTTAAGAGGATGTTATAAAGCCGTTCAAGTCACTATGGCCTCTCCCATCGCGTTGGTGAAAAAGAATGACGGCAGTCTGCGATTATGCATCAACATAAGAAAGTTGGAAGCTGTAAACAAGAAGGATGCCTTCCCCATTCCCCACATAAATGACTCACTTGACTCACTACATGAATCTCAGTGGTTCTCCATCCTACATTCGAAGTCGGGATATTGGCAAGTAGAAGTGGCAGAAGCAGACCGAGAAAAGACAGCTTTATATTGCCAATTGGGCTTTATGAATTTCAAACGACTCCGCAACGCAGCGGCCACCTTCCAACGCCTCATGCGAACGGCTCTAACAGGCCTTTTCCGAAAGCATTGCATAATCTATCTTGACGACATTCTCGTTTTTAGTGGATATATTCAAGAGCACAATACCAACCTGGAACTAGTGTTGGACAGCCTACGGGATGCAGAGTTAACCTTGAACAAGAAGTGCCGTTTCCTACAGCGCTCGGTTACCTTCCTGGGACATACAGTCTCGTCGAATGGGATGGCAGTCACCAAAGACAGGGCACAACAAGTGAGGACAAGGCCTACACTAACCAACCAAACGGAGCTCCGCAGTTTCCTAGGTCTGGGAAATTGTTATTGGAGTTTCGTAAACGGTTTTGTTAAGGACGTCAACCCGCTACATAAATTAACTGATCTCAAAGACATACACGACACCTGCCTGTCTGCAAGGCAACGACCAAGTGTAAAGAACGAATCGCAACATGATTGGACTACTGAAGGCTTTCACCAAAGAGACACAACCAGATGACCGGGATTTAAGCTCAGGGCGTGTTCACGCATACAGAGCCACGGTCTATACGTCAACGGGTGTTTTTCGTTCATAATGCTCATAGGTCGTGAAATGAGAGTGCCCTTCACCATCTTCTTGCCAAACACCGACAAACCAGCCAACAATGTTCCAAAGTATATATTGGGTCCCAATGAAGGCATAAGAGGAATTTTTAACATCCACGCAAACATTTACGGCTCTCTCACATCAGGCAGGAGAAATATTCCTACCGACACGGCCGGACGGGCTTCTACCGAGAAGGCCACTTAGTGCAAATTTACATACCGGTTCTCCCACCTGGAACACATCACAAGACCCATCACCCATGGAGCAAGGACCCATTTCGGGTGGTGAAGGCACAACTGCGTACCCAGCCGGCAACCGTTCACCACAGTGCGATAAAATTCTACAAATTGTTACTAGTGGTTGGATATAAAAGAGATTTATCCCATTACTGAAGACAGGAATCCACCGGGTGGGAACTTCGAGAGGGGCTCGTAAGTGGTAGCGCTAAGGACGGTGCTAAAACAACGAGGAAGCTATGTAATACTCATATTGTCCCAATATTTCTTTCAAAAATGAGGCGAGAAGACAAATCGAGCCTTGTGAGAGAGTCGGCGTTGTGCAAGCTTGGGAGCGGTTACGGATCCTCACCCCCCTAAACTCTATACTAGTTCTCCCTATTCACTTCTATTAATAAATATATCAAAATCAAACTAACTCGGTTGTTCTAAGAGTATGGGGGATAGGGGGAGGAGACCTACTAGTCTCACCCTACAATTGATTTTGTCATAAATTTTCTAACTTTTTGTCCGTTCCTGTGAGCCACAGCACAATCCATGGAATTAAAACTAAATAATGATTTTCGATTAAAAAATTTGCACAAAAAATATGAAGCAAAAAAGGCCTTCAAAATACCGTTTTTATTAAACTTTAGTTCAATAGTTAAAGGTCTTGAATCATTTAAACAGATGGGCTTCGTGTGTATTTTTGAGGGCCTGCAATAAGTGAGGTATTCTCGGATTCTATGAGTGAATTGACGCACACTTGATACAGCACTTGGCTTCTGCCATGACAACATTAATTATGCACTTTTATTCATGTTATTTTGTGCCTTTCGGAGGTGTGCTCTATTTTACGTGATATGTTATATGTATACATATATGTGTATGGGAATGCACTGACTTTCGCTTTTTGAGTTTTCAAGGGTATAGTGGTGTCATTTTCTTCCTATAACCGTGTACGCTAAATAGCAAATACTTATTTGATTACAAACTCTTTCAAATAGGCATTTATTGCCGCGGTGTCTATGTGATTCCCATCGCCAACGTTTATCATGGGTCTTTGTCATTGTTTTTCCAAACCGGTGAGTCCGTGATTCGATTGTTTTTTTTTTCAAAATTGTCGATGCACAAAATATACCAGTCATATATTAGAATATTACCTACTGTGCTTTGTTTTCAGTAGTATTTTTTGGAAGCCTGAATAACTCGGCTTGTAGCCACGTCCCTAGCCTTACTTTTAACTTTATGCATAACAGCTGCGTATCTTGTAGTTGTTGAAGGCTAAAAATATCCTTTATTAAGTCTTTTAACAAAACTTGTGGGCATGTGATCTTGCGTGCATGCGTGCGTGCATTTGGGTGCGTGAAACCCAATCCAATCATTTAATGTGTTAGCGTGCATTCTGGCAATAAATGCATTTGTGTGCTTTATTATCTTTACTTTTCCCATCCTTAAGCATGCATAAACGCCCAAGCGATCTCATTGATCCTGTAAGTTTACTTCCTGATGATGCTTTTTGTTGATTTCATCTTAACTCCGCATCCTAAAATTCTGACAGTTGATGGGCTTTACTGCCACAACTTGTAACCACGACTCATGGCTTATAACATTATTAAAATATGTTCTTTTTTGGTGAATTTGTGCTAGTTTTATTTCGAGTCTTTGGTGTCAGTCAACAACCACTTGAACCTAATGCAATTTGAGGAGGTGCTGGGATGTTGCTATTTTGTTTGATAATAACCCATATGAATTCCATTTTCCCTTTAACGGCATTATTTTCATGTTAAACAGTTTTGAATACCAATATTTCTCCCTCGGAAAAGTACAATGAAGAAAACAAAGACCAAGATTAGCGTTGATCTTTCTGCATGGTAATCATCAATAAGAAGGATTGCTTTGTGAGAACTCATAGATTTTTGTTAGAACTTATAGTAAACGTCATGAGATTTATCCGAACTAACTCCTACGTCATCTTGAGCGGAGGCGACTGCTGTGTACACCCTCTCAGTCGCTTTTTTTCATATTCAGTCAAACTGTTCTCATGTGGGTTTTAGACTCGCCTCATTCTTCATTAATTCGTAGACCAAACACCGGAATTTTCATTAACGAAGAGCTAGTCATTCTCTTGAATACCTTCTTTTTTTCCTTTCAAAATTGTGCAATCTGATTTGTTTTGATCTCATATAGTTGTAAATGCAGCACGAGTTAAGATAATACTTTATAGTTGATTTTTTTCTTCCTTCTTTGTAGGATAGGAAGAAAGATGTACTTAAATTTTTCAAAGTCGCTTCTGAGAGTGAAATTATCAATGTAAGTTCGTTATTTTGAATTTTCCAAAAAATCAGTTTGCTTCTCGACACTTCTTAACAATTTATCTCGTTAACATCAACTCATTTAGCTGAACACTTTTTGAAATGCATTTTTGGGACGGCTTATGCAGTGTAATTTCATCTTCTTTAGTCATTGAGTAACAATGTTCTGCCAGAATAGTAAAACATCCAGGCCACGGTGGCTGGTTTTGTCCTGGAGACCTGATAGCAAATGCGTTAAGCCACTTAAATTTAACCACCGGAGAAGGGATCCCATTTGGTAGCTATTATCTTAGACGAATTCAGTGGTTGCAGTGCATTGGAGATGTACATTCGGAAACGTTAGTTGTGTTAGGACAACTTTCTACAGCATGCAGCACTTTTGCAATTCGCTGTTCCATTATCTTTAAAGCGGTACCCATCGTTTGGTGAAACTCTGGCGCATAACATCATTCTCAAACGTCAAAATTCTCCACTGAAACGCCTCCGCGACATTTGGAATTTGGGAGCTGTTCGGGAGGTACTACTTTCAGACTGTGGTATGGTTATTGATGACAATATCAAGTAAGTTACCTTGTTGTCAACTTTCAACTCGTCAGATAAGTTGATTAAATCCGATACTAGTACTTTCGTCATGGGCCTTTCTTATGCCTTTTTGCGTGGCAAGAAATCTCCTCCTGCTGCACTAAATCAGTGCGTTTTTTTTTTCAATCAGTGTCAAACAGTATTGTTGGAGGTGGAGGATAATGTGCTTAAGGCATCTATTGAACGCGCACAGTGATGAATGACTATCGTTTTGCGGACTTGTCACGCGTCACCGTGATTGGAATCGTCACGTACGTAGGGTTGTGTTTGAGACATTGACAGCATTCAAATCCCTCCCTACTACGGCTGAACATTTCATTGCTATAGATGCACGCGGGTTGTGAGTCGTGGTAGAGGACAGACGCACCTAGTGGTAGTCATAGATGCGCAATGATATGGAGCACTCTTGGCAATTACCACTTAGAGTTGTGCCACCTCATGGCGTGGGTGTAAAATTATGGTCCTAGGTTTCTCTTGGACTCTACTCGTATGCTTGTTGAAATTGGTGTAACTGCGATTTTAGGATTGATATGGTTACGAATAGTGTGGGAACCACCTAAAAACTGAAAGTGATGCTCTTCTTTGGTTCCTAGGGACGAACAAGTAATAAATGAGCAACCACCTCAACCTCGCTCTGTGTCGGCAAATACACGACCTATCCCAGTGGCTACACATTATCCCTCGGCACCTCCACTACCACAGTTGCCACCAGCAGACCATGACGTCATAGAACTCTTCCGGGCTCTCAAAGATATGGGTCTGGTTGAAAGATGGACGAAATATATTAATGATTCGGATATCCTCACCACAAATGATGCCCTGCCCTCCAACACCTATCGACTGGCCACGTGGAACCTGGATCGTTTCACTTTGGCAAAGGCCAGACACTCCGGATTTCGGGAAGCTATTTGCCTCACTATTCTCTCCAATCAATTCGATCTTATTGCCTTCCAGGAAGTGGTTGAACCCGAGTCAGTTCAATTGGTAGGCCGCGAAAACCGAGCTTTCTACTTATTTTATTTAAGTGAGTAAGATTGATTTCTTACAACTTAGTTGGTGAACGAGTTGAATGACCCTGTGCTGCCGATGCTAAGGGGGTGGATTGCGGTGAACCAAGCTAAATATGGCTCCTACAAGGCCTTCTCATCGAGTGATAAGACGGGGCGAACCTTTCAGGCCGTGGAGTATTCTTCTATCCTCTACCGTACCGATCGTTTGCAAGCTATCTCCTCACGTGTTCTGTCCGCCAGTGGGAAGTTTTCGCGGCTGCCTTTTATGAGCAAATTTAAGGTTCGCCTGTTCTTAGCATGCTTCATTTATTGTTGCTAGAATAGTCTCGGTGTTTAGCTGGTTTTAAAAAGAAGGGTTGTGGGTGGGGTTGATTGCCAATCTACTCTTTTCCCCCCATTAGTCTGTCATGTGATGTGCTTCATTTGCAGCTGGGATCGAGCATCCTTATGCTCACCTCGGTTCATCTCAGAGCACCGGGTTTAGAGGACACTCATTTAGAGAAGAATGCTGAAGAAGTTGCCTGCCTTGCTGACTTTGTCGATGCGATAACGGACACTCTTTCAGGTGAGTGATTGCTGTGCCAACTGCCAAACATAAGTTGGTGAATCTCTGTATCTCCACTTCTCGTTATTATAGACAAAATCTACTATGTCATCTTAGGCGATTTCAACATGGATCCTGGCAACAAGGGTGAGTTGAAATCTGAGATTCTCTGTAGGTTCTATGCCGTTTTGCGATGTTACTCTTTCTCCTCTCCGTTGTTAGGAAATATTAAAACGAAGTTTTCTTCATTGGTTGTTCCTTCGTCATTTTTGGTAAAGAGATCTTTGCGAACCAGTGATATTTGAGGCTATTACTTCGAGAACAAATTTTCAGCTGAAGGAAGCAACTTTTGGCATTTATTTACGACATTTGCTGCTAGCGTCACACATAAGTGACATCTCCTTGATTCTCTTTTCTGAGTTTCGTGCATCGTAAATACGTGACATGGACGAAATCACGCATTACAAAGGGATTACTTTGGTTTGAAACAATAAGAGGGATGTAAGATGTCTTTGATCCGGTAATACTTTTCCAGTTCTAAGCAGCGGTTGAATTGGTCCAGGAAATTAGTCCCAGCTGTTGTCACATGTTGGAACGTGGTAGTTTATTTCGCTGTTAGATCCTTATAGTAAAAGCAAGCTTTTGTTGCCTAACAAGAGCCGAAGTTATTTACAATTGTTTATTTTATCCGAGAGGGAATAAGCACAACTGCGATTACTACTGTTTGTAAAGTGCGCCTACTTGGTTCTATCGTGAATTCCTCATGGGGTGGTGCAATTCGACACGCCTGCGGTTTGCTACCTATGCTTCGGTATTTCTTCCAGTGCCACCGCACCACCTTATGCTCTTTACTATCCCTCAAATCCTAATTCCTGCAATGTCATTTTAGTTGCTCAGTTTTAGCAAGTTTTTTTAATAACTGAAGCATGTATGTGAATTTTTGGTGGGTTAGGTCAAACTGTCACTTCTCTCTTCGTTGGTAGGCATAAGCAGCCTTATTTTCCTCTACAATTTACGATTTAATGTAATACTAGGCAATCATTCCAATAAGTGCTCCGATTCCTTTTCACTTCTGTAACCTTATTTCTTAAGTGAATGACAAGCACACCTTTATTCACTTTTATCTCCTTTTTTATATACTGCGGAAATATTATGGATATCACCTTGGCGATCTTATCCACTCAGTGATCATGCAAATATTGTGAGGTCATTGCAGGGTCACAAAGTGGTGTTCTTTTGAGCGGAGGGCGAGACGGGAGAGGGATCTCCATTTCCAAAGTACATTTTGTGCTACCATATGCTTGGCATTCTTTTTTTGGTGCCTTGATTGAAAGGTTAAAATAACTCACTTTTTCTCTTGCATAATAAGGCATTTTACCATACTTTCTACTGGGAAATGTACAATCTCCCGAAAAAAAACACTTCTGCAGTTCCGGAATTGGAATTTGCAGGCATTCTAGAACTCTGAGTTTGCTTTGTTGACCTGTACCAAAGCCATTCAAGATGATAGGAATAGGTAGGAATGGCAACTATCCTGGAAGTCTGGCAATTCGATCTCCAGGCTAGCCCTCAAACACCGTACTTCTGGTGATCTCACAATAACCGCATTAGAGGACCCTTAATCAGTCCGAATGAGTCTCTCTATGCTCTCCGTGTCTGTACGCACACATGACACTTTATTGAGACTTAGGTCTGCCTCTTGGACCTTCAATATATCGGTATTACGAGGCTTGTTCTGTTACTTAGCTTTCGACGCTTTGCGTTCCCGCGGCCTGGTCAGCACACTGCCGACAGCCTGCGCAACAATGGCGAGTGCAGTAGAGCGAGGCGCGGGCATCGGTCAAAGACAGGGGGATTCACGAGTGCCGTGCCTGGACAATGCATGGCTCTGTCCCAACCTTCTAGCCTCAGAGGTAGACGAGGGCTCGGAGGGATTGAAATTTACGGGCGTCAGCGCTGTAGTGATCCCATCCCGCCACCCTCTCATTCCCCTCCCCGACTTCTCTGACGGATGTGGACGACCCAGCAACCACTGCCCCGTCTACTTTGATCTGGCTTCCTACAGTGTCACCCATTCGACGCCGCCTCCTTGACTCTTTTTGGATCTTCTTTGTCTTCGAAATTTGCACGTGGACAGTAATTGAGCATTAACTTGCACGGTTTTTTCTCAGCACGAATTTACAAAGGGTGATTTGGCGCGGGTAAAAAATGTTTGTGCATCCCTGATTGTTTTTTAGGCTTTTTCACATATGCAGATTTGTTTTTATTTTCACTTTTTTTGGCAAAAGAGACAGTCTTCCATTTTCAATTAAACAGTGATCCTGTTTTTTGCTGTTCGTGGTTTGCAGGGCTGACGAGGTTAATTTGACATCTTCAAAGGGGTTGGCTGGCTAACCACTCTGTTAGAAAGTCCAATTCGTAAACTTTTGACCTGTAAAATAAAATTTGAACCGGATTTTCCGCACTAAATATCGCATTCTCCATGACATTTGTGGGATAATTGGTGAAATGGACTTTTCAAGCTTGTTACACTTTAAGCACCAAAATTTACTCCCTCCAAATTTGCGGACAAATCTCTTACAGTTGAAAAGATAAATCATCGGCAGCTCGGCATGATTGGGTTCTTCTATTGCCCGATTTCTATACCGAGGTGGTTTCTTAATTTCAATGCGATTACTTCCTGCGTGTTAGGACCACCCTTCGAAAATTATTTTTCAGTAAAATATCTGAGGAAGTGGTTTTTATGAAGCGCCCCAAGACTTCCCTGTAAACGGAAAAGACAGCGCCCTCGGTTTTGGCATTCGTTCCCTCAAGGGCATCCCCATTGATCCTTCACTGGGTGGCCTGCCTCCGGGGCATACTCGTAGTCCCAACAGCTCTTCTGTAAGTTAACAGTACATATTCTGCTCAAGTAGTGTGTATTCCTTCGCGCTGCATCCACTTCTTTAGCGCAAAACTTCACTGTATTCCTTCTCTTTCATCAAAGACTACATTTTTAATGGAGCCGTTTGTATTTTTCAATCTGAATTTCTGGCATTAATAACTGCCGTTGAAGATATAAAAATATTAAGTATACTGAGTCTGTTATTTTATTTCAATTGGAGTGGTTCTTGTTTCAATGGATCGAGTTGCATCATGGTAAATTCAAGTTGGTGTCTTTAACGGTTGTTTGTAGCCAACTACTGAACTTGTTCTTCCTTTGGAAAGTGCAAAAATGTAGTCCCTTTTGGGATTTCTTCAGCGCATTCTTTACAGTGTCATTAGCGTTGGAATCCTGAGGTGTTTCATTGTCTACTCGAGGACCGACTCTAGCTAGAGGCAGTTCAGTCTACTTGCGACTTCTCGAAGTGGAGCCTTAAGTGCTCTTGAAACCAAAGTATTGCATATTCCCTCTTCCCATTGGAAAGTGGTCTCCGGCGCTCCCATTGCTTAGCCTCCCGTGTCGCCTATCACAAAGTATTTGGCGCTGTAAGAAAAACATCCATCAGTCATCCACACCAGTCATTGAAGTTCCATGCAACTGAGAGGATACTTGCCTGCAACATCATTGATCCCTCTTGGAAATTCTGTCCGATCTGGAGTTTTGGTTCTATTAAACACGAACTGTATTTTGGTGGGGGACGAAGGAATGTATGGGCCATTTCCTGTATCCATCGTTAGGCATAGAAACGTTAGCCTAAAATTGTTTGTATAACAAATGGCGGAATATAACATGATTCTTCGGGGGTAGGGTTTTGTGTCTATCCTTCCTTGTCACTCGGTTTTCAGGGTCCCATTCAGCTCCTAGAGTATTGAAGGAGGTATCGAGTGATCACTTGATTGACATCTTTAGACATGTAATGTAGACAACTCCGTAACGGACTGTTCTAGGTGTCTAGTGGCGCTTCAACTGTTGACATCATTCCCATGGAAACCTCATTTTCAACTCTTCTGTTAGGAGTTGTCACAGATTTCCCCCTTCCACAAAATATACCCCTCTTCTTCCAGCGACGGAAATCAGGGTATTTGTCCTTTTGAGATAGCTCTTGGTTTACCCTGCCACGAATGTAGTGCCCCAAGTTATTCCTGAAGGTGAAATATATGGAACTGGAGGCGCTACTACCATGTCTCGGCGACCATTTCGCCCAATGAATGTGAAAAATGGAGCCTTAAGCCTCAGTAAGCCAAAGTTAAGAGGTAAACAAACTGTCATAGTAACACATTACCATCTCTGAAATATTTTGACGTACCAGAATTTCCTGTAGCATGGCAGGATTGTGTATGAGGCATCGTCAACACTCCGAAATCTGTGGTGCAAATTATCATTCCGATTAAAGCCTCATTTCAGAAAATATGACGGAAAAGGATTTTGTGCGTCTTCTCACCCATTTTCTATGTGATATTGCTATAGCACCTTATTTTAATTCGGTTTTAGTGGCGGACCACGCAGGGGTCTCTGCCATCCTATCTTCGCCGAGCGGTCTGGCCTCCAGGCCGTGCCTATAGCTCCCTGAGTTCCAAGCATTTTCCTCCTAATTCTATCATACTGATCAGCTAGGAGCAAGTTTTGGTTTATTTTCTCAAAAGTTTGTTTAGTTGTCTTGAATGTTTGGAGACAAAATTTTGTATTTTACCCGTTTTCCTCGGCTGATTCGACACAGCAAAACTCCGTTCACCGGTGACAGGAGGCTGAAGAGTGGCGATTTTTGCATTGGATGATTATCTTGCAGATTAAGGACTCATTCCAAAGAATAGGGAAAATATGCCTTTTGAGATTGCTGCCAACGCTTCGTCAATGAAAGTTTTCTATGCGTTGCGTTACGATTTTCACTTCTGACTAGACGAAGAGGGCGTCACCCTGGCGCCCCGAGACTTCCCTGAAGGTGAAAGAAGATGCAACACTCGGACAGAATATGCATTGTTGATGCGCAGTAGATCCTGGGGTTTACTGGCACGACCCGGGGCCGGGTCGCCCGGCGGAGGTGCAATGGTGGGGCCCACTAAGTGGCCCATTATCGAAGCTGACGGTTAAACAACTAACGTATTGCAATCGTTTCCTCCTCAGTCGTGGTCTGTGGTCATCCATACCCGAATTACTAACTTCCTAACCTCCTTTGAAGATTTTAGGTATTATTTGTTTCAAAAACCTGCTGCGTTGTTTTGGAAGGCGGGGCTTTTGTTCCATTTGGAAGGAAGTTTTAAGAAGGTTTCTTGACGGAAGGATTTGCGGGCCCTTGAAGTAGATGATCATCACCTTGCATAAGGATCCCTTGGTGAACATTTTAAGTCCTTAAAATCGAAATCTTTTGGGAAAATTACCTAAACAAGCTTCCGGTTTGGTGTACAATTTGTATGAGAATAGCGAAGATAGGAATTTATCTGGGAATAAAGTTTTTTCGTACCATCTTATTTGGTGATTCCGACTAGCGACAGCTAAATATTATGTTTTGTAACTTTAAATTTATTATAATGGAAGCGTAAAATTTTTACCAATGCTCCACTACTTTAGCTCTAATCGTAGTTTGCAACAAAACTTCACTATTCCTTGCTTGGGTCGTTGAGGCTGAGTTTGGTTAAATAATCATAAGGCCAGTCAACCGATTTGATGGCAGTGACAACCATTTTTGCCATTCCAATAGACCTATTTATTTACTCTTGGAGTGGACTGGATAGGTGATTTTATACTGGTCTGTATTTTAATGGTTAACTGTCATCCTGTCACATATGTGTGACAATGTACTCCTAATCAATGTGTGATAGCTGATTGTAGCGGATCATCTTGCAAGTAGATTAGTCTGGTTTAAAGAGATAACTTAGGCGTGGGTTGTCTGTTTTCTAACTTCAGTTCTTGTTCTTGGTGGCGGGGCCACTTAGGGGCTCCACCATTGTACCTCCACCGGGTGGCCTGGCTTGGGGACCGTGCCAATAGCCCCAATCCCTTCTCTACGTCAACAATGCATATTAAAGCCGAGTATTGCAATTTGTTTCTTCTTCACGGAAGTCTTGAGGCGCCACATGCAAAAATAGCTTAAGAGAGAAAAATACGCCAACTGAGTTATGGCGGTCGACATGCGTCTGCTGTTCCTCCAGGTAACGCGCTCTACAAGATCGTCTCGAGAACTAAGGGCATGAAAAAAAATCTCCTGACTGACCTCTGCCTTATTTGCGTCTAGTGACCTGTCGAATCCGTGTGAGATGTATTCGGATTTCACTATCTAAAACACCTTTAAATTACGGTTGTAGTTGATTTACTATGTTTTCACGAATCTAATCCCATCCCATCTATTTGCCTCGGGGTAAATAAAAATCGTGTTTTGGTGCTCACCGGTCCAACTGTGGAAGAAAAGCTAATTGTGCCTCACTTCAACTCAAATTGCAGCCCTCTAGTTAAAAGTATACTGCAAATCCCTCGAGCATCGTTGGCAAGCGGGTTTTGAATAAATTTTGTCGTAACAGTAATGAATTTAAGAACCAATTTTCTATATTATTAATGGTTTCTTCGGTCTTATTCAAATTATTAAAATCCTTAAAAAGTGCGACAGTCGCTTTCTTTTCTTTCGACAGGTTCCAAGTTTACTGCATAGGGAGCAGGTATTTTCTCTAGCCTCTTCAAGTTGGTTTGCTTTGTATTGGTGCATTTGAAAGATCCCCGGATGTTGATGTCTTTCATCAACTTTTAGCAACCGTAGTGGATCTTGCTCCCTTGTTCAAGGTCATGGTGATGGTACCCATTTTCGCACGCTCCATTAATGGTATTTCTGATTATTTTTTTTCGTCTTTTATGTGTAGATGTGAAAGAAATCACCAAACAAGTTTTGGTAGGATATGCCAACTACATTTAATTCTATTTCTAGAATGGTTATCCTCTAGTGCTGATATGCCGATGTAGATGTATCGCCTTTCTGCTCATTCGAAGGGAAAGGTTGTGGGTCTTACAAGTCCCCGCTGCCCCCAATTTGATGTTTCGCCAAGCAAATAGTCCATTTAAAAAGGCTGTGAAGGCAAAATTGGAGAAAATTTAGAACTGAGACTTTGCCAAGCAAATTTTCCAGCTTCATACAGATTTTGATTTAGCAATGTAGGCAAGGATTTTTATCACATTTGACAAGGTAAAATCGGTCATGTGGAAGTTGGGAAGATGCCTGATGCCACAAAATGGCATTACAGTACCCTGTGGATGAATAAGCCTGATCAGTGACTGTGAAATTTGCATTGGTTTCGCTGTGAGCTTTCGGCTAATCAAAGAAAAAGGGTATCCACGCAGTTGATCGGTTAAAATTTTCTGTCCGGACTGATCCACTTTAAATCCCTGATGCCTAACTTTGTTATGCAAATTTTAATTAATAGAAAATTAAGTGGACCGCCAAGTTTTCTACTTCTCCAAGATTGGCACGACATAGGATAATTTACTTGAAAAGACAATCTTTAGGTTTTATGAACTAATTTGATAATTCTTACGGCGGTAAATGAGGTATTGTGTCAGTTAACTCGTTAGTTCGGGCTTCAAAATATTGCTCTTTGAATTTAGGTTATTCTGGCGCCCAAATGTTATTTAATTGTGAAGGAATTCAAAATAGATTATAAAGAGTACCATTATAAGGCGTTGGTTATTTGTTTAGCTCTCAGTTTTGGCAAAGGAGCCGCTTAGGCCCCCCTTCATTGTACCTACACTGGGTGGGCTGACCTCTGAACCATGCTGGTAGCCCCATGCTTCGCTGTAGGTCGACGATACGTAGTCTACCCAAGTGTTGTTTCTCTTTTCGCTTTCAGGGGAAGTCTTGGGGCACTACATTGGTGGCAGCGGATAGCGGATCCTATCTTAAAAAACAACTTCCTTAATTTCTACTGCTGGATGATGAACTCTAGAAGGGCGAAAGAAGTTCATATGCTGTGGATGGGCGAATCTGTAGCAACCCGTAACAGAAGGGCTGAAAATGACGTCTACCTTTGGCAGCTAACCCATTCCCATAGTCAGTAGGAATGGCATTAACAATAGCCATAGTTGTAAACCAAGTGGGAAAGTTCAATACGGAGCTGTCTACAGTTCCTGTATAAAGTTATCATTCATGTCAACTTGCGATACCTCCCCCGCTTCCTTGTTAACTGGATTAAAGCCAGATGGATATGTCTGGGTAGCACTGAAGTGAGATAAAAGTGGCAAGGAAGAATACAGGTGAAGTTCCAAGGGCATGGAACTATGCTAAACTCCGTCCTTTGCTGCATGAAGCTGCTGTTGAGCCGGTGTCCCTACAACTAGCTATGGACATGCGTTAGTTCCACCACAACCCCCCTCCGCCAATACAGTTGCCATACAGGGCAAAATCTCAGATCCAGTATGACTGGTAAGAGGGGATGGCGACGTAGCGGTCAGGTTTCTTCTCAGTTGCACTAGAATTTGATGAATGGGAGTGATTGTGAATTTCGTCCTGCTGCCCCAATCGCGTTGTGATGGCTGACACGGGAGGCTGACCAAGGGTGATCGCTGATAATGGCGCTTAAAAGAGGCGAGAGATTGTGTAATCCTCTGATCGTTTGTTTAACTCTCGTTTTTGGTAACGGGCCACTTAGGTACTTCGCCGTTGTACCTTCCTCGGGTGGGCTGGGCCCTAGTCGTACTTTATTAATAGAATTTCGCATTTGTACAAAACTAATAATAATTGAGCCAGCTTTTACTGAAAAAAATACCGCAGATATAAAATCAGCCTTGCGAATTTTTTAATATGCTGCGAAGACTTATGCCAGAACAACCTAGCATTGATTCAATCAGGTTTGAATTTGAACACTTATGCAAACTTACGCTTTCGTGCTTAATTCAACTTGAAATGTATTTTATCCGTTTAAAAAACTACAAAGTATCACATCTAATTTAATCTACTGGTAGCTTACGTAGGACATATTTCCAGCTATAAAGAGTCTGCCGGTTGTATAAATACATGTGTTTGGTAGCAAAATGATATTTATTTCACTGTTGTAGGACGCAATTTGGAATTAAGCATTGCTTTCTTTCCCTTATGCTTCCAGTGTCTAAGACTTTTGACAAGTTCATAACAAATGTACTCTCTGACTTCCCGTCTTCATTGAATAAGTTAGGCTGAGCACGAAAGAAAGAGGTGTGGAATAAGCTTAATATTCTGTGTCCCTTGTAATGAAAATGAAATGTCCTACCTAGATTCCAAGGGACACCTACATCTAGGTAAGTCTACAAGTTTCTACTTGAAGAAGTGGTAGAAAGTATGCAATGCATAACATTAATTAACTTTTGCTTTTAGACAAATTCTCTCAACTGAAAACCTATTGGTAAATGAAATGCATTTTGCTGACAAATGCATTCCGGTCCTAAGCTGTTCTTTTTCTCACAAATTGGCAGACAAATCGCTTTCAAATCACGTCTATTTTTGGGTTCAATGAGGGTCGATGTCGGGGGAGGGGAGGATTTTCAGCGACTTCAAGGTCAGTGTTCAAAATATGACGAGAACTATAAACGGCCCCATTACCGTTTCTATCATTTCATTTATATCTCCCTATCTTCTCTTCCATTTCATAAGTAACTTTCAAATACTGAGTCCTAAAATATGGTAATAGCGTGGATGAGGATGGGGCCAAATGGCATTTCCATTCCATCCTAAATCGCAGTGTTGGCGGGTCATTTTCGAGGTATGAGCTCTTGTACTCTCTCGTAGGGCTAGCTAGATTACTTCCTTCCAACTAAGTGACTACCCTAAGTTACTTAAGCAAATGAGGGAGATTTTCCTACACACCTGCAGATAATTCTTAGAATTACTCGGTAAGTCTTAAAAAATTGCACGCATTTGACTCTAAAACGTCTGGAAAGTTTTGGTTTTCCCTATAAAACAATCCTATTCCCTGAGTAGTATGCATTTCTATGATGCAGTAATCATAAATTTCACCTTATCAGTTCACCAAATATCAAAGTATTCAAATCTGTACGCACTATAAGCAGACGCTCACACGGCCTATATTTAGTGAGGCGTCATATATTAGCCGTTGCTGGTACGAACTCAGCAGATTATCACCTAAAATCTTCCCATTGGTATCTCGCGCTTCTCTAATCGCCCTCCATTTATTGCAAATAAACTAGGCTTTTAAAAAGTACTTATTCACCATAATCACCTTAAATTTGCTGTCCCAGATAACACGACTTAGAAGACGCTCTTTTGGAACGTGTTTTGCGATAAAACATTTCGGATAAGAATCATAATACACGCAAAACACTTTCAATAGCATCCTCTGAATTGAAGATGGAATGAGTGGCGTAATTACCAAGTTTACTATCATGGCCTCGAGCAAAATCAACTGTTACGCCGCTTAAAAAGGTGTTTTAATTGATGTTATGCTACTCGGGAAACGAAAGCATGATTTTTTCTGAACTCAGAACACTCCATCTCAAAAAAGTCCACGTTTGATTTTATGAAACCTTTTATTGTAACAGACATTCCCAAATCATTCCAGTAATCGTGGCCTTACTCCCGATTCGCTGAGACTACGTGAAGATACACTTTCAGGACAAAAACAGTCACTCCAAATCCATGGTCAATCCACTACTATGGGCACACTTGACCATGCCGACCGAGTGACCCTGGCCCAGACGCAGTCTCGGCTTCAGCGCCCGGCAGTATCCACAGGTCAGCAACTAGGTCCGTGCCTGCACGGACTCACCCGCATCTAATCGACGAAGGCGTCCACCATGAAGTCTTCACCCATTAATTAGTTGGGTGGAGGCGACTTGCAAGCATAATCTACAATTTGTAACAGTTTCTTCAATCTCAATCAACCACTCTAAGCCACAAATCGGTTTAACCATTTATTGCATGCGAATAACAGAAAAACGTTGTGTCAAAAAATGCTAGACATGAGACAAAAAGGGCCAACTTTATTACTGAAGACTGCATAATTTGTGGGTAACGGTGTTTGTTGCATCCGATTCACTTGTCAACCTTGATTACAGTGGACAAGACGCCTGATACCCCTCTGTTTTCGAGCAGTCAGTTTTGCAAAACATTAAACTCAAGTGACCTGCCTCCAGCCTGAAAGGAATTCCATAACACCCGATAAGTCAGCCATTCATTCAGCCAAATAATACCCTAATTTCTCATAAACATCTCATGCGTGGATTTAACCAGTCTCATCTGCTTGATTGATAGTCTTTCTTGTTTCCTATCCTCAATTCTACCTACTACTTACTTAATTTGTCTTAAACTCATTTAATAATACTAAAAACTTATCATTCAATTTTGCGTGAATTTAGCAAGATTCCGTTTGGGAATCAAAGGCGGGAAAGTCGCAAAGCAAAATCACCTTCAAGATTTGTAGAATGCCTTATTTTTAAACGATTGGGACATTAATGTCAAGTCATTTCCAAAGGTTCTCTTGGACACTTCAGAAAGTCCATTAGTTAATACTATTTATTAAAACAATAACTTACAGTCATATTAGAAATTATTAGCGCGTGCGCATAAACTACGCTATAGCCTGGATATGGCTTTGAAAAGATGGCAATGCAAGAAGTTTTTCTAAACATTTTTGTGCTATTTATCACACAATAGTCCCAACCACTTTGCATTGTTTTCTTCTCAAATTTGTACAGTAAATTTTAAATATCGGAAAATACCCTTAAATACAAATAGCTAGCCCCATCTTTGATTTGCATTGTTAAGTGTACACGTTAAACGTAGAATTTAAAAATGGTATTAAGAAATTAAAACACTTAGTTGATTATCTGCATTACTGTAAAACCACTCACCTCAACTTCAAACAAAAGAAGTAAACTCGACAACTTAAGCTCAACAAGTCAACTATGAACGAAAAGTCGTTCAGCCATTTCAACTTTTCATTGTAGTGGAAATTTGCTTCTACGTTTTGGCCACCGTGTCCCATTGATTGTCGAACTTATGGAACAATTGATGGGCGAAATTTGTTCTGGAGGAACTCTAGACAATGTGGCCCTTATGACTGTCTCAAATCACCGTCTTGCCCAACGAAACCAAATTAGAATAATAGAATAATAAAATCTGAATCTCGGTTAAGAGCATGCCCGTACAGAAACCCCATACAGGTAGAGCCAATATTAGAATTTCGGGTTAGTCTGATACTGGGAATTCGTCAAGGGGGCTAGCAATGAGCTTATTTTGCGGTGTAAAATTTACACTTAATATATGCCGCAATTTAATCGTATGAAGCAGGGCGAAGGGGGTATAGAGTTGATTTTAAAAAATTCTAGGCACAGCTGCTCCACCTCCAGGCTTAAATGCTTTTGCTATCGTTTACGGATTAAAAATGGAGTTGAGTTGATGTGGCGGTCCTCTAAATAACCGCTATTAGCGGCGCAAGGGATGAGCGTCTACTGTGACCTGTTTCTGCTTTATTGCTTTAATAAGGCAAATGAACACTTGCGCTACCAAGATGACCAATTTGTGAACTAAAAAGTAGTAATTTTTTCAAATCAAAGAACGATCATAAACTGAATGGCGTGTCGCCAAATTCTGCTAAATGAGCTTCGTGCACGTGGGCCCGGATTCTGCCTAATTGCCGACCTGGTCAATTGGAGGGGAGGTGTCAACGTGGACGTCTTTACTTGCCGAAGGGTTAGTAAGCGAGGGGTACATGACTGCCGGATAATTAATGGAGGCTGCTAGGGCATGGATGCTCCCGGCCTAGTGCAGTTATGGCTAGTTAATTTTCCCTTACATTATTAGTGCTACTTAACTCAGTTAAGTTCCTTCTAGTATCTTCGGGAGTTAGCCCCAAAGTAGGAAATCGCTGGAAAATCAAAACAGAAACGGTTTTTCGGGGCGCCGCAGCCATGACTGCCACATCCCACCACACAATCGTGGAGCTAGTATAAATGAAAATATGACTAATCTTTCAACTACTCATTAACACACACACACACTGTTAGTGTGTTAAGGTTTATTGCTCTTTTTTTAAATAAAATCTGACGTGCAAGGAGAAAGTGGGATTTGATAAATAAACAATTGGCCTGTTTGATTGAAGACGTGTAAATATACCTCCTTACCTCTTGTGCATTGTCATGCGTTGGTCGTTTGACATTCCGTTTTGGTAAAGGGCCACCGAGAGGCTAGGTCGTGATACCTTCACAGAGTGGCTTGGCTTCTGGGCCATGCCAAAAGCCCATTATGTCTTTTTTCGCCTTGAAAAGATCTTTGGGAAGCTACCCACGCACCAAACAAGCTTTTTTAACCCACTTTCAAGAAGTAGCATAATAAAAAAAATCTCGCAAATTCGTATTTATCAGTGATTGACGAGTGAAATGAGGCATGGTCTGTGTTTTCGATTTTAAACAAACTAAAGTTCGTGCAAATACAGAAATCGGTTAAATATGTTTTGTATAGTCTTTTCCGTCTGTATAAAATTATCAATTTAAAAGTGGCGTTAACTGCTTAGACGCTCCATTGTGTTTGGATAATGCCAGCGTCTTAGTGGCATGGACTCTATTCCATGCCTTATAGACCACGGCGACTTAGCGGCCGATGAAGCTGCTCTGATAGGCTGAATAACGGTGGGCACTATGGAAGAGGGCTCTAGAGAAGCACAATAGAAGAGCTCTCGTGAATACATTAGCTTTGGCAAGGCCTCACATTCAAGACCTCCTCCCATATGATGTCACTCCTTTCCGGGCAACATTCATTGGATATTTCCGATCAACATCGCAGTGTATTGCTACCACTAGGGAAGTGAGTAGCTTTACAGTCATTTGGACAGCTCATCACATCGTTGTTCGATGATCGTTGATAACAATGTGCAGGATGAAGTGGGGACGCCGGAGACGGGCACCATAGTCTCCATCACTCACTTCACAACTATCAAGACATTCCCTTATAACGCGGAGATCAAAAAGTACTTTTCATTTCCAAACTTTAGCAGGATCCAGCTGACAATGAGATAAATAGTAGGTTCAGTAAACATTTTATAATTTGCCTGTTGACGTAGGTGATACGCGACCTTCATCCCGGTGGACAATCAGGCGCCAAAATTTACTTGCTTTAAGTAATATCAAAAAAATATTGTAAAACTAAACAAGTTCCTCAAATTCATACATTGCTTCTGTTATTTTTTCCCTGCTAAGTTATGGATTGCTATCCTCATTATTTTTAAATTTTAACTTTGATTTGATGTCGAGTAATCCCATGCATTAAAACAAAGTAATTAGGACAGTTAATCAACTCCCAAGTCTTTAGTAACAGTACCACTTTCTATTCATGCAATGCTATGGTGATTGCGGTACCATGGGCGTTTGCTTGAGTGCGCAGTTCTGGGTGGCAGGCAGACAGTATGGTCCATTTTTGTGATAAAGAAGGTGTCCTTGGATCTGGAGGAGGAGGAGGAGGAGGAGGCAAACTCTGATTCTTCCATAAGACTTCGATTATCTGTATCGTGGCGCCCATAGATCTCCCTGAAGTCGAAATAAGATATAATACAGTAAGGCTTTGGCCTGCTGGCACATCCCGGGGGCAGGTCGCTCTGTGATGTTACAGTATTGGAGCCCCTAAGTGACCTATTACTGAAACCGGAAGTTAAGTGAACAAGTAATGTGATGCATTTCCTTCTCAATATACAGTTGTGAAACTAGGTGTAAAAATGAAAAATGAAAGTATTACCCCCAGAATCAAGAGATGGCAGTCACTAAAGAGCAAATCAGGTTGATTTTTTCTTACGCAACCATTAAATATTTCTGCTTACTTACGAAACAATTTCTCCTGAATTAATACTTCTTTTTCAATGAATGCATGCGTAATTCTAGGCACCGGATTAATTATTCGTCTGTGATTTATCCTATTCTCCCTTTAAAAAGCAAGAATGTGATACGGATGAAAATGAAATGCCAATCCGCCCTGGGAACATGACAGTGACAAGTGAAGACTAATCGTCGTCTATATGTATTAATGTGAATACCTATATACATAATCTCGCAGGTCATTTTTATTTTAAAGTTGATCGAAACATTGGGACGGTATCAACTTCTTTTAGACGAGCAGTACCTCAACGCATGAATTTTAGTCCAATACTTTTTATGGTTGTTTAACTCCCGGTTTCGCTAACGGGTCAATTAAAGGCACCGCTATTATACCTCCACCGGGCGGCTGGTCTCAGAGTGAGGTCAGTAGCCCCAAGACCTCCTGTAGATGCCAGTACACACTCTACCCGAGTATTAGGCCTTCTTCCATTTTCAGAGAGGACTTAAAGTGCTGCGATAGTATTTGCTCATGCACGTTTGTTTCAGCGCAGCTTTTAGATGGCAAGCAGTGGTAGTGAACCAATCTCACGACCGGGAGAGTACCAGCTCTTCCAAGGTGGAGATAAATGGGCAGTGTGATACTACAGAAGTGTTTATCAATTGTAAAATCACACATTACTACAATGCACGATGTTCTGCTCCAATCACCCTTCTGAATTTGGAGGTGAGAAGAAATAACATAGCGAAAATATCATCTAAATATTGCACCATTGACGAACAATAATCTGAACATTATGGTAAAAAGAATGTGGAATAATGTGCACAAAAGCTTTGAGAGTTTGAGGCAGGAAATATAAATTACCCTGAAATAAGTCGCTTGCAATTACCACCTGTGATGGTAAAGCTATCATTATTAATTATGCTGAATATTTACCAAAAGGTATCTGCTCCAATCTAATTTCTCTACAATTGCTCTCCTGTCTTGCTTTTACTCTTTTTAATGACTTTTAAACAAAGTCAACATCCATTTTGCGACAATTTGGTGTAGCTAGGTCTTCTGCATTTCTGGAAATGGTTCTTAAACTATAAAAACTTTTTGCGCAAACATTTAATTGCTCTAAGTAGAATTCTCGTGACGATGCTTTGGATACACCGATAAAATGGATTGACTTTAGTAGGAGATTTGAGATCCCATCAAACAAACACCCACACACTCATCCATTTATGTCTAGGTTGCTTGGTTAGCCCCAAACACTGCTGATTTGTGTAATAATTTGGCATCTACCTCTCCATGCAGATCTTTTTCGACCCATACTGATAGTAACTGGGATCTGATACACTGATTCTATTTTCAGGTGGCACTGAAGTAAATGTAATTCACGTTCTTCTTTTCTTTTAACAGTCAATTCGCGCTTATATGCAGTGGCTACTTATTAGGTTGCTCTACTGCACCATATTAAGTTGTCAGACACCAGTCAGGAAAAAGCCTCATAGTGTTAAAGCGAACGTTTTTTCGGGAGTAACGACGTCGAAAGTGCTTATTTATTCTGAAGGTCTTTAACAACTTCTCTATTGCTATTACTTTGAGCAATCTGACAGAAAGATGAAATTGCGTCTTCTTGATAAACTAGAGGTTGGTCTAAGCTGAAAATTTGTAAACTGCTCTCTTTCTCAAGAAATAGGGTGTGCATCCATACCTCTGCAGCACACTTGGAAAAGATATTGAAACATTTGGTTTGGTTAGAAATCACTGCAAAATTAGATGGTATAGCGATACGGTTACAGTATTATGCATCAAACAGACACTTATGTAGGAGGAATAAGCAAGCAGCAAAGATAGATTGGAGTACACATATGGCGGTCCAAAGAAATATTTCACTAAGGAAGTTACCGCTGCAAATTTCATACCAGGTTGCAAAAGTGACTGCTATTTTCGGATTGGCCACTACCTTCTCTTATTCTCATTGGTCAGTCCATTTGCTCTTGAATTTTCCCAAGATCCGACTTTTCAAATGTCTAACCTCCCCAATTGACAAGTTGTAGTTTTACATGTCAACATGAGTTTGTCAACACTAGGACCTCTTCCACTGAATTCTAGTGAGGCAGAATTCACAGAAGACATTTGGGAGTACCTAATTCCGATCCGCGGACTTCGACGAACTGAATTGGAACTCCTGGTCCCAATTTTCATCATTTACATCATTATATTTACCTTTGGTTTCTTTGGAAATGTGATTCTACTTTGGGTTATCCTTGTAAATCGCTCTTTCCATACGCCGATTAACTACTACCTGGTCAATCTCAGCGTCTCAGATCTCCTTATTCTTGTTCTGGGTCTTCCGCACGATCTTTATATGATGTGGAACCGTTATCCCTACCCTTTTGAGGAAGCTACCTGTCGTTTGAGGGCATTTCTTGCCGAAGCCAGTATGATATCTTCTGTGCTTACAATCACTGTGCTTACAATTGAAAGATACATTGCAATAATCCATCCCCTCTCAACGGCAATTCCTGGCACCAAAAGAAGAAATGGCTCAGACAGTGTTGTCAGGCTGAAAAAAGTGGACTTTTTCAGATGTTGTAGAGATTGGGGTCGATTTAAAAAAGTACGCATCACCGTCATTATTGTATGGATATTATCACCGCTGTTTAGCCTGCCCATCACGCTCCAGGTCGCTCTGAGTTATATCTATAGGAATGATTCGTCTACAAACTATCAATCAGTTATGGTAAAAGAATCCTCCATTTGTACTGTCTCGGTAAGTCCAACTGTGCAGATGCGAACTTTATATTGCAAAAGAAATCTTGTTTTTATTATGTGGAGCTAAGTTATTTATCTTACAGGACAACTAAGTACTTACATGCACCTGCCTGCCAATTTTAATACCATCTAGTGGTTTAGCGTACTTTGCATTGAAAATGCTTTGGAAGAAGGGTACAACTCAGGCCCACAATATTCACTGCTTGTGGTTTTGCATGGCTTCTTCACCCTGAATTATTTATATGCTCTCGGAGGTGAAATATCTTCGTATAAAGTGTTGCGTTTTTATGCAAATGGCTAAGAAAAGTCGTCTACCTCGCGCGCATTAAATCACGGCGAAATTTAACGCCAGTCATGACAATTAAAATTACAAGCCGAAATTTATCCACTCACATCTTTATTTAGCTAGTAAGGATGGTTACGGGAACATAAGTTAAAGTAATTGTGCCGATATAGTCAAAATGCGCAAACAATATCTGCCTCTGTATAAGAGGCGGATCCCGCAACTCATCACGAAGTCCATTTTAGGTGAATTTGAGTCGGAAACTACAGGAAAGCCACAAGCTTTACTGACTTAAGTTTAAAAGTTGTTATTTTTATAAGCAGATGTTAGGCCTTAAGTTAGGAGAATCAATCTACTGTTAACTATCGGACGGAGTAAAGTAAATCCTTCTGTGAAAAATAAGGAAGGAAATGGCAACAGATAACCTAGTTATGTATGCTAGAAGCTCAAAAACTACTTATACCAAATGTTGTGAAACAGGAGGTAATTATTTTGCATGCAATCAACGTAGAAGTTAAATCAGCATTTGCTCGCCTCGGGATTCGGTGAGAAATAGTGTTGATTAAAGTTTGCTCAGTTAACGAAAATCTGAGTTGAGTGTTGCATGTAAATGAGATAATTCTTCATTGTTTTAGCGCGTTTAAAGGCTCCAAATAAATAAGTAATAGAGAAATATGTAACTTGTACCTCTTACAAGGTAATTCTTACGGATCACAAGGCTTCATCATTGCATTATTTTATGTGAAATCGACCGGTAAAAAGCTCAAAATCGGTAGTATCCTAAGGAGCCGATTTAACTAAATTTTTTTTTTCATCTAACAATAATATCATTCAATCTAGCCATAGTCATCTGTCAGTTCTGTACAAATCAGTAAATTCCCCTGGTTTTAAGAGTTCCGCGTAAAAAATTACGCTGTAGTCGCTGAATTCAAAACTGTCAAAAGTGTTTTTTAAAAAGGTGTCACAAAATAAATGTCAATTATCACAATCCCAGGGTTGGTGACTCCTGCCAACTCGACGCAGAGACATACTCCATAGGGATTTTCAACTGTCTAAAGAAAGTACTATCACTTTGCATGGTATACGCCTTGTCTTCATACTTGATTTGAGAATAATTTGGTTCATTTCCCCTTGGTAGAAATTATAAAAAGACGCCTTTGTTAATGAAACAGATTAGATGCTTTATGCCACAAAACCACGTAAAAGAGTACTCATTCCAGCCATTTGAGTATAAATGTTAAAAGCGCACGGTTTCCACATTAGCCTCCTGCGTAGGAACGCGCAGCCTTCTACCGCATGGCTCTCCCAATCCACAAAATAATCGGAGATATAGGTGTTTCCTGTAATGGAAACGACAGTTTGCACCACCTCAATGCCTATCGCAAGTCATAAAAACAGTAAGTAGAGCCTTATTCAATATTTGAGCGAGAAATTTCAGACTGGTTATTTGACCTTAATGTAACTACTTTCGATTTGAACAAAGCGCAGAAAAAGAATAAAACGGGGACGCTCCATAGAAAATTATGAAACCTACAGCTCTATGTACCGGTATAAATGACAAATGCAAATTCCTTGAATAAACGAACATTGGTGCACTTTAAAAATAAAACCTGTTTGTAGTGGCTTCGATTTGGACGAAATCCAACATCAAATGAACATTTTTGCGCCAAATACGCAAGTTTCTGGGATGTGTTTTTTCCCATCAAGAATTCAACAAGAGCAGATGGATGTTTGAGTATATTTTATTCATTGAAAATCTTTGACCTTTCCCAACAGCTTAACTTTAAACACCATCGCTTCCATAGAGGCCCACATCTTCGCAAGGCCAAACTCTGCGGCCAAATTTCGTGTTTTTATGCGGTATGCAACTTTTTTTGGTCCTAACAAATACCAAATAGGAGGAAAGGTTTTCTCACTCTCCTTGACAGTGCAATGTGTCAAAAAATAAATCTCGGGCATGAATGCTTGACAGTCTGCACGGCAGCTTTTGGTAAAGTGCGATGAAGAAGCGTAGATGCTTATCAACTTTTTGCATTATTTACTAGTTTGTTCTTGTCGCTTTAGTCCCGACTAACGTGGTAATAGAAGGGTGAATAAAAGATCCTATCAAAGGTGATACATCAAGCCTTGAAAGATTTAAGGAGAAAGTCAAAGTGCCTAAAGCTTTTCTGTAAGACATGTCCTCCTGCAATGTACCCCAAGTTCCCTAGATGCTATATAAACATATTTTTACAAGGAGATGTACCAGCCTTGAAACCAACTTAAAACCCCTCCATAAGGCCGACAAACTAGTGTCTAGTCCATTAATTCAAGCACAAGCCGCTTGCAGGGGCCTTGAGAGAGGAGCAGGTCGTCGCAGCCAAATGTTTTGGACACCGAGCGGACCTCCCGGCACCCGACCTGATGTTAACTCTTAAACGCCCATCGCATTCAAAATTTAGGGTTTTTATTAAATGCCATCTCCACGATAACCATGAGATTGGTCTAGTTTGGCAAAGAAAGACCCCCTAAAATACGAGTCATGTACTTCACCGACTTCCGGTACTTTCAGTGATATCGGCCCTTAAAGATGGGGTACTTAAAGAACGCGGAAAACAAACAGTGCTAATAAATTTGGTGATTTAGACAAATCCTAAGAATAGCAAGGTTAATCACCGTTTATTCTGTGCAGCAACGTATAATTTTGGTGTGAAATTGTTTATTTTATAACAAAAAAGATAATAAGAACTGCATAATTTAACTAACTTATCTTAGTCAAAATTTGGTTTATTTTTATGACACATGATGACAGTTATATTCAAGACTTTGAGCAAACTTCACTTACTTCTACTTCTTCAAAGATTTCGTCATTAATTCCTGGTTTTATAAAAGCTTGAATATGCTTACAAATTTCTAGCTAAAAGGCTACCTGGAGACACGAATTTTAAATAATTCATATCGATAAAGCCATGATTAAGACATAGATTTGTCCGAATGTCCCATTCATTGCGGTAAACCAAGAAAAACCAGTGTTTGATGGGGATGCTTTTCCTTCTAGATGACTAGAGCCCACAAAAGATGGTCATTTTTAGTGTTTTTAAAAAATCACTTCATCGAGCACATCCAAATTTTATGTTTCTTCAAAACTGTAAACTAAAATGCAGCTATATTTCATGATTTATTATTCTGTCAGGGCTTAAAGGTGCAACGATTTTGAGTACGAAATGCCGCGCGTAGTTCCCCTCCCTTCTTCCCCTCTTCACTTCTTTCTTTAATTGGGTTCAATCACCGTTACTCTAAGCTCACAATTAGTTAAAGCTCCATTCTCGATTGTTAGAATTCGTGCCTATCTCGAATAAGCAGAGCGTTTGATCGTGTAGCGCAAAAACCCGGATTTTGTTGTGCCAAATCATTGTTCTATGAGTTTGAATGCCTCCCAAGGGGCTAAATAAAGAAGTAGGTCTTTCAACTTTATTTGCCATTCCGCTCCGAGTCGATGTGCCGTCGTAAACGTTGGAAATGCAAACTGCGTTGAGTACTGAGGTCCGTATCATCTGCAGCTCCGTAATTTAAAGCTTGGTAAGCAAACAAGCAAAAGCAGACTTGTACTTACTTCCTGTTTGTTCACAAACTCCGCCCCTCCGTCTGTCGCCGTGAAAGGGATTAGTGCAGGTAAATATTTTCTTTTTCACCACTCCTTTATCATCTAAAATCTAATTTTTGAGTTTTGTGTAAATATCTGATCTAAAATAATCCAAGAGATTCGGCTAAATCGTAAGCTTTTTAATCAAAAGCGATGGTTTTTTTGATTTGAAATATCTTCCGGGACATAATAGTCTTGCAGAATGTGTACTGTCACCACACAGAAGGACTGAGGGATTGATGGCATGATCCGGAGGTCAGGCCGCCCAGCAGAGGTACAATGGCGGGGCGCCTAAGTGGCCCTTTTACCAAAACTGGGAGTTAAGCAATCAAATCGCCTTCATTTGTGGGAAAATATTGCTGGGTTTAGAGGTAGGATTTGATGATATTATAAGCAATCACGACGCGGTAAATTTAGAAGAGAGGCCCGCCAATTTCTTTCTGTTTACTGACAATTTGGTGTCATTTCCGCATACTTCTGTTTATTAGGCTCACTTAGGAACAAATGAACTTTACGGAAGCACCTCCTTCAAGTGCTGCCCCTCCCTCTTGTTTATCCAAGTCCAAATCTTACAAAATATCACATACCCGAGCAGTTCAAGTATACTTTACCTATTCATAAAGCTTTAATGAACTTTTGCAGAGCATCATTGCATAATGAGTAAAAGGAAAGCGCCCAATGTCTTCGCAAAATGTTATTAAAAAAACTTGGGCCCAAGCAAACTAGAGATTACTTTACCTCCAGATAATTTAAATTTCAAGGCTTCGGTACATTGTTTTTTAGGGTGAATCGGAGGATTGGTTCTCCTACCCAGTTCTAGCGAGTTTCATTCTCTTCTTCCTCCTTCCCTTGGTTATCATCACCATCCTCTACATTCTCATTCTTCGGGGTGTGCATCGATCAGTGAAATTCACCCAGCATCTACATCCCGTGGAGACGATTGAGCCACCAACCTCAGGAGAGCTCACTCTCCCCCTGGTCACTGTGCGAAAGCACTCCTCCGGGATTCTCGCGGTCTCGCCACTGAAACGCGGACGTAGCATTGCTTTTCGAACGGGGCAGGACAAGAGAGCAGCTAGACAACACCAGGAGCTCTGCCAAATCCAGCAAGTTCAACACCACGCACGAATGAGGACAAATAAATCATTGATTAGGATTTTAGGTGAGCACGAAAGATGTTGTTCAGGTCAAACCGAGGCTTTTGTGCCTAAAAATGGAGGGAGAGAGAAAGAGAACAGTTATATATAACCTTATCCTGGCGCTTGACTAGTGCCTGGCCTAAAATAAGGCTTCTGCGTGGTTCGCGGAGGGTTTAGTATCCTGTGTGTGTCCACTCCAGCTCTTGTGAAATTAGATGTCGTAGGCTGAATTGAATGATTATAGGGATTACAAATGAGGCAGCGGTGGGTTGGACACTATCACGGCCGTGATCGGTATTGACGTGAAGACGTTTAACCGTCTTCAAAATGATTTCATCATTCAAATGCCTCACTGTGGCTGTAGACATGAGCATTTGGCATTCGCTACTACCTTTGATACCGCCACGATGTTGATGATTCCACTTTTTCTTCCAGTTTGTATCATCATCGCGTTCTTTACCTGCTTTGCGCCATTTCATGCGGAGCGGCTCTTGGTAGTGCTGGTACCAGCGGAGCTATGGTACAACAATAAGATTCTCTGGAAAGTTCATGATGTGCTCTATCACGTCTCCGGCATTTGTCTCTTCGCCAACTCAGTATGCAATCCAATCCTCTACAACATCGTCTTCCGTCGAATACGCGCGGAGTTTAAGGCAGCACTGATGTGCTGTGGCAAGAAACGAAGACAACAACGGGAGTGTAACAATGGTCGAGGCAGATCCTCGGTTTATAGGCCTTCAACAATATCGCAAACACCTAAAACTGCAGAATTTTAAGATTTCATCTACAATTCTTATCTCTCGATGCACCGTTGTTTATAGTGTCCATAGCTCTTCTTCTTTTTCTTCTTCTCTTTCCTCCGACTTCTTTGAATCGTTATCAGGCGAAACAAAATAAGTGTGCTCGTCTCGTATCATGGACACAGTTGATTGAAATGACATTTTTACTGCGAATTTGTTGAAGCTCATGAAGATAACTACAACAACCATTATGAAGAGATGCTCTTCTGTCTTTATGCAAGTGTTGTTCGGATAAATCACGGCCAGTAGCAAATCGGCTTCCTTGGGAGATGTTTATCATCATGAGTAATTTACTTTGGCGTTTGGAGACAGTTGGACTTAGGTAAAAGTCCGATTAAAAGAAAAAAATATTCCCAAAGCATTTTTCGGACAAATCCTACTTACAGTCCCCTTCGAATATTTTGGTTGCGACTTAACCAATCAGAAAACAGTACTTTTCAGAACTCGGTCAGATCTAAGGTTTTAAAGTACCACAAAAAAAGAAGTTAAAGGATAGATTTATTAATTTGTAGACATTTTGAGGATATTACTTAGTTGAAGGTGCGTCTGGACGGGAGAGGAGTGGAAGACAGCCAACCGGGCGAGCTACTGGAATTAAGGACTCCTGTGTGATTTGAGGAAAACCAAAGCCTTTTCTATCTAAATGTGAAAACTCCAGATTAATCACTTCGCTACTACAAGATTTTTACCTTCGAACTGTCTCAGCCTGTATCTGTCCAATACTAAGAAAGAATGCTAATCGCTTGGAGCATTATTTGGAAATTAGGAAAGAGAAGGCAGTATGGTTTTTCCATTTCCATCCTAAAAATGGCAATCTTCCCACGGTTAGGTCTTAATGAAATGAAAGCAGGACATTCTTCCTACTCATTCAGCAGTGTGGGTTGTTTTTAAAGCAGCATATTTTCCTCCACACCTTCAACCTGCACCGTTATATTCACCGCCATCCACACATAACAGGCATAGTCGTCTGAGAGGGAAGTAATGCGGGTTTCAAAAGTGAGCCACGGTACAGCGGTGAACGATGATACACAGGTTGTTCGTTCCTCAAACCTTCTTGTTTCATACATTCATTCCTTCAATCATTCCCGACTTATTTTATTCGGTCGGTCAGTAAACCCTCCTATTAGAAACTAAAGACCATTAAACTGCCAGACATACAAGTTGGCTGCATGACAACTGAATAGGACGCTCTTGTTCTGTAGCCCCTACAACTCTACCCTTCCATGTGTTATGGATATAGACTATTCGCGTTACCACTCACTAAACATCAGTGGATGCAGTTCTCCAAGCGTCACTCTGCAGTAGAAGGCTCCCCTGAATGTGATCCATCTAGTTTTAACCAGTTCCAGAAATTAAATTCATTACTAACTGTGATCATGTTCTGCTACTGCACACTTTCCGCCATCGCCGGGCGTTTTCACGGTTTTGGAATCGAGTTAAACACGGTAGCACGAAGCAGCCAAATTAGGATTACATCCATTATTTCATCAGTTTGGCAGACCTGTCCGATTTGACATCAGTTTAGCTATCAAGTGAATCTTATACCATAACAGAAGCTCGCCTTTCTAAGCCCAGGGCTAAAAGCCACAAGACAATCCCCTCTATTGTGGAGACAGTTTGACAACCAGTAATCACATGTGTAGTTTCCCCTCCCCCCCTGTCATGCACAGAATGCAAGTACGAATCAGATGTAAGGATAGTAGCTTGGATAAAATACTTTTGTTAATTTAAAACAAATAATTACCGCAAGTATATATTCTAATCTCCCGTACCATGGCTATTAACTGCTTAGCAACTGCCTACCTAGACACAATCATTTGTATGATAGAGTCGGTGCGTTTTGGAAACTTGCCGATGGAATGATATACATCGGAGTGTGGAAATACATCAAAATACACGTGATTCCTTAAAAGACAATCATCATAATGAAGGAATAAAATGTTCTGACTATTAATAGGGTACCAAATAAAGTCATCTCGACTACTCTCCAGCTGAAGGGTCCTTAAAGAAGATGTGGCGGCAAAATCTACCACACCCTTGAATTTCTGGGTGAAATGCGCCCGAAGTCTACCCACTCAGGACAACACAACTCGAAAGAGCTAGTCTGCCAGAGAAGAAAAAAGTCGTTGAAGTGGCTTTAAAGTAAACGCAACATTTTGCACCTACTTTTGAGAGGTACTTCCTCCAGACCTAATTATTAATTTTCTTGGGAATTAGGCTCGGACAATCGCACATAAACCCGAATAGACAATTGGAAAATAAAAGCGGTGAAAGGCGGAGAAGCTACAGCTAAGTCGCTTGTTCCTTGAAAAGTGGCAACACCTTTCCTATCTTGCCGAGCGGTAAGGGGCGAAGGATTGCAGATCCAAGGTGTTGGATCGGACACTCGCATGACATCCAAGCCATAGGTATCAAAACTGACAGCTTAAATGTATTATTACTTACTGATGAGCTAAAAGAGGACTGAGAGCTCACGAATTCCTCTGTTAGATAGAGAGGTATCAACCCCCTTAATCCATTCTGTTTTCATGACTTTGCCAGTATCTCTCAGCTACCTACTTATAGTATTTACGCATCCCAAAGCTAAATCTGACACGCACTATGTAAGAGGTTTTTTCTTATTTTGTTTAACTCTCAGTTTCGGTAACAGGCCACTTGTAAGGTCCCGCCATTGCATCTTCGCCGAGTGGTCTGGCCTTCGGGCTATACCAGTAGTCTCCATGCCCTGCAAGTTGTCAACATTAAATAGCCTTCTCGAGTATCATACCTTCTCTCGTCTTCAGGGCAGTCTCGGAGGGGTACATTGGTGGCAGCGGTAAACGAAACCTACCTCAAAGGACAAATGTCTTGACTTTAGCTGTCAAGTGATGAAACTTAGCGGGGTAAAGGAATTGCATTTGCTTGGAAAGGGAAAATCTGTGACAACCCCCTAGCTGAAGGCCTGAAAATGACTTTCACCCTCGTCAATTACCTTGACCCATGGTCTGCAGGAAAGCTATCCATACATGAAGCGACACTAACCGTGAGCCATCTGGAAAGGCTTGTTATAGAACTGTTAACCGCACTTGTATGAAGGTGCCAAATATGTGAACTCGTTATACCTCCTCCGCCTCCCTACTATATGGAGGTGGGTAGGACTGAAGTAACAAAAATGTGCCACCGCGGAACAAACTCGAAACCCAATTCCAAAGAAACCGTGTTGAAATCCGCACTTTTTATATGACTACGATTTTAAGCCAGTGATCCTACCACTAGTTGTGGATACAAATGATGGCCAGTCTAAGCCCCGTCCCCTAATATATTTTCCATACAGGACGAAATTCCAGGTCCAGCAGAATTGCCAAGAGAGGACAGTGACATTGCGGTCAGGTATCTTCTCAGTCGCATGACACCTCGATGATTGGCATGGGTGGTTGGTGAGCACCGACTGCGTTATCATAGCTAACGCCATAGTTTGACCTTGGGGAGTGCAGAGAACAATAAGGGAATGGAGCTATGCAATACTTTGGTGGTTTTTTAACTCTCACTTTTAATAACAAACCGCTTAGGGGCTCCGTCACCGTATCTCCTCCAGAGCACTACAAAGTCATCTGACGAAAATTGCCTTTGCTACTCAAAATCATTACAATAATGGAAAGATTATGTTTGCCACTGCGGTTAATACGTCTACGGTTGCACACGAAGAGAGCCTTGAATTCAGGAAAGGGAAATTTTGATGCACTTCTTCCTTACTAAATTGGAACGAATTTTTTTTGCTGCTTGTTTTTTGCTCCTCCAACTACTTAATGCATTCAGCCATTACATGCTGGTCGACACTAGGGAATATGCGTTTCCTCTACGAGTCTTCACATAGGTAGTTTGGTTGACTAATGAAATCTTGCCTAATTTCTCTTCCATCATAAATAAGGAAAAAAAAATCTTTATTTTTAGTCATTTTCTTGTCTTGAATGTTATTCCAGCAAAATTTTGAGATCCAAAAGTTATTAGGTTTTTTTTCCTAAAAATACACGTTACTTTAAAAAGTTCTGATCTTTTAAGGAAAAAACTTTATTTGCCCAAATGCCGAGCATTGATGTAGCACCCCAAGACTTCTCCGAAGCCGAAGGGAGACCTACAACTCGGACAGAAAAGGTATTGTCGACATACTGAAAGGCTTTGGAGCCACTGGCTTGGTCCGGGAGGCGAGACCGTCTGGCGTGGGTATCATGGTGGAGCATCTAAGCGGCCTGTTACCCAAACCGAGAGTTAAAAATGAGAAGTTGTAAACTCTCACCATCAAGATACAGAGTTGTTCCAAACACCACTTCTATAAGAGAAAACAAACTTAGTCACAGCCACTTCCACTCCCATAACTTTTAGTCACGAATTGGTGGATTATCCCTCCTCCCGATCAGAAAAGTCGAAATAATCTCGCAGTTAAGGTCAACGACATAGACTACGAGTGTGGCGCCCCAAGAGTTTTCTGAAGACGAGAGCGGACATATAACTCGAGCTGTAAATATATTGGGGCTTGGGGGCTACTGGCATGACCCAAAGGCCAAACCACCTGGGGGAGGTACAATGGCGAAGCACCTCTTTGGCCTCACCACCAAAACCGCAAGTTAAACAAACAGGCAAAGCATAATACAGCCCTTCGTTTCTTTTAAGCGTTCACCCCATGGGCGAAGTCCCGCATCAGTCATCACAATGCAGTGTGTGCTGTGAGAATAATACCCACAAACCAACCCCACCAGTCATCGAATTCTACTGCAACTACGATGATATTTAACCCCCAACGTCACTGATTCCTCTTGGTAATTCTTCCGGAGCTGGTGTTTCGCTCTCTCTCACTGGATTCGGGGACGGAGAATTACGCTAGCTATCATGGATGTCCGTCGCCAGTGGTATGAACTCTAGCCTAAAAACATACCTAAACTAACGAAGGACGGAATATAGCATAATTTTGCAAGGGTCAAGTTTCGCGCTTATTCCTCCTTACCACTTTGCGTTCACTTCAATGGTGCCCAGATAAGACTTTCTCGAAGCAGTAGCCTCCACAACTCTCCCTTTGCAGGTGGCCTAGGTACAGGCCAATTGCATTACTGGATGTCACTCTTAATCTATTATGGTCAAGGAGGAAACGCGTACTTCTGCAAGAATATAGACACACTACCATGGAACCTACAGAGAGGTTGAGAAACTAGCAGCATAGGCAACATGGAAAATGATAAGTTTTGAAGGGGTAAAGACCAAATCGTGGAATATCGAAAAAGCCTGCACATTTATGGACATCAACTTCACTTCCTTTTCTACCCCAGCATTCTGCTCCATTCGTGTCATCAGCAATCAATGCGCGCTCTTGTCAAGTAACTCGCATCATTCAAGCAGTTTAATGAATTAAATTGTTAAGCCATTAGCGTACCAACATAAATGGTTTCATGGTTGTGTGATGCAAGCATTTCATTGGTCCAATTAATGAAACTCCAAATATGGAAATGTCCAACCGTAGTAGTGTAAATTACACCAACGGATAAATATTTCATTATAGTAGGCGGACTTAAAATCGTTTTCTTGAGGGAGCTCGCTTTATAACTCCATTTTTTATATGAAGTAATGCTAAGCGGCACCTTGCGCGACTAGGTGAAAATTTACTCTTGCTACTAATGTCACATATGTGTGACGCTCGAGTGCGAAAAATCTGATCATAAAGGTGGAAATGAACCAAGGGATTCAATATCTTCCAAACGTGCAAGAGATCGAGGTCAATTTCGAACATCGAGCCGGAATCTCCGTCGGCGTGAAGCGTTGCCTGTTTCCTGGCCCTACGGAAGCGCAGGTGCACTTCAAGCCGATCCAAAAATTGCTTCCTTATGCTTTAGCTGTTGGAGATTTTGCTATCAGACAGATATGAATGTGTAGTAACCTTGAATATCAGCAGGACTGGTGCATATGTTGGAATTGGATGGGATGTTGGGGAGGAAATTCGGGGGTAGATGTTGAAGTATGTACTAAAGCGAGCACATTGCCTTATGCCAATCGCTGTTGGAAGAAGTGTTCGCCTGCATGGAACACAGGGTTATCGTGCCCTCAGATCAAGACCATAAATCTGTGTTCATGCAAGCACTTTGTTAAGGCCAATTTTGATTCGTTCAAATCTGACCTCACTTCATTACCAGCTACTGTTGCAGAACTCGAGATTGAGATAGTTGGAAAACAGCAAATGAGGTTTTGGCACTCACTCTAATGCGAATTTCCCACAGACTTGCTCATCAAGCCCTTCTTAGCTAAAAACACAGCCAGCAGAAGTCAAAATTGTCCTATTGTTGGAGGATTCTGATAAAAGCACAGAGGAGGCTCCACGTCACCGGCATGGTTACCGGATTGCAAGACCATAATACCCTGGGGCAAACTGAAACTCTCAGGTGCCGCAATGTCGACTTTGACTTCCCTAACATGGCGTTCAAATCTTACCAAGGTTCACTTTAAATGGGCCTTGGAAAAGGCAAGATGGTGATCCTAATCTCGTTACTTAACCACTGAGGACAAAGCCCGCCTTTTAGAAGGCGCAACATTCAGGTGTGCCAGCCAGATACTCATGGAAGGAATTGTTGCGGTAGAACCAGAGGAATGACTACGATGAATGCTGGAGATGACGTTTAAGAGAAGAAGGAGGTCACGCGAAGGTGGATGCCTTAATCATTAAGAGGTTAACAACAGGGCATGGCCTATAACATCTCAACTCCATTATACACGGATAATGAACCGTTTGTCCATAGCAGTATGCCTTGTTATGACTCCGGAGATGATTCGAAACCCAAAACATCGCGTCTGATGCAGCAACCAATTGTATTTCGTTAAAAAAAGGCACAAATAGATCTAATTGAATAACAGAGAAGATATTACTTGTCTGGTATATCGGATCCTATCACAGAAAGGCGATCCCAATCACTAATCCATCAAGGAACAAAAATGCTCGTCCTCGAGGGAGTGTGACCGGTTCGATAGACGTCGTGGCACAGCGACGACTCCAAGAGACTTTTGAATCTGGTAAAAGTGTGGTTGTGCTTCGGCGGGGCTGGGCAATACACAAAACTCCAGTCCAATGAAGACCGCCATCTCCATTTTCAACAGATCTCGGTGTGATATGCGCAATTCACTCTCAATCTCCTGAATGAAAATTTAGAAAAAAAAGTGTTGCCTTCACCTGCAAGCATAAATAGCTAATCTGGACTAGATTATCACTGAATAAAATCACTACTTAGCTGTATTTGGTAAGCTTTCACAAGAAGCGCCAAGAGAAAGGCCATTAAAATTTAAGAGACTAAACCTATGTTTAGTTGATAATGCGGAAGAAGCTTCCTAGGCCATAAGAGTCAGGTGCCAACATGCTGGGAGGATGGTTGAGAATTATTAATAGGCACTTGTTCATTCCTTTGTAGAAAGCAAGAAATAAGGAGACCAACCTGAATAAAAGCAGGCAGAGCTGGTCCCTTGAGATCATTCAACTTGGCACTGATCAGCAAGGCAGCGCCTGCGCAGAGCTTTCGATTCGACTTGCAGACAAACAGCTGGAAGAGGCATGCAGCACTAGTAATCAACACATCCAAACCAGCAGATTTGACAGCCATGGAAATCGAGGTGGTATTTTTAAGTGTAAGACAACATATAAACTTGTTCTTCAATTCCCGATAGGGCTTATTGACCTTTGGTATGTATTCAAGTACCTGTGTACGCCTCTTAAGGAGGTACAATGATGACCACCTCACACACCCAATGAATGAATAGTGCATTTTAAAAAATCACCTTTAAAATCATTTTCTCAAAAAGAACATAGGCGTGTGCCACAATCCACAGGTCCAAATTCATCTAAAGTAGTTAAAAAAGCGGGTCAAGACGGCAACGAGGGAGCACTTGAAGCTAAATTCGTTTAAAGTGTCTCAAGTGAGAGCTTATGACAGTGATCGCATGGAACAGAGTATTTTAGGTCGGATGATAAAAAATATCCTCATGAATGCGGAATGTGAATTGAAATGGTCAGCTTAATTGGACGTATGCTGCGAAATTGCAGCAAGGGCTTCAAGGATTTGGTATGGCAGAATTGCGACACTGACACGACAAAAAACTCTGGGTAATGGTGGCCGCAGTTAGTGGTCGAAACTTCTAGGCGCACCTGTTTGGTGGTTTCGACTACCTTCCTCACGTTTTGAACCGTCACAGGGCCAAATGGAGACGACGCAACAACCCAAGCTCGACTCATCCCTTTCAGTTCACGTGCTTCATTCTTGCATGGTTTTATTACTTTGTTCCCTCTTCAGATTACTTTTTCCCGCTCAGTTGGAATTACAGTGCGATGTTTGCTGCGTTGCCGCTACTGGTGTGCCATTTCCTATTTCCTATTGGCACCGATTCCGATTTCTGTTAGAACTACACGAACTTAGTCGACTACATGAGTCTGGTCCCTCGGCCCCTCGATGAAGCCAAACCAAAACCAAACAGAACAAAAGTATTTCGAAGATGTTAAGCTAGGCTGATAGGCATAAAAAGGCAAATTAAACAGACCCGAATTAGCTGGAAATTACTTCAAATTGCGTCACAAGTATTCGAAGGAGAGAGGGGAACCTTACCCTCAAGGCAATTGAGAGGAGGTTGAGTTTAAGACTACGCATTTTTGTCAAAGTCAGTTGGACATTTGGAAAACGCTGACGAAACTCTCGGTTGAGGCACTTTTTTTGCTCGTCCGCTCGCCTATAGCCCAAAATACTGGCCTAAAGAAAAGGAGTGAAGCGAAAAAAATAAAAAGCAGGAAATTGCAAGCTCCACAGCCAAAATAGTAGCCATCTTGTTCAAACAAGGTCTGAGAGGTAACAGTTAAACTTGAATTTTAAAATTAAAACAGCAGCAGCTGTCAGGTGGGAAGAATAAAACAAGCTATGCATCAGTCTATCAACGCTATTTATCAGGCTCCCTACTATTTTTCCCTCATTCTAAACCACCATAATCCAAAAGGTTAGCTGAACAAACTCAACAGGATTCGGGATTGTCGGGCCTACCGACCTGGTTTAGCTCTGTTTCAAAGCTGTTAAAGCTTCTTGTGTGGCAGAACACATCGGTCAGGAATGCGTAAAAAGTTTGCCAAAGAGGGTACATCACCCAAGATCAAATAAAGCATGCCCAAAGACACTCAATTCTTGGGCATAAAAAATTGCTCGTCGCTATTACCACTTAATCTTAAAAAGGTTGGTTTGTACCTACACCAACTGGGAAGGGAAAGTCTTGAAATCTAATACGAAAATGGATACTACTTATGTGTTGTGATTTTATCAAGTTATTAAACCACACCGTGCATTTTTTGCTGCCGACTGACTTGCCATGAGAGACCGCTTTCGTATTGCAATGGACATTAAGCGAACCAACCTGTCACTGGTTATCCTCGAACAACCCACCACTTTATCCTCAAAAGTAGGCTTCGAAACAATTGTGCCCGAAGTTTACCTGCTCGGCACGACACATCGGAATGTGCGCAGGAAAGTTTTCTTCAGAAACAACTGCACCTAGTTAATTAGTCGGAAGAAGATCCTACTAGTTATAGGTCACCTAATTGAGGGGTGTACAAACAGTCAAGCAATCCATAATGGCTCATTAAAAGCCTGATTATAACCAGTATAATAGGAACAGACATAACCCATTAGAAGATCATCAGAATTGGTAAAACTCACCACATATCCTTGGAAAGGGAATACACGCCGATTGGTAACCCGAGGCGCCATAGGATCATCAAGCAGAAGTGGATTGTAGTTGATCAATGGGTCATCATACACCATGGGCTGGATTGACTCAATGTTCTCCGAACTCGACGGGTAGGATGTCAGCTCAACTGGAATGGCAAAAAGAGGGGGTTAATTGGCGCCTTCAAGAGGCTAAAGAATGCTAATAAATGGTGGAAGAAATTGACCAGACTGAATGTTGTAAGGCACGGTACCGTCCTGCAGAGGAGAGTTCTCGGGCTTGGAAATGGGGGAAGCCATGCTAGAGGGAGACAGAGTTTGCGACCGACTCCGATATTGGCCGCCTCCACTGTCGCTAGCACCGCATTCAGTGGGTGCTGCGCTACGACTGCTGTTCTTTACTGGTGTAGGAGCCGACTTGCCGGTTGCGGTGGTCAACTCATCCCCCCCTACCGTCTCCGCGCGTCGACGACCACGACGGTGGGGATTTTGAGATTGTTGCAACGAATTGCGTGGAACTAGAAAGCGTGCGTAGGAGCGATCCTGGAAGAGTTGTAAGGGGAAGAATTAACCAGAACAATTTTTGCTGTAGAGGCAATTGGAGAGATTTGTTTTCCAAAAATACTAGGAAGCCGCATGCAGAATGATAACGGTTAAAAACTGACTATGGAAAAAAAGTTTCGGAAGCCGATGAAGGAAAAAGTAAGCCTACTAAAAGCGAGCCAACATGAGGATGCCTACTGAAAATATCTCGCGACACCGCAAACCAGCAATTTAAAAACTAAGTTAGAGATAACTTGAATGCTACAAATTCACCTACGTCGACTTCCCATTCATGCAAAGTAACCTTTAAACAACAAGCTATAGATATATTGCCGCTTAATTGTCTTGTTTGGGGAGGTTTAGGCATTGAAAGAGCATAATGAGCCCCAATCACAACAGTAATGAGACCGAAGCACCCACCACGGAATCAACTGGTTTAATATGGCTCAGAGGTTTGGCAATAGGCAAGGAGGTGTTGGCGAAATTTTCATCCTGACCAATCGAACCCGATCTTGTCGTGTTGTTGGTAGTGTGACGAAAGAGGGAGTTGAGCAGAGCCCCTGGCGTCTCCGGCGCGGAGCGCTGTCTCCCTACACCTCCCGATTGCGTCCCATTTAAGCTGTAATAACCAAACATTCTGCGAAATTTCATTACACGCGTTCTTTAGTTTCGGTCAACACTTTGATGTGATGATGTTCTGCTAACACTTCCAGTTCTTCAAACAATACTAAAGCCACTTCTGGACCCTAATGCCCTGTATCACTTTCAAGGATAACAAGAAAATGCCAAAAAATAAAGAAAAATTCGCATAAACATGATGGGAGGAAGAGGGCTGTGGAATTTAAATTTATCGTTTAACTACACGACCTCTTTAGTCTCCACAAATTAGGATCACCATCTTTTGGCGATGTTATAGGACAAAACCAAAATAATCTGAGCATGGTAACATCGACGAAGTATTTCTCCCCGTCGCTACAACAGAAATTCAAAGTCTAAAAACGAGCACATTTAGAACCAAAGTGCCGGTAAAAACTTTCCAAATAAACTTATTCACTGAAGCCATAATGATTTGACATAGAGGCAGTCACAAACCCTTTAGGAATCCCCGACTGCATGAGAGGATCACGGGAGAGGGGAATGACCGAGGCCATGACGAGTGGAGGTCTTCTCAAACTCATAGTTGAGATAGCATACCTGTCAAATTGGCATAAGAAAGCTGAATCATTTAACCCTATTCAATAAATACAAAATCTTATTAGTTGAGACCTTCTAAATGTTGACACTAATACTTAAGTGAATAGTGTGACATTCTTGATTGTTCCAAATCGTGCCTCGAAGAGGTTATTCGAGGTTACAGTGAAGCAGGCAATATTACATTTCAAACGCAAAAAGTTTGGTCCGTAGCGGTTTATTTTCACCTTAAACCTTGGGTAACGCACGTGTTAAGGTTGGTTTAAGGGAGTTAGCAAGGAAATAAGTAAGAAGGCAAACCTCATTTCTGTCAATCCAACTCACTTAACGACGAAAGTAATCTACAATATCATGTTAGGGGTTGAAACAAGTAGTAGATAAGTTGGGCTTACGCGCGTCATTGCGACTGCTGATCGGGCTGTCAGTGACATGTTTACCGAATAGGTTAGGTTTATATGCCAAAGACGCTAATCTGACCCCACAGATTGAATGAAAAAAAATGCTCTTTCCAAACATCTGTATTGATAAACAATGGTAAAAAAGGTGGTAGAAGTAGTTTAAAGTGATTCTAGAGTACTACCCAGATTTAGTTCATGAACTTCTCTATTTCCAAAAGGCTACTAGACGGAAGAGGAACTCGCTCTTCTGGGGTTCATTGACGCCATATATGCATATCGGTTGGGTAAAACTGCTTTGTTGCCACATGGGATCATTCACTCGTGCCTGCCAGTCGGGAGTGTGGTAACAAATCCTTCTTTATATATGCGATGCTGGTAGAGGACGTGTTACGAGAACGAATGCGCTGAGACAAATGACGGTAGCAAACCCATTTTTACATTTTTCGGAATTACTCTAGATTTTAGAGAAAAGGAAAGCAAGGGGAATGCCCTCTAATAAGAAAGACTACTGTGTCAAGAATTTTGAGTGATGTAGAAGAAGATATCTGTGCTTTACAAAAGCGTAAGATGAAAACGAAAGGGGGGAGGGAAAGACGATTTCTGGTAGTAGACATAATGCATGTTAAGTGCTGTCTTTCCCTACGTCAAGTGGAACAAAGCCAACTCAATCAGGAAAGAATTGCAAAGTAGGAGAAGTTCGCTGAAAAAGAGCAAAAAAGTCCAAGACGGGTCTAAAAATCATCCCAGTCTTTTAATTAGAATGGTGTTTTTTTGCATCTACTAACAAAAAATATCAGGTTACTTGGAGTGCACTGTGGTCAGTAAACAAAAAGTTTGCAGAAAATTTAGACGAGAAGATAATTTCACGGCTTGAGACATCCATATGGCAAAAAGAAACGAATTTCTCAGCCAAAAATAGCCGAAAGAATTATACTCTTCATTTTTTTTAAAAAACGGGACTATCCTAATCTGCTTGCAGAATGACATGGGCCCACCCAATGAAAATGCTTTCTTAAAGAAATGTATCTTGATTAAACAGGAATGGTCATAATCAGCGCAGTATGGCTAAAAAATATGACCCTGCATATATGTTATCAAGGTTTACATATTCAATGGAGGTCAAGCGATTTATTAGGTTGGATTAACGAAAGGTGTTACGAATCGACGACTCACCGGAAAGACCCATTAGCAGCTTGGCCAAAAAGCCCATATTCTGTCTGTGACAATCGTGACGTCTCTGGAGGCGATCTATCGCGAGTCGCCAGAGTCGACAAGAGCCTCGGGGACCCGCCATCGGAGTGCTGCAAGGACCCCTGAAAGGGCTCATCGAAGCACACACTTTTGCGAGTGGTGACTTTCGCCGATTTACATGGCCAAACTACATTAAAGGAAAAGAAAAGATCAAATCACCATGAAATTTTTGATAGTGAGAGCCACAAGTCTACTGCTTCAACCAGAGGTCTAACAAACCGAGAAGAGGATGGCTTTCATTGTCCACATTGATGATGTTAATGCAAGGACGGTGCATAATATGCAAGCATAGGAGTGATTTGTAAAGCTTACTTACTGTGGCAGACTTCGTGCTTTTGAAAACCACCCATTACAACGAAATAGGAGACAAAAAGCTATTTAAGGTTAGCAATTGAACTCTCCTTCTTGAATTAATTGGACTAAAAGCAGGGGAAGAAATAGAACAATTAAAGCGTTTGCTACCAGTTCTTGAGGCGAGAGTCAACCACCAGAGTTCAGAGTTCATCATTGTTCTAATGTAAGGACCATGGTTTAAATTACACATTTCAATTTAAATAGCCCTCTACTGCTGTCACAGGTGTGACCTGTGGACTTGGGTGGGAAAATCGGGGTGTTGTATATGTTCGATACTAAGATCGGCTATCTTAAATGATCTTTTGCTAACTTTACCCATTTATTGGAAAAAATAAACAAGGTGAAGACTTCTGTGGCCTTGCAAGATTCCACCACAACTTACAGAGATTGGATTGGCGGCTAATCGATGAAATTCGACTAAAAAAGACAAAAACCAGCGTTGAATTACTCATGATAAATGCCCTAGTTCATAGTGGAAGTTACGCAAAATATCGTGGTCAGAGGTAAGATATAGACAAAAGCTTGCCTATATAACAAAACCAAACATATTTAACACGACAAATGTTATTTTACCGTGTTTTATTTAGTTAGTTAAGGTACGTTTATAGCAAAATATGTGATGAGTAATGTGGCAACAGCCCAAGACCTATTAAGCAAACAAAAAAAGCTTGCCAGACTTTCACTAAAGGAGTAGTCAATAACTTACTCTCCGTAAGCAAAATCTAGACCAATTTTATCGTCTTCGTCGTCATCCTCATCTGTTGCGAAAAATCCGTGCACCCTTTGACCTAAAAAAACAGGATATTTGGAAAATTCCATATAGCCGCCTGCTGAAATACCTCAATAAGAGAAAAAACAAATATTCGAAATTCTCAGGCAAAGAAGGAAGGGAAAGAAAATATGGATTAAGGAACCATTTTTGGAGCAGTGTGAAGTCCTAGCAAGCCCGTGAGCATTGCCATCAAGAGATATGGTAGAGAGAAACCACTGAGCTGCAATTTGCTGCCGATATTCGTAACAGTTCATCTATTGTATACTCTAGGAATGTAAAAAGTTGCATTGAACAATTTACTTTGAATTTACGGACTGATTTCTTGTTTCTTCGTGGTTGAAATTGGAAATGAAAATATGTACACTATTTAGGTATCAAGAAAGTCGTAAAATTTCAGAGATATTAGGAGACTAGGGCTTGTGGAGCATATAACTTACGTAATTATGCTTAAGCTACGATGCACTTGCACTTGACTTACGTCGCCCCTGCGTTCATTAGGTAAGTACACGACCACGAAAAAGGCGCGTCATCAATAGATGCTACAGATGATCCTTGCCTTAGGAAATTTGACAAGAAGTATTAAGAAGATTCTAAGAAGTGGTAGCATATGACGCCGACAAATACATTTTAGATTTAAGTTTTAAATTTGTGGATAACTTGGGAAGCAATATGTCATGAATAAAAATTTTGGATGTAACAGCAATGCTCATATAGCAATGTTAAACGTTTCCTTTGCCCCTTACTTACCTAATATCTAGTGATTAATGGTAAAGCACATCACATAATATACTAATTGTAAACGTATAGACTTCCCAGTTGGAAACCGGACTAAAGCGACTAGTCAGTACGCTCGAATCGCCACACAAGACAGATGAAATATCATACCCAACTTAAGGAGAGCAGGTTACAAGAAACATGCATTTGCAAAGTAAATAGTTTAGGTTTTTATGCGTGAGCAGCTCTGCGGCCGCATTGTAGAAGTGATGGATTTTCGATTGAGGGGGTGGAGAGCCGCGATATCCAAGATGATTTGTAGGAAAGCGGAATGGGGAGGTCGTATAGGCAAACGTGCAACCAAAACCAAATCAGGCTGTCATCATTATTGTTGTGGATGCAGCATCGTGGGGTAAGTACTCATTTCTGCAACTAGAGGAATGACTGGTGGCTTCTCTGACCTGTAACGCTATGAAACATATCCCTTTCTTTCTTTACTTGGGTTTAGAGGCTTGAAATTCTGATAAATGTGAATTGATATTAAACAATTATTTCAAAGGCTTATAAGGCCAAACAGATTTGCTTTTAGAAAGCTCTGGAGATTATGATGATTACACAAGACACCCATGAAATGTTACCTGAGCATAAGCATTGAGTCGGTTTCAACAAAAACACTCTAGAGGGGTACCTTTGCTGCTAGCAAGAGTGGATAGTGTGTGCTTTTGGTGAGTGACAGTGGCCCCTGAGGGCAGTCAGCCTTGAATTACCCCTAAGAGGAGAGCAGCAGTAACACACAAACTTCATCTTTTATTATTGAAAACAAGCAAGAGTACGAAGTCTAAACGCATTTGAAATCTTTCGAGTGCGTTGGTCTGGGGCTATAGACAACATAGGCATTGTCTTTTCAAGCTTGTAAAAGTTTCAATCCATTTTTGCTGTCACTCCTAACAATCTAGATTCATTTACACTTCGCGCTCTTGTTGCTCCTTGCCTAATTAACTGCCAATTTCTTGAGTGAATGAAGTTCTCAGCATTGGTCTATTTTGTGTTTGAGATACCTAAAACGCCACTAACACCATTCGCACTCACATTTATGGCCCTAGTCGATTATTCTTGAAGACATCATGGCATACAAATTAAAATAGTTTTTTATCTAAGTAAAGATGGAATGAAGGACTATTACTATAGGTGGGATGAGCATGGCTAGGTGCATCCGACATTATGAGCAAATGACGAGAGGCAGATTAGGTATCCTTAAAAAAGTGAAAAAGGTACAAGTGGATAATGTGACTTAGTTAAACATTAGGTGTCGTTCTCGATGCTCTCTCTGACTACTTCTCTGCCTCGAAATCTAGTCACTTTCGGCTGATAATGAGACACAAAAAATGACTTTTATCAAAGTAACTTGATTTTTGAATATAAAGAAATGGACAGATTTTAATGGGTTTTGTAGGATCAATTCATTTCTATCTAACTGTAAGCTGTATTGTAGTAATTCATTCTCTATTCCCTATCTGTGACTGGGTAGCAGTCTTTAGTAAGTAGAACTTGCATGCCAATTGAATTTGGCTGAAATTTTTAGCCAGAGTAACACCCTATAATTGCATCCTACCGCCACCACTCCTTTCATATAAGTGCAATTTTGAACAATTTCTTACTGCCTACCTAGATTGGTACCATCTTTCACATTTAATTGAACCATCGAGAACTTAAATCAGGGTCAAGATCCAATGCTTCCCTTGCCCGACTATGCTGTCACGCTGTGAACTCTTCCGATACGTTTAAATCTAGTCCCATTGTGATCGTTGACCATCAATCAAAACTCATGATTTGAGTAGTTAAGTGCAGATGACAAGGTATGCAGTCATATCAGGAACATTAATGCTAGAAGTAAATTAGCTTAAGTTAGTCAATTTCTTTGAGACCAAAACTTTAAACAATGAATCTCTCACCGGAGGATTCAGTTCATGTATTCGCAGGGATACTTGGACCCTACATTCGCATGATCAAGAGTGTCATGGCCAACAGTGCTACAAGTACCTAAAATTTACTCAGCTGAATGCATCAGAAACCTGGCAAAAATATGACAGTTTACTTTATTTATACCAGATGAAAAAGTATTGAGGTATCCTGTTGATGCACTCCTGACTGGCGACGATATGTAGCGTATTTTTAACAAAACAAAAACAGTTCAGAGGTAACTCAGATAGATAAGAATATCATAGCATGTTTGCAACAAAAACATTTTATCATGTCTAATGCTGTTTTTGCAATTGTGTGTTCTGAATTATTACCATAACTTGGACACGTCGATAACTGCATACTAGCCTAAAATCCGGTCAAATACCTATGACGAAAAGTACACATCATGCATACTGTAACTGATTTTATTAACGCATTTGTAATTAGCCGGCAGACATTCTATGCTGATTGAAGCAGTATTTCCTTGCCAAAAACCAAATATTTGTTGACTTCTTGTCTGTATCCTAAAATAGTCTCAACAGAATTTAAACAAATTTAATTTTATGGACTTGGAAGACGTGTTTTAAAAACATAAGTTGAACAAGAGCCTTTCAATAACAAATTTTAAGAATGTGGCTGCGGCGTAAAGGTCATCACGAAAGTCAAGGTCACTGCAGAAGTTTTACCAAGAAATTAGGTGATTTAAGGCTAATTATAGTGCACAAAGGAATAATTTGTTAAATTAGACTATGGTCTTGCAATCCTAGAAAAACATTTGTCTCCCTATCCCACTATTTGCGATTGCAAAAACAACTAGATAAATAGATTGTAACAGCTGAAAAATTAACGAACATTTTGCCAAATTAATATAGATTAGGAACAGTCAGAGATGTCTTATCAAAAACTTCGCCTAATGCTTGATTTGTATTAATAAAATATAAAACGATGTCCTTTAAAAATCGTTTCACTTACGTAATCACCAAAAATGACGTGGCCCGCCCCCGTCTTTTCAGAAGACGTAAAAACTCACAATGGTGCAGCAGCGAAGATGATACTGTCTGAAGGGTTTAGAGGCTATTGGCATAGTTCTGGGTGGTCATTTCGCCCAGCAGAAATGCAGCCTGCGAAGATCCGAGTGCTCGCGTGGAATAACTCGGAGCTAAACAAACTATTAAGGTGTCACTAGTGAGTGTATTTTACGGTGACGTAAGAAGTTGATACGGATAGAGTGGGTGATTTAAGTGAACTAAAGTGCGTAGAATTATTACTAGAAATGGACGGTGAATAGCTTTTGTTTACGATATGTTTATTAGGTCTTGCGAATTCCTTAAAAGCATCAATTGAATTTCTTTGAAGTGAAATTGCCTTCGCCATCACTGACGGTTCAAATTCTAAATAATCTGTGTGCATTTGGCAATATGAAGCAAATAATTGACAAGTTTTTGCATAAGCTACTTAAGTGTATGAAACAGTTCATAAATATCAAATATGTGGCTTAACATGGGAGGCTAGAAATGAGGCCGATTATAGACAGATTTTAAAAAATTGCCAGCAGACGAAGACGTGTTAATACTGAAAGGCAAAATACAAAGACTCAAAACCAAGAATAAGAGCACGCGAACTATTTGCGGCCGTAAAGTATCTATCATTTGATAGGCATGTGAAAGTAGCGTGACTGAAAAAACACGAAACTCAAAAGTATAAATAGCCTTTGAAATGAATTAAACTGCTTTTCTATAGTATTTGAAAGGATGTCGAATCAGGCGTTAAGTGATAATGCATCGCAAGTCGCAGAAGGTGGTGCAAAAAGTGGATTTGAAGTCATAGCAAAACGAATAATAATGAATAGATTAAAGTGTCTTTGGAAATATATGGAGGAAGAAAAAGATGATGGAGTGGAAGGGAAGGAGATAAAAGAAGAAGAAGAAGAAGAGGAAGGGGTAGGTGAAGAGGGAGATACGTCAGAGGATGAGCAAGAAGAGGGCGGAAACGGGGGCGATGGACAAGAGGAGGAGATGGAGGAGGTTTTGGAGATACAGATAGAGGGAGAGGACGAGACTGAGGGCAGTGAAGATGAAGACAAGGAGGAGGAAGAAGAAGAAGAAGAAGAAGAGGACGAGAATGAGAGCAGTGAAGATGAAGACGAGGAGGAGGACGAGAATGAGGACAGTGAAGACGTAGAAGAGGGACAGAAAGATGATGATATAGAAGAAGAGGAGGAGGAAGAAGAAGAAGTAGAAGAAGAAGAAGAAGGAGTAGAGATAGGAGTGGAGAAAGTTTTGGATATAGAACTAGAGGAAGAGGAGGAGGATGGTCAAGAGGGCGAAGGGGAGGAAGACGAAGGTGAGAAAGTGGGGCAAGAGGATGAAGGCCAGCTAACAGTAGGCGTGTACCGATCCAAATGAGTCAAACCCTTCAGGTAAAGATTCCCAAAACTTATTTTCTAATTCATGGCTATATTACCGGTTAGAAAGTAATTTGATAATCCGAGTTTAATAGAGACTTCAAAGATAGATGCCAATAACAATTCCAGTGATGTCGAGAGCGAGGCTGTTTTAGTTGTTAATCGCCTTAGTCAAGCGCTAAAGTGTTCGAGGCCTCATTTGAAGTGGTTTATTTGGCCTTTAATTTACTTGATATTAATGCGGTTAAATAACTGTGTTCTTAATGGTAAAATCCACTTTTTGGTCACTTCTTCACGATTTTTAATAAAAGTTTACTCAAGCCTGTCAATACTCTGTCATTTCATCACTCATTCACCTTGGTGTTTTAAAATCCCACTCCACCTAGCTCCTCGTTTAACTGAATCCGTAATTAGGACACATTCCAGAATCTGGTCCTTCAGACTACGTCGGCTCATCGTTGAATTTGATCTGTGCCAAGACTAAGAGCAGCAATGCCTTTATTCCAGGTTATAATAGTCTCCACACTATGGTTTGATGTACGCTTCTAAATATTACACTGTAATATAATGACATGCCTTAATTTTACAGCTTCCAAGGCAACGGAGCATTGTCGGAGTACGTGGGTCCTTTGTTCCTTGTGGACAACAAAAAGCTGCCTGTGAATGTGTTAGTAACTAATTTTATGGTTTTTTGATATGGGAGAATCAACTTTTATGGCTAGAAGGGGCACAAAATCGGGGATGGAGCACTCTAAAATAGAAACAGATTGAATTGGAAGACCCCGGCAATCATATGTCGCATCCGAATTACTCTTTAAGACGTAAGAGCTCATATTAAGCCTTTCAACATGATTAAGGGGGAATGAAGTACAATATAATTAGGTCTATTTGTACGAAACTAGAATTCTTCCCTATAAAAGTACCAAAAACTTTGCTGAAACTTATGGAAGGGGGTACTAGAAGTGTATCAGGTCTAAATAAATGCTTAACATAGGATTGGGAGATGTAGATATATCTTAATTTAATGCTTAGGCCTTTGCATGCTTCATGAAAAACTTGTGCAATGAATGTAAAATACTACTGGTTCCTCTTCAAGTCCTCCATTCATCGTAACGTTTCCATAGGAACTGGTGGTGTTTGGTCTACTGTGATGTAATTCAGTACTATATACCTGTTTCTGTTAAAGTGAAACAGTTTAGGAGCCTCATTTGACAGCAGACCATTTGCAAATTCGACAAGAAGGTTTCTACGGCTATTCAGTTTGTAATACAAAACTTACACACAGTTATTTGGTAACCGTACGCATTGTATGGGACATGACACCTTGAGATCATCGAGAACTGAGTATAGGGAGTCGTTGCATTCCACCTACCTAGAAGCGTAAGCCATTTTTCTCTACATAACTGTGATATCTCATCAATTTGGAGGTTATATAAGTTTGATTACAAACAAATAGTATTTATTACAGCTGTGGGGCGGTAATGTCGCGCATCCAAAAGTTTCCGTAGGGCTTGATATAGCGCCCGATTTCCTCCTGAAGACGAAAGAAGTTGCAACACTTAGACAGAACAATTATTGCTAACAAGGAAACTAGTAAGACTCGGAGGTTAAACCCCCTAACGGGACCACAAGAGTAGTAGACACTATAAGGGGAACACCCGCGAACCAATCGTTTCCATCATCGAATTTGAGTACAACTTGACCGCAGCCTCGTTAATCCCTCTTGGTAATTCCACTGAGTCTGGATTTTCTTTCTGTGCTGGAGACCGGATATAGAGAAGGGGAATTATGCTGACCTACCCGTATCGTCGTCGGTAGTCATAGCAACACTGACCTAAAAGCAGAGTCATATAACAAAAGAGAAGGTTTAGCATAGTTCCGTGAAGATAGGCTTTCACATGTGTCCCTTCTTGGCACATTTGTTCCCACTTCATTACTACCCTACCTTATCTTCTTGGCTCAGTGGAGGAGAAACCGCGTGTTCTCTTTATTAACATTGTCAAATACAAGAACGGTAGAAAGCCCCGCAATGGACTTCTCCAGATGGGCCATGGCTAGTGTCGCTTTAGTTGTTAAAAGCTTTCCTGCACCGATGGGGCTGGGGTATTTAAAGAAGGTAGTCATTTTCAAGCCTTCAGCTAGGGTTATCGCAGATTTCCCCTTCCACAGCATATGCACTTCCTCTTTCTGCTAAGGTTCACCACCGAGCAGTGGAAATTTTGATCTTTGTGTTTTATGATAGGGTTCGCTTTCTGCTACCACCATTGTAGCTCTCCGAGACTTCCTTGCCGACGAGTGAAAGCACAAGGCAATGACAGTACTGTGGCATTGAAACCCTATTAACCTGATGTCTAGGCCTTGTTAATAATGGAGATTAACGGAAAGAGACGAAGATAAGTGAAGTTCATTAATAAAACAGCAACAACGGATTTTTGCCTTCTCGAAAAACCAACTTTGTTTTCATATTCTACTAACTATTATGACACTTTTATCGAATGAATAATCCCTCAATATAAGGAAAATTGGTCGTTATTTGGCGTTTGAGCATGGCAAAATCAAAATTGACAGGTCAATTGCCTGACCAGAAGACAACGCAGCGGTGTAGACGATCAAGCTACGTAGACTTGAGCGTCCGCGCGGTTAAACACTCAGCCGTATCAAACACCAAACTGTTACAGATGCTGGCCCAGATAAATTTTTTACAATCGTATTACATTTGGTTCTCTCTGGTCGATCAAAATTACTCGGTTAAATTGCAATTGTTTAAGATATTTTTTAAATGATATCTAGCACATTGGGGGCGTCTATTTTAAGATTTGCCATACGAAAAGACGCTCAGAATCGCCTTTATAACACCAGTTGACTCACTCACTTACCTTTGCGTGCCTAAAGTACGAAGAAGTAAAAGTCAGAAGCACGTGCTTGTGGCGATTTCTCTTGTTTCACTACCTAAAACCATATGATGAATTGCTTTCTACGAAAAGGAGATATTGTTTAAATGATTGGTGGGTCTTACAATCTTCAGAGGTTCTATGTATTTTATACCAAGCAGAGTCTCGATTTTTTTGTTTCGTGTGAGTACAACTGTAAATCACTGAGTACATTTAAGTAGTTCCTTCGATACACCATCTCGATTATCAATTTCAGTTATACAAAACATATGGAAAAAATGCGTCACGCTTACCGTTTGTTGAATTCAGATAGTGGTGTATATCAATGTAATCAGACACACAAGTGCAACAGAGCTTTGCCAATTTAAATCCTTAGCTATTATAAGCATATCACATCTAGTGTCTACAAAGTAACCTCTCAAAATGAAGGCTGCTGTAAATTTCAAAGGAAAGGGTTTGAAACAAATGCGCACAAATCACTGTAATCACCCATACATCGCAGTCCTTTATCAGTAATGAGACCCATTTTTATTATTTTTTAATCAAATCTGTAATAGTTTCCTGACACCTCGGTATTTCATTAGTTCCTGTTACTGATGACACTAGTCATTTAATCTATTGTAACGATTAGCGTTGTGGTCCCTCCGTTCGCATTGTGCTTGCCAAAATGATAACAAATCCTTTTTCTCAGCTCATAATCTTTCTCGTCTAGTCCGATGGGATCATTGGAATACGCGGTAAGAGTCTCAAGGACATTCGTTATTACTCATACCATAAATACCAGCGAACATTAAATAATACGGAAGTCACTTATTAAAGATGGGCTGGTTAAGCTGTTTTTTTTATTTAATCAAATGATTGAGCAATTTGTACAGCTTTGTACGAAAACAGCCAGTGACAAGCGTTTACCCATTAATGACACCAATGAACACCCCATTTTATGCACTCACTGTCAAAGTTCGAAAGAATGGACCAAACTGTTTTGCTTATTTTGGAATTTGAGCTATGAGGCTCCTTGAAGCTCATTACTAGCCTATTTGCCCAGGTGACCTGTTCACCTACACAGGCTCCTCAGCTTCCCAACCCCTCCGCACTTTAGGGTTTAATATGCCTCACGCTGCCGCCTACCATTATTCCTTCAAAGATGGCAATAGATGATGAAGTGTTTGGAATGATGAAGCCCACCTTGGTGGTACGAGTGGGAACTGTTAAATCTCATCAAAGCTTACCCATTTAGAAGTGTATTATTACCGCTCTTTGTGGGAATTAATACCTATTTTATGTAAGTGAAACAACAGTTTCGGAATGCCGGTTGCATCCTGGCGATATTGCTTGTGTAAAATAATGTTGCATTAAAACACCATCCCTTTTAGAGCATCGGATTGCATACCAAGCCACAAAGTGAATCGCTTAAGAGAGTGGAATTCATTGCGGGGGAGGGCTATAGGGACTATTGTCAGCGTGGTTACCATTGGCACCCACAGGATCTTCACAAAAACAAAAAAAACCTCCACTCAAGAATTTGCCATGCTATTCCGCAGAAAGCTCAACCGTAAGCGCAGAAAACTAGCCCACTGCTACCTCAGCCGGTGGCATAACAAAAAAAACGCGATTTAGTTTATTTCAAGACGGCTCACACCACCTTATTTCTAAGACTGGTCAATTAAAATATTAACGAGACTGCGTGCCCACTCCTAAAACGACCCAGATCTGCGTGGTGATTATAGCATCACGTTTAGTTAAATGGCGAATTCTACCAATTGAAATATTCACATTCAAGTGCAGACGATGCACTCCAAGTTTGAACTTCTCGGTAGAGCCAATCAAAAAGTTGTCAGCCAATTTAACGACCAGTAAATAAGTAAAAAATTGTGCAGCATTCAAGTAACAACAATATCCGATGAAAGTACGTCCGAGTACAGCAAAATGAAGAGAAGTAGTTCTAGGTAATGGGGGGAAAGTAAGTTAGTTATCTTTACGCAGATTATTAAACCGGGCAGAAAGGGCGTCGAAGTCGTCGTCATCGTTTGTGGGAGGTAGTGTAGAACCGCCTCCTTTGCTCTCCTTATTCATCTGATCATCACTGTTGGGCTTCTTATCAAACGAAATGTCGGGGTGGGAATAAGGGGGTGGTGACTCTATATAGATATATAGAAAAAAAGGATAAGGTCCAAAATTTGCAGAATTTTAAAATCGGTTTATGAGCAACAACTAAGACCCATAACTAAACAATTTACGAGAAAAGCGGCAATGGTTCTGCATCCTCAATTGTCAACGTACAAGTAAAATGACCATCGATTGAAAAATTAAAGCACATGAGGAAGAATTAAAAGATCAACAAATGCCTTATTTTGAAGATGAGGAAGGGATATTAAAAAAAAGGACAAGATATGAGCAATGTAACACACGTCTGGTTTATAAGATATACCGTGTAAAACCAATATATAACAAATATTCGTACCACTATCGGGTGGAAGCGAAGGTAAGGCAGCGTTCAGGTTCGACTTTGGATCATCTGTTGGATAGGGAACACCACCACCACCACCACCACCACCACCACCACCACCACCACCTGCCGCGATGTTGCTGGGCCCCAGGATATCCTGCGACATCAACTGATAGGATGGAAGCTCAGGCGCATCACCCAGATCGATCAACTGCGCGTTGTTCAGTAGGTTCATATCGGGTGTGAACTCCACCTCATAACTGCGCGCAATCTCAACCTAACAAATCAATCACCCTAAATATTGACTGTACCAAATAGGCCTCACACAGATTAGCTGGAGGTGCTTTCACATTCAGCTTGTGCATCACTTTCGCGTTGACGCTGTGGTTGGCGTTAGTCGAGCAAACTTGAGCAAACTCACGACCATACTTAATCGCAAATTGAGTTTTGAGCACTTCCAGCTCTTGACAATCATACGACAAACGTGGAGCCACCCATATAATTGTGGCTATGGCTTCCTTCAGACCTGGATCGCACTCCCTATAATTCCAATAAATCTCCATGTCGCAGTAAACGCTTACACTGTAGAGGTGATCAGACCAAGTCGTGTTACGAGCAACTCGCAATAGAGCTCAATGATTTCCAGAACTTCCAGCAAATAATCTTCACGGACGATCTGTTCCACACGAATGCGAGCTCGGTCTACTTTCTTCGCTTTCAAGTACTCCGCCAGTTCTCTTCGGGCACGGACATTCAGCTCGTTCTTCTTTTGGTACAGATTCTTCAGTCGAACAGAACAAATGCGCAAATTTGTTTTCAACTTGTGGGGATCGAACTTCGGCGCGAACATCTCAGACGGAGGAACACCACGCAAATCACATCCAGAAAGCGCGGCTTGATGTTGACTCATTCAAACAAAGCAACCTTGATTCCACTGTTTTAGAGAAGCCAAATACACGACAAAGAAGCGGACTTGTGGATGATGAGCATTTCATATACACTTTGTCACAGCACAATTGGTGTNTAGCTTTGAACCACACATAATTCAGTCAAAAATCAGCTTCGATTCCACTCCGTTCACAGTTTTTACTGATAGCGCTCACTTCGACACACTCATTTGCAGTGAAAGATGCAGNATTGGGNTCTTAAAGCANCAGNGAGTGCCCTCAAGTGAGTGCACAATATTTATTTGTCAGTGATGTATCCTTACGGTGCTTCAATGGTGCCAATTGAACTTGACACCACATTTTACATGCTTTACCAATCTTGGTCTCGTAGCTTATTCTCGATTGTGTCCACGCAACAACTTATTAGGTCCTATTGATTGGTACAGAGGTAGCGCGCAAATAATGTTGTGCTCCGAGTCTCAGCAGTACATTCTCGATAGTGTTCGAGCTATAACTCAGCGGCTCCAAATGAGGTACCTTGATGTGGGGCGAGACTCATCGGTCCCCGCTTCCCTGTACCTGGCATTCTAAGACATGGCAGGCTGATTCGTTGGGGACATATCTATGAAAGATGAACAGATGGAGAGGGACAATTCAACGTTTAAGAAGGAAGGGAACCGCAGTCGCTAGGTACGGGAGAGGACGATCCGGTCACGAGATTCGAATCGCCTGATCGCCTCCGGCCTGAACGGTACAATAAATCAACATAAGTGTTGCATTAAGGGTAGTGCGTAAATCGCTCGTGGTGACCCGAGGCTTAGCAGTCGGTGTACGATGTCACAATAGTGTGGCCGAAGTGGTATTGCTTCCATACAGAGGGGCTGCTGAGAGACTACTGGCACGGTCCTGAGGATCAACTGCATAGTTAAACAGACGATGGAGTGATTAAAATGGCAACACAGGACTCCTTTGTGTAGCTCTTACCGTGCAAATGCTTTTTGTCTGTGGAGATTTGTTAGCGTTATTTCTCCCTTGTTTGTCGGATCTCTCTCTCCCTACGCACCCCTATGGTCATCGTAGCTCTGTAAAGGTACTATGATTTACTCTTCCACAAATATTTTGATAATAACAAAGGATGTATCGCCCTTTTAATGTCCGTCTACTGGTCTGTTTCCAAGTTCCGAATTGGAGTTGCGTGACTCAGTGGCTCATTAATAATGTGCTGTGGAAAGTGTTAGTGGCCCTCTGACTGGGTCTTGCGGTGATGACAAGTCACCTCTCCTCCTGTAGCCCCTGCAATCAGTCTCCTGGCCTCTGTATGGGATGTTATTAGAGCTACTTCAAGAGTTGCGTGCTTAAAAAGGGCGTTGTGGTAAAAATTGCACGCCACGGTGGTGGAACACACCACTGCCACTGATTGGGGCGGTTGATTGCTGCAAATGATAGCTTACTTTGGTGAGGATTCAACCTCCAGTCCAATTCTGCACCATGAGCCTAAAAAACAAACCGATGTTTGCCATACAAGTATTTAAGACTTCTATTTCAAAATTTGTCTCACCTTACTTTAGCAATGGTCATAATTCGGCTCCAAGTACATGCATCTGGGTGGAAGTTTACGCTGTGGAAACTCGAGCAGCTCTGAACTATTTCGGCAGTAAAATATTAATACCCAATTTATGCAAGCAACTAAGGTATACAATAATGCACTTATCAAATGAAAGAAAATGTTGTAAGTGCCAAAGGTTGTGCCTTCAAGGACCTCTCAATCATTGTTCAATCCTATTCCTGGATTGCAGCCAAAGCTGCCTTATCTGGGGCTCACTTGTGCAGTGATGTCGAAAGCTTCACCTCATTTGATAGGAAAGTTACCTGATAGCTATTTACGAGTACATGGTTTCCAGCTCTTCATCTGAGGTGAGACAACCCCGACGAAGATTGCTAATTCCACAGCTCATCATTCCATGGGGCCCGCAGACGTGTTGACAAGAGAAAGGGCTACTTTAATCCAAAATACGTGGTACGCAAATTGGGATAGTATGTACATGCACACAAAATGCATTGCGGTTCCGAGGTTAGAAAGGTGGAGAAAGTCTTGCACCTCTGTTGGCCCCACCTACCCTCATGTTGTTGTGACCCTCCATGACATTATTTCTTCAAGGTCATGCTGGACTCAGACCCCACCATGCCAACGTGCTTTGCATGTGTTGCCTCGTGTGCCTAGCTCTGGCACATCAGTGACACGCCTACTCAAGACTTTCTCCAATTTGTTAAGACCAAAAGGCACTGCTCAGGTATGTTGCATTGGGACAATCCTCCCCCTTTAAGGCAAAATGCAACACTTTCTGTCCCACTTTTGTGAATGAGATGCTCATGACCGTTCTGCCCTCCCTTTCCATAGACCGCGACTGTGTTGAATGAGTTTTGCAGCGTTCAGGTACTTCCCTTCCACCCACAGTGCTAGTAAAAGAAACTTTTTGAGGGGACCGGAATAGCTCGGCGGCCACGCCAACCAAAGACGGTACAATAGAGACCCTAAGTGCAACACCAACGCTCTACGGTGACGATCCACATTCTGACCAAACCACAAGTGCTGAAATACCTGTAAACACCCATCGCCACATCCCCAACACCAACGCAAAGCCAAGCTTGAGGCACGACGCCAGTGGCCACACTTCTATCGGGCACCTTCCGTGCACTAACTTACGCCAAACACGAAACCACTCGATTTGCCGAAAAAATACGGCAGTTTGTCGGAAAAGAGCAACAACGTCTGCCAACAACTGTACTCATACAGTACAAGGTTTCTAAACCTCGCAATCCACATGACACTATGGAACGTATGTAAATTTTCCACTTCATTCACCACTTGATGCCTGCGATAACCTTCTGAAGAGTCTCAACACTGGCCAACAGGCTTTGTTTCTCACTAGGCGAATACTCGAGGTTGATCACTGTCATTGTGCTTCCAGTTTACCTGCAGCACTGGCGCTGGGTGTGGGAAGGCAGGCGACTAGTCACACCCCACGATCATTGCAAGTTGCGGCTTTTTTCTTAGTAATCTGTGTGCTTATACCCTTTCACTTTAACGGCCATTCCCACTAATTAGGATGATTAATAAGCCCTTTTGAGGCACCAACTGAGGAGAATAAACGCTTGCCTTGTATCTGCCTGCAGTTGGGTGCTAATTTTCTGGGAGGGATTTTGAGGCCTTTGGCACATTGTGAAATATGGGAGACTGACAATAACAAAATAAACCGTGCAGGATGACCGTCAATCTGCTAAAAGGCAAAGACTGGTAAACAAGGTTAGGTCAAAACACAATCGTTCTGTCTGGTGATTCATCCTAACTTTGGCGAAAAACTTATTACAACAGCAGTAGAAGTGTAGAAGTCTTAACCACTCATATTTCTAAATGAGAAAACCAAATTGAAGAAAGAGAAGAAGGAAGATGAGGAAGAAGAGGGAGAAGATAGAAAAAAAAAACTCAAAGCCAGCAACACAAGACCCCTCAAATTTCCCTTTATGTAACTCGTCATTTCCTTATCCTCATTGTTATAATTCACTTTAAAATCAGCACTGCCGCTGGGTGTGGGAAGGCAGGCGACTAGTCACACCCCACGATCATTGCAAGTTGCGGCTTTTTTCTTAGTAATCTGTGTGCTTATACCCTTTCACTTTAACGGCCATTCCCACTAATTAGGATGATTAATAAGCCCTTTTGAGGCACCAACTGAGGAGAATAAACGCTTGCCTTGTATCTGCCTGCAGTTGGGTGCTAATTTTCTGGGAGGGATTTTGAGGCCTTTGGCACATTGTGAAATATGGGAGACTGACAATAACAAAATAAACCGTGCAGGATGACCGTCAGTCTGCTAACAAGCAGACCGATGCACAAGCAGGTTGAGTCAACCCACAACTGTTCCGTCGACATGACCCACGCGCGACCCANACTACATCGACAGCCGCTGTAACATCCAATTCTGACAAACCACAGTGCTGAATACCTGTAACACCATCGCACATCCCACACAACGCAAGCCAGCTGAGGCACGACGCCAGTGGCCACACTTCTATCGGGCACCTTCCGTGCACTAACTTACGCCAAACACGAAACCACTCGATTTGCCGAAAAAATACGGCAGTTTGTCGGAAAAGAGCAACAACGTCTGCCAACAACTGTACTCATACAGTACAAGGTTTCTAAACCTCGCAATCCACATGACACTATGGAACGTATGTAAATTTTCCACTTCATTCACCACTTGATGCCTGCGATAACCTTCTGAAGAGTCTCAACACTGGCCAACAGGCTTTGTTTCTCACTAGGCGAATACTCGAGGTTGATCACTGCAGACACGCCGCTGCTGTCAACTACACAGGGCACGCTCGTGAACACCTCCTCTTTGATACCAAGTTTGCCCTAGAAGATATGCAACCAATTAGCCTCCAACTGTGGGAATCACACAAATGAATCTTGCATTCATGAACGAACCTTAAGGGAGGTGGAAACTGGAATCACAATTTTCTTGTTTCGCAGAATCGCATTACACAGGGAGGCACAACAGAGACCTATGGCCCAAGCAGTGCAGCCCTTCATGCGAATGATTTCGTAGGCGCTGGAAGGAAGATGCAAACATTAAGTCCACACGAAATGCTAGCAGGTCTGTGGTGAATACACTGTCACTACCTATCGACAACGGCCTTGTGAATGGAAGCAAAATCGTCGGGATCGCCGGCTTGGCCGATCTTGGGATAAATGTCACAGAGATTTGCTCCACCAACGGTCACCCTACTCCATACTGGCACTGCAACAGTACGACAATTACTTCACGTAGGCAATACATACCACTCGAGTCTCCATGTTCACCGACTACGTAACCGTGAATGGCACTAGGATGCACATTCAACTTCTCGCCAAGAATGTGTCGAAATCTAGCAGTATCAATCAGAGTTCCAGATCCCAGTACACGATGCTGTGGAAAGCCGCTCAACTTCCAGGAGACATAGGTCATGATATCAACTAAGGAAACAAAAGAAACATACAGGAATAGTCCAGGCAAGGCGCGTTACAGCTGGCCAAAACACCCACCTGGATTTGTAACGATAACGAGAATGCAGTTTGGGCTTTGTTCAACGAGAGCAGGAATTAGCTCTAAAGTTGCCAATAAATCTTGTTAATTAAGGCGGATAAAGTTGCTGGAATATAAACCCATGCGCCTATGCATGGAATCCCCAAACTAAAGTACACGACTCCAACCCACTTTTAAATATATCAACATTGCGTTGAACAAGGTTCAATCTGGATTCGCCAACGACTTGCCGGGCCCCAGCTGTTACGACAACGATATCCGAGTCCGCAGTCTTCGTTATATCTACAAAAACATGTGGTGGTGAATGTCAAACTCGAGACGAAAATCATGAAAACACCCAAACAAATACTTGCCTTTACCACCAATTACTCTACAAGACTCCAGAAACAGTGAGCCTTGGTCCAAGTCCATCACTTCACCGTTGCATCTATCTTCGTCAATATCGTAGAGAGCGACAGTGTTTGCAATACCCTATGGACATGTTTCCGGTAAGCCACTTACTTTAGTCATACCAGCAAACGCCACCGCCGTGCCTACTGCTCCCGCACCAACAACAGAAACCTTTCGTTCAAACGCAAAACGTAGACCCTTTGCCAAATGCAACAACAACCCCTCCACAGACATGGATTTTCATGGGGGAATATAGAAGATTTCATAAAAGTGCAAAATTTATATGCGAGTTGACTCTCAAGGACTTAGGTAATAGGTCACAGCCATTCAAACAAAGCAGTCGTTAGAAAAACGACACCTAACACCTGCCTTTGCATAACTGTTACTTGACGCTTTCGACACTTTTTACAAAGTGAACATATATACGGCTGGAGATTGCATGCAATCACACTAAAATAAGGGTAGTGATAGCAGCAATCTACGGAAACAACTCCTCTACTGCTGCAATAACGGCGTACTTGTGTAGCAGATTGTTCCCCTACTTACCTCTCGTTATTTTTACAAACCTTTTGCGGGGGATAGGTTGAGTTGCTGTTGCAAGGTACTGCTACAAAGACTGGTTATTTGGACAAAGTATGTAAGAAGGGCGACACTCCGTATCGAGTGCGTTTCCTACGACAGTCGCCATTCGCAGAAGCACTATACTGGGTACTGAGTAATCAGATGCAACATAGCTACACAGCGTTATCAGCTTACACAGGCAAATCTGTCAATCCGACACCTCTTCAGTAGGGGCTTCAGGACAGCACTTTGCATTTCTTCAATTAACGTGCATGCAGATAAGTAGCACAGGCAGTTTCAGAATAGACTTCAGTTGTTTTCCATCTAAAGAGGAGGTCATTTTGGACCTTTCACCAAAATTCGTTACAGGTACAGCCACCTGTGGCACATTGTCTTTGTCCGTGGTAGTATGGTTAGAACAACTGATCGTGGGAGACAGTAGTGTTCTTCGGACCTCGTTCCTTTGCCGCTGCTACCTGCTTGGCAGCAGGAAGGGTGCATATCTGTAGGTGTGACTAGATGTCCAGCACGTTAGGGAAGACGCAATATGCGGAGTCCCAAGTGCTCACGTAGTGAATCCTACTGTGGCGCCTTGGGCAGTAGGGCTAATTGCATGGCCGACAATCTAGTCCACCCCACGAGGTACAATGGTGGTGACAAAGTGGCCCCTTGCCAAACCTCATTCTTTAACAAACGACCAACGCATCACATACCTCCCCTTCTCTTTTCAGCGTCATCCCCGACACTCCCCTTGGTCAACCTCCTGCGACAGCAATCACGACGCAGTCTATGCTGTGAGGTAACACCCACGAACCGACCGTGCTAGTTATCAAGTTCCTGTGCAACTGAAAAGACATCGAACTGCAGCGTCACTGATCCCTGCTGCCAATTCAACTGCACCAGGTGTTTCGTCCAACTTGGGAAGTGGAATCAGGGGACGGGAATTGTGCTGGCCAGCATGCGTGTCCATAGACAGGCGGAATTTAGCACAGATTCGTAGGGGAAGGGATTCGCGGCTGCTCCTTCTTGCCACTTTGTTCTCACTCTGGAACTGGCCAGTCCTAGGTTTGGTGCTCTGTCCAGCCGGTACGCAATTGGAGGACAGCTCTATGCACCTCTTTAAGGACAACCGTCCTGATTTAAACTACTACTGGCTGGCAAACCCCAACGGGGCCGAAGAAGTGCATTTGCTACAGATAGGACTGCATTAACAACAGTCATCATGCAATGGCCACATAGAACATCTGCCGTCAGGATCTGCCCCAGTTACCTGCTAAGCACGAAGGCTATTTACAACTGAAACGACTACCTGCCAACCATCTCAACACTCCGTCACAGAGCCACCTACTGCGCTGCCCTCAAGATGTCAATGAAGTGATCACGCAACACCTCCTTCACTGCCCTGCTCACCGGATGCAATCCAGAGAGATATGGCTGCATACCAATGAAGAGAGAATATAGTGAAAAGGGAAACGGAGGCAAAACACCGCCTACACGAAGCCCTCATTAAATAGACCCTTCCTACATCACTGCGCCTGTAATGCCCTGTCCCTACCACTAACTATGAACACGCGTGATGGCAAGCGCATCCCGCCTTCCACCAATGCTGCTGCCACACAGGACGAAGCTCCAAGTCCAGTTGATGTGCCACGAGGCGTTGGCAGCATTGCAGTCAGGCATTATGTTAGCCACAGGCTAATTTGATGACTGCCACAGTTGACGAGGTGGGCGTTTTCATTACGGCATTTCCATTGCGTCGTGATAGCTGCGACGGGAGGTTGATCAAGGCGAGCTCCGCACACCACACTCAAGAGAGGAGAAGGACTGTATAATGCGCTAGTTGATAGTTACCTCCAACCGCGGTGAATGGGCTGCCTAGGTGCCTTGCCCTCTTGCACCTTCACCGAGTGGGCTGCACGTCGGGCCATGTTAGCAGTCCCACAACCCACGCCATCTCGACAATACGTACTTCCCCCAAGTGTTCTGTCTGTGGATCAGTCGCGCACTTGTAAAATTATTTCCCATTTTCCAAAACCCTGTCTCTAATGCAACAATGTTTTCACGCATACAAATATGAGCACTTTTTAGACACCGTTTCAACGAATTCCTAGATTGGCAGTTTCCCACCGAATATTTTGAATGACCTTTGCAGAACTGCGCGGCGATTTCCAAACAGCAGTGAGGAATGCCTTTTGTTTCGAGGCACTAATGGATTCGAATCACGGTGTGGGCTTGCTACTGCGTTCGATTCCCGCAGAGTTCAACCTGAGACTCTGTAGCATTGCTCATGTTTCACGTCTGCAGTAATGCATTAGAAAGCACACCAACGTCTACACTCTATCGCTTGTATTCTTCGATTGTTTCCACAAATATCGTCTGTTCTTAGGGCTATGCTTCTGCTCACTTTACTCGCAAGTTGCCAATTACCACCTAGTAATGCGCTACTTACAAACAATCTTATCGTAATAATGATTCCTCTTCCCATTTTTATAGTTATTTTGAATACAGCACCATGAGTGACTAACATTCCGCCTTTTACGCATGCTCCTGTGCTCTCTACTCTTGCATACCATGATCATGGATGCAGCTGACACCTTAGTGACATTTGGGCCTCGGAACCAGATAGGCGTCATTCAGCGTTTCGGAGGCCTTCAAGCGGTGCTTCAAATTTCCTCGACTTCAATGCACCTTGCACTTAGCATCTTAATTGTTCTGAAAAGAGTCACACGTTTATAATGCGCGTATTTGGCGTGCCACATGCACATTAATAGTTGGTCTTACACTTGTCACTATCGGGGCATCTCGGGCTGTATCCTTACAACTATAAATGGCTACTGCGCCCCCCTCATCATATGCCCTTTTCATGCAACACGTCCCATGTTTGGTAAAATTCCCATGGTCCAACTTATAACACACACAATGCAAAAGTAGTAAATGATCCAAGTTCGTACCAAGCAGTTTGAGACCACTATCGGGTGGAAGCGAAGGTAAGGCAGCGTTCAGGTTCGACTTTGGATCATCTGTTGGATAGGGAACACCACCACCACCACCACCACCACCACCACCACCACCACCACCACCACCACCACCACCACCACCACCACCACCACCACCACCACCACCACCACCACCACCACCACCACCACCACCACCACCACCACCACCACCACCACCACCACCACCACCACCACCACCACCTGCCGCGATGTTGCTGGGCCCCAGGATATCCTGCGACATCAACTGATAGGATGGAAGCTCAGGCGCATCACCCAGATCGATCAACTGCGCGTTGTTCAGTAGGTTCATATCGGGTGTGAACTCCACCTCATAACTGCGCGCAATCTCAACCTAACAAATCAATCACCCTAAATATTGACTGTACCAAATAGGCCTCACACAGATTAGCTGGAGGTGCTTTCACATTCAGCTTGTGCATCACTTTCGCGTTGACGCTGTGGTTGGCGTTAGTCGAGCAAACTTGAGCAAACTCACGACCATACTTAATCGCAAATTGAGTTTTGAGCACTTCCAGCTCTTGACAATCATACGACAAACGTGGAGCCACCCATATAATTGTGGCTATGGCTTCCTTCAGACCTGGATCGCACTCCCTATAATTCCAATAAATCTCCATGTCGCAGTAAACGCTTACACTGTAGAGGTGATCAGACCAAGTCGTGTTACGAGCAACTCGCAATAGAGCTCAATGATTTCCAGAACTTCCAGCAAATAATCTTCACGGACGATCTGTTCCACACGAATGCGAGCTCGGTCTACTTTCTTCGCTTTCAAGTACTCCGCCAGTTCTCTTCGGGCACGGACATTCAGCTCGTTCTTCTTTTGGTACAGATTCTTCAGTCGAACAGAACAAATGCGCAAATTTGTTTTCAACTTGTTGGGATCGAACTTCGGCGCGAACATCTCAGACGGAGGAACACCACGCAAATCACATCCAGAAAGCGCGGCTTGATGTTGACTCATTCAAACAAAGCAACCTTGATTCCACTGTTTTAGAGAAGCCAAATACACGACAAAGAAGCGGACTTGTGGATGATGAGCATTTCATATACACTTTGTCACAGCACAATTGGTGTTAGCTTTGAACCACACATAATTCAGTCAAAAATCAGCTTCGATTCCACTCCGTTCACAGTTTTTACTGATAGCGCTCACTTCGACACACTCATTTGCAGTGAAAGATGCAGATTGGGTCTTAAAGCACAGGAGTGCCCTCAAGTGAGTGCACAATATTTATTTGTCAGTGATGTATCCTTACGGTGCTTCAATGGTGCCAATTGAACTTGACACCACATTTTACATGCTTTACCAATCTTGGTCTCGTAGCTTATTCTCGATTGTGTCCACGCAACAACTTATTAGGTCCTATTGATTTGGTACAGAGGTAGCGCGCAAATAATGTTTTGCTCCGAGTCTTCGCAGTCCATTCTTGATTGTGTTCGTGCTTTAACTCAGCGGCTCCAAATGAGGTACCTTGATGTGGGGCGAGACTCATCGGTCCCCGCTTCCCTGTTCCTGGCATTCTTTGACATGCCAGGTTGATTCGTTTTGGACATATTTATGAAAGATGAACAGATGGAGAGGGACAATACAACGTTTAAGAAGGAAGGGAACCGCAGTCGCTAGGTACGGGAGAGGACGATCCGGTCACGAGATTCGAATTGCCTGATTGCCTCCGCCCTGAACGGTACAATAAATCAACATAAGTGTTGCATTAAGGGTAGTGCGTAAATGCTGTGGTGACCCGAGGCTTAGCAGTCGGTGTACGATGTCACAATAGTGTGGCCGAAGTGGTATTGCTTCCATACAGAGGGGCTGCTGAGAGACTACTGGCACGGTCCTGAGGTACCGTCAGCGAATGCGTAGTTACGAGGATCAACTGCATAGTTAAACAGACGATGGAGTGATTAAAATGGCAACACAGGACTCCTTTGTGTAGCTCTTACCGTGCAAATGCTTTTTGTCTGTGGAGATTTGTTAGCGTTATTTCTCCCTTGTTTGTCGGATCTCTCTCTCCCTACGCACCCCTATGGTCATCGTAGCTCTGTAAAGGTACTATGATTTACTCTTCCACAAATATTTTGATAATAACAAAGGATGTATCGCCCTTTTAATGTCCGTCTACTGGTCTGTTTCCAAGTTCCGAATTGGAGTTGCGTGACTCAGTGGCTCATTAATAATGTACTGTGGAAAGTGTTAGTGGCCCTCTGACTGGGTCTTGCGGTGATGACAAGTCACCTCTCCTCCTGTAGCCCCTGCAATCAGTCTCCTGGCCTCTGTATGGGATGTTATTAGAGCTACTTCAAGAGTTGCGTGCTTAAAAAGGGCGTTGTGGTAAAAATTGCACGCCACGGTGGTGGAACACACCACTGCCACTGATTGGGGCGGTTGATTGCTGCAAATGATAGCTTACTTTGGTGAGGATTCAACCTCCAGTCCAATTCTGCACCATGAGCCTAAAAAACAAACCGATATTTACCTTGGAATTACTTAAGATTTTGATTTGGGAATCTTTTCTAACCTACTTTGAACAATGGCTCTTCCCCGCAGTGGAAATTAGAACAGTTGTGTAATTGATCCCAGATATAAACAAAACATCGGAGCACTAACATTAATATCGGAGACCTCAGAGGTTTGGGACATTTGCATGCCCATTGTTTACTACCTCGCAATTGTCTGTTTTCTAATTTACTATAGATGCAGAGCATTCAGGAGTCCAAATTGCAAATGATGAATGAAGACCATAAATCCTCAACGAGTTGAACTCCATCTCGGCTAATACCACTTATGCCCTGATCTATAAATGTCCTTGAGATGACGATCCTATGTGATGGTACTATCAGGTATTCCAGAAAAATAAGCTAAATTTTCTCGACAGGGACAGGTGTAGAGAATGTAACAGCTGCTGTCTGGATGACAATGAAACCAAGCGGTGAATAAGTCGATAGGAAGCCTGTAGACGTTACTTCCGGCCCACAGCTTGCAAGACGAATTCACCTTCGCTTTACTCAGAAGTGTGTGGGCAGCGCTCATATCAAGCGTTGCCATTTTCAACCACTATCTAGGTGGGTAACGGATGTCGGCTTTTAAGGACTGTCCAAATGACCTTAACCAACTTGGTGTCCATTAACCTGATTAGAGGTGGCTGCTAAGATCAACGGCCTATGTGTCAACCACTAGGGCATAACAGGATATAATTATCATCCACTCCTGGATGTGGTATCCCCACACATGCATCGCTGTTTGTATGCGTGGTCCGCGCAACCCGAAGTCCTGCCCTGGCTTGAACATCCTGCTTACGTTTCATTTCCCTCAGTTTTCTACCCCTAAATGAATACAATATGCTGATTTGGAATTTCGTTGCTATTGTGCAATAATAATACGTATTTTTTACGAATAGTGACTTGCTTTTTACGCTCTACCGATGGGGTTGTCTCCAAGCATGACAGGCATGACAGTTGAAATCATGCCATGAAAAGCTTTTTGCACCCTCAAGACAGGCTCTCGTTACAATGTTTGACGGTTTTTGTCCAACAAACTCAGGGCCAGGTGCGCCGAAACAGCATTTCAACTGCCAGAATAGTCACCAGCTTCCAACTCCTGAGTGTCCTATTCACGTCACCTCAGCAACGAGTGGAAGACGCATCCCTTACACTGGTCTCAAGGCACTTAGGATGGGTGACCAAGGATGGGAAATACGTCAATTAATCCCAATCTCCTTTGGTGCAACTTGTTGTTTAAACCGACTTAAAAGGATTTTCGGCGATACAAACAACCTCATCTCATCGCTTCCTTGGTAAACGATTTGGTAAAGCATACATTTGAGGCTATGCCAAAGTCTGGGGTGTTTGGAATTCGTCCTAGTGCTCTATCTAAGGCTGTGATGCGGCACCCGAGGACTTCCATGCAGACGAAAGAAGACACAATAGTGGGGCAGAGAATGTACTGTCGGCATAAAGAAGAGATTGGGGCTACTGGCATGACTTGGAGGGCAGGCCACGCAGTGCAGGAACAACGCCGAAACACCTGAGTAGCCTGCCACCGAATCCAAGTGTTGAAGAAGCAATGAACTTGGAACACCATCTCTGGCCCCATTTAAACGTCGTCACTGACGCTCCCCTTGGTCTACTTCTCGCATCGACCACCACAACGTAGTTGGTGTTGTAAGGAAACACCTACCAGTCAACAGCACCAGTCATTGAATTTGCCTGCATCTGAGGTGACACTCGACGGGAACCTCACTGATTCCTCTTGGCAATTCTACTGGAGGTGGAGTTGCGTCCCGTTGAGTGGAAACTGGATTCGTGGAGAGGGGAAGGGGCTGGACATCGCGAGTGTCCATCTACAATCGTGGGAACGCTAGGCTAAAAGCGGGGTCTCAGAGTAGAGGGCGGTGTTCTAATCAACTAGTAAGGGGATGGATTAGGTCTCAAGCTTTCACATATTTGCTGTCCTTATGCAGGAAGCGTAGGACAGCTCTGTAACAAACTTTTGGATGGTCAATAGATGGTGTCCCTTCACCTACTGACAGCTATCTTGCAGTCCACGGGATTGCGGTAGTTGCAGATGATAAATTTAATATTTATCACCTCTGCTAGGGGCCGTCACCGACTCTCCCATTCGCAGCATACGCACTTCTTCCGCCTAGCTAAGGTTTATCGCACTGCAGTAGAAATTAAGATAGTTTTTCTCCAAAACCGGTTTCGCTCTCTGCTGCCACTGATGTGGTGTCCCGAGACTTACCTGAAAATGAAAAAGGACAAATTAAGCGGGTCATGCAGTAGGGCCAGTTAATGGACATCCCACCCAGATAATGGCGCAGAACCTAAGCTATCCCTTTACCAAAGCGGAGAGTTTTACAAGCAACTAAAGTATACAATAATGCACTTATCAAATGAAAGAAAATGTTGTAAGTGCCAAAGGTTGTGCCTTCAAGGACCTCTCAATCATTGTTCAATCCTATTCCTGGATTGCAGCCAAAGCTGCCTTATCTGGGGCTCACTTGTGCAGTGATGTCGAAAGCTTCACCTCATTTGATAGGAAAGTTACCTGATAGCTATTTACGAGTACATGGTTTCCAGCTCTTCATCTGAGGTGAGACAACCCCGACGAAGATTGCTAATTCCACAGCTCATCATTCCATGGGGCCCGCAGACGTGTTGACAAGAGAAAGGGCTACTTTAATCCAAAATACGTGGTACGCAAATTGGGATAGTATGTACATGCACACAAAATGCATTGCGGTTCCGAGGTTAGAAAGGTGGAGAAAGTCTTGCACCTCTGTTGGCCCCACCTACCCTCATGTTGTTGTGACCCTCCATGACATTATTTCTTCAAGGTCATGCTGGACTCAGACCCCACCATGCCAACGTGCTTTGCATGTGTTGCCTCGTGTGCCTAGCTCTGGCACATCAGTGACACGCCTACTCAAGACTTTCTCCAATTTGTTAAGACCAAAAGGCACTGCTCAGGTATGTTGCATTGGGACAATCCTCCCCCTTTAAGGCAAAATGCAACACTTTCTGTCCCACTTTTGTGAATGAGATGCTCATGACCGTTCTGCCCTCCCTTTCCATAGACCGCGACTGTGTTGAATGAGTTTTGCAGCGTTCAGGTACTTCCCTTCCACCCACAGTGCTAGTAAAGTAGGCTTGGAGGCCACGCCGTCCAAAGGCGGTACAATGGCGAAGCTTTTAAGTGCCTCGTTACCGAAACCAAGAGTTAAACAAACTATCCACGTAGAACATAGCCTTGCCCCTTTTTGAGTATTGTCCTCAGCACTTCCCTTGTTCAACCTCCCGTTTTGGCCACCGCAGTGTAGTTGGTGATGTGAGAAAACACTTACCAGGCAACTGTGCCAGTCATCAAATTTGCTTGCAGCTGAGGGGATACTTGACCACAATGCCACTGATCACTCCTGGCAATCCCACTGTATCTGGAATTGCGTCTTGTTTAGTAAGAACTGTGTTGGGGGATGAGGTAATGTGCTGACCATCACGCATGCCGACAGCTAGTCTTACGAACACTGGATTACAAGCAGAGTCACATAACAAAAAACGGGATTCAGAATAGCTCCGTGCAAGTAGGATTTCTCGTCCATTCCTCCTTGCCACCTTGCTCTCGCTTCGGTGCTGCCCAGCCGGTCAGTAGAGAAATAGAGGAGGTATCGCATGTTCGCCTTATTGGCATCTTAGTATTGGTACCGTAGGTAGATCCGTAACAAAACTATTGCAGATGGTACTTGACTAGTGTTTATAGCATTCCTGCTGACCACGAGACTAGACTGGATGCTGAAGGTAGACGCCATTTTAAGTCCTCCGATTAGGGGTCGTCCTACATTCCCCCACAAAGCACGAGCCCTTCTAACGTCCAGCTAAGTTTTACCACCCAGCAATAGAAATCGCTCTCCACCGCCACCAGTTTAGCTTCATGAGTCCTTCGTGGGGCCAAAAGGAGACATAACACTCGGACAAAACATTCATTGCCGATATACAGAAGGGATTGAGGCTACTGGCACTGCTCGGAGGCCAGGCCACCCGAAGGAAGCACAGTGTTGGCGCCCCTGAATGGACCCCTTACCGCAGCCCGAAATCATATAAACCCACTGTTTTAATGCCTTCCTTGGTCTGGGATTTCTTTGCCAGGAACCACCTTTTCATGACTGCCAAAGATCATGTTGCTAAAGAATTGCGTTGCGACCACCGTAGGCAGATCAGCTTTAATCTCTTGAGAGCTCTCATTACCTTTGAGGTAATATTCCGATTAGGTGACCAGGATTACGCCTCCCGAGCACCGGTTTAAAGGCTTATAGGATTACCGAGTGGTGGAGGCTGGAACCAGAACCTCCACATCACCGCAATCGTCACAGCTATAGGAACTAGGGATGATAATGCGAGCTCACTATATTTTAGCAATCAGGAGGGTAATGGGGCGCCTAATTGTGCAGGCATAACTGCACGGCTTTTCATGGCATACGAGTAAAAGTCGTAGTCTCTAGATCCTATTCGAACCCTCCATAACTTAGCAACACGCGTACACCCCAGACTTCATTGTTTTGGGCATCGCTAGAGTTTCATAGCCTTTCCACCCTGCCGTAGTCTAAAAATAAGCCCACCTTCCCTCAACTGTGCAGACTCTATCGCACTTCAAAGACAGTAAAAAGCCGACTGAATCAAGTTGGCGAACAATTCTCTTTTTGCTTGTTTGAGTCGAATCAAGAGTGGAGACTCAGGAAAAGAAGATACAATAAAAACATGCTGACTTTTGACAATCATCTCAACCTTGGAATGTGCAATCCCATTAGAAAACAATGGAGAGAGCTGATATGAACATTGGGAATCTAACTCGACAGCTTGCCTCATTATAGCTCCTGCCTGGTGATTAATCCCAACTCGGAGTAAACCTCATTACATCAGAGACAGAATGGTGGATACAAGAAATACTGGGGGGCAACGCCCAAAAGAAAAAGTCATTTTTAAAAGTGAGCTCTTCAGTCTCTATAAAATTCAGTCGCCATCATGGCGCCGTGGCGCTCCTTTAACACCCACTGCGCTTCAGTCTCTCAAAGCGTCAACTCGAGGCGTTCCACATCCAACGTCAAAATCAATCAAATAGCTATCTCTTTTGCTGTAGGCGCAGCCAAAGGACATTATATTAGTTGCACTAGGCAAAAAATGATGTCCAAAATGAATTCCAATAGTCCTTTGAGAGAATTAACATCCAAGATTCCAATGAGGATACCCTACTTAAAAAGGGAATGGAACTATTGCCATCTCTTCAATCTATCATAAATGAGAAATTTGTGATTTCCATCCTTGAAAGTAGAAGATGGATTATGTAAACTCACGAAATTCGGGCTCGAAAATTTATTCACACTCCAACGGAATGTAGGAATGGTCCTGATCAAGCTACTTATTTGTCAAATCTGCGACACAAGTAGTATACAAGCCCTGAAGTTCAATTAATAAATATCGGTAGAACTTTTGGCACACAACACTGTTTCAAGTGTTTCTTTGTCAATGTTTTAGGTCACTAAGATCATAGGACATATCCTATCACACGATCTTATGCATACCTTCGAGGTAAATAAGCAAACCTTCCTGACCGACAAATACCATAATGTCCAATCTGCGTTGAGAGCCTACTTCAAGGTGGGTGATCCTTAAATCCAACCCATTTTTAATTCCGTAGTCATAAATGTACCTGTAGTATTGCACGCTACACCATTTTCAACATAAATAACTGCTAAGCTAAGCATTTTTTAGAAAGTTGAAACGCTCACATGTACTTATGCCTGACCTACTACGCGAGGCTCATTGAGAATCTGGAGGTAATGTAGTCACTGTTAACCGATTTGCTTAACTCAGCATTTCTGGGATTATTATGACCTTGCGCTGGCATAATTATCCCTGCTATTTTCATTATGTACTTCTGAGGTCAAAGGGACGCTTTCTTCTAGGCCATGTGGACGGTGGGAAATAAAAAACAAACTATTAGTGCTTCAAAAAATTCTGAACTAGTGAAGGCGTAGGCTTATGTGCGGTTAAGATACTTCAAAAGAGGAGTAAAAAACTCATTTTGTAAGGAGGAAGAGGGGAAAGGATTCGAAGTCAGCAACACAGGCTACCCGTAAGTTACTTTTACAGTGACTCGCAATTCCCATTTCTACAATTTGTGCTTTCAGTTTACCTGCAGCACTGGCGCTGGGTGTGGGAAGGCAGGCGACTAGTCACACCCCACGATCATTGCAAGTTGCGGCTTTTTTCTTAGTAATCTGTGTGCTTATACCCTTTCACTTTAACGGCCATTCCCACTAATTAGGATGATTAATAAGCCCTTTTGAGGCACCAACTGAGGAGAATAAACGCTTGCCTTGTATCTGCCTGCAGTTGGGTGCTAATTTTCTGGGAGGGATTTTGAGGCCTTTGGCACATTGTGAAATATGGGAGACTGACAATAACAAAATAAACCGTGCAGGATGACCGTCAGTCTGCTAACAAGCAGACCGATGCACAAGCAGGTTGAGTCAACCCACAACTGTTCCGTCGACATGACCCACGCGCGACCCAAACTACATCGACAGCCGCTGTAACAATCCACATTCTGACCAAACCACAAGTGCTGAAATACCTGTAAACACCCATCGCCACATCCCCAACACCAACGCAAAGCCAAGCTTGAGGCACGACGCCAGTGGCCACACTTCTATCGGGCACCTTCCGTGCACTAACTTACGCCAAACACGAAACCACTCGATTTGCCGAAAAAATACGGCAGTTTGTCGGAAAAGAGCAACAACGTCTGCCAACAACTGTACTCATACAGTACAAGGTTTCTAAACCTCGCAATCCACATGACACTATGGAACGTATGTAAATTTTCCACTTCATTCACCACTTGATGCCTGCGATAACCTTCTGAAGAGTCTCAACACTGGCCAACAGGCTTTGTTTCTCACTAGGCGAATACTCGAGGTTGATCACTGCAGACACGCCGCTGCTGTCAACTACACAGGGCACGCTCGTGAACACCTCCTCTTTGATACCAAGTTTGCCCTAGAAGATATGCAACCAATTAGCCTCCAACTGTGGGAATCACACAAATGAATCTTGCATTCATGAACGAACCTTAAGGGAGGTGGAAACTGGAATCACAATTTTCTTGTTTCGCAGAATCGCATTACACAGGGAGGCACAACAGAGACCTATGGCCCAAGCAGTGCAGCCCTTCATGCGAATGATTTCGTAGGCGCTGGAAGGAAGATGCAAACATTAAGTCCACACGAAATGCTAGCAGGTCTGTGGTGAATACACTGTCACTACCTATCGACAACGGCCTTGTGAATGGAAGCAAAATCGTCGGGATCGCCGGCTTGGCCGATCTTGGGATAAATGTCACAGAGATTTGCTCCACCAACGGTCACCCTACTCCATACTGGCACTGCAACAGTACGACAATTACTTCACGTAGGCAATACATACCACTCGAGTCTCCATGTTCACCGACTACGTAACCGTGAATGGCACTAGGATGCACATTCAACTTCTCGCCAAGAATGTGTCGAAATCTAGCAGTATCAATCAGAGTTCCAGATCCCAGTACACGATGCTGTGGAAAGCCGCTCAACTTCCAGGAGACATAGGTCATGATATCAACTAAGGAAACAAAAGAAACATACAGGAATAGTCCAGGCAAGGCGCGTTACAGCTGGCCAAAACACCCACCTGGATTTGTAACGATAACGAGAATGCAGTTTGGGCTTTGTTCAACGAGAGCAGGAATTAGCTCTAAAGTTGCCAATAAATCTTGTTAATTAAGGCGGATAAAGTTGCTGGAATATAAACCCATGCGCCTATGCATGGAATCCCCAAACTAAAGTACACGACTCCAACCCACTTTTAAATATATCAACATTGCGTTGAACAAGGTTCAATCTGGATTCGCCAACGACTTGCCGGGCCCCAGCTGTTACGACAACGATATCCGAGTCCGCAGTCTTCGTTATATCTACAAAAACATGTGGTGGTGAATGTCAAACTCGAGACGAAAATCATGAAAACACCCAAACAAATACTTGCCTTTACCACCAATTACTCTACAAGACTCCAGAAACAGTGAGCCTTGGTCCAAGTCCATCACTTCACCGTTGCATCTATCTTCGTCAATATCGTAGAGAGCGACAGTGTTTGCAATACCCTATGGACATGTTTCCGGTAAGCCACTTACTTTAGTCATACCAGCAAACGCCACCGCCGTGCCTACTGCTCCCGCACCAACAACAGAAACCTTTCGTTCAAACGCAAAACGTAGACCCTTTGCCAAATGCAACAACAACCCCTCCACAGACATGGATTTTCATGGGGGAATATAGAAGATTTCATAAAAGTGCAAAATTTATATGCGAGTTGACTCTCAAGGACTTAGGTAATAGGTCACAGCCATTCAAACAAAGCAGTCGTTAGAAAAACGACACCTAACACCTGCCTTTGCATAACTGTTACTTGACGCTTTCGACACTTTTTACAAAGTGAACATATATACGGCTGGAGATTGCATGCAATCACACTAAAATAAGGGTAGTGATAGCAGCAATCTACGGAAACAACTCCTCTACTGCTGCAATAACGGCGTACTTGTGTAGCAGATTGTTCCCCTACTTACCTCTCGTTATTTTTACAAACCTTTTGCGGGGGATAGGTTGAGTTGCTGTTGCAAGGTACTGCTACAAAGACTGGTTATTTGGACAAAGTATGTAAGAAGGGCGACACTCCGTATCGAGTGCGTTTCCTACGACAGTCGCCATTCGCAGAAGCACTATACTGGGTACTGAGTAATCAGATGCAACATAGCTACACAGCGTTATCAGCTTACACAGGCAAATCTGTCAATCCGACACCTCTTCAGTAGGGGCTTCAGGACAGCACTTTGCATTTCTTCAATTAACGTGCATGCAGATAAGTAGCACAGGCAGTTTCAGAATAGACTTCAGTTGTTTTCCATCTAAAGAGGAGGTCATTTTGGACCTTTCACCAAAATTCGTTACAGGTACAGCCACCTGTGGCACATTGTCTTTGTCCGTGGTAGTATGGTTAGAACAACTGATCGTGGGAGACAGTAGTGTTCTTCGGACCTCGTTCCTTTGCCGCTGCTACCTGCTTGGCAGCAGGAAGGGTGCATATCTGTAGGTGTGACTAGATGTCCAGCACGTTAGGGAAGACGCAATATGCGGAGTCCCAAGTGCTCACGTAGTGAATCCTACTGTGGCGCCTTGGGCAGTAGGGCTAATTGCATGGCCGACAATCTAGTCCACCCCACGAGGTACAATGGTGGTGACAAAGTGGCCCCTTGCCAAACCCATTCTTTAACAAACGACCAACGCATCACATACCTCCCCTTCTCTTTTCAGCGTCATCCCCGACACTCCCCTTGGTCAACCTCCTGCGACAGCAATCACGACGCAGTCTATGCTGTGAGGTAACACCCACGAACCGACCGTGCTAGTTATCAAGTTCCTGTGCAACTGAAAAGACATCGAACTGCAGCGTCACTGATCCCTGCTGCCAATTCAACTGCACCAGGTGTTTCGTCCAACTTGGGAAGTGGAATCAGGGGACGGGAATTGTGCTGGCCAGCATGCGTGTCCATAGACAGGCGGAATTTAGCACAGATTCGTAGGGGAAGGGATTCGCGGCTGCTCCTTCTTGCCACTTTGTTCTCACTCTGGAACTGGCCAGTCCTAGGTTTGGTGCTCTGTCCAGCCGGTACGCAATTGGAGGACAGCTCTATGCACCTCTTTAAGGACAACCGTCCTGATTTAAACTACTACTGGCTGGCAAACCCCAACGGGGCCGAAGAAGTGCATTTGCTACAGATAGGACTGCATTAACAACAGTCATCATGCAATGGCCACATAGAACATCTGCCGTCAGGATCTGCCCCAGTTACCTGCTAAGCACGAAGGCTATTTACAACTGAAACGACTACCTGCCAACCATCTCAACACTCCGTCACAGAGCCACCTACTGCGCTGCCCTCAAGATGTCAATGAAGTGATCACGCAACACCTCCTTCACTGCCCTGCTCACCGGATGCAATCCAGAGAGATATGGCTGCATACCAATGAAGAGAGAATATAGTGAAAAGGGAAACGGAGGCAAAACACCGCCTACACGAAGCCCTCATTAAATAGACCCTTCCTACATCACTGCGCCTGTAATGCCCTGTCCCTACCACTAACTATGAACACGCGTGATGGCAAGCGCATCCCGCCTTCCACCAATGCTGCTGCCACACAGGACGAAGCTCCAAGTCCAGTTGATGTGCCACGAGGCGTTGGCAGCATTGCAGTCAGGCATTATGTTAGCCACAGGCTAATTTGATGACTGCCACAGTTGACGAGGTGGGCGTTTTCATTACGGCATTTCCATTGCGTCGTGATAGCTGCGACGGGAGGTTGATCAAGGCGAGCTCCGCACACCACACTCAAGAGAGGAGAAGGACTGTATAATGCGCTAGTTGATAGTTACCTCCAACCGCGGTGAATGGGCTGCCTAGGTGCCTTGCCCTCTTGCACCTTCACCGAGTGGGCTGCACGTCGGGCCATGTTAGCAGTTCCATAACCCATGCCATTTCAACAATTCATAATATAATGTCATGGGTGTTTTTTTCTCGGTATTGGTGAGGATTTTGCGCTTGAATTAGCCTCTGTACTAGGTTAAGTGGTCTGGCCTTTTTAACCACGCCTGTAATCTTTTTTTTCTGTGAAGTCTCGCGAACCTAATGTAGTTTTGTTGATATTGATGTCTTTGGATTATTGTGCCTTAGTAATGCGATTTGTGAATGATTGTTTAATTTTAAATGAATATGTGTTTAAAATTGTATTATACATTTTGGCAAATAACACTACAAGGATGTGTAGTTCATTGCTTTCTCTTTTGCTGTCACAGGTTGAAAATTAATGGCTAACTTTTTTTTGTAAGAAATTTTTTGTCTTTGTCTTAAATTTCAAACTGCATTTGGGATTAGCTTTGTTTTGATGTACTAATGGAGTCGAATTAGGGTGCAGGCTTGCTACTGTGTTTGATTCCCGCAGAGTTGGAGCTGAGGCTCTGTAGTATCGCTCATGTTTTTCGTCTGGGGTAATGTATGTGCGACGAAAAAACAGTGAATACGGTCGAATTAAGCGATCTAACCGTAAACCAAAGCCTTGCGACACATTTTCTAATACGTAAGTGTCCTGTTCTAGATGGCACTGGAAAGTGCACCGCCGTTTTCACTTTATTGCTTGTATTCTTAATTTGTTTCTGCAAGTACCGTCTCTTCTTAGGACTATGCTTCAGCCCAGTTTGCTTTCAAGTTGCAAATTACTACCCAGTAATGCGCTACTTACAAATAATCTTATCGTAATAATGATTCCTCTTCCCACTCTTATGGTTATTTTGGAATATAGAACCATGGGTGGCTAGCATTCCGCCTTTTACGCATACCCCTATGCTCTCTACTCTCGCACACCATGACCATGGATGCGGTTGACGCTTTAGTGACATTTGGGCCTTGGAACCAGATAGGCGTCATTCAGCGTTTCAAATGTCTTCGAACGGTGTTTTAAATTTACTCGACTTTAATACACCTTGTAGTTAGCATCTTAATTGTTCTGAATCGATTCATACGCACCTGGGGTGTCATGCATGTAATTAGTTCGTTTTACATTTGTTGGTATGTGGGGGTGATATTTCGGTGTTATATCCTTACGAATATGAATGGCCACTATGCCGCCTTCTTTACATGCCTTTTTTATAAAGGCATTGGATGCTTTTGTATCTGGCCTTTTTTAGTCCTTTAGCCTCGATGTGTCGACTGTCTCTTATCTAGATTTAATGTTTATTTCCTCTCTGGTATTTTTTCTCCGCAGCTTTGGGTCATACTTGAAGCTCTTCCTTATTTGGTCAACAATCGTAGTTTTGGATTTTTTAATGGAGTTTCGATTCGAATACATGTGGCCGTGCTGGCTTCTTATTCGTACCATCAACGACTCTTTCAAGTATCAAGGCATCGTGAGTTACTTTCTGTCATTTCAATTTTCATTTTTATTACCAATTTTTACTAATGTAGGGTCTTCTCGACTGTTTCTCAGTAATTATTAAGCAAAAAAGTTATTACGTGACGCCCAATATTTTTTTTTGTTTATTGAATTGATGTCATTTTCTTACTGGTGACCCGATTATTGCTGCCCCCCATCTTGGTATTGCCATTTTTTAATAACTTCTCAAGGCGAAATTGTTTGCTTTTAAAAGTGGCCTTCATTGTTTCCAAAATCTGCTTATGATACATTGCCCTGGTGTGCACTTCCACTGCTTGCATTTATAATCGCAATGCCTTTTTTGTACTTGTCCCTTTAAATAGCCCCTGTTTAGATGCTAAATTTTATGTTGGTGCATCGAATAGATGATTTGGAATGCCTTCTGTACGTCTCTAATCTTCACATCGGTTTCATTGGCTAAATATGTCCATTTCATTTGTCAAACCACCTCAGTTATACTATAACTGTTGCCTCATTAATTGTGTTGCTGAGCACTTGGTATATTGTGCACAATGTTTGTTTTTTTCTAGTATGAATTCGTCTGCATAATTGGCGGTTTTTTTCCTTGACATACCCTGACTTTGACATTTTCCTCAACATTAAAATATCATTTTTTTAACTCTATTCCATACACACAACTACACTTAAGTGACCGCTGACTTTCATTGTGTGCTTTTTAGGTATACCTTTTTACTACTTAACCTAATGTTGTCAAGACAGTTGATTAGGTGGATAAGCGAACTTGAACTTTTTCTAAGAATCCATACCTGAAGTAGTTGCTTTGTAATTCTGAATACTGTCATCGTTATTTAGCATCAATTTCCAACCCCAAATTGCGTTAACTGACAATTACATCAACGCGCCTGTTGTGCAGAGTTGGGGTAATTTGCCTTTTTCAAATGGTTAGCCTTTTATCGACAAGAAAATTTAATTTTGATTCTTCGTGCAGTTATCTAATAGTCTATGGGTCTGTGCCACCTTTTTCGTAATTTACTTCTGTTATCGAAATTCACGCATCTCATCCGGGGAATGTGAGCAATCCGAGTGCAATAAAATCCCAATACTTTCTCAATAACTTATTTACTTCTTAATGGCGTCCTTTGTTGGGGTCTATTCCCACTGATCGAGCATTCTCCCTAATCAAGGGGCCTCTGCTTGGCGTTGAATATTTTTGCCTCTTTTTTTACCATAATTTATAGTGCACCGAAACGTATGTGTGCCTAACATGTCCATGTGGGTATAAACGTCATTTATTTACGCATATAATGGATAGGTATTTTTGACACAAGCAACCAGCACGTGACGTGTGCGCTGCTTCCTCCTCCCGTAACATGAGTGTGCATTGTAACGCTGAGTGTTTTTTTCCTCCCCTGTCCGATCTCCAAGACGTGGTTGGTCATAAATTCTCAAAAACATGCTTGAGGTGGTAAATTTTGGAAAATATCTTACTGTGTGGTAACTCAACGAATTTACGTCCCCTTCCCTCACACATGGCATATGAGTTCGTAATTGCCCCTTTCTCATAAATTAAACAGACATTTATTTAATACCTGTTAAACATCATCCACTCGCCTAAGCTGCTTATTCATACATTTTTTACTCACTAAGCTCACAAACACATTTTGACAGCGTCTCGTCCTTGAAATAATGTTTTCGCACTAATTTTTTTTCCTTTTGGTCCTAAGATTGCGTCCTGTTACAGTCAGTCGCTTTTGATATCCACAATTTTTTAAATGAATCACTTAATTTGACCAAAATTGTACAATTTAAAAGACAAATGAAATGATTTGCCGCTTTTAAGCATGCAGCTTTATGTGCCATCCGTGATAGACTGTCCGGAGTTGACTCTCCCCTCATGGTCATACACTAAGCTTGCTTTCGCCGCTTCTTCGAGTCTGACCAATGCAAATTGCGCGTTAATCTCCCCATGCGACTGGGGGTTATAATATTCTGTTTTGGAACTCCTTACTCCCATTCCCAAAAGTCGCTTTTCCGATGCTTAAACCTACCTCACTCTCAAGCACTTCACTTGCTTTCAAGGTCACTACCTTCACCTTTTCTGTATTCGGTCGTTTGACGCAAGTGGTGACTTGCTAACCGCTGCAAGGGTTTGATACATTTCATTCGAAATTTGATTGCTGCAAGACGACAGAATTTTGATTGTAGGTGACTGCCTTGCAAAATAAGATGTGGTATGAGATTCACTAATTCCTCCGTTACAACAATCAATTTTCAAATGCCTTGGACTTTTAGTAACCGCATTTTTTTATGAATAGGAGCTGTTTTTTCTCATTGCTAAAGAAATGGTCTCCGTGTTTACCATAGTGAATTTATCTTGTGTTTATCTAATCAGTCAGACTCCAAATGAAATGTGCGTGTGTGTGTGACGTAGCCAACTTATTTTTCTTGATGTTCCTATTGGCTTGAAACCCTATCATTCTCTCAACTCGTTTTATGAAATAATAACATTTCATCGCTAGGGGATGGTTTCTGAATTCGCCTAGGTTGTTAGCACGCTGTGGCTGCGTTTTGTAACAGGACACGGATCAGTCTTTAAACATGCGCGTACCCACACCACACACACATAAAAACCCTCGAATGCTTTGGCACACAGCGTCACTACACTGCGCTCATTGGCTGTCTCTCGCATTCTTTCATCATTTTCCCAGGTGATGCCTCCAGGGAGGTACAACGGGATGTTCCAATGAAATTGAGATTTTGGTGTTTATGTACATACATCCGATGTTCTGATGTAAATTTTTCATTTCACCTGGACTCTCGTAGGTTAGCCTTTTTAAACACGTTTTTTTGCTGCTCCGATCCCCTTTTCCGTTGTAGAGTACAGCATTATATCCTCATTTCCTCTTGTGTGATGTGTTCAAGAAAATGTTTGCTTCCCTAGTTGAAACGATGCTTTCACTCAGCGCAGTATTCCGTTTTTCTGCGCTTATCAAAACCGGAAAGTTGTCTTAGTATCTTGTCCATGCCCGCGTTGGTGAATGCTTGTGTTGCGTTCACCATCTCTGCTGAAACATTCACATTCGTCTTCTGTCCAATTTATTTGCGCATCAAATTCATTGTGTATCAGTCAGATGTCAAGGATCAGGCTTTTTACGAACTGGGTTGAAGTTTTACGAGAATAAACAATGTGATGTGAGTAGACAAAGGAATCTCCACTGCTAGGAGTGTTTGAAGCGCTTATACCAATTAAATGTCTTATTCCTGAGCGGCTGGACGTTCCATCGGCGTACAAACTCTGCGCTGAGTTTCGCGGTAAGGCAATGTAGATATCTGCGGATTCTGACCCTACACTTTTATCCACAGGATTCTTCGTTCGGTACCAAACAATGTTCTACACACTCACTACTGTTTTTGCTTGCTGCCTTGATTAAGGACATGTGCCTGGGTATTGGTAACAGGCACGCTTGCCACCTGTCATTGCGTGTAGTTCTGCCAATATAGCACCCCTTTTAAGATTGCAGACTTGGAATTTATAGCTTGACCCGATTGCCTTTTGTAGGTCCTGCTAACACGAGTACATAAATATCTCCCATGGATTTGAAGTCTACTTTGAGGGGTTTTTTGGGGGCAAGGCAAGAGGAGGAAGGGAGACAATTCGAAATCACTCTAGATTTAATAGTTTTTTATCCATCCTAGACGTTTGCAGTCTTCTTCACAATGATCGCCCTGACTTCGGACTTCATTTGCTACTTGCTTGTGCCCTCATCCTGGCTCTTTCTCTTCGGCAGCACCTGCGTGTGGATGGAGCTTGTGTGGCATGCTGGTACGTTTCGAGTCTCTTTGTCCCTATACTTTTGCTCCAAACTTTTAGTGCTTTTTATTATCAGCTCTGTTTATCAGGCTGTGGCATTTATGCTGTGTCCTTTGATTGTCAAATGAAGGTCAATCCCATGAGAGAGGTGTCTACTCTTCACAGCAGTGAAGAAAATGTGTCTGTACGTGACAGTAAACCTTCATAAAACCATTGTGTCATACGTTCCCGTTGTTAGGGTGCCGTGTTCTATAGGTGTTGCCTCCCACTTTTCTAATATTTAGCAAAACGGTTGATGGGGACACCATCTCACAGACCTCTGTTGTCCTAATGACCGCCATTTTGCTAGACAGCTCAACTTTGCTTATCGCATTACGTAATCCTTGGTGAGGTTCGAATCGTCTCATATTTGCTGGCTTCATCAAGGGGGGAGGAACGAATATGCTTTAGCGGAATTTTTTAAATTCTTCTTTTGTTTGTGTGGTTCGACAGAACGTGGTGTCTGCGCGCCGACTGTGGCCATGTGCTTCCTCTTCCTCTACGTGGAGGTGGCGGTACGTCTGCGTGACCCCAAGTCAATTCCTCTCAGCATCGACTTGTGTCGGCCTTTCGCTGCTCACTGGTACGTTTTACTAGTCAAATGATTGCCTTTGCTTTGTATTCTTATTTAAATAACTAGTTAACTGCGGAAAGTGTTTCATTACCTGATATTCTTGAATCGTAACCATCGTTGACACTTGCTTCGGGGCATGAAGATTTATTATAGCAAATTTTATATTCATATGTTCTGTTTCATGCAAAATGTTCCTTAACAATAAGGAGTCAGTGTTTGTTAGCTTTCCGTTGCTTAATCAGACTAACTTTCTGTTATTACCATAGTTTCGCTACCCATTTCATTCATTTGCTGCAACTAATCCCTAACTGCGCATGTTGAAAAGATATCATCAGTTAAAATTCGTTGCATCGGAATGGAGCAAGATTGATTGTGATCATTGTTTATGGTGTTACTACTTCGGTGGCTTGTCACACCCCCCAGTTAGCTAAAATGGTGCAATTAAACTATCCACGTGTGTATTTGAAAATGCTAACGTCATAGTTCCCTTGGGACTAGTAAATTCGTCATTTTTGTTACCATTTCTAGCAGACAGCCTTCAAGGGGTGAAGTCGTACATGCCTTCAAGGTCTGGTTCGGGGTAGTGAGTGCGTTGTATCGTGGTTACCAATAATGCGTTGGAATACAGAAGTCCAAAAACCATTCCTCATCACAACTCAGCCGGTAAAGAATCTGAAATGCACGTCATGTCTTATAGCATTTGTGAAAAAGTGAAGAAAAAAATGAACAACAAATGAGGAGCCTACGATGTTGTTGAGACCGATGGGCCTAGTACCCTACATGACTCCCCTCCCAGTTGATGTGCGCATAATTCGACTGTTGAATCACTCACGTCAACCATTATTGTAAGCTGTACTTGGCACGCTGATCTCCAAATACTTTACCCATTACTATTAAGAAGAGAGGATCTTGATGAATGTGATTCAACTGGCGCCGAATAGCTTTTTTGTCAAGCCTGAATTGCCTGAACAATTTCCTAGTAGCGCATCATTTTGCTACCCCATACCGCCTTTTGGAAATGTCATGAAGACGACTATTCAAGAAGCTTCTGGAGCTTTTGAACAGGGTTAAAATCAAGTCAACAAACAGACAACCTCTTATCACATATTAAACAGACTTTTTATGGCAATCTATCGGCGGAGTCACTGAGGCCCTGCCACACCTAGCGACAGGTCATTGCAGACAGTCAAACCGAAAATGGCAAGAGTCCTTTTAGGAGTTCCATGCTTTGACTCTTCTCTCTGCCATTTGACACTAACGCCACCGCTATGCGGCTAAAATGGTTTGAGGGAGTTGTTGTAGTAGCGCACTGTCTGGATTAAAATAGATAGAAAAATTTTCGCGGCAATCTCTGCTCAGTGGTTTTTTTGCTTTTTTTCTGCCCCTCTACTTTATCGTTTATTGCCTGCTCTTCCGGTAAACACGCTAACTGCTTAGTATTTCAGGGAGCTTAACTTACCGAAATAGTCCACTGTGAATCTTTTTTTCCCCTCCTATGATCAGTTTGGGTTTTACCTGCTGCCATCACATGTTTCACTGGCAAGGTAGTCGGAGTCTTAGTCACAAAAAGTCACTGCATTATGTTACCAATGTGATACACCTGTGTGAAGTAACCCTCAAGAATATTGCACCATCGGGGTTGAGGTGGATTTTGATGCAATGTGTGTTGTCTATGATATTACAAAAAGAAATCACGTTCACGTCAAGTTGTGGCTAAATTGTTCTCTAAACTGATGACAATTCAATCAACAAGGCCTGCTGTTATTGCTTTCCAAGGGATGTCAAGTTGTCAGTGCTAATTTTAAACTTTTGACAGACTGCTTTGCCTTTAAACTGTGCCTTTTCACCTCATAGTACCCTTTTAATAGAGTGATTTTTAGAACTATTTCGTAGTCGTTTTGGTTTGTGACACTGGTGAATCGCCGCCAGCAAAGTAGTGGTAATGCTAGTCATTGTAATTACGTACAGAAGTGTTGTGTGGTTACTAGCTTGGCCCGAAGGTCATGCCACAGAACGGAAGTACAGCCTGTAGAGACTCAAGTACCCGCTTAGTTCAACACACAGCTAAGATTATCAAACCACCACATCTCCTTTGAACACTACCTACCATTTGATTAAACTAACTTTAATCTGTCTTCTAACTTAAGGGAACCGGAAAATCTTAGCACTTGTTGAACCGAGGACAGGTCTTCATGGGTTTCAGGTCAAACACGGATCACTTCTTATGTTATCTTATTGTAGCTGACGATATGTGTTTCAATTTTTTCATTACTGATTTCTGATTCCTTTGGCAAATAACTTTAGCTGATACGGTATATACATAAGTGTCCCTTTCTCCAGTCATTTCTCGGTGAGAAAGATTGCATGTTGTTGAAACTGCCACTCTTTTAAGTTTTCTCGTAATTGTGTATTGGGGTGTGGTTTTTGTTTGTGCGTTTAAGTCTTTTTTTGATCGCAAATCTGTAAATGTCACCATTCTTTGACATACAAAAACTGAGTTATCAAACACCTTTGCAGAGAGTCTTTATCTTTCTTACCTGCCGCGCTGCTTCATTCTGATGTCACCAGGATCCCCATAACTTTCAACTCTTGTCAGAGGTGTGCGTGTGTGTGGTTGTAGCTGCTCTACTACCGAGCTCTCTCCATTGTTGCGTCGCTTAACAATATACTGTTTTACTGCGTGTTACCACACACACTGCCTCTTTTTCAAGCTCCCAAATTTGTTCCCAGTCCTTCCTTTATGCGATATTCGTGGCTTATCCAAGTATCTATTTTCCGATTAGCGTTCCTTGTTTCACCGCAATTTTATCGCTTAACCCACCTTCCACCAGGATGCCTGAGTGGTTAATTCACTTCTCACGCAATGAACTTTTAAAGTGATTTTATGGACCTCTCTCCTTCCTTCTCTAATGGAAACTTCTCGTTAAGATCATTTTTGCAATATGTCGAATTTGTCTTCACTTAATGTGATTTAGCTCTGCACCAAGTGATTTTACTGTTGGATGGATTTTTAAAAAAGAGGTTGTGACCGCAATTAACATATGCATTGAAAATTTTAGCTGTTTCATTTTTGCCACTTTCATGGACTTGCTTAATTTTTTTCCCGTGACTAACAAAGTTCTTGTTACTCATAGAGCGCGCGTTGGGTTACTACAACTGTCAGCTTTTGACCTCTTAGTGCATTAAAAGTTACTTGAAGAGCTCCTTCATAGATCACTTGGAGGCAACGCCCAGTCACCCATGAGAACATTCTCAAGCATAGAATTTGGGAATTAGTTATTTTTTATTCCCGTGCAGTACTGGGAGATGAATCACAACAGACCGGAAGGGCCTGGCTAGCAGTGGTCAAAATAAATGTTGTTCTGTTACGAGTAAAGGAGTATATTGTTTTTCATTCACAAAGCCAAATTCCCTTGCATTTCTCCCCTTTTTTTCAGCATCGGCTATCCTGTCGTTACACTGGGTTTCGGCTTGAAGAGCCTCCTCACACACCAACTTCGCTTAGTAAGTATCAAAACTTTATGTATCCTCATGTAATTTTTTTAGTTACCTGCCGCCGATCCGCTTGTGTGTGAGACTTGTGCATGCGCGTACATGCATATATATGCATATATTCCTCCCTGTTTATTCACAAAGTGACATCTCAGTTTCTTTGCGATGTCCTTAGTCACAGCTCCGATCATGTGATTGCATAATGCCCCGTCAACTAGTAGAATTCTTTTTGATTCAAAAGAAAAAAAAGGCTAATGCGATAGACAATCCTTATTTGTACTCTTCTGCCTTAATCACAATCCTTAAATGCCCTGTTCGGTGCCAAGAACCGTCCCTGATCATACCTAAGATATCTGTTTGTGCTGTGGTGTCTTGAGTCATCCCTGGAGAAGTATTGCGCCACAACAGCATGGTGAAAGAATTCTGTCTCGGCGATGCCAAATTTGAAGTTGTGTCCCCCTCGTAACGTCAAGGCCCATGTACTTCCTATGTTAGTCGTGCATCGCCGTTTAATAAAACATTACTTAAAGTAGGTTCATAGGGCTAATATTTTGTAACCATTCCTTCTTACTGCTCTGTGCTCGCTTCACTACTCTATCTTGGCTCGGTTTAGCCTACTAGGAACGTGTAGGAAGGATAATTTTTTCATAACAGTTGGTAATCAAGTGTGTAGGTAATTTGGATATTCCTCCGACTGCGAGTCTTCGTAGACGCAGGCATCCGCGGTAGGCAGCTTTCTTTGATGCTTTGGTGTGGTATCCAATCATTTCACCGTTAGCTTTACTTCATCTGACACAAAAGACGTAATCCAAGAGTAAGGAAAATTTATTATTGCCTGGGTGGCTATAAATAGTAATAAAAAGCCATACCACCATGGAGGTAATTGAAGGAGCATAGGCCGAGGAGCCCACGTGATTAAGCGAAAGATTCGGAAACGAAGGATTCTTCTGCTACAGTACAATTGGGTGAAATGCACTCTTTTGAGGTTACTTTACATCCTACCAATTGGGTTTGTGTGTGTTTATGATGTGAAAGTTTGCGTAATTAAGTCCTTCATATGAATAAGGTCATTGACCATTCCCTTACAAAATTGTAACCTTCCGTTGGCGTGCTATGATTAGTGATAGGGGCTTGAATCTACTTCTACTTAGACTAAAAGCGACGTGGAAGGCAAATTGGCTCGGGTATTTGTTCTATTTCAGAAACAAGCCTCATCGCTGCTGAAATTAGTGTCTTCCTCGGTTGCTTCAATCTTCAAGTTGTGCTCCAACAATTTTAATGTTGTTAGTAGTAGAAATGTGTTTATTAGATTTCCGTAGCCATTTGCTTAAAGAAAAACCATTGTTTACTCATAAAAGGACAGCTCTGTTATGATAATCTCCTTCACCACTTTGCCAGTGTGAACTCATACCTCGGAGTCTTCTCAGTGTGTGTAGTGCTATGCCAAGTCACTATTACAAAGGTAATACTACCTCTCACCCCTTTCATTTGCAGCGTCGGCAGCACCAAGTGGAGACACATAATTCAAAGTATTTTTGCCTTCTTGAATTGGCTCTTCCTGAGGAGGTTCGCACACTCCATCGAAGGGGTAAGCTAAATTCTAGGTTCTTTTCAGTCTGATTATTCCATTGAAGTTATATTGACGTTCACTGAGAACTCTCAAGTCATAAGGGCGCTTTTGATTCTAGGTAGCACTATATTTTGCTCCTACCTTTAACAAACCTTTGACCTGGAATGCGCTGCCTTAGAACGGTCTGTTAAAAGGGATGAACCTTCCTAGGATAGCGAGTTTTTCTTCATCTCTCTTCGCATTCACTGTGAGCACAACCACTTGCGTTTGCTAACTTCTTGCTATGGTAGATGCTTAACTTTGTAAATGGCTGTACTGTCCTCATCGTTCCCACAGAAAAGTTCGTATGCATCTCTTGTGCACTTTCTTCACACGATAGGTTAGCTATACGTCGATGATAAAAGCTGTTTCACAATTTGGATGACTTTTCTCAGAACTGATTGCCGAATCTGTGGGGTCGAAACCACCACAGCACCACAGTCCACCGCTTTTGAATGGTTTACAATATTCAATGACAGGTTATCTTAGGCACACTATGTACTGTTGCCGCGGTAGCACGTCCTTTTATTAAGAGTACCTGCTTGTCTTAGACGTTCCTACTAAAATTTTAATTTAATTTTGTTTTTAAATTTATTCAGGGGAGTTGGGTAATGGCCAACTAGCAGTAATGACCTCACCGAACGCCAATTCCGGTAATTTGGCAATAACTGCAGCTCCTTCTACAAGCACAGCGAATTCGTTGCCTGCTAGCCCTACCAGTATTTCCACAGCATCAGCTTCTGTTGCTGCCGTTAACTCCACTTCCACGCCATCAGCACCGACGACAACAAAGAATTCTCGGAAGCAGCAGCAACAACAACAAAATCTGACCAATGGGAAATCCACGTCTGTAGCAAATAACTGCGATCATTCCCTTGCTTCGAACCACGCTGTAGGTTTGTCCTTTTTGCGTCGTTTCATATTGGGAGGTAAATGCTGTCTTAGCTGGTTTTAGTGTGCTCATTGCTGTTCCTGGATGATTTGGTTTTCATGGATGCGTACTTCAGTAGATCCACTGCTTTTACTATCCCATTCACAGTTGTCAGGCGAAGCTCCCTACCTTTTGAAGCCACCACATTGCGTATTGATGTATACAAGTAAAGCGGATGTTCTTGCAGTTGATAGCTTCTCTCTCGTTCCGAGTTTCAACCTTGTCGCCCTAAAATTTTCTGCTTCAACTACCGCAGTGTGCAATCATTGGAATGGTGTCCATTTTTGCGATAAGTATAGCGTTTATAATATGCCTGTTCATCACTGCGAGAAGACTTTCATATTCAGCGGTATCTGTGCATTTTCTTCACCTCTGTCTGGCCGACTTATTTCCAGCTCTTAACCTTGAGGATATCTTGAGTCTCCAGATTAAGGGTACACTTCACCGTTTCAATATCACTTGTAAGCGGTTCTTCTATGGAGGATTTTGACTCTGACTACTACTTGGAAGCCAAGATCAGGTTATTTGCTAAAGGAAAGGACAACTTCTGTAGCTCTCCCTTTTTAGGCATTCACGATTTCATTCATCTATGACAGATCCTTCTGAGACATTATGGCATAGTCTTTGGGCAGCAACTTTTCGACTTCTCTTTACTTGGACCGGGTTTGGCCTACTTATGCTTCCTATTTACCACACAAGTAATTCTCGAAGAAATTTAGAAGGAGCTTTGGTACGGACCCATAGAAGGACTGGTGAGCTAGTTGTGAAAAGTAAACAACCAGGAGTGAGGTCAGAATATCTTTTTTGGGTTCACAGTTCCCTCAAAACAAACCCAATTCTTTTGCTGATTCCGATGGGGATTTGTCTGTTATTTCCGGAATTCCTATTGCATTTGTGGTCATACACCAAGATCTCATGCATTGTTGGCTTTGGCAATTTCATAGGCCGTGGATCGGAAGTTCTTTGGTTTCGACGGAGGTGACCAAAATCCACAGCACCAGAATCAGCACCATCACCACAACCAACACCATCACAACCACCTTGAAGGGGAGGCGAGCGGGTGCTGTGAGGCAACTGCAGTCTCTTCAAGTTGCTCCTCCCTCTCTGGTCAGGAGGTGGTTGAGGTGCGTGCTCCCAAAAAATCGCCCACCGCAACCACCGCCAATAGCAGTGGCGGCCTTGCTCAAGGTCACTCTGGTTCCTCTTCCGCACCAAATAATCGGTCCAAGGCTAGTGAAAAGTCCTCCCGTTCCGGCAAAGATGCCTCTGTCTATAGGTACCAGTATCACATGTTCGATGCCTCCTTGATTTTCTCCTTTGTGTCTAACTTCACAAGATGTGACATCTTTATTTGTTAAGGATAGGTGTATCGTTGATTGATTGAATTTAAAGCAAAATAGATGGGAGATGTCCTTTTTTTACCTGAGGCCAATTACTTTTAGCTTTCGGGGAGCAGTTGGTGGAGCAAGTGCTGGTCACATTTGAATGCGGTGGCAGATTTCCCTCCAGTAATGGAATTTATAGCCACATAAGGCCAGACCGTATCGTCTTACTTTATTCTACCTCTCTTTCTGTGTCTTCTAGACTGGAAGATGAACTGCGAAGACTGCGGCATGAGCGCCAGACTATGCTGGTGACAGAGTCGGAGCTGCGAGCACAGTTGGCTCAGTTGACTACACTGGAGCGAACCTCGCGGACGGAGACAAATCAGGCGAGACAGGAGGTGGAGTATTTGCAGTCCAAATTGACCACGCTTACACAGCGACTTGAGGTAAGTCGTGATTGTTTGCTTTCTTAGATTGTTCACGGTGATTGAGTTGATGATAGGTTACTTCACTAGACCCATATCATCATTATTTGACAAGGTTGGCTTTTTAGCCGCTCCAATCACCGCCGGTGTAAAGATTTGCATGTACCAGGTGATCAGAAAGGCTTGTTTCTTTTTCACTTTTGCTCGTTGCAATGGCGTTGTGAAACTTGTAGAAACATGTGAGATTCTGCATTCAATCATGCATTGGCATCATAAAGCACGGATAGATGTGCAATTCTGTCGGTACACTTTACTTGAGCCGACACTTACGGGTGTGCCGGTTGGGATTAGTGTGCCCTGATCCTTTTCGCTTTACGCATCATTCTTGAATCAGTTCGAAAGCTTTAGAGGCTTCTCGTATAATCTTCTATATGGTAGTAAAATGACGTTTCCTGGAAATTGTTTAGGTAATTCGGTTCTAACGATAAATTATCCGCCGAAAGATGGATTGCGTTCAACAAGGCCCTCTGCTCTTGCGAGTAGTGGCTAGAGTAGGCAGAGACCAACGTGTCAAGTACAACTTTCAGTGGTGCTTGACGTGAATGATTCCGCAATCGGATTACGCGTGCATCAACTGGGGGAGGAAAGCCGTGTAAGCTATTAGGCATGTTGGTCCCACCCATCTGTTACGCACCAACACGTGACAAGAGACTTCTTCGGCTCCTCATTTGTTGCTGTTATTGTTGTTCACTTTGTTCTTCACTTCTTTCACATGAGTTATGAAAACGTGGCGTACATTTTAGATTCCCTACCCTGTAGTGGAAAAACTGACTCATGAAAAGACCAGTACTTCAGGCTGGGAGGGACAGAAGGGGGCGCTGCCTCAACCTCTGTATCCCTTCAATGAGTCATCTTTTATTCTTATCTAGAAAGGCTCGTGTGCTGATATTCATGATTGCAGTAAGTGTTAGCCTACGTTACGCAGTCTTCAACTTGTTCGACACCTTCTGTCATCAATACTTTGCTTCGGTCAGCTCAAAATTGTTTGAGTGAATTGAGACCAACTAGCAGGCAGGAGTATGAATCCTATCGGATAATCCCATTTCACAGGATTTTTTGTCTAAAGGCAAAACCACTCACGTACCATAGTAAGACTAAGTCATTGCCATGCTGATTTCGTTCATTCTGCCCGGAGTGTTTTCCACTTCTTGCCATTTCTGATGCACATCGGAATCTTCACGTCCTGGTCATAAATCGCTGTTAGTATTGTCAACACTGCAATTACTCTTGTCTGTGATTTCGAGTTGTTGAAGTCTTGTCTTGCTCTGTTGCTAGTCTTGGCTCGGCACTCGAGACTCAAGCATCTGCCAAAAGTCAGCAAAACTTCAATATTTCTCCGCAAACTCGATCCTCAGTGGTAGATTCCAGCAAAAATTGGCTTAACACTCTTTTAGTACTGGTTCGCTAGCGGTTATCACCAATGTGGCTCTTGAACTACTCCCGAATGACGTTACAGGGCGTAAAAATTTCGAAGTGACAAAAAAAGATTTTGGAAACTAGTGGCTATGAGATGGACGGAAGCACAGGCGACTGAAAATGTTTACATGGGCGGGTGTATAATGTCTTTTTGTAGCAGTGAAAGGTATGTTCCCCTTCCCCTTCACCTAGTTTGAGATTCTGAAGTATCTTTACAATGTACTTCACAAGAATTTGAAGCAGGCGTAAATTGAAATTTGAGACCTTCTTGATTTTTCTCATTCCTCAGACGGAGCGCGAAAATTTGCAGTTAGCAGAGAAGAAGGCAGCGGAGGAGAAACGCCAACGAAACGCCCTTGAGGTAAGCCTGGCTGCCGAGAAGCGCGCTCGTAGGGAGGCAGAGAATGCTCTGAAGGCTTCAGCTCCCTTTGGTTCAATGACAAACAGCATCATCACCACCTCTGCGCCATCTGTCACCGGCTCCAAGTATGCCCCTTGAACCTTATTTTTGATGTCCAAAGTGTGTGACCAGTTGCTTCATCTTCTTGTACGTCATTTCCGGTTCGGCTGCTGTTTGGCGACTGATGTTGCTCATTTACGCGTTTCTTAATCCAGCTATCTTTGCATGATGATGTTTGAAATGCCTAATTAATTCCCACGTTTCCGTTTTTAGTCTGTATTGTCGATTTTGCCATCTACGCCAATGTAAGTGGTAACTGACTATGCTGACAAGTAGATGAAGTGCCATCGTGTTGTGCCGCCACTTAGTTGCCTCGTTTATCTACCTACTGCTGTCATTTGGTTGTCATATATCACCCTCAACGGACCACGGCACCCTCTCATGGCACGTTGAAATTGTGACTTGAGTAAAGCATTTAGGTGAGCAGAAAAACTCGTGTTGCGACTCTTCGTGTGATTCGGCAGGCACTTGTAAAGCACACGTGTCTGTTTTATATGGCATTATAGACGACAGATACGCGCCTGTCTATCAGTACTTTGTGTTTATTTAGAACCCACATAAAACTTCAAATTAGCCCTGTGTGCTTTACGAACCAAGATCAACTGGCTTTCAAACTCGTGCAGCTTTTCGTGTGGCATTTGGAGAAGGTGGGCTGTATGGCAGCAAAAAGTGGAAGCAATTTAAATTTGGCGATGGATTACTCAAAGTTAAATGCATTTAATTCAGTTGGGTCCTCTATATTTGATAGTGAGATGCTACAAAAATCCGTTGACACATTAATTTGAATGTGAAAGTTGTGGACGTCACCAAGCCAATGAGGTGAACGTACCAGTGGATGATGGTTAACTTCGTCTTTGGCGCAATTTTGTCACACAGCAGGTTAGTTCTGCGCCGATTAGAGGTTCAGGACCAATCGCATGTTCCACGCGCTCGATAAGTGTTCGCAGAAACGGCTGTTGGGTCTGTGGTCTCGAAACCGTCACGAGTGGTGTACAGCGGGTTGCCTTTGAAATGCTTGTGTGCCTGCCATCTTGGGTAGCGGCTTTCCGGCTGGTATATGACATTTCCGTTAGCCGTTAGGAATAAAGCAAACGTACTTGCCATTTAGGACCGTAAAATTAAAGTACCGGTTTGCTTTCGACGCCCCTTGATAGAGTTTTCTGCTAAAAATAATGGAGACAGAATTTGCTGATATTTTTTATTCAATTTCTGGGTCTAGAGGTGTAACAAAACTTGGAATGGGGTCAGTGGGCAATAATAATCGATCACTGGGTGGTGGTGGTGGCGGCGGAACCGGGACCATGAACCCCAATCGTTGCACCTCCGACGCCTGCACTCATCGAATGCACGAGCTGGAGACTCGGTTGAAGTCCCTCACCCGTGAACTGTCCATGAAGGAGGCACAGCTGATCGCTGCGTCACAGTCCAACCTCCTGAAACAGTCCCAACAACAGCAGCAACAACATCAGAGCTGTGAACAGAGTCACCGTATTGCTGATCTCATGATCCATCTTGGCGATCTAGAGGCGGAGAATGCGCGACTTAAAGCGGCTATTAAATCGGAGGAAAAGATGAAACAGGAACTACTTGCCGGCTATCATAACTCTTTGAAGGAGATCACCGAACTCAATTGTAAGTTTTATTACGAAGTTATTTGACTTCACCTGGCCATTCATCTTATTTGAGTGAGTTGGTAGCTTCTCATACCTAATGTCACAACCGTCACGTCTGTTCTGCTAGCGTTCTAATTGTTTTTGTACTGCGCAAAATCGTCGCCTTGGAAGAAAGTGGAGTAGTCGTTGCCAAACCCTTTATTGCTTTGAGCGCAACGACATGGAAGGGCACTTATTCTTAATGTATGGAAGAGCTGGGAGACGACAGACATGGCCGGAGGGCTACACAACCCAAAAGGAAGTACAACCCCAGAGTTGGAAGGGCTGACGTAGTAGGACGACGTACCAAGGCACTACTTGACCATCGCAGCGCAGTCATTCCTTTCAAAAACACCCATGAACTGGGAATGGCCGTCAAATGGTGAGAGGGCATTGGATCCTAGTGTCAACGATTGATCTCGTCAATTTTGTAAAACTTGCGTTTCTATTCCTCTAGTGAATTGCATTAAAGTAGGGGCGGGGGGGATGCACTGGCTACGTACGGTTCAAGGCTTGACGGTGCTCCGAAACGCGTGTATTTTCCATCCTAATCACTATTCGTGGGAGCTGGATCGTATATGCTGAACCTTTAAATGGAGTTGTTTCACGGAACCATTATTCCGTATTGATTCCGCCTTTTCGGTTGCTTATTTTGGTGCTGTTCATCCCTCTATCTTTATGTAAGTTTTGTAAGCAACTCTGCAATTGACTTCTGATATTGGTGCAGTTATCGATGGACTTCCTGCGGAACACGAAATTGGGTTAAACACCAAAAGTAAACGTCATTTAGCCCTTCAGGTGGAAGTATTTGCAGATTCAACCATCCCTGGCAGGTGCCCTTTTTGGCTAATCGGGCACAAAAGTCAGAACTGTTGTCCTTTTGGGTTCAGTTGGGTTCGTTTGTCGCAGCCACCAACGTAGCGTCCCGAAACGTCCTTCCTGAAGTTTTAATAGCCCCAACCACTGCAGCAGTACAGATGCTACTGATGTATTGAGAGGCTGAGGGGCTGTAGGCATGACCGGAACAGAAGTACAATCCCGGACAGACTGCTTTTATTTATGGGTTATGCTTGGGACACATCCTGTTGGACAAAGTGTGGGATTTTTGGTCTAGTCAAGTGTGAAGTATACCTTGTAAAATGCACGACATTGTTCACAGTGTGGATGGAATGCTTTTTACTCCTATTATTTTAAACACTCGTTTCATAAAGGGTCTGTTGGATTCGACGCCTGCGGTTCAGGCTTGACTACTTTACGAACTGCGTTTAAGTCTGCTCCAAGACCATGGAAACTTTTTACAGGAGGTGCGGTAGCAGAATGGGCCGCTCAATGTTGGATATTTCCAAAAGATTCGCTTACCACCTCATCTCAAATGCCGAAGCCGCCTAATACTTCCTCCCCGGAGGACCGTGTCTGTTTTGTGTATTGGACAGCAGATGGAATTATTCATTGCCGACTGTGAATGAAATGCGCGCAGGGCGACTTTTTGGGGAAAAAATATGAATTAGCCAATCTGGAATGTCTAAAAAGGTTTGGAAATCAACTAAAACTGGGTTGTTTCTAGAGGCAAAAGTGGAATTCGAGGCAAATTTGCTTTCCCTTCGATTGTGGGGTGATAAACAATACCCCCTTCCCCGTACTATGTTACTTCTTGAGGAATCTTGTCTGTGAGAAGTCTGGTATTTTTCTTTTACAGCCACATTAACGCGGAAGGAGTACCAAATAGTGGATCTACATATGCGGTTGGATATGATGAATCCAAACAGTCCTTTCAATATCATCCTTGCATCAGACGCCTCCTCAGGACCTGACGGAAGGGGTGGAGGTCATCCACGTACTTCCACAAGTTTCCTCAATACCACCAGTGCAGGTGGTGGGAGTGGAAGTAGTCTTTTCCCACCTCGTTCTGCTGACAACGATTTTAATTTCGGTGGAGGGAGCGGCTGGCCACCCTTCCCCACCTCCTCCGCGGCCACTTCTGTCGCATTTTCTGAACATCATCACCAGCAGCAGCAGCATCGGCTGCGCTCTGAAAGCACCAGTGCTGTGCTCAATGTTCTCATGAGTGCACGGGAGGACAAAAGTGCAATTCAACCACCGCTACCGCCACCTCCAAGATTCGATACCAATGCTGAGGTGGATCTAGAGGTGGCTTCAAACAGTCTCTCTCCTCCAGAGTTCTTGTCCAAACTGAGGACCCAATTGGCGATGGCGGGGGCAGCGAACGGTCCACCACCCCAACAACAGTCACCGCCACAGCCGTCTCAGCGAGCACCACCACCACAACAGCCCCCACCGATCAGTCCGCCTTCGCGTGACATCGTCGGTGCGATTTCAGTAGAACCGGAGAGCCTGCCTCAGGTCAGCCCTGGTGCGGTGGTCGAGAGTGAAAGTGACGCGGCAAACGGCGGTGGCGGGGTAATGGGAGAGGAGGTGATGGGAGCGGGAAAGACAGGGGGTTAGTGCATGTGTGCATGTGTCCAAGGCTCTGCCATGTGCTGCATTTCTGTATCCCTCTGTCTCTCTCTCTAGCTCTCTTCTTACCGCATAAACACTTCTACCTTATCGACTGATCCTCTCCTTCTGGTTACTCTCTGCTTATGCGCGCTTTTTCCCTCTACTACCGTATCGTCGCTCCATATGCATACATTTATCACAAAAGGTGGATACTTCGATGATATGATGTTTTATTACCCAAATTCCCGATTATTTTTTGGGGTAGGGGGAATCATTGCGTTCTGCATTTGGTTGTGGCTTCTTCTTGCTTTGGTGCTCCCGAGTCCTTCTTCGATTTGTGCTTACATGAAGTACTTCTCTCTTCTGTATCGGTGTTCCAAGAATGCCACTTCAAAGCTCTTATAATTGACCACTTTTTGAGTACTTAGTGACCCTGTCGCGCAGCTAGGTTCGCTTAAGTCGAGCCCTTTCAATTGCCGGAGCGCACCACTACTTTTTCTTGCTAAAGGAAGTCGATCCACATGGGCGGGGAAAAAAACCACCAGAGGTGGCCTGTGAAATAGAAGCTAAGGTGATCTTGTTTCTCCGCATCCTTACCATGTACAGGTGTAAGCTAAAATAGGGGTCCCAAGGTCAAGCACCAACACAAAAAGTATCAGTGTTACGATTGCGCGCGTGCCCGCATTCGTAGAGGATGCTTGTGCTTTATTTCTCTCAGTAAATTGTCGGTGGATGAGTGAGTGAGCGACCGGAGAGGAGTAGGTTGGGGGGAGGGGGGAGATGTCAAGGCCCGAGTGAAGACGGTGGCGTTAGTTTTTCTTTTTCATCTCAAGCAGTAGCCATAGAAGGCGTGGGTGTGGAGGCACTGGAGTCGGCTGTCTTAACACCACAACAGAGGAGGTGGTAGTTCGAGTCGCCCACCACCACCCGCCGTGCCTCATGCGAACCCGCCTCTGGCACGATCGGTCGACTGCAGGCGGCACAGCGTGGTGCGAAGCGTTTGTGGAAGTCGTCCAGGCACAGTGGACGGCCGTGCACGTCCACAGTAAAGGGCTTGGTGTCCAAGTGGGTGTGACACACTGAGCAGACAAAGCAGGCCGGGTGGTAGGGTGCACCCAGTGCTCGAACAATCCTCTCTCCTGAATAAAGTTGGAAAAAATTAAATCCTCTTACCATCAAGAGGTTAGTGAAATCAATCTCAAAATTCTCAATTTTCTCTTCGTTCTTCACAATGTCTAGTCGATTATTTCAATGTGATCGAAAGTTTTGAGAAGAATCGACTTTATGGTATGTTATGAAATGCCTCCCTTCCATGTACGCTTATTCAAGTTGAGAATAGTCTGGAATTTTGGCCAGGGGATCACACGGGACAGTTTTCAGAGAATAACTCTCATGCCTAAAACAACACACCAATCGGCCGCCGGCAATTCTTGCACGACTCCACCGCACCGTCACGGACACAGGTTGGACAGAGGAGTCGATGCAGACTGTGATAGTAGCCCTGAGGATTCAGCTTCGTCCGACAGATGTAGCACGTGAAGCACGCCTCGTGGAGACGCACTGCTAGTGCGCCCGTCAGGGTAACTACGGGCGGAGTAGGGGTGCCCGGTCCCAGGGTGGCAGATTCCGGGGGTATCAGAGGTCTTCTACAGCGGAAGCAGTTGTTCTGCAGATAGGAGTCGGTCGCCCCGCTGGAAGCTGATGAGTTTGTTGGGGAGGAGGTTCGTGGACTACCCACGGTGAGTGGACTCCCACTGTTGTTATTGCTGACGGTAATCGGTGAACCGACGCGTTGCTGTGCCTGCTGTTGAAGTCGAGTCACACGAGATGGTAGCAAGGTGGCTCCACCGCTCCCGCGTCGAATGCTTCCAGCTGAAGTGCAACAAAAAATAAAATCAACCCACACTTCTCTTGAATTGATCGACTAGATAGCATCTTGTAAAAATACCTCACATAGACGAATAAACAGCAAAGCAGTTTAAAGGGGAAACGAAAATAGAAAGCGGTCCCACTTTACATTGCGCACTTTGATAGATGTCTTTTTTAAATAGTACCTTCTCGTGAAACGTATTCACTGTAGGAAATCAGCCTCGCAGACTCAGTTTATTCTAACCCATGAAACAGGCAAACATACTCAACCACTCAACAGTGAAGAAATACGTTGTTTTCAAAGTCCAATATGCCAAGTAGGACTGGTTGAGAAAAAAAGCCGGTTCTACAGCTCTGAGACAGGATAGAAGAGCCTGAAAAGCATCAGACGCTAACCAAATCCCTAGTTTTGCTAGGCGAAACGCACTTTTACAAATATAAATTAATGTGCATACCCGGTGAAGAAGTACCATCAGCTGCAGACTCATGTGGAGACATGATGGCGCCAGACCTGGGTGTTTCCATCTTCTGCATGAGAGCATCCGTGAGAGCGTCAACTTCCGCTTCAGGATCCGTGGGAAATGAAGTGGGGCTGGTGATGGTTGGACTGGATTTTCGCAGTACACCGCCCGTTCGATAACTCCCCCCACTGTTGCCCGACAAACGGCCCGTGTAGACCCCACCGCGTCCAGCGTAGTAGTCCGGTGAGTCGAGGTGGAGGACTGGAATGGATACTCCACCTCCACTAACACCACCACCAATTCGCCCGTGACTGTGAGCAGTCAGACCAGATCCTGGCATTTTGATGTCAGCTGTGGGGTGATAACGAAAGTCACCAGGACTCCCCGAATGCGCCCGCATTGGGTACAGCTCCGATAACTGGGCGACAGAGCAGTAGCACACAGGGGTAGTGGATTAGCAATGATAGCGCGTGTCAACTGAATTTGTAAATATCCCGAGCGCACAATCGAATATACCCAAAGTAAACAACTTTTCAGTTTACGAACATAATCTTCATGCAAAATGGACGTCATGACTACCGATGCTTTCACTTCGACCTCAGTGCATTGAGAATGTAGTCTCAATTAAAAGTATGTAAACAACCACCTGAGAGTACCTTTTGTTTGCTGGGTTCTCGTTCATCGTTTTGTTGTGAACAGGAAAATTACAATTCCAATCGCATCTCGTTTTACACATTACATTGTGCGTAGTAGGCAGATTTTATTTTCAAAGAACCTCCACAGGTGCCGTATTTTTAGGGTTCAGGGTGAAAAATCATAAAAAAGGAATATTTTTAAGGTTTGGCAATAGATACATTATTTGAAGCATCAAATGGTTAAACATCCTGACCTTACTGTCCATGACGTGCAACACCTACCTTATAATGGCTCACCAGATCAAATATTATCTTCCAACTTTTATTTTCGCTTCCATACCCTAGCAACAAAAGGCAATAGATGAAAACCTCATTGAGTTATCCAACCTCCATTAAATGGGGTTCCAAGCAATTCAGATTTAGTCCGTTCTCTATCCAAGCCATAGGAAAATGAACCAACAGATCCCAGGTGTTTTGCTGGTGTACTACAACGTCAGTCGTCATTAATATTTGTAGAAAAAAGTGTAATTGACCTCAGACCAAGAGCATCCTACATTTACTTTACTGCCGTAAGCTTAGCCAATCTATTTACCACATGATTAGGTGTAATCAGTTTTCAGGGTCTGATAAACAACGCATGTTGCATACTTGTGAAAACGAGCTGGGATAAGAAAATAGGGCTTTCACCCGTATATGGTGACAGCACATATAAACTAGTTTTGAGATTAAATCAGCACTATTAGGGAAGGAAGACCGCCGGTATAATGACGCTTAAATGACTGTTATTACGCTGTTGTGATAAAACTGTCTTAAACCCTCGCTAACTTTCGCTATTCTCACAAGTTTATGCATAGGGGAGGTTAGTGACGATCTTAGCGATTGGGGTGAACCTCAGGTGAATAAGAGATACGTGATTCATGTATCATAATCGCAGCAGACCACTAGGGTCAAGCGCTTCTGACAACTGCACTAGGATAACTTCAATCTAAAGCATTCAAGTGAGGAAAGAATAAAGACGATATGAAACATATTATTATTCTATTCAAAATAACTTAAAACCTCGTCACTGTTGGCTGCATGGAACTAGTTTATTGCTGTTAATAAGGTCTTACCTGTTAGCAGTTCAAGAGAACCTTTAACAGACCTCTGTATTACCATCTTACCAACGACCAAATCCAAATTGTATCAATAATGGGGCAGAGGCACTCACTTGGGCGTAAAGCGGTGCTGGCTTCACAGCGTGATGATATTTCCTCCCGTCCGTGGTCCTAGGCGCAGCTCGTTCATTGAACTCACTAGACAGGGTGGACAACCTTCTGCCGTAAAAACGATCGCCCATCTGTGCGATTGCAGCTGCCTCTGCTACCAGCACGGAATAAAGTCTGTCAGGCAAGGCCTGTGTGTGCCTACTGCCGCTGTAGTTAAACGGTGTTGCGTTCAGTCAATGGCGTGCGCGTGAGTGATAGCAACCAATCACTGCCGTGCGGTGGCACGTGCGCACGCTGTGCGAGGGCTTTGCCTCTTGGCGCGCGTACTTACACACACCCATGTACGATCGATAGCTTTTCACGTGTTCTCATTGGCTGTGGGGAGATAATGATTTAATTCGCCTACGCCATTAGTGGCACTCATGAAGAGGCATCGCTCTCTTCAAGAGGGGTAAAGTCAGGCCCTGAGTAATGCATCAAGGCTATTCCCATTTCATGATATTTATGCCAAATGTCAACTTTGAAGGGTAATATTAATTACCCTTATTAATCGTTTAGCCTTGGCATACTTCCTGATATTTATTGTTCAAAAATCCCTCCGTAAATTTGACAAAAAAAGAAGCCCTTTTAAGACAAATTGATGGTCCCCATTTTTTACTGACCGCAATGGACTTAGTGTGTTCTCGATTAAACTGAAGCAAGCTTTCGACTTCTGTCTGATGCAAGAAATTTAGATTACTGAATTGGGGTAAGCCGGAATTCTGGATGCACTGCAAACCTTTAACTGTTTGCTCAACTCTTGGCTTTGGTAACAGGCTTAACTATGTGGCCCAGCCACCGGACCACGTTAGTAGCTCTCCAGACCTTCTGTACGTCGATAATGCATATTCCACCCAAGGCACTATAATGGTGGTAGCGGAAAGCAAACCCGATCCTAATTTCGATTACCGAGTGCTAAGCCGCGAGTGGGAGAGACGATGGCAACACTCAAACGAAAGGGCTGAGAGTGACGTCTACCTCCGGTAACTACGCCAACCTCGTCGTCTGCAAGGGAGCTATCAAAGACTGAAGCGACACTAGCCTTGAACCTCCTAGAAAAACTAATTTCGAATCTGTCTACCATACCTGCATGAGGATGTCAATTGGGTGAACACGCAAGACCTCCTTAACTTCTACCTTCCCTAGCTAGAAATTAGATAGATGTGGCTGGGGAGAACTGAAGTGAGAAAAAAGGGTCTAGGGGGAACAGACACAAAACCTTATTCCCACGAAACTGTTAAACCACATTCCTCATTATGTAACTCTGCTTTTAGATCAGCGTTCCTTCCACCTTGTGATAGGCATAGGAGACAGCCAGTACATTCTTCCTTCCACTAATACAGTTTCCATTCAACAGGACGAAACTCCAGATCAGATAGAATGCCAAGAAGCATCAGTGACGTTGTGGTCAGGCACCCTCCCAATTGCATGGAAATTTGATGGCTCCAGGGTGTCTACCTTACGGCATCGATTACGTTGTGAAAGCCGAGGTGGAAGGTCGATCAAGGGTAGCGCCGGAGATGGACACGTTGGGGAGTTCCGCCATTTCACATTTCCCTGACAGCCTGACTTCCGAACCATCCCAGTAGCCCCCCAAGCCCTGCTGTACATCGGTACTACATATCCCTCCTAGCATTATGCCTTCTTTTTTGTCTTCAGGGAAGGCTTTGGGTGCTGGAGCACATTTGATGCACTCTATGGGAACACCGCTAGATTGCGTGGGTCATGACTCGTGATTCGCTTTTCTATAAATGATTTATGACTAAATTATCCATCAGCTAGCCATCCCTATCCAATTAAAATTGTAAGCAAAATAAAGTATCCTGTCAATTCCAAACTGGCTGATGATTGGTTGATGACCAGCCAATGGGATTTTTAGGAATCACTTCTAGCCTAGGTTCCGCAGATCGCTGCCATCAATGCAGCATCCCCGGGACTCCCCGAAAGACAAAAGAAGATAGAATGCATACTATCGACGCACAAAGCTGTTTGGGGTGGAGGTGCAAAAGCAGAGCCTCGGGTGTCCGCAAAATCTAAACTAAAGTAGTGCACCTCTCCTCCACATTTTTGCTTTGGTCGAGTTTAAGGTAAGCCCAACGTCAAACATGGGCTGACTAAATCCGTGGAGACTCACCACAGCAGAGTTGTAACATTGCCAAGTCCCCAATTTCGAATTTTACGCAATGACTGCTAGTGGAGTGAGATCGAGTCCGAATGAATCACACCTGACCTCAAAGAAGGCTTTACTACGCTTCTCCAAACGGAAGGAAAATTGCTTTTAGGTTAATGTTGACAATGCAAGCAACAGGCGTACAGAATACGTTTTCTAGCCTTCAAAATAGTTCTCTAAATGAAGTATTCTTCGACAGTGTTTGCCCTGCAGGGGACTAGACCCACCTCATCATTTCACCTTCGACCTCTTCTCACAGTTAGCTGCAGCTCACGCGAGGACACAATGCAATTAAAGTGTAAGGATGACTAAGAGGAGCACCTGGGTCGGCATCCAGTCGACAAGGCCCTCCGACTCTTCCTCTTCCAAACTTCGTCATCTCCATGTATCAATATCAATGTACCCAATCAAGTAAAATAAACCACTCTCATTTGACGGCTACTGAAAAATGGTAACACGAAAAGGATTTGTAGGAGAATTCCACTTGGAAGTTCAGAGGGAGATTGGGGAAAATATATCCCAGTTTATTGGCATGCTAACGGCCTTCCTGGACTTACGGTTTTCGTCAAAAGTAAAGTCCTCTAAAAATTTGTACCCCTAAAATTATTCAGACTGATTAAAGGTAGTGAAGTATTCACACAAACATTGTAGGCTAAGTGACAGTGGAAAGTTATCAGTTATCTCTGGAAAAATGCTCCCTATCCGAGAGTTGGTATAGCGCATCAAATGTGTCACCGAATGGCTCCCCACTACCGTTGAATCCAGATGAGGTTTCAGGATGGACTAGGCTGGACGCGGCTTCAGCGGTGAAGCCCTCCTCATCACTGGCACCTTCGTAACCGTAGTCCAACGTGTAATCGGGTACATCAGTCGTTTTTTCCTTCAACTGAGCTCTCAGCACCTTCCCGAAGCTGGAAATGTCGGTGGAGGTTGTCGGCACTGCTGCAGTAGGGGTGGCAGCAGTTCTGCCTTCTGTTCCAACGTTAGAACGTGTTCTGGCTGGATAGGGGTGAAATAAATTGAAGACGAGATCTGGATGTCATTCATATTTAGAGAAGGTAGGCAAAGTTAGTATTTGGGATGCATAATCATGCGCCAAACACGCGTGAGAAGTAGACGGAAAAAAAATACTTATTTAAGAGAAAATGGGGCTACCAGGAGGCAATTCGGAATGGGTATTCAAGGTTGTCGTCCCTGTTATAAGCTAGGAGTTGGAGATGCACATTTTTGTTGCACTATCAACTACATGACTCTTTCCAGTCTCCTGGGGCTTCGTTGCCAACCTGGTGACAAGGAGGTTTTGTCAAATCACATCTACAGTTGGCATTCAATTTGGCACCGTCTTCTGAAGGTGACTCTGACATTGCTTTATTAGTGTTGGTAGGCAAACCCAGTTCAAAAGACGAAGGATTTCAATTTTCACTGACTGGATACTGTGTCAAAATGTCAATTACTGTGGGCTGACAAATTATAGAGAATGACAATTGGAGAGGTTCCAAAACCGCGATGACTTTGATGTCTACCCAATCCCAAGGGGTGCATGACGGCTGGTAAAGAGGTGAGGTCAGATTTGAACGAATTGGAAAGTAAAACCGTGCAAAAAAGTACGCGGAAAACGACAATTTGATGACACTTCACTCCGTAAAAAGCTGCGCAGAATTGAGATGGCGTAAGGGGGGATGGGAAGAGAGCATAGTGAAAGGCGTACAAATCTCCTCAGTGTAGAACATCAACCAGTAGTACAAAACAATTCTCAAAGCCACATTGGCAGATGATCCCCCAAAACTTACGGGGTGCGTCGCTACTGTTGGAAGCATATTTAACGCTCAACTACTGTTACGGTAGACGCTACGAAAGAGTAAGCATGAGGAGCGATAAGAATGGCGCGAGAACGAGGAAACCATTCATTAGCGAGATCACACAGACTTTCTAGCCTCCTACGCCGCGCCTTCCGCACCGGTGGGCAATGGAGCCCTACCCAGACCACTCAACCGCAGGCAGAGACTCCTGCGGTTCTCGCTAGTACTCTCTTCAATGGCTTGTTTTAAATTTTGTGTATTATAAGGGCTAGGTATGTTTCAGTCCACCATTGCTAGTCTACACTCCTTCCTGGTATAGTCCAAACAGACGCTGTTTGCATAGGATTGCTCGCTATATTTACCGACTTGTGATTGAAAGAAGCATCTTTTTCTTATTAAATGTAATGTTTGCAAAGCAAACGACCAGTCCATCACTCCACCCCACACCTTCAAGGCACACACAACTTGTTCTTCGGCGCTGAAGGAATTGTGTGCCTCCTGAAGGCTGGAAAATTATGGCTAACATCTTACCATCCCATTATTGTTGTCGCTTTAAAAAATACACAAACTTCTTGATTAGAATCACCTTGGAATTGGGATTATTTACAGACTGACATGCTTCGGTGGGGTGTTTGGGGACAACACAGCCGATCCAGCCCTGCTTGCCATTCTGCTCACCTTTAAATCTGTATGCACCATAGTAGAAAGTTTGTTACAAAGCGTAAGTAATAGCCGTTCATTAGATCCCTTCATCCAAGCCAGAGGATTAACCTTAGATTTATGTTTTGCCAGTCCAGCATCTCCAATAAAACAACCCCATGCTTTCACGAACAATTGACATTCTAAACACATGTTTTGCTAATATGGATCCAGGCACAACCAAGGCTTTTTTGTTGTGAGCCTAATGCCTAAACGGTGGAGCTTTCGGAGGGACTCTCGAGGTCAGTGAATTCACAACTTTTGCATAGCCCTTTTAAAGTGTGCTAACCTATACAGAAGACCAGTAACGCCTTGATACATAAATTGGGCGCAAACAATTCCACCGGCGCTCTGAGGGGGCAAATTAAGGTGAGAATTTCACGTTTTATTGCCTCCTGGTACGTTACACAAAGGAGAGACCTTTAATCAAATGATAAAAAAGGCATAAAAGCAGGAAAAAAAGGATGAGAATGTAAAGACAGACCAGTGGGTGCGTGGAGAGAGTGCAATCGAGGATTACGAAATGGCACAAACGCACTATAATACGTTAATTGCTCGTTTAACTCTAGCTTTTGGTAACGGACCACACAGGGAGATCTAATACAATGCCTTCCTCGGTCGGCCTGGTCTCCAGACCATACCAATAGCCCCAAGCCCTACTGTACGTCAACAAAAATTTCATGTCTTCTTTCATCACAGAAGTCTTGGAGCGCCACATTGGTGGAAGCGAAAAGCGAACCCAACCCCTAAGGGTAGCTGCCCTGAATTCTACTTCTGGGTGATAAGCCTTAGCGTAACGGAAGGAGCGCATATGCTGCGGATGGGGAATCTGTGACGATTCCCATCAAATGGGTTGAAAATAACGTCCACCTTCATCAATTACCCAGTCCCGTGTTCTGTTGGAAAGGTATTAAAAACAGAAACGGCACTAGCCGTGAACTAGCTGGAGAAGCTTGCTACGAAGCTGCCTATCGTAACTATTTAAAGATGTCAAAGAAGTAAACACGCGATACCTCATGCACTCTTTTACCACCTGGATGAGTTGGGAACAGTGGCGAGGAGAAATAGCCGCGAAACCTTGCTCCCACGGAACGATGTCAGAGCTCCTAGGACTAGCGACGACATACGTGATGGCAAGAACATTCCCAATCTCTCCTCAATACAGTTCCCATACAGGGTGAAACTTCGGGGCAAGTGGAATTGTCAGGAGTGATCAGTGACGTTGCTGTCGAGTAACTCCTCAGTTGCAGGCAAATTTAATGAAAGTCATGGGTGGCTGATCTGTGTTTTCTTTCAACGCCGACTACGTTACGATGGCTGGTGCAAGAAGCTGACCAAAGAGAGCCCCAAGGGTGACGCTCAAAAGAGGAGAGTGACTAGGAGATACGTTGTTTATTTGTTTAACTCTCGGTTTTGGTAAAGGTCCACTTGGGAGGCCACATGATTAAACCTTTACCGAGGGGACCTGCCCTTGGGCCATTCCAGTAGCCTCAAACCCTACTGTACATCGACAATACGTGTTTTTCCCGAGTTTTATGTCTTCTTTCGACTTCAAGGAAGTCTCGGGACGCTACAATACAGCTTCACTAGTGAATTCATTTCCTGCTTTTAGCAGCATAGAGAATTAGGTAGTATGTGAAATTAAATCTAATGCCTAATAAACGTACTAACTTTTTCGAGACGTAAAAACCTGGTAAAAAATCGCACATATATATTTAATTAAGCATTTCTGGCATACTCTTTACAATAGAGCGCAAAATAAAAACTCTATAAGGCATTTTACACTGCCCAAAGACAGACAAGCATTTTTTTCGTGCAAATATGTAGCTGTAACCTGAAAAGTGAAGCTGACACGCGAAAGACGGTACATTCCGCAATAACATTGCGTGCTAAGTAATTCTCAGACCCAGGAGATTGGTAGATTAAAAATAGAAGTTAAAGTGCAGTTAGCTGAAAAGTGTTCCTTAAAATGTGCTGACAAAAAAAGGAAAACACAGGGGAATGTAGGTCGGGAAAAGTACCCCAAAAAATTTGCAGACAATCCTAACATTTTTAGTGGTATTGAGTAGTTCACATGATAAATGCAATATTTATTGAAGGTGTTACTTTAACTGTGGGGAAGACCCAAAATTAACCGAATAACATTCCGAAACAAAGACCAAGTAGAAGTTGTGGGGTAAGACAGCTGGAAATTTCCTTCGTTTCAAAGTATGGGGGTTTATAAAGCGTATTTTGCAGTACCCTTTACCGTGTTCCCAACTGACTTCTTCTGACTTTAAACCCTCATATCGTGAGATGTCATTCGAGGTCACTAGCTCTACCAGTTGAGTTGAAGTGTTTTAGAGCCAAAAAAACAAAAAAAGTATCACCCAAACATGGTAATGAGTGGTTCAGCTATAGGTGTATCACGCCCACAAAGTCTACCCATAAAATAGGCAACTCGGGATTAAAGTGTGGTTAAATTTCACCCTTTTTATCGACAGCATTGCAACCATCTCTCCATACCCTACATCTATCGGGGTGTGGAAGGCTTGCCAACCACCAAAGAAATGGGTTCCTCCCCCTCAAGTCATAAAATGAAATAAAAGTTCAGGAAGGGAAATAGTAACTACGCCGTCACTTCATTTCAATAGCGTGTCGGTCAACTTTATAGCGCTTTAGAGCCTGTGCACGTTCATGATAAACTTCCATAACCCACACCCCCATGCTACACTTTCAGGGATGGCTCAAAGCTCCATAAATGTCGAAAGTGATATTTTTGCTTATGCGTAAAATTAACTCATAAAAGTGACAAAAGGACTCGACTAAACAGAGATGTATATTAAATCATCCCATGCAAGAAGCTTTGCTCTACGTGATCCAGTGTTTTAGCCAATAAAAGAATGAGTGATTTAGCATCATCATTAAAAACCAAGGAAGTAATAAAAGATGAGGATCCCCAAAGCCATTTGCCACCACTGCCAAGGGTAAAAACCTGAACCTACCTGAGAGCGATGAATCCAAGAGGTCAATTAAAATGGCCGGTATTGCTAACCAATCCCATGATTAATAGGAATTAGTTAGTTGAGCTAATGATGGGGAAAGTGAAGAGCCTAGGTACTTTTCCTACTTATTCATTCTTACCTCTCTTAAATGGGAAATGAGTGGTATCGTCCTACTTTACAGCCTATTAAGGTGGTGCCTTGGCATTTGTTTTAATGTACTTCTACAGTCACCGTTTTGGTGACACTTGTCCGGTCGCGGTCTCTAACCTCCTGAGTCCTCCGTATGCTAGGTAAACTTCTTCCATCTTACTATCACTTAAGGGGAGGGGGGCTTGAGGCTCCAATTCTACGATGACACATTAGGTCAGGTTTTTTTTAGTCACTTATGTTTGACATTGGCAGACAGCAAAATGTGCAACAACTTTGCGGTAAGTAACGGCAACTCACGTGGAACTGTTGGTTTGGGAGAAGTGGCCATGTTAAGCATTCTTTCGTCAAAACTGTGGATGTCGATCTCATCTAAATGGGAAAATTGGGGTATTTCAACAGATGAAGGATCGTTTTGTCCAGCTGAACTACAGTAAATTTTGAAGCCATATCGTAGGAATGAATGACAAGAAGGAGAACAAGGGGGTGGAATCAATGTGTTTATTTTTGTGGTGATACCTGGGCAATTACCAATTAGATCTAAAAGTCAGCCATGACCTTACAAAACGTTAAATCTAGATGTTGGAAAGCAGCTTCGCCTTATTGCTTAAAGCACCTCCCACCGTAGTTAGTATCACTAAAGCAATTTTTAGATTTTTTTAAAAAAACCCATAAAAAAAGAAAAGTCCAAAACTGTGAGAGGTAGTCAAGGGGTTCAAGACAAATCACTGCTATGATACTAACACGGTTGCATATTTCGTGGAAAAACAGTCCAGCCGCTGTTAATCGTAGGATAATAAACGAAGTGACACCTGTGGATATTTATCCTGCAAGTCGAAAGTTCCCTTCACCCTGGAGGCCTGATCTACGCAGGGGAGACGAATACTTTTGGGAGAATATTGACAACAGCCCAACCATTTAGTTTTGAAAAGTTAACGCACACATGCACGCTGGGTACTAAGGCAAATTTCCCCTCTTGAATAGCACTGATTGGTCGAAGGAGTGTTTAGTCATAGATAAACATGGTTTTCTGGGATAGCATCATTCCATGTGATGAAATTTGGACGCGTAAATTCGCTATGGAATTAAAGTGATCATCAAAGCAGAGAAAACGTGTAAATTCATCAATATGTCAACACCGACAGTGAAGTGAGGCATCCCACAAGGGCCAAACGGTTGCAGCGGTAAATACAAAATCACAAAGCAAGCTTCGTGTCGCTAGGATAACACTTCTTGAAATGGAGTTATAGACTTTATGGAGTCGCAAGGAAGCAGCATCTATAACCAATGCTGCTGACCAAGAGCATTGAGAGAAAGGGAGTAGATGGCTCTACCTGCTTGTTCGGCATACGGCATGACGTGCTCTCGAAGATCTTTGTCTGGCGAGAATTGCGGAGGTGCATGTTTTCTGTGATATCGCCAAATTGCCACGCCGATTATCAGTCCTGCATAAAGAAAACGCAATAGTTTGTAAGGTTTCTAATGGAAGTCACGAAAAGCAGTCAGTAGAGCTCCCGCAGTACATGCAGTGCACCAAGACCCCCTGCAGAATAACGTACCATTGTTGCTTAAGTGATTAGGAGTGAAAGTGTTGAAGGCTTTTAGCACTGTTCAATGTGGGCGATGAAACAGTTTATTTACAACTATATCAACTAGGACAAGGTGTTCGTGTAAATAATTAAGCAAGTGGGCTTCGTCCCAATGCTATACATTAACAGATGGTAGCGACCTTGAAAGACCATCAGAAAGAATCATTTGCTGCCCGCCTGACTGGCTGTCTGATAGTCTTACCAACTTGTGATGACAAGTGGATCGTATATCAGGTGCAACGGTCATCAGGCGAACGATTATATCACTAATTCTCCCCGAACGACCCACTATGGCACAGCATCATCTCACACTTCTAAGGCACTCGATTGTGTTCGGTTTGTTGGTAGAGGAAATAGTTCATGAAGAGTTTTTTGTGTGCTTATGGCCAACCGATTAATCCTGAGCCCTTTCTCCTCCATATGATGTACTTCCAGGTTTTGTGAGAAAACTTCGTCTTCTTTTTGTTCTTAAGAAAGAGCTAGAGCTAGTTAAGCACTAGGAAGTCAACCTAGAGCCTTGTGACCCACGCTGCAAAATTGACGAATTAGAGAGTTTGCAAAATAAAATGATGCAAGAGGGAGATACTGTTTCATCTCCAGTGTTTTCCTCACCCTCCATATTCTCCTGATGATATTTTCTTGACAGTACCATTAGTCAACCACATGTGAGACAGAATAGACAGTCAGAAAGTTAAAGTGAGACAGAAAAGAAGGTACTGTCGGTTTGATCGTTTATCTACGAAGATTTAGAATTTTCAACTTTTCCAAAGCGACTAAATTGCTTACTTACATATTGATAGACTATTATCACTAGACCAAGAAAATCTTACCTACGAATGAGAGAACCGCAAGCACTATTCCCACAAAGCCTCCAACGGTAAGTCCAGAGAGCATGACTTCCTCTTCACAGAACAGCCCAAAATGGGTAGATGGACAGATGCATACAAACCCTCGATTATCCCTTGCTGAGGGCCTACAGGTACCGCCGTTCTGACAGGGAAATCGCGAACAAATTGCCAAGCAGTAGCACTTATTCCCAGGTCCTTCAATACAGCCAGGATTGCATCTGACGTGGGAAGCAGAGTTAACGGTATTAAATGCAAAGCTGAACAAGACTTTGAGTAGATAGGCCAACTCTAATTGGGATTGGTGGAGTGGACATAGCACGATTGGTCGGGTTACGCCCAAGCGAAGCGTTGCTAGTGTGGTCAAGAAGAATGAATGGATGCTGAAAATGTTTGTTTAAATGCACAGGCTATTCAGTTTTCACGGTGCCAATCACCATCATTGTGTTGTGCCCTACCGTTCATGCCTATAGCCTAGCAGCCCTACTTCCCACGGAGGAGATACTCAGAAGTCCCAACTAACTCAATAGGAGATTCTTTCTGGTTAAAGTGACCGGAAGGAGGGTGCTATTGGTCAAATTTCGTGTTTATCCGCTTCAACTCCCCAGTTTCCGTAGGAACTACTACCATCCAGGTGCCATGGCTAAACTCTTTCAGTTCTCCTGAGGGCTAATAATAAACCTCCTTCCGAGTGAAACATTCAAACGTACAGACACATATAGCCGCTTGGTGGTTTCCAGGTGGGAACGCAGCTAAGTTGGCCCGGGCATTGGGCGTCAGATGGACAGGGAGTAAGATCGGAGCAGGCGTCGCGATTGTTACCGGAACTTTTTAAACTAGTCACATAACCTTCGGTGCCGGCAGCATTAATTTCTGCCTGAGTGAGAGGATACCAGGCGTTGTTCAAACGGAGGTCTCGGAAACAAGTATTACCAATACTGGAAGCAGCTGGACGCACTTCATTATCGGCCAATGTTGGACTGTCGGACTGGAAATCGCGTCTTGCTCCTATCAGAATCTAAAAAAAAAAATAAAGCTATGACTAGATGTGATAAATGCTGCACTTAGTGGAATTTCTAATGTGATTCAAATCTAAAGACTACAACCCGGGGGCGACTAAAAGAAGGTGAAATATGACACCTCAGGCTGCAGAATAACTAACAATTAATAGATGGAGTCTTAGACATTAAAATTGTAGGAATTTTGGGGGTGCAAGGCAAATTCTCTACCCCTTTCCCCCATTTGCTTGAATGCAACACCTCAAATGTCAAAAGTCAATGGCGATTTAAAGTCGTTTGGTAAAGGTTATGCATTTCACGACTCTCTGATGGACGGTGCTTTTCAAGAGACGATCGTTTATGTCTTGCAACTATGTTGCGCATGTCCTACTGGGCAAGAGTCTACAAAATTTGCGTGAAGAATTCGCGATTTTTAACAGGTGTAGAAAATTTAAAATGTCCAATATTTTGAAGGGATGTTGCTTTATTAAACCCCAAAAATTGGAGGACGTATGTGTCGACGAGTCGCAAATCCGCACAACGGTTGTAAGCATAGGCATTGTTGAAGTTCAAAATTGTGGTCATTTAACCGCATCTTCAGTTAAGAGACAAGAGGAGACAGCAAGATTTTAATTTACCGGTAGGATCTCTTATTCGACTTAACATTTTATTGATATTTTGCTGCTTATCCATTATATTTTTATCAGCACTGGCAATACACTTCGACGCAGCAAAATCTTCAAGCATCTAACCACTGAATTAGGTCAAATGACTTCAAACTGTATCTACAACGCAGATTTAACTCAGGACTCGAATGTGAAGGTCGTTCAGGTCAGTTCAGGACATTGAAGTTCATTCAAGCAACGAGCACATTTCAAGGACTATATGACGAGACCAATTCCAAATTCCTCTGCTAAAATAGGGATACGCCTCTAACTCAGGGAGATTTGCCAGTACTGTTCAGTATGCGCTAGCTCTTTGAAATTGTAAAAGTACGTAAATGGCCGTTCTGGGGTCATCGTTGAAGAATGATTGGTCTCTCCTGAGATGGTACAACAAGTCACATCCTAATGGAACATTCCATAGCCTCAATGTTCGATAGCTTCAGGCATGTACTACCACTATTGCGTCCAATCTTACTCAACAACGTCTGACACGGATCACGACGCATACCCAGATTTGGCCTGAAAGCTCCTCGTAGACCACTTTCGTCTTCACGATAAAGACTAGTTACACTAGGATGTACACGCTACTCTATTACTACCGAAAATCTTCATTCATAAAAGACAGGTATTGTTGAATTTTATCCACAGGGTGTTTCGCAGTAGGGTATGACGAAAATGTAACATCAGAGCGAGGAATTTTGTGTCATTACTTGGGGCCAATCGACTTAAGCCCACCTTCTTTCCAATGGAGAACTTGAGAAAGGTGGAAGTAGGGTCGAGAGGCAAAAAGGCAGAGAGACCGCGGCCAGCGCCTTCGTCTACTTCGACGAGGATAGAGGAGAGGGATCGTTGGAGGCGCACGTGGTGCCAGGCTCCGTCGTTGAGCTGGACTCGGGCCGGGGAGACGGTAAGGATGTCAAAGTTGCCCAAGTTGATTGTCACTTCCAATCGCGTCTTGGAGAGACGAATGTCCATTGAGGAGTTGCTGATGCATTTTAACAGAGATGACCGATAGTTTGACAATCTGATATTTGCTTAAGTGTGTAAGTGTGCGGGGTTTTCGCTTCCATAAGTTATGGGACTATTCTGGATGTTGCCGAAAGTAAACCACCAAGAAAATGGGTTCCACCCTCACGCCTTACACACAGATAACGCCAGCCTTAAAAGACCATCAGGTTGCCGTTCTTCATGTACGTTAAAACGATCACCTATCAGATAGGATCGTTCGATAGCTTGGTAGCAGGCTGATGGACTGTCCATCTGACTACCCAACTTATAGTAAAAGGTGGACCGTGCGTTTACTGTACCGTTGGCTGCCTCCAGATGACCCACTACTTTACCCCTCCGTCCCACGCTTTTGAGGCGCCCACTGTGCCTGCTTTGCGTTTGTGTGGTTGGTTGCAGAGGGAGAAGTTCACGAGGAACTGTTTGTGTGCTGAAGGCCAAACAAATAGTCCTTAGACCTTTCTCCTCCATACGATACACTTCTAAGTTTCGTAAAAAACTGCCTTCATCATCATTCCAATTCTTTGTGTTTCTTTGTATTCCTCTTCACTGTGATCATCACCCTCTCCTGGTGCTGCCACTAGCCAAATGTGTCTAGGGACAAAATATCTCTTGAAAGAACAACTTCACGGAGCATTTATCTCACTGTAGCAAAAGGGTCGTTATAAACCATTTAAATTTCGAAAGTAAGTGTGACAATTCTGTGGTTTTCAGCACAAATTAAGTGCTGACCTTTAACCTCATTGGGTAGGGAAAATTAATACGAATGTCTCACAAATTTTGGGGGAAATATTCTACATTTCTTCAAAATTGTGCTGCATTCAGTAAACATTAACCCTATTTACATGTACTTGTCAGGGTAAGTCTTGAAGATACACCATGACACATGTGCCATAGTTAAATGTCAGATGCAGAGTAAATGGGGAAATATTTTGTAAATAACGGCAGTATTTAACATACAGGTAGAAATTTGGCTCTGGACCACTAAGATACACAAGCGTCCCATCTGAACTGCGTGTTCGAAAGTCGAAAGAAACCTCGGTCTGCGCCCGGTTAGGCCATTCCCATTTGGACGTCAATTCAAGATAACTCGGTTGTGGACCAAGCTCAACTGAGAACACAGAAGGAGAACACTGTCCATTCTTTTCCTGGAAACCTGCTTTGCAGTTGCATTTCGCTTGACCATTGGACTCCCAGCAGACACCCTTAGCGAGAAACATAACGAACGAAAGCAAAAAGGGTTTGGTGAGTATAGGCTTTTCGGGGGTTTAAAGTGCGTCAATGATGGTTTTTAGCAGTCATGGCAGAAAATCAGCGGAAGAGACAAAGGATCATGGAAACCTGACCCGTATTCATCATTGATTTTACATTTTTCGCCTTTCTGTGGACTATAGCTAAATGTACCATTCTTCTGAACCCCATAATTATCAGTAAGGCTCACTTATCCACGCTATCATTAAGTTTGGGATGCATAAGCTACACTCTAACCTTAAGTTGTAGAAAAAAATAACTTACGTTAGGCGCACATACATCTCGCCCCTCAGTATTGAGACAGACAGAAGGCCCAGGTAAAGTGCTCTGGATGGGATCAAACTGAACCAGATTCCAAAGTTCGCCATTCACTAGAACATGCTTGAAAGCGCTACCTGAAGGCAGCGGATTGGTGGTCAATTCAGTAGGGTAGAGATTCACGTTGCTAATCAACTTTCGTCCTCCCAGTTGCAATGGCCATTGACCCACATTAAGGGCTTGATTCACTCCAATGTTGTGAGGTAGGGAAAAGAGGCAATCTCCCAAATTTGGTGGGTTTTCGAGACCATTTTCTTGATTTGTACCTTCACTGAAACTGCATGCGTCAACCATCAATACCATCTCCGTGTTGGTCTGCGATGATTAACGTAATTGTTTTAAAAACGATGCCGTGATTCTAGCACTTAGACATTATTTCCCCCTATTGTGTTCGTTTTAGAAGAGAACTACCTTTATGATGAGATATTTTGAGTTTACTGTTGATTTACACGATTCGGAACACACGACCTATGCCTGTTAACTATGCCATCGTTATCCAGCCATTATATTCACTGACAATATAGTCACTTCCAGAGGTAGCTAAAGCACCACAAAATGACATTTTAATCACTTTACGACAACAATTAACACTTTCCATTTCTTAATTTCATTTTGTTTAAACCTACTTATGAGCCTTTTAAGTAATATCTGTACGGTGTGCCTTTTGATTAGGCATTTTCTAGCAATCAGAAATTCGTATGCGATCTATAAACAAACGACAAGTTGCGTTGTCTTAATATGATTGTGATTTGTGCTAATAATCAATCCTTCGTAAGAATAGCCGACACTTACCACTTTTTGCAGAAGAATTAAATCTATTAGGTGCCAATTGTCATCATCTAATCGTGTGTTGACCGTGAATGTTGACGTCAACAAACCGGCTATACCAAGGCTATAGGCCAACTTGAGTTGGCGTCCTCCCGGCTCGATTTGGAGCCCGATGAAATCGTGAGTTTTCAAATTAGCAACCGATTGGCTAATCGGTCCTGCGTACATTAGCAGTCCAGCGCGCTCATTGGTGGACGGTGTTTTAAAGGTGAAGTGAACGTGAAGTCTGGTGCAGCTGCCGATGTTCGGGGCCCAGGCGTAACCGCTTTGAGAAAAGAAGATTTGTGTTTGCTCGCATCGTGGACCCGTAAATCCAGCTGGACATTCACAAATTGTTGTCCGGGTTCCAGGTTCCACACTAAATACGAATATAAGAAATAATGCCGATCACCTTCGATGGGCATTCAAACAATTCGGAGCATGAAATGACCGATCAAGCGTGAAGTTTTAGTGTGTAAAGCAATTAAGCAAGTTCGTACACGGGTTAATAATGCCTTAAAATGTTTGTATTGAAGTAATTGCTATGACAAACTATAATTTTTTTTAACAAAGCACGAACTGGCATGAGTTTTGTTTCTGCAAGCACAAAACACGTTACAGTCTTCTGGAGATAAGGTGGTGATTGCCTTAGAAGTGTGAGAGGATGGATTGTTTGGGGATAAACAGTGGCATATGTATCCGCTTGGGAATTATTAGAATAGATACGAAAGCCGCTTTTTACTACAAGTCGGTACATTAGTCGGTCAATAAACAATTTATTATGTGTACTGAAGGAGTAAACAAGAAACTATGTTCGAAAGCTTGTCGACATTTCTTGGGGAATGATATGTAAGCGGGACTCAGTGCTTCACTTCCACCACAACCTTCCAGTCCTAGTTGATGTAGATTTTGTCGCACTTCAATCTCCTCTTCCTTTATCAATAATGACACATTAGTCTTCATCATAAACAGGAATGAAGGATACTTCTGAATGTAATGGATCTGCAGGAGTGATTCATTACGAGAATAAACTGTTTGAACCGTCAGATTCTTGGTGGAACGTACTTTCGCTACCACGTACTGCACATACTAGAAGGTTCTGCCGCTCCGGAGCCTGGCTAGACTCAATTCGTAAGGCAGATATGCTGAGGATGTCTGCACCTTCGGGAAAAAAAACGTTCGCGAACACCCTAGAGAGTGTTTCTCGCTCATTCCCTTGCATAACTGCGCCTTAAATGAGTGAATAATAATACAAATCAAAAGTTCAATCAGTCGGTACAAATATTTTCAACCAAGCAAACCGGATTCGTACACGGTTTCGAGCATTCCGTCCTGGCTATTGTGCAGGTTCCTACACAAATTTCGGTGGGCAATAAAGACATCAACCCTGCAGTCTTTGTCTATCGCCTATCTGGGTGGGAGGCTAACAGGACTCCAACCACACGCAGATAAAAGTCCAGGCTATGAAAACTGGAGATATAGTTTGTGACAAGATATGCTTAACATCACACTTATCAGTTCAATTGGCATCTTGTGATAGGGAAGTTTAAAATAAAGAGAAAAAAGAAAGTTGCAAGCAAGCTGAAGGGTACCACTGGGAGGCTGAATTGATCCATCTGTGCTCGATGGCGCTGTGTGAACAAGACACGCAAAGTCGTTGGGTTAACCTATACCGATGATTAAATGAACTTCTTTAGCCATTCAATCTTGCCACCCTCTTGATTCTAGAAATCCTGGTTATCGAGTAGGCAAAGGCTTGCTTCAAGAACGGAGTATCGTCACTTGAGTGGTATATGGCGACAGGTTGGAATAAAAACGGGAACATTTGATCACGTTATTACATTTTTGAACGGGATAGGCATTATAGTTAGGTACGCAGCGATAGCTAAGATATCTGAAGCGGTAGTTACATTGCTGGAAATTGCCAAATACTGTGGGCAAAAATTGACCAGATTTCTGAGGAAATCCACATGAGGCTAATAGTCCGTCTAAAAAAGATAACCAAACATTTAATGAGAGAAACGAGTCATCGCTGATAAAAAAGGTGATTTCGGGTGGGAAAAGGCCTATGACAAAGCCGATGCAATGCTACACGCCTGATGCTTCAAAATCTATTCAGAAAAAAAATTATCAGGATTTTTATCGCTGGAAACATCGTTATTTTAACGACAAATTAATGCAGTTGAACTTTCCCTGCTAGTTTCAAGTCCGAGTAGAATAAAGTGAATCCAATCCAAAAAGGTACCTGAAGGGTATCTATAGCTGAATAGTGAACATTATAAATGCAGAAGAAGAGCATTCACTGCAGATGTCTAACGAAAGGGCTAAAACGACATTAACTTTTGTCAGGTCAGGAGGTGAAGCAGTAGCAGACTTGAACTATTCGAGTACTCTACAAGATACTGCCTCTAATACATATGACATGTTATTATATTGCAAAGGATCCTGCAACCTTAGGCAGCACGAAGCCAGTGGATCCCTTTTCCGCAAAGCAGTCCGCAGAGGGTAAAACCCCAGATACTGTGGGACAATGGCGACGCATCACTGACGTTTGAATTCAATGAAAATTAAATGGTCATCATTCCCGATAAATGGATAGTTTTCAAAGCAGAGGGTTGGCCAAAACACAATGATTTGGTAGGCGGACTTTTAAATCAGTGGTGCGTACTTCCATTTCAGCGGTATATTCTACGAGCCAGAGTGAAGCAAGTAGCTACAAAATGACCTGCAATTAGTAAACTGGCTTAATGGTGAAAATTAAACAAATAAGTCTGCTACCATTATTTCTTGTTTATTTATAGTGAATTTGACAAGATACCGTCATTGTTACCCAATAATGGCCATTTAATAAGCACTGATAAGATCTGCAGCAGTAACTAAACTACCTTTTGCATTCCCGACAATAATGCTGAATTCAAAGTGGCAAAATGTCCTTGGGTTTAAAAACTAACAACAGTTACCAAACCATTGCATTTATTTCTACTTAACTCGCTTTTACTACCACCCTATCTGAAGCTGGCGTCACAAATATGTGACATGTGAATGGATGGACTAAATTATATGGCAAACGGATTGGCTAAGCTGAAAACACTGTATGAATAGATGCAAAGTATTTTTGATAAAAGAATAACCACTCTTTTCCTAATTTCTCAGAAACAGTCGAATTGGTTAGTTTGGTAGTACTTTTGAAGGTGTCTCAACGAAACAGCTATCTTCTAAAATGAGGTGCCTGAGCAGTCTCCAGAACCCTGATAGTGAATTTGTTAACTCAGATGTAAATAACAACTTTGCCTAAATTCTAAAATCCAAAAACAGGCAAATTTGGGAAAGGGTCCCTTAATTTTTGAGATTTTAACCAGGGAACAAAGGCAAAGTAGTCATTTCAGTGCAAATGTGCGATTACTTATATCCCGCGATTCATCCATTTAAGGAATTGAATAGAAAATCAAGATTAGCTGGTCCAGGAAATACCTGCAAAAACCTCCATTCAAGCAGGCGTCGGGACTCAGACAGGAAATAGGCTCCTGTGTTGGTGGCTGTGGATCTCCACCATTGCACCAGCAGTCAATGGAAGTCTCGAGAATGGGACCAATGGCACTAACTCCGGATGCAGAAGACGTTAAACCGGCTGACGCGTCTGCTTCTGTGGGGATGTGGGGGGTTTTTAACCGGCTTCTGCATCCACGACAGTTGCAGACAGACACGGCAACTGCTTCTGTGGCGCATTGTAGATCCACAGACCCGGACATTCCGTTGACCGTAGTAGCTAGGCCGACCTGCAAAGTGTTGTTGTTGTCTCTCAGAGCTGCGGTATAGAGGTCAGCGTCGTTGACAATTGTATCTACTATCCTGAAATGGCATTTTGCCAATTTAGTAGACAAACCTGTTTTAAGATGCTGGAATAGTAGATAGAAAAGAATATTTGTGTGCGGACTCCCTAACTTTTGAAAGAATGTACAACCCCAAACCTGCATGAGGTTGACAATAAACACGAAAAAGAGAAATGAAATTAAAGTGCGGAAAGGGTTGAAAGGAGGGACGATTATTGAGTATCGATGGGCCTGAGATCAGTGCACAAATCACTCCACCGAATTCTGCGGAGTACGACACCACCTTTGGGGTCAGATGTCATTCCACTCGGGAGAAGTAGCAGTATCTGATCACTTATTGGTTTTTAAAGCACCAACTCGGCGCTATCTAGATGAATCTATGCTGTGCTCGAGTATGAATTTAAACCCTCCTATACGTTATTTTAGAAACTTTTCAATAACCGTTCTTATTACGGGGGCACCCATTTCACCCTCCACTTTAGCTACTGGCAACTGAGTAAAAAGCTTAAATAATTATCTGCTAGACGTTTTACTTACCTTCCAGGTATTGCGTATGGAGACGCACGTATCCCCACAAATACGTTTAATGCGTCCCCAAATGAGTTAGTCGGAAAAACTGCTACAGACTCCACTCTCATCTCCAACTTCTCAGCGAGAGCTTTAACCAGTCGCTCCCGTGGTGTCGACTAGAACGAGAAAATTCTGCATTACTGATTTCAGTAGAGGTAGTAGATGGAGGGAATATGATAGAACTTACCACGGAGATATTGGCCTGGTCGACAAACCACGATAGTGTCGCCTTCTCAACTCGAATGAGGATACCGTTCGTGAAAGCGCTGCCAGGTAACCAGTTGATCTTAACGCCAAGCTCACTTGATGCATTGGAGAGGGAGGAATCAAATTTTGTCTCAACATCGGCTTTTACCGAAAATTTGCCCGGCGACGATGCTGTGAGCAAGTAGAGAAGGCCGTCTTCGGTTATCCTAAAGGAGAGTGCAAATTATTTAAGACAAAGCGTTTGTTCGAATGCACTGCTAAACAGACCGCACCTTCGCCTCTGAAGAATAATCGATTCAAGATAAGGCTTTTAAGTTTACTACTGTCCATAAAAACGATGGCAGGAAACACTAGTTCATGGAACAGCATAAAACCGCAAACATCTGCGCATAAAAAAGACTTCAAGTACAATGTGACATGGTGATAAAACGTTTCACCAATCAGCAGTAAGGTATTTGGCAAGAGTAACCCCTTCATATATGACCTGACAGTCATACTTCCGTTCCTGACTCAGTGTAGCAGGTATTCCTGCGAATGGGCATCGAATGTGTGGTTTGCCTAATCGACGCATAATCTGTCACATAACAAAGCTACAGAAGGTACGAAGCATTCCATGGGTAAAGTAAACACAATGATTTACAAACCTTTGGAAATCTTGCAGAGTTAGCCTATTCACATTAGGTGAGTACCAAGAAGGCTTTCTGAGTTAGGCAATAACATGAGTTAAAGTGGCCTGCAGAATCAAAGGATTGTATTAATAAAAAAGAATAGGATAATCTAAATGTCGTCAGAACATATTAGAGAAGTCCGGGTGCATAAACGTGCCCTAAGGCAGAAGAATCGTGCAGATTTAGCACAGATGATGAAGTGTTACGAGCTGTCCTGTGACGATTAAGTAGTACTACCAAACTTTGTACGTATTTATTTATAAACACAGGAAAAAAGTTTGTGGCAAATAAATTCAGTTTAGGGACCCCAAAAAAGTGCTCTTTTGTTGCAGAACCCCCAAGTCTCGGATTAACATTAACATGCTTCAAGAATGAGTAGTGAAAATCTTTTGTTGAAAATTTACTATTTGTGAAATACTTGGCTTCAGTCGATTAAACTGCCTGCGGGAGATGTAAAGAGTGTTCTGCTAAATTACGGAGGACGTTTCAATGCATAAACAAGTTTTCGCTTACTTAAACATGAGATCATTCTCATTTTCTGGCATAAAATGGAAGATTCGGTTGATTCGGTCGGAGTCAAATCGCTCCGTAACAGGCATTGAGGCAATTAGTAAATCTGGTAGGGCATTTGTGTCTGCGAATAGAAAATGGAGTTTTTTAGGAGGAAAAACAAAATTCGACGTGAAGCATACTGACGTAATTGCCACTGCAACTTACATGGCCAGTACCAAACATCTGAAAAAAAAATGCAAAACATCGTATTAATGAATTTTTTGTAGAGAAAAATAGGGAAGTTCTTCCCAGAAATAAACACCTGTGGATAAAACCCAACGGGTAGTGCACTCGAGGTGGTCAGGGCTCAAATTGGTTATTCGATAAAAATCGATAAGTTAATAAAACATAAATCAATTACATTTCCGACACTATACAACTGCCGCGAGAAAGAGAAGACGCTAGACTCACCCGAGGGAATGAATGCCTCAAGACTTCCAATTGCATTTGATGGTGCCGGGGGCTTGCCAGTGGTAACTGTCACTGTCAACGTGGAAGTGGCTGTTCTTGCCAAGTGTGACAGTGTGGCGACAATCGGCACAGGGAAGTAGGACATGCCTTCAACTTCTCGCGAGAGGGTGGTTCGCAGACCGAGGTTGAACTTCCCCCCAGTCTGATTGGTGATTGTGAAAAGTCTGAGAGCCTGAGCTGATTGAGACCCAATTTCATAAGAGATTTTACTCCCTTGATTTGGGTAATCAAGATCCCTGGAGAGAGAAAGTATTACACCATTCTCGTTTTAAATGCCTACACGGAAAAAAGGCTAATCACAAGGAAAAGTGGTTATATTTGTCAGCATAAATGCGACATTGAGGCAAGATAGTAAAATCAGAATGTCATTATGCCGTGATGGTCGTGGATGGGTCCAAATGCCAACGACTAAGCGTTAGTAGATAACACTTACATGGCTGCTATTTGCAGTGGAAGAATGGGTGTATTAGGGGGAGAATTGTCCGCAACCTGGTAGCCCTCCAGTGCTTGGCTTGGCAGCACGGGTCCCTTTGTGATGACGGTCAAGGTCATCGTTACGGTGGAAGTCAATGAGGGCTCCCGCCTATCGTTTACGCTAACGATTAGAGGCCAGCGTACTCTTCCATCCTCCGACGAAGGCAAAATTGGAAGGCGGACAGGTGAGGTGGTTGGGTTTTTCAGAAGGTTAAGAAGGTTATCCCTCTCGAGACGCGAGATCAGCTGAATGCGCGCCTTGAGAAAGTGACATGAGAATTGAAAGGCGTGAAGGCAGAACAGTTTACCCAGTAACTGAATGAGCAATTGGTCGACTCAGCTGAGAAAAAAGGTGACTTCTGTACTTCCACACATCATTCCCAAGAAAAAGACTAGCTTTAAGTAACCACGTAAGTCTGTTGAAACACTCCCATCCACCAAAAGCATAATTTTAGCAGTCTTACAGACTGATCATTGATCGCGTCCATCCCAAAGGCTCCATTGGCAGAGGACTTGGAATCCAGGCGAAACCATGCACCCTCGGCCATCATGTCAATGATGGAGATTTGAAGGTTTACAAGAGTCACCAGTCCTAATGTCCCATCCAGAAGCTCGCCCGGACCGGAAGTCGGTTGTATGCGGATTAGGGGTGGATTGTCATTGTCTTCAGTCACTGTGATTCGTACATTGGAAATGGTCTTGTGAATGTGTTTAGAGTCAAAGATTATTATGGTAAGGTTTTGAGGTTCTGGAGGCACTGATGGTTGATTGTCGACATTGAATTTCTGCAGCGGCTGCCAAAGAAATGGATTTGCTGAACAAATAGTGAAGTGTCACCAAAATCTATTAAATTTCCTACTTACTCTGATACCACAGGCGTCGATTGTGGGATTGTAGACTACATCAAAATAGCTGTTTTGTGTGGACAAAACACAGGAATGCTTTCCCCAATCTGAGACGTCACCGTCTTCAATGAAGATTTCGAAGACTTCTACGCCAACATTGGCCCTCTCAGTTACGGTTATGTCAAAATCCCTAGAAATACAGAATATAGCTGATTACTGACGCTTGTTTAACTGCACTTGTAATCACGGGGGTCTTTTGGACCCCGCACCACGAATTGCCGCTTTGATGGCGTGGGACTCCCGGTATGCCTTTCAAAGACCTTAGAATTGAGTGGGATATTGCAGAAAGAAGGCATCTGATTCAGATGGCTAAAGCCAGACCGATTTTCAACAGAGGGGTTAAAACTGTGCCTACTTTTTCCATCTACCTCAGTCCCGTGTTTGGTGGGAAGGCAAATGACAACTGAGGTGACACCAGACTGGAGCGGCTCTTCCCTAGGGTACGTGAATAAGTGATAATACCGGTAACTACTGAAGCCCCGTAGGAGGTTAGGGCAGTGCTGCACTAGGAACAGCGACTGACATACGATCTACACACGTTGTGGAGCATCATCCAGCTTTAGAACAGTAAGAAGCCAGCTAATTCCTTCCTAGGCAACAACTAATTCTTTAACAGGACGAAAATCAGATACAACAGAAGAGATGGAAGGAATCACTAAGGTGAAGGTTAAATGTTTACGCATCTCCATGACCACCGACTACGGTTAATACAAGTGTTGAAGGGGATAATCAAATCTAAAGGTTTTTCTCTTTACAATCTCACGTTTTAGATTTTTACTAATTTATTTAATCAACACCGATGTCAACTCACGGTCCTCCAACGATGGTAGGAGGTGAATCATTGACGTCGGAGACAACGAGAGTTAGAGTTCCGCTGACAGTGAATAGCTGTCCGCCACTTGCCGGAGGCTCCACGTTAGTTACCACGATGGGAATATAGTGGACTTGCGATGTCAGTGTTTCGTAGTCGAAGGACTAGAGATAAATCGCATTATGAAAGTATTCACACTAGTTCTACTATTACTACTGGGTCAGTTCAAAAACGGTTAGGAGAGCAGTATGATTGGACCGTATAAGGCAAACTATTTGTAAAACTTCCATTTACTAACCACAAGAAAGCATGTGGGTGTTCACAACTTAAAACTAGGGCGATTAGCACGCATACACGAATCGCACAGCTGCGGCATGTAGATTAAATGAAGAAACCTAGGGTGTCACTCATATGTGACACATGGTAACGAGACTGTATATTAAATGTAATCAATCCAACTCACGATCAGAGGAATAAGGGAACCAGTCTCAGTGATTCTAAAATTTGGATTATTTGTAACAGCACGATAAATGGACGTAGCATTGATTCCAAAGTCTGCATCCGGCGCAACCAAATTTGCGCATTGCGAGCCCACTGCCGAGTTCTCGGGACAAGCAACCATCGAATTAGGGAAAGGCCAGCGTGGATACTGGTTGTTTATGTCTCCCAGTTGAACTCGTACCTCAGCGTAGGCGTACCCTTTCCGATTTTTTGCCATCACAGAAATGGTGAAGACCTGTTCCATGGGCCAATCGGAATTAAGTCAACTGGTACAGATGGAAAAATCCCTTCCCAAAATCTTAATTTTGCCGTGGTGAAATAACGCGTCCTTCGTAGCCTTCCAGTAGCGATATAGTGAGCCATCCTAAATGGCGCAGTTGTTTCAAAGACTCAAGACGGTCGTACGTCTGTGCATCAATGGCAATCCCGAGGTTGATATTTCCTTCTTAGCTCACGGCACTACAACCATTCTTATAAACCCTCGAACCTCTGATCGACTCATGGACGAGAGATAAGTCATTCTACTGGATGCTACCTTTACATACTACGGAATCTGCCATTCTGGAGGACTGCATCAGAGGTCAGGAATGCAAGGCTGCTCGCTCGAGCAAGTTTGTTTGGACCTATTCAGGGGTACTGACAAAACGCTCTATGCCGAGGCTTCCCAAATATTCGCTGGGAACTTGATGCTTGTGGTATACTGGTACGTTGTTATTTCAGAATTTTATGTTTGTATGAAATCAACTCTTCAACCTTCAAGGCAAGTTGTCAATTCAGATGGCCTTGAGTCTTACCGGGAGTCCAACCGGTTGGTCCCTCGGCATGCCCTTAACAATACTCAATGCGCCCGTCATTGAATTTATGCTGAAGTAGCTGGCAAAAAAGCCACCGATTGAGTAGTTCAAATTTTTCGGTTCATTAGGGTCTGTAGCTGAGGGCTAAAAGGCCAGAAGACAGGTATTACTTGAAAAAACACTTTTGAGATATCTTGATTATAGAACTTCAAATATGGGACGGTGAGGAGAAGAATAACTTACGGAAGCGTTTAAGACGACTTTGGAGAGTTCAACCACATCATAGACGTACACAGATTGAGTAAACTCTGGTAATCGCTGGTTAGTGGAGATGATTTTTATTACCACCTCCCCACTCACCTCACAGTCCCCGTCATTTACGGAGACGGTGTATTTTTGAGTCTATAAGGCATGGAAAATACCAACTTGAGAAGTCTGTTGCTCATGAAATGAATGTGGAAGGTGGATAGACCCAAAGAGATGGATAAGCGGTGGTATCAAAATGCGAGGAATAGTAGCAATGAAGGATAGACGCTGGCGACTGGTGCTTAAAAGTTCTGATCTTGGGAGAATGGAGATGGACACATGAAATGCGTCTTCAGGGAAGGCTTGCGTACGCACCTGTACAGTGGCCAACCCAAGTGGTCGAACAACTAGGACCTGGCCAGTGGCAGAATTGATGGCAAAGTCAACAGAGCTCCCCACCATCGTGTAGACAAGCACTGATGTCTCGTCTGCATCTTCTGCACTAATCTTGCCTACCTCAGACCCGACAACAGCAGACTCCAAGACACTGAATTCCATCGTTGTTGAGACGAATTGAGGACACCGATCATTCTGATCCAACAAGTATACAGTAAGCGGCAATTCAGCTAAAATGGGATGGATACAGCAGTTAAACAACATTGCTTCTGTCTCGCCCTCAGATACTGGAAATGTGGTAGAAGTAGGGGGGAGGTATGCAATGGAAAGCCATTTCAGCCCCTCGCGGCTCAGTTGCCAAGTTTGTGACAAATAAGCTCTATTACTAGCTTTCTAGTCTATCAGAGACGTCACTCTGTGTCTTCTAAGGTCCACCATGTTGACTTGAATGTCGAAAGTACTACACTCACCCGAATTTGGTCTACCCTCGTTAGCTTGAAGCGAAGATGAAGCGCTGTCTTCTGCCTTCACCTTTAGCACGTAATTTTTCTTCCTTTCAAAATCCATTTGAGCAGCTACGGTAAGGAGTAAATCTCCCTCGATTACAAAATTATTATGGTCAGTGGTTTGCATCAAGGAATACTGAACCTACAATGGTGACAGAAATAAAACAGATTTCTTAGGCTCTGGATGACTTTGGCATAAATGCAGCCACATTGGTCATCCATATGGAATAATGTGGCTTCTCCCTCTAGTCTGATAATTTGAATTAGAAAGTATTGGAGGAGTGAATTTTCCTCGCACCTTGTTGAACTGCGTTGTGGGGTCCAAATCCACAGCAAACAGCTTCAACACCACTGTTCTCGAAGGCGCATTTTCAGGGACGCCCACCTCGGACAGACTGAACTGGTCAATAAACTGTGGCACCATGTTGTTGACATCCTCCAATTGGAAGGTCATCACCACATCAGCACAAATGTCACCAAGGACCGGATCTGTGGGCTGTTGGCAGGCTCTGGCTCTCACGATATACCGATTGATTCTTTGGTAGAGGAAATTGGAGCCCGAGTAGATAGTCAGTGTAGGTCTTCTTTCCGAAGAGTAGACAATCTCGCTGGTAAACGGTGGTGGACTGTTAATCCATCCAGTTTGTTCAAAGGCGCCTGGGATGTACGCAATAGAGTAGTCGTAGGTGGCTCCAGGCCAGGGCGTTGCAACTATTTGAGCCAATGCTAGGTTTGTACTATTTTCCAGGAACTTTGAGGCCCTGTTTGAATTTGTTTAAGCGTAATTAAAACCCTCTTTATAGTGAGATTCCAAATACCGGCTGGAGCGACTTACACAAATTCAGTTTTGATGACTGGGGGAAGAAGCTGAGGTGTGTTAGATGTCACAACGGTAACAGTGGCGACCTGCCATGTCCTCCAGGTTTTAGCTAAAGGAATGGGGTTCCTCGCTTGGACTTCAAATGTATAGGATGGCTGAAATAAGAATAAGCAGATACAGTGCTCTGGTGGATGTTCCGGAATATTCTCCGATTTGCGCTTCCGTTGAGTCCTCTCCATGGACTCACAACCACAGGAGGTTGAAGGTTATCCAGAATGGTGATCATTAAGGAACCAGCACTCCAGCCAGTGGACGCGTACGTATCTTGATGGCATTAATGATCTCCACACTGGATCTTGATAGTATTCGTGAAATACATTGGTAGGATACTCTTTACTAGGTCCTCCACCACTATTCCCCTACTTCCATTCCTCACCTTTTCATGTGACGGTTGAAACTGATGCATGTCTGTCTTACGAAGCAAGTTGAACTCGGTTCCAGGTCTGAACAAGGTTCGCCAACAACTTGCCATGCAGCATTAGTAGAAAGCAAGACAAGGCGCTGAAAGTTAAAGGGGTCACATTCAGGAGGACTTACTGTCCTTAAAAGTAATGCAGTGTTTAGAGTAAGGGGTTCATCAACGCCTCCATCAACTGGGAGGAGAAAGTGATGATGGAGGTGAAGGGTGGAGGAATGAGTCGCACACTTATAACATGGAGGAGCAAGCGACTAGCAGTTAGCTTCAAAGATGACGCATCTGTTGTTCTTCTTCACTTCTTCCACCTCAGCTACATTGTGAAAACACGGCGTCTAGATGCGAATGAATGTTTGATGAGTGACTAAATGACCAAGCCAAGGAGTAGGCTGTAAGGTTTGTGTCCAAATAGTCCACTGGCCCACCGTCCCATTTCACACCTATGCAACTACTCCTGTGTCCCACTTCACCCATAGAAGACAATGCTTTGTGTGTGGTGAGGACCAAATAATTACGTCGGAGATGTCGACACTTCTCGCTACAAGAAGACACCTTCAAGGACGCAATACCCCAAGTCCACTGCAAAGTAAGGCAAAAGATGATCTACACTTTATGATGAGTAAGTGAGATGGGATGGGATGGGGAAGAAGATACTGTCCCAACCTCAGTCTCAGTCTCAGCCCCAGCCACCTGCAATTCAATTACATCCGTATTTTCTATGTGTGTATTTGGAATACGTGTGCGCCATCTTCTGGACCAAAGTAAAGTTTCCATTAATTTATGTATAATTTTCTCGCTTTTGATCCTCTAAATATCATAAACAATTCTTGTAATTGAGCTTCTGGTGTAGATTTCACTCCTCTAGCTGAAGACAGGAATCTGGATTAACCGCATTAGAGGAGATCGAGTCGGTCAAAAAGCCCAGACTATACGACTTTCATCATCCCCATCCTATTGTGCTGGCTGGGCTTCAGTTTCGGTGCCATTCTTCCGCACTCCATGGTGCTATCAACCCTCATTTTGGCCCAGCAAAAGTCGCAATAAAGGAACCGTTTCGTACTCCAAGTCAGTCACTCTGTCAGTCATTCGTCAACGCGCAGCATGTGTCAGGACATGTAGGACACAACAAACCATTTTGGTGAGCTGTAGCAAAAATCGTCCTGACTTCTCCAGTTAGTAAGCGTCATACTCAATGACTACTGGGAAAGAAATAAATGGATATGCATATCTGTGCTTGCTGAGATGCTGACCTACATCGGTTAGCGTCGTTATCACGGAGATTTCGCCGGTAGATTGATTAATAGCGAAGAAGTTCAAGCCAAGTGAAGTGAATTTGTACAGAATTTGCGCATTGAGGGTGTCGGGTTGATCCAAGTCAACTGCAACCACTTGGAGGATGGGGCTTAGAGGATACTGACTGAAGTCGTAAAATCGCTGAACAAACGCGGTGTAACTGGTGGGATCGAATTGAGGAGGGTAGTTGTTAATATCCACGATCTCCAAACGGAAATTGCATAATGATTTGAGCTCGGGCACGCCTGCAAATGTAACACCAAATTCCACGAGATAATGTTGCCGTGTTAGCTCTCTTTAAACCCAAGCCAACAGAGACCCACCCCAGTCGTAGACAGCCACTGTGAAGTAGAGTTGATCGGGCAATACTCCACCAAATTGATCAGCGGTTCGCAGTAATGGCTTGACATTGTAAATTGAGCCATTATTTTGGACAATTTGAAGGTAGAGGTGGGGTCTTGCGAATACCGTATTGCCGATCAGTTCATACCGGAGGCGTATTGCCGCGAGATCCGGATTATCCGTGTCTGTTGCTGCTACCTATTAAAAAAAATAAAAATTAAGGGACGCAAATCAACATTTTAACAAATTCGGTCAAACTAACCGATCCGATGATAGTTTTTGCCGGTGCCAACTCCTCAAGCGTCATTGTGGCTGGGCACTGAGTAAATTGAGGCGCCACAAAATTTTTATCCACCACCTCAACATTAATTTCCACAGTTTTACTCTCCAAACTGGTTCCAGGCTGTGGACAGCCTGGACACGTTCCATCATCTGCCGCTCCAACCGGTAGGGTGTAGTTCATGAGTTGAGGTTCACGGATCAACAAGATCTTTCCTGTGTTAGTTTCGATTCTGAAAGGACCCATTTCGATGAGCGGCCGATTGGTAACTGAAATTCAGAATTTTAAATGCCTTTTTTGTGCTACATATCCAAAAGAAGTTTTAACTTCACTTGAGTCACAAAAACTAACCCGTGTCCACAAAGAAGAAGCTCACATTTCCACCGTCTTCGTCAGTAGCAGCAACTTGGGCAAAAGGATAGGCTTTGGCAATCTGCTGGCGGAAGATTTTCAATCGTGGTAGGGGAATAATGACGGGAGGATTGACATTAGCGTTTTGAACCATCACACGAATCAGGGTGCTGGCGCTTGAGCTTGCATCCGAGGCGACCAACTCAAACTCGTAGAAGGGCCGACCGATTGGAAGGGCAGCAAAACTCAGCGGTCTATGCAGCACAACGCAAAGATATCATTAAAAACTGGATGCTTAAAAAGCATTGGAAGGAGAAATGGGAACTCACGCAAATGTCTCGATTTGTGCTGAACCTTTTGAAGTTGCCACTACACGAAAATTCACAGCTTCGGCTCCTTGAAGCCTGTACTGATACACTCTGTTGGCGGGTAGTGTGTCTCGATCACCAGGAGTCACTAGAAATGTCATTGGTACTTTTAACGAAAATATAGCATCTTGACAATGACCAACTCTAGTCTGATTTAGGTAGATACTCAACCGCACCGACCATTCAGTCAGTGGGCCCTTCCACCCATAGTGATCATGACTACAGCCTTTTAGCCTTTCCATGCATTGATAATAAGCGTCGACTCGTACTATTGCATATCACAGTGTCTTCAAAGAAGAGAAGAAGCAAGTGTATTCAATCCTCAGGGACAAAACTTTTGACTTTATTGCCATCCGTCGTGGACGGCTAAATAGCCAGGGACTCCGTAAAGACTGCAACTTTTGGTATACCACTGATAGTGAAGAATAGGTTCTAACGAAGTGAAATTAACAGTAGAGAAATGCTTGCTATATGGTCTTTAAAATCGAATCAAGCAAAGCAGAAGCTACTGAAAAAAAGCAAAGGGTTTCCAGAATATGCTTGCTGTGGAACATCGCGCAGTCTCAAGCACTGTCTCCTGAATCAGGCTATCTTTAATGGGTTCCATCCTAGAGAGGATAAAATAGTCTGAAATTCAAACTAAATCCCAAGATTTCACTATAACCACCAGGTAGCTTCCTGCCCAGGGACCAACTCCATCGCTTTTCCTGTGATTGTCCATAATGAAGGGAGAGACGGAGGTCATTCCCAGAAGCATAAGATAAACAAATAGTTTTGCTATTTGTGTTTGGATGTAGTCTTAAACTCTCCCGGCTTCTCCATATACTGAGCATAAACCATTCTTCCGCAAGGATACTCTTTATCACGCCTTTAGGGAGGTTCCGGGATGCTACATACTTTTGTAGGTATGCGCTAGCCATTTACTTAAAAGAACTAGCAACAAACTAAACAAAGTTCTAATTTTATATGGTCTTTAGTCGTCTTCAGAAGCGCTACAGAACCACTTTAGCCTTGAAGAAGTCGCCAAATTTACCTTCAAGAACAACACTTCCAATTTGGACGGTTTCAAGGATGGGTGCTGATTGATATTCCACCAACTCGAAAAATGGAGGATTGTCATCCGTGTCAATGATATTGACCACCATCTTCAAAAAAACAAATTCAGGTGGAATAACAATCAGAGGATTAGTGGTGATTGCCCACAAAAACGTTTTAATGGGAGTGTGCTTACGCTACTTATAAATTTAAAGTAGCACTCATAGCTTTTGAAGAGTAAAATCTACAAATTTATGCGATTTAACTTACCAAAGCAGTGGCAGAGAAACCACTAGGGACATGCGCCTCTATGAGATAACTCCAGGAGTGATCGAGTATGAGCTCGTAATCATAGTGCCGTTTAGTGGTGATCCGCCCGTCGCCGCCATTGGTAATTCGAATAGGCTCCTTCGAGGGATCGGGTCCTCGAAGCACGGTAAAGGTGATATTTTCGTCAAGAGAATTCAATGAGCGCGCGGGAACATAGCCCACTCTTTAAAAAAATGGTCAAAAGTAATACTTTTAAAGTAGTTAGGGAGGTGAAGCGTAGCACGTGGATGGACGATTTGAAACATCTCAATTCTGTAAAGGCTCACACACTACAGTTTTTCAAATGGAAACCTACGCCCACATTTAGCTAGCCTTTACGGCCAGAAGTGTCTGTAATCGCAGAAAACTCTTCTGTTTAGATGTTATAGACGACTCATGACCAACTTATAGACATTCTGGAACATCTTGCTGCCGTCCAACTGGCCTGCCCGACCAATATTAACTGCAGACAGACTTTGGGTGTACTAGTAATCACTATAGCCAACCACATGCAATTTAGAGGCTAGACCGGAACCACCTTGTGTGTCCATTAGCCAGTCACCTACCAGTTCTGACGACAAGCAGTGCTGACTTTGTGCGCGGAAGCGCAAGATATTTAAATGATGCATTAAAAACTTCCACATCTTCGAGTGATGTACACCCTTGAAGCGCAAAATCTACATGTACTGACATGTGTGATAACCGCCAAAATTACGCCTGACAATAGTGGAATTTGTCACACCCAGATGGTCCAAGACACGACCAGTTGGTGCATGAGTCAAGCCTAACTTCACGATGAGTTATCACCGAATTAGTATTTGGAGTTACATGGTTTCAGGCGGTAATTCCTCCGAGTAGTTGAACTGAAAGATGGGCGCTGGGAAGACCACGGGTTGGTAGGAGGTGTAGACCCATAGCAGCATGTCAGCAAAACTCGTCTCCGGTTTGACCGCATTCAAATCCACAACTCGAATGCTCAATCTGTATACATGGTTCTCGGGAAACAGAGCCTTTCCCACTGTTGTAATAACTCCCTTAAAGAAGAAATAAGAAAGTTTGGTTGTTTTCATACTGACATCGCTGACTACATGGACTCCTCCGTCACTGTGGTGCCATACCATTTGGCTGTTGTCAATTCTGTCGAAAGTTTGTTGGTTCATTATAATTTAAGGGACAGATATCCTGTAGTCATGAATTCAACCACGAGAGCTATTCAGCTTTCGAAGGTGGCATGAGTATCCACTTGTGTCTATAGCTCTACCACCTCTCTTCTAGACCAGCAATACCTTATTCCATCTCCCAGGAATGACTCGGGACACTGCATTACATCCATAATTCAGTTCTTTGCAAACATTGAGGAAAATTCAGATGCTACGCCTTTCCAAATGGTTCTACAATGCTCATTCCTGTGGTTTATAATACCTTTAAATTGTCTTTTTCCCTTTTGACATCAACAGTGGTCAGTGAGCTTGACTGAAAATTCACACCTTAATGGTGTTCCAAGTTCTCACTCCACCTCTAAATTTTACGGGGTACCTAGACGCCATCACACAGCGGGCATCCTTTGTTCCACATTTCACAGCCGTTTGAAGTGGGTTTCTTTGCAATTCTTTAACACTTTCACAAATGAAACTATGAAACACAGTCAAGAACTCTTAAAGTATAATTGGTGAGTCAAAGTGACCGTCCTATAAAATACATGTAATTTGGTATAGTGTCATCTGCACGCCAACGATGTTTGGCAGTAGATTGTGAGTACTTTGCTCACGCAAACCTGTCCCAACACGCACCTCCGATGGGCATGGCAATTCAACGTTAATCATCACTTTCCTGCCGTCTCGATCTTTAAAAAAAGTCATTAAAGTGTTTGACGTTAAGTAAATGCTCCGTTAAAGCTTTGACAACAACGTTAGTAGATATTTACAATAGAATTTGGATTGTCTAAAATCGTAAAGGATCGTCTGCCAGCATTCTACGATGGCTAGAAAAATATTATTCATGGAACGGTAGACCTACACCCTGAGGCAAAATTCTGTTAAGATCGGACTTACTGAAATAATAAGTTTATGATCATGATCAGCATTAGCAAAAGTGTCAAAAAATTATCCAAAGAAAAGGGAGGCTTTTCGTGCACAACGTAGAGGCAAGGAGCCTTTAAAGTGGTTTGTTACTTAATGCACCCAAACTTCGATTAAACGTCACCATTTGCTTGAGTGTAGCACAACATTTGCTGTCAGGCGAAGTATGAATTAACCTCAAAGAGTGCTTTAAGAAATGTCTAACCTAACAAAAGGGTCATTAACCATTGTTTCTTATGCAATAAACCCAAAAAGCTAAATAAAAACTTTTGTTGACCAAAAATGTCCCGCCTTAAGTTAAAAATTAAGAAGGGCATACGGAAGTTGGCGAAATATAGAAACGGTCGGTCGATGATGCTCCAAGTCCAGGAGTCCATTGGTATTTTAGTACTGCATTAGAATCCGCATCAGTTGCCTCGGCTTTAAACACCCTTGTACCGGGTCCAGTTTTTGATTCTTCGGCTAATACAGCTTTTGCCATTGAAGAGGGATAATTTGGCCAAAATGGGACAAAGACAGGTGGCTCATCATTTATGTCAAGCAAATGCACGGTAATGGAGAATTCATTTGTCCTAAAAGAGTCTGAAATTAAAGCAAAATATTATAGTGATTAAAATGCTAATACTGGTACGGAAAGAAGGCGCTTTCACACAATTGTGAAAGTTAGAAACTAATAATAAAAAGAACAAAAGAACAAATAGCAGTAAAATTAGTTTTGGTTTTGCAGTTGCACTCCAATTAATTGATTTAAACTACATAATTGCATTAGTTGCATTAATAAAATTAAAAAACAAATTCATACCGGACAATTTACTGTGAGAGATAACTTTAACACCGATGGTAAAAAAAGACTGACTTTCGTAATCAAGGAGCGCATTACTTTTAACGCGAAGCTGGCATGTTGTTGTGGAAACATACACAGGATTTTTAGCATAGTCGCCAAGAGGTACGCATTGAAGCGTCGAAAAATTAACGTAGTTTTTCAAGTGCAATAAGACGCCTTGACTAGTTTCAGGCACATACAGAGATATTTGATTTTGAACGCCAGATAAAGCAAAAGTAGCGCTAAAAATGAGAAAGTGAACAATTTTGAGCATCGCGTTTGCTTTGAATTCTCGCCATATTATCAAATTTGACCTAATAAATCGTTGGTCATTTTCGATCGGTTAAAACGAAAATATAAAAAAATTATCCACAACAGCAATCCTTTTGATTGCATAAATTAAAAAGCATTAGAAGCAAAGGAGCTCAATTAAATGTCACGAGCTAAAAAGACAGCTCCAATGACATTGAAAAATACTTAAGCAACAAAATTATTGTAGATGCTGTTGTAAATACTTATGGATCTCAAAGATTTGGCAATAAACAAATAAGAGATGTTTTTTAAAAAGAATAAGTTAAAGGCTTTTTGACCTTCTTTTTATATTGGCTTCATTTGACACATTTGACCTCTTTTTCTTTTTTACCATTTTAGATAACTAAGCCTGCTTCGGTTCTTTAAAACCCCGACTCCAGACTGTGCCAAATACCATGTGTAATTTTGCCTAGCTTTTATTTGGTTACGCTTCTTTTTTATTTAATTGGTTGATTTTGGAAGAGTCCGCAATATATCTTTGGCTAGCCCTGATCTTAAGTGCTCAAATTATTTGATGGTAGTATAGTTGTTCTCTGCATCCGTTTGATTTTAATGCTTTTAGGAGTTCTTTTGTAAGCGTACATGGTTTAGTCATTTGCGACTATTATTAGTTAATTTGAGCTCTAGGATTTATTATTTATCTATTTATTAGGGAGTTGGATCTGTGCAACTCTGAACATATTTTCGACCTCTTAACTTGGATTCATTTGGACGACTCAGTATATTTTATATTCAGTTGTCATTGTTGCACTCGTATTTTACATTAATGTGTCATTTGTGTGCTTTAACCAGCCCTAGAATAATGTCTGTTACCTACACTGCCAAATGGGATGTTTCGCCTGATTCTCGCCGAGTTCGTCATGGTAGACAAAATGTGTCCCCATTACCTCCGGCAACCACTGGGCCAGTTCCGGAAACCCGTCGTGTTTTCCTCAAACGCAAACCCTCTACCTCGCTTGATCAACCTGGCAGCAACTTTGTCGCCCGCACCATGAAAGACGTTTTGAAGAACGGTGACACCTCGGATCGTGATTTAGTCGCCAAACGCCAGAGGTCAAGTATTGTCGTCGTCCCTAGTGTTACTTCTCCCAAGCCATCAATCGATAGAAGAACAGTTTGCCCCATTCTCGTGCGAGTCTTTTATTCTACCGATGGTCGACACACACCGCTGTCTTCTTTCTCTAGTGGTAAATTCCCACCATCTGAGCTGCATATCAACACTTGGTAAGGACAAGGCATCCCTAATTAGAACTTCAATCCCTTTGTGGCAGAGCTTTAGTTTCCCCCTTTAAATCTATACAGGTTGGACGTTAACTTGAAGGATCTATCCCATGAAGTGCTGTACGCCGTAAAAACGCTGCCAGGGGGACCCATTACAAACAGAAGACAACCCTTACGACTGGGCCGAACTACCCGCTTCCACTTCGCATCTATCTACCCAGATCCTATTCAGCGCGGCTCGTATCGCAAAAGAGATTTGGGCTCTTACATCATTCACCCTAGGGTAATCAACGATGAAGAAGAGAAGGACGTAACTGGTGATGGCGACATTACTCTTGAGTCCAAACACTTCCAAGTATACCAAAACGAGCAAAAGGCGTTTCCTTGGTCTTACGATACGCTGCTTCACCGCTTTACTCTTTTTCAGATCGGTGACTACTTGGACGTCGCGATTTCTACCTTTGACGAAATGCGCGGCTCACTAGGTGAGGAAGGTAATCGCACAAATTACAACAGACGAACACACGACAGGAGCGAGGCCATACGTTTTTAATTCCATCCTTGTACAGTTGCATTTTCAACTAATAAATTTTCAGTAAAGCAAGCGGCCTGTCCGCCTTGAAATCGAAGAAAATGCTGCTCCATGCCCGTTTAGAAGAAGGAAAACAATCTCAAAAAGGGCATTTCATAAGAACTAGACATTCTTTATGGCTACATCCACGATGCGTAAAGTTACCAGGTTGTCTTGGTACACTAGGTGAAATGGAGGGTTGAGAAAGCGTGGGGTGCTTACCTCTCATTACCCGGTGCCGTCTTCTCCGATGGAATTGGTACCAGAGTGAGGGGTGCCGCAAGGTTTTTTCAACTACCATGGCTGTGACTAGAACATTATTTCTTGGAAGAAGGGGTCTGCCGACAATGGAGAAATCAGCGTTTCCTGCAAGTAAGATCTTCTCCAAACGGATTAGTTCACCGGGTTCGGCTTCAATGAGAGGTGCTTTAACAGAGATAAGGTCATTATTGGTAACTTTGAATTGTTTTCCTGCGAAGTGGACGACTGCGAAGTATCGGGAGGCGTTCTTGGCTAGAGATTCAGCTACATTTTTACGAACCTCTGACAGGGAAGTAACAGAAAAGTCTGAAAAGTATACCATTATAAACTTCGATGTCTGCCTCTGATGGGTCATTTTTAAATACATCCTTATCCGGATCAATGACAATTCTAGAAATGCAATAATATTACATGGGGATTTACTTCTCTTCTTCGAGAACACTGTACATTTTGTTAATTTTGTAGCGATAGGGTTTTCTGGGTGTGTTCCGTCGGATCCAGTCGAATGTAATAAAACTTAAGTGGATATTTCTGGAATTGGCTATCAAAAATGATTGGCTTTGACCGGCTTTCACCAAAGAAAGGAATCCAGATTTAAATAAAAGGCCACACCGGCTATACATGGCTATTGGCATTCAAGCACATAGCTAAATAAGAGAAAATTATTTTAGGCAGAACGAATAATAAGCATACACTACGGAAGACATACACCCAAAACCCTAAGCCTATATAGGCGTTAATGTGGCTGCATAGGAGTTCAGTGAAATAAAACTAGATATAGAGGAGAGTCATGGTTTTGTCGTATTTACCATGGTTGTACATGACAGCGAATTACAAAATACAGGGCTCTATTTTGCATAACAAATTGAAAACGTTAAGGGTTATTTTAGCGCCACAGCACAAGGGTAATAAAGAGAAGTCAAGGACAAACAACTAAACCATGCTTCCAAAATGGCAGAAATAATTAAATGTAACAAGGTGATAATCAGCAATTAATAAGTAGATAGACCACAACAACGGGAGCACCAGGAGAGACTAAATGGTACAATGCCCCCAGATTAACTCATAAGGTGTTTGATCAATAAAACACCGACGTCGGCAAGCTTTTTAGATAAGACATTAACATAAATCAGAAGTAGCATGCGGGACAACAGGAAATCTTTGATTACAAATACACCAAAAGACACTAAGCGTGCAGACCCGATCTCTTACACTCTATTTGGAATAGCCCACAAAAACTAGTTCTTTCAATTAATCTACATGAGTCGACTAACTTTTGCAATAAAGATATTCCGAGAAAAGTTAAAACCACCTCTTTGCAGTAAACAAATGCCTAAAAGATAAATCCCACTGATTCGAAATGGTCCAGCGACGAGAAATGCTAAACTGTCGCGTAGTTCGTTCGATGGTATTATACGCAAATAGCTAGCCGCAGCTTTATTGCCTAACAGCTTATAAACGTGGTAGCAAGTAATCCGTTTGTCCTTATTATGGGTTATACCAAGTTTTACAATTAATTGAACCGATAGAATAAGAGAAAAGTGGAGGCTTCATGCTAAATGCAATAAAATAGCACTATTCCGTCCGTTCTTTTAGCACCACATGCTCTATGAAGCTTATCTTTCATAACCTAGAAAATGACAAATGAAGGAACGATGTCAAATTATGTATCCATCAACAATCCTGGTAGGTACAGAACGGAACCATCTAACATCATTTAAGTGATTCGTAAGTTAAATGATCCTTGAAAAGGATAATACCGAGAGAGAAAAATGCAATTCAAAGACTGAACTGCTTCTACATTGTATAAAAGCTCCAGTTTACAGATTCAACTTGGTAATGAAATATTTTAGGGCGAATTTGCTTTTCGTATTAACTAAATAATTTGAAGGCTGCAACTGATTTCTTTTAGACATAGTGGAGCTCACTAATTCTTAATTCCTATATTATCTTTAAACTGAGCATTAAAATCGAACTTTTGAGAGGAAATAAATTTGCTCCCTCATTTTGCCATAGCTCACTCGAAATTATATTATAGTTAACTGAGCGGATCCACGATCTTGTGTATCCTCCCTTCTTTTTATATTTTGTTAAGCGTTTTTCAGGTTCTAAGTCTACCTTATGGAGTGTAAATTTCTCCTCTCCAAACATTATTTGTTTATCCAGACCAAGCGAACGTGGTAATATATATCCCACACACGTCGTTCTCCTTTTAAAGTTTTTGTGGTGGCTGTGCATGTTTGTTGCTTTCGTTATTTCTGGATACTTAAATCAATTTGCCATTATCTAATCTTATTATTTCTCGATGACATGACAGAGGTCAGAATTGTTCCACGCGATTCCACTTATCATTTCATAACTAATGATTCAAATTTTAACAACGCAAAACCTGCCTATCGCAGTACATTTTCTTCATCTAACGGAGGCTCCCGACTTTCCATTCTTGCTCAAAGGTTTCGCGAGAATTGGTTAAAGTGTAGTCCATCGTTTCGTGATTCTGATGATTCCCTAACCAACCTAACTTGGCTGTTCGTAAGTTCACTATTCGATATAATCTCTAAGGATATGAGCCCCTTTTCTCTCGAGTCCGACGGTTTTGGCGCGAGCAAAGGCAACAAATTTGTTATCGACCGCCCAACAGGTTTGTTTTATCCGATGCATCTATTCTTTTAGTTTTCGCCAATGCAAAAATTTCTTGGCATCCAACACACCCGTACGCAGGTAGTTTGCTGGATCCCCAGGTTAGAATGGATTATCGAACGAAGTGGACCGGAAAGCCTCCGTTTTCTTACGCCTCTTTAATCTGTCTGGCTATGAGAGAATTGGGGAAGCCCAAGGTTACCCTGTCGGACATTTATGGCTGGATCATGGCCAATTTCGCGTATTATCGCCATACAGATTCTAGCTGGCAGGTATAAAAGACTCCTTGCAGTTAAATTCGTGTGTTATTGATATATTTTTTAGCTCACATTGTTTTGAACCCAACTTTTTGGTCCTGATTGACTACTTTTCCCATAATTGTTTACCATTCTGCTCCATAGAACGATTTTGGAGAAAGTTCCTAAATTTGATTTACGAGCCGATAATCGGTTCATGATATTCCGACTAAAATATTAGGAAATTTTCAATAAACTGCATATTTTTGTGCACCATAAATTACAAAAGATATAAACTTTTCGTAATCAAAGATGATAAGTTTATTCTAGATTCTGCTTTAGCAGAATTGCCATCCTGTTTCAATGATTGCATAAGAAAGGCATTGATATATTCACATAGACCTTTTTCTCATTACAGTCCTGGCTTGAGGGTGCATTTTGTAAACATTTTGGTAAAAGGTGTTGCAATTTTTATTATTTACTACTTCAGTTATTTTAAGCTTGATACGTTTACTAGAGTTATTGTAAACCCTGCAGTAGCATTCAAGGTTTTCCGCCGTTCAAGAGAAAAATTGCATTTAAGAAAAGTGGAAACTGTTTTGGACATTAACACCCGCATTTATCAATATTTGCATTATTCTGCCTTGATAATGAATTTTGTGCCTCCTAAAACTAAAACCTAAAAATCATTTAAAATTTCTTTGGTGTCTATTAACTTGAACCGAAATTATTGTAGAGCGGTTCAACACTTATTAAGCCTGGAATTGGACAGCTCGGTTTATATTATACTTAAAGTTACTCATGGGCTTTTGGTGTTTCAGAACTCCGTGCGGCACAATCTCTCTCTGAATAAGTGTTTTGAGAAGGTACCCCGAGAGAAAGGCGAACGCGGAAAAGGGGGTTTCTGGAGGGTGAACCCTCGGCATGCAGACTGGTTGGAGGCCAATTTGGCCAAATGTCGTCGAGCTGCGCCGCCTCCAGGGCCTCCGCCTCCAATTCCGCGGTCTCTTCTACTTGAAAAACAACAGGAACAGCAACAACAACAACAACACTACCATCAACCACAGCCGCACCATACAGACGGCATCTACCTCACCTTCTCACCAACCGCTTCACAACCGGCACCATTGCCTCAACAGCCACAGCCACAACAGCATCATGCCTCAACACTCATCTGCTATCAGTCAGTCAGTGTACCTCCGGACGTGTCCAATGAGATAGAAACAGTCACCGTTAAAACAGCGTCTGAGACCTTTCAACAGCACCAGTCTCATCCGCAGGCGCAACCACACGTGCGTCGCAGAAAGACACCACCGTGTTCGATGTACCCACCGGCGGAGAAGTTTGGCGGGGAACCGGATTTGGTGGAGGTGGGTCGTAAACCACCTCCATACCCTGCTTTTTCGAATCGGAAGAGGCTAGCTTTGGCTGCATCCGCTTCTCGTCAGCAGCATTCCATGTGGTCTCAGTCATTAGGTCTCAAAAGAGACACCATTGGATATTTAAACCAAAAATCATGGAAATCGGAAGAGTCAGGGTCTAGGTTCTCCCACTTTCAGGTTTGTCAAAAAACACTGTGACGTAAACTAGTTTCGATTGTGAAATTTCTTGATTTTTTTCCGCTTTTAGTCTGCCTCTTCATTCTCAGTGCGGAAAAGACGGAATCTCATGATGGACACTAGCGAGGCGTTTTATTTGCCTCAAGCTAGAAGGCAGCAGCCCACTACGATGGTGGACAATTATGAGCACAAACTTTCCAACAATGAAGCTTCTACTTACGCTTTCGCGTCCACCTCTGAAGCATCAAAAAGTCGCGTAGAGACACAAATGAGGCAGACTTTGCCCAAGGAACAGACATCTCTTCTGCCAGGTCATATCAGTCTACCCTGTTTGGACTCACTACCTGGCATTGCTGAGGAGCCAGAAAATATGGAGACGAACACCACTGTCGTGGAGTCATGGAAGGAGGATTTTTTCGACTTTCCCGGTGTCCTACCATGGCAGACGGTATCGGCGGGAGAGGATCGTTCTAATCTCACAGTAGAATGTAACACACCAGATCTAGAACAAACCAGTCGCACAGTGCAGTCTCCATCTTCCTCTAGTCCGAGTCCTCTAGCCTCTTTTGCCTCCTTTGGACAATCGGTGGCTAGTTCGACCTCTTCAAACACGGATTCAGGCGTTGCATCTTTGGTAAACCCTTCCGATGGCCTAGATTTGGGTCCGCTTGATCTTGACTTTGACACGGTCTCGTCTGCACTTAATGATCTGGTCGAATCAAACAGTTGTGTTATTCCACCAATTGACGTAGACTTTGCCGATCTGGGAGATTCCATGTCCAAGTCCCTCCAGACGCCAACAGTGTCATCGGCGTCTGCGTTCGATGCACCATCAGAAAGCCGCGATTTCAACGATTCCACCTGGAATTTTGACATCAATAATGGTGTCAATGAAGGTGGATTCTTTGAGAACGGTCTTGCTCTTACCTAGCGCCGAGGTGTAGAGGGGAAAAACGTTGCCAATTTTGCCAATGTGCTGTCAACTGCTTTTTCTCCCACCTCCTCCATCTCTTCCTTGTTGGTTGATTCGCGCCTCATCTTCTAAGACTGACTTTGTGGTTTTGTATAACTTTATTAATAGTTGTGATACACTATGTGAGGGAGGTGGTGGTTACTTTCCCAACGCATCATCGACCTCGGTTCATGCACTACTTGAATCCCTCCTCCTCCTCCTCCTTCCCACAAAACACCAAGCAGACAACTTTTAGCACCCTACTCGCTATCCTTCCCCTTTAATTCTCCTTCACGGTTGTATAGTTCTCTTTTAAATCGGTTAATTTTAATTTTGCAAACCACACGTCTCAAGATGTCATGGTAATGCCAGGAGTAGCCGAGGAAAGTGGTTCGAGACAGTGCGAATTGCGTCCCCGAACATTTCCTCTCGATTGCTAATTATGCACAGCATTTTTTCCCACTGGAAGAAAAAACACCAAATGCGTGCTCAAACCTTCGCCTTTTCGTGTTCTAGCAGCTGTGGGAGTTTGTTTATTCACAAGTAAGCGTGTTTGTTAGTTTTCTTTGTTTGGGCTTTAGTTCTACTCAAATGTTGTAGGCGGTGGTTGAGGTACTCACTCCGCTATTCATTCAATAATATCGATTTTTTGGTGGGCCTCGACGTCATTTGTGCGTGAAGCACAGATGTACTTTAGGCTAATCGATTGCTCCCACCACAGTCTATGCGGTGGGCTGAATTAGCGGTCACTCCGACAGTCACACCACCTCTTCGGTGTGGATGCGTCAGTGGCATTCTACCTTAGCGTTTGGAGACGGATTTCTGATTTTACTGATCCATCGTGATGTATGCTTACATCAACGGGTTCCACAGTGCCTTGATGTTGCCTTTTGTGTTCCATCAGTCGTCTATAATAACGACTTAGGTGACAGGGACGCGCCAGCCATCGTTACATTTAATAGCCCCTGGTCCCTAAAGTCAGCAATGTTTTGGTGCGCTAAGGTTTATTACAAACCGGAAGGGCGACACATCCGGTTATAAGGGGAATACTTTAGGCGTGACCCCACCTTTAATCCCACTGACTCAAACAAGTGAGTCATCGTCGGAGGTGGCGACCAGTGGACGCGACTGTCAAAAACCGATCTGTCAGTTTTGAAGCAACTTTTATAAAAGGCCTCATCAAGACAGATTGTGATAATATTTCTCATTATAGTCGATTTAATGAAAGAGTTCTTAAATTCCTTTAAAAATGTGGATATAATTTTCACCTCTCACAACTTCGGCTGGCGGCAGTGGTTCGTGTCTTTGGGTTTCGTGCAATCACGACGCCATCGCATCGTCACGTTTGAAGAACCAACTATCCGCCTTCCAGATCATTCTGTGATTCACTAGCTCCATATTCAGCATTTGCTTCTTTTTGGTAAAATTTGCAAACAACTTTACATTGGATTCCTCTATAACAATAACAAACTCTTCTGGAATGCATCTGAGGAACTACGCCGTAGAGTGCACCTGCTCGAGGATTTGTCCCCCTGACCCGAATTGTGGAGGACTACCTGGAATCAACTTCATGCATTGGAGGCTCAACCACTTCGAAGCCCAGTGCAGGGTTGAGCGCGAGGGAGGAGAAGGCGGTGGTGGTGAAGGGCCACAAAGGCGATAGAGGCCATCGCATCGTGTTCACACCCGCTTGCGTTTGTGTAAGTGTATGCTAATCGCCGAGATCCTGCATAATCGTATGGTTGGGTCGCAATCAGACGGGTATAGGGGATGTGCACTTGGAATGAGTGAGACTCCCCTTTATTATGCTAATGCACAACGGGGAGACGGGGTGGATTAGATGGATGAATAAATTCTTGGAGGGGAGGGGAGAGGAGAAGGTGTGAGTCGGCATACTTCGCTTTCCCTGCATCTTTTACCTCTATCGTACCGCATCATAACTAGGCGATCTCTTCGGCACGGTTCTCTCCAGACCCCATCCATCCTGCGTTGTTGGCGGCACTAAGCGAGCCCAAATATCAAATAAATGCGTTGATCACAAGGCAGACATTCCCGGACAGTGCTTTCTAGCAGTACCAAGAAATGCACGCCTGCGTGCGTGCCTTCCAGAGCACCACGACTACTTTGTGGCAGCCCATCCCCTGGGTGAGGAGAAAAGAGGAAAACTGTAGAACAGGAAGACGGTTGTTAAAGTTGAGTGTTTTGTCAACCATCGCCCAGGTTTTCCCTGCATTCAAGTCACCTCACACCTGCCTTACAACCACCTCTAGACTGCTAGAGATGCTGCACCACTGGGTGGACAAAACCAAGTCCCACTGAGCAGCTTCGCTAATATAGCCGCTATTAGATGAGAGATGGAATAGCAAAATCATCACATCAAATAGGGCGGAGGTTTGTACCGTGCGAGTTTCCGTTTGCGTAGGTGAGTGCGCATGATAACGTCTCAAATAACCCAACATTCGGCATTCACAGTTGTGCTCACAAAAACTTCTCTCTCTCGCTCTTTTTCTCCATGCGCTCAGATTTCATCGCCCCAATCGTGCAGCAAGGCTATTGTTTCGATTAACTTATTTTGTTTTGTCTTTCTTTTTTTCCACATTACAATTAGTTACAATTGCCAAATGGGAAGTGCTGCACATTTTGTCATCCAAAATCGACCCATGCTTGGTTGTATCACATTAAAATGAAGATTATGGCACCAGCGTAATGGGGGGGTCTGCCACTGCCCTTTCGCTGGGTGGCCGGGTCATGTCATCAGCCCTCATGCACTGCCGTACGTCGACAATATATGGCATGTCCCTATATTATGTCATCTTTTTTCTCCAGGAGAGTCTTGAGGTGCCTCTTACCATTCCATACAAATCGCCTGATTGCGTTAAAAGTAGTAAAAAATGGTACTTCTACAAATTACATGCGGCCGGATATTCTTCAACAGCTCACTTAGGGTTATTTTCCATGCCTAGGTACGACTGTGTACTTAGAAAAGCTAAAATACGGTTTGTAACAAAGCAGTACAAACTAAGATAGGCCATCTTTTGTTCTTATTCATGGGCAGTTGTGAAATTTTCCCGAACAATCATTAACTACAATATCAATTTCCCTAGCACCAGCGATTACCCTTTTCGAAACTGTCAATACTGTAGATAGATGTGCCCATAATGGTTTATTATATTATTTGTTTTCTACATGTAACAAAGCCTGTTTGCTGGTTTGCTTTCCTAATTTAGTTTTCGTTAAATAAAGGCTGAAAAGACTACTACCGAATTCAAACTAAAGCCACTTCAAATGTCCTTCTTTTCCTTGTTGACATTTTTTGCTTTTTCACAATACTTCTTTAAAGTCCCAAGTATTATCCCAAATATTATGCAAACTTTAAATTTATCAATTCATGATTTATATGCAATCTTAATGAAAGGTCGTTTCAGTTCAAAAAATGTCACTCCCTATACTCCTGTCGTAAACATGCAAGCTAAACGATGGCATGTTAGAGGAAGATGAAAAAATAGTTATTCTGGATTGGAGTTTGAATCTACAGTAATGACTCCAGTCACTTGTTTGAGCATTACTATGGTTACCCTTACTTACGACCGCCAGTATTGTTCCCCTCAATTCTTCCGCACGCCTTTACGTGACAAACATGGGGCTGTCTGTACTCTGCTAAGTAGTGAGGCAAGGTTAAATTTTGGAAGTGTCATAAATCTATACAAAGCGAAGGGGAGAACTTTATATGCCTCAGGACTGGCCACATAGATGCTTGCCCGAGGTACGAAGCCTCTGAGGTGGCACAACAGCTAAAAAGTTCCTCAATGTCAATCTGTGCATGTGGACGGAGAGTGTGAAATTAAATTCAAGTGCATACACAATTTACGAGTGTGAAGTTGAGACAGAGGAAATGAATGCGATTTTGTTAAATTGAAGATTTAGAATGTTGGCATTGAAATTTTTCTAAGATTCCAAAAGAGTAATTCAACTCTTTAAAAAAGGAAATAACGTCAACTAAGGAAAGGTGCGTAAGAGTTTTATTGCCCTAAGTCTATGCATTCGTGAATGGATTGTCATAGCGACCGATAAACAGGTGCTTAAAGGAGAGAGGGAAGCTGTCCTGAAAACGATGGCTCAGCCACCGTCGTCATAAGCTGTGGGCGTAGACGTATGACTCAGCCCATTGTTTCCGCCTTGAACCCAACTAAATTACTCCATCATCTTTTCGTTCCCTAAGTAAAAGTTTACTAAACTTCTCCTTCCATTCATCAGCTATCGGTTTTGCCATGTTTACTTGTCCACCAGAGCAGGCGCCTTCTAGCTTTGATACGGTTTCACAGTATCATGTTCGTGTGTAACTTGTTAATGGTCTTGATGTAGCCATGTGGTAAGGCGATGGCCGAGGTATTTGCAAAGGGGTGCATTAAATAACTGCTTCGGTGATCGTCAAATTCAGCGGCAATCGCAAGCGTTTGCGAACATTCCCCATCCCTTTGCATCGTCCTCAAAACGCTATTATTTATTAAATAGAAAATGGCTCTAAATTTTTGGCGAAAAATGGAAGTAATAACAAACAGTAAGATGCTGTCAAGAGGTAGCTAATGGAATGCCTTCTAACTGCACAGTAAACCACTCAGACCTTCTTAGTCTTCCATATTTCCTTTCCTCAAGTCGATGGCGCGGGGCTCTTCCACTACTCTAGCAGCCCTTCTATGCATTGGAAAGAAAGTCACTTTAAGCGTATATTTCTTCTTTAACACCCAAATGGGTTCACAAACAGTCTAACCTAATCATTTAGATATCCTTTATAATTTGAGCAATAAGATTATGGGCGAAACGGGTGTCCATCGTTGTGTAGCAACCTAAAACCTCCTTCAAGACAAAGCGACATAATACTCGGGCAGAAAATGTATTGTCCAAGGGCTGCGTGGGGGACTAATGGCATAGTTCGACGGCGGGGGGCCTCCCCTGTGAAGGTACAGTGGTGGAGCCCCTTAGTGGCCCCTTACAAAAATCAAGAGTTAAAAATCATTTAGCCTATTGCACTTGAGCATGTCATAGAGGTTATGATTTAGATGACCAATTTTTATAAGAGCGTCGCACACATGTGACAAATTGTATTGTGAGGTAACAAATAAAAATTTGAACGAAAAGCAGAATTAGTGAGAGTGAAATCTCTACCTTTTGAGACCTATACAACCATTTAATTTCCTCATTTATGTCTATCCTGATTTACTAATTCATCACCGAAGACTTTGACTCAAGCCGCTGACACTCATCAACCCTTTACGACAAAAGACCTGTGTAATGTAAAGTACCTCATCAAAGGATCCCAAACTTAATAATTTCACCCATTATTGTTGCTTCCTACCGGTTGCCAAAGCAACAGCATCTAGTATGGCCTAGTCTACGTTGACATAGCAGAAGCTATGGGCGTCGACCCTACCTCGTGAGTCAGTTAGCCTATGACACGAACGGAAAACCAGCGCTTACTCAACGACCTTGGATAAACAGGCCAGAGAAACGGACTTCCCACTCAACAGCCGCTGCCTTGTCCCATATATTTGTATGGAGCAAAGCCAGACCTTTTGTATTTTCAGGCTTGAACAATCACGATGGGGAGTTGCAAAGAAATTACAGGACAAAGCAGTTTAATTTGGTGATATATTTAACAGCACGGTGACGTAAGACATCATGTTTCTGGCCAATACCTTGGTCCTATGAAATTCAGTCCGCCAGTGTGCCTCCGCTGAGCGGTCTCGCCTCCGGACCAAGCCAGTACCCTCCAAATCCTACTGCTTGTTGACAATGCACATTCCATCCGAGTATTCCTTTCACTGACAACAAAAGTTACCTCCCTCAGACATCATAGAAGGAAGACTTCTACTTCAGATGATAGTTGAATCTGAAGAACTTCACTAGAGAACGCTCGCTAAACATGTGGACTTTTGTCATGCCCTCAATTCCCAATTCTTCGTAATGGTTTCCAACGAAGTGAGACCAGATCTCAACCAATCGAAATCCGCCCTAGGGATAAGACTCACCCTACGTCCCCCATACTCAAATGCCCACTTACTGTCCTGCAAACACTGATACCCCTTCATGTTACCTTGAGGTGACTGGTACACGAGGTCCATTCACTGTAGAACATCAAATGACCTTTGGTGGATTCCCAGATCAATTACTCCCTTAGAATATTTCGCCTTGAATAGGCCACAATACTCAGGAACTATATCCAGTATCTGAAGCCTTCAGTAGGTTTTAGTCGCCTCATCGTGGCAACTTCTTCCATAAGTCTCAATTCCAACCCGCGATTGGTTTTAACACACTCACGGAAAGAGCACCGAGACCACGCGACAAGATAACACATTAATACCCCACAATTTTGGGGTTCTAGGGTACTCTTTTCACATCCATAACCTCTCAGCTCTCATATTTGCGGATGACAAGCCACACTACCGCTTGGTATGCTTTACTATGTCTTCAAGGATGACCCGGGGGCGATACACAAAGGACCACGGTGAATAGAACAAAAAAAAACGAAACGTGTGCATCCCACGGGTATTTTAATGGTTCTACAAGATACCACGGAATATAGGGAGGCGATCACTGACTCGATAACGAGTTACACAATAACAAAGGATAAAAAGTAAATTCAACGAGTGAGAGAGAGAGGGAGTAAAACAAGTAGGGAAATTAGGCTTTCATGGGTGCCTCGTAGGAGAATGACTACAAGAGGCGTGAGCAAATAACTATACAGGCGGAATGAAATTCAGACTGGGAGAAGGTACGACAGACGTATCGAGGGAATGCAGTTGGCGGAGCATAGAGCATCTCTTTTTGTATTGACTGGCTGTACAAAAGAAAATTGCTACTTAATTGGCAATAAGTAGGTGATAAATACCGAGGTATACAGGGACATACGTGATGAGAATGCATGTACAGGAGGAGGAGGGAGATTAAGCACCTATATGGAGTCATCCGAGACAATCTGGTGGAACAGTAGCAGCTGCTGCAGTAATTTGTTGACTACTGGTACTGCGTAAGGAAGAACTACTGAAGCATTTCCGCGAGCTCCTTTCAGCCGCACCATCCTGCAGAAGAGACAAAGTTAACAATAGTATAGGGAGAGCTGTCACTCATCAACGTTAAGCGTAAAGAATCTTGTCTTCATGAGACAAACCTTTTCCACAGCTGTGAATTTAAATGTCCTCGAATCGATAAAGGCGGAGTCGATGGAATGACCTATTATTCGATCTGTGATTTCGTCTACGGAGGGACGTTCCAAGTGATTAACTTTGCAGCAGTCCACTGCCAAGTCAAGAAACCACGATGGACAGTCCGGAGGTACAGGTAAATTGTCCTTATCAAGTCCGAACTCCTGTAATAAATCAAGTGTGAGACGATGAGTTTGCCAGTCTTGTAAATAAAAAATAAGGCTAATTAAATGAAATAAGTACATATATTTGGATTTGGAACCTACAGCGGTGCGAGGAATGGTGATTCCATTATTCACAAGACGCGCAATGAGCTCGCAGACCAGAAGCCCAAAGGCGAAGATATCAGCAGCCGGTGAGTAGGGCGCCAGTTTGCGCAAACACTCGGGAGCGGTGCAGTAGGCGCTGCCTGCGATTATTGTCGCGTCCACATTTCGCCTGTCATGGCAAGAAAAGCGAAGGGAAAAAATACATCCACTTCGAAGCCTCAGCGGTAGGATAGGTGGGGAGGGAAATGGCATGGAAGGAGCCTACCTCAGTGCATGGATGGGCTCAATTGGATCACTATTGGACGAGTTATCTCAAATAAAAGAAAAAAATCAGAGGCAACACTGCATTAAAGACACTCGACTTATGCAAATATGGCAGGGATTGCCATCACGTGGCACCGAGCCGTTCTGTGTAACAAAACACATAAGTGACCATCCAACAGTCCAGCCTAGTTGATATTATCACCTTTAGCAACTGAGCCAAGGTTTGTTAAATATTTAACTCGTTAAAAGGAATTACTACGATAATTTGCAATCCCCGGTTAATGCGACAGAAAGAGGCTTGCAAACCATCCATCCATCCAATTGGCTAGAGCTAGTGTTAAGGTAGTCGAAGCACCCTCCTCCCCCTCCCGTCTGGAACCAGGTTCAACCGACATTTAAAGGAATGAGAATTTAAAAAAAAAGAAGGAAAGCAAAGCCATGAGCTCTGCCCCGATAGTAAATCGACTCGAATGTTCGTTTTGCAGTACACGTAAAAAATCGCTTGCATTCTCCGGGTTACGGCAAGTCCATTCCTATGTCAAAAATCACACAAACAATGTTGGTGATCACCTGATGGAAGGCAACACCACCACAAACCTAGGAGTGGCTTCAAAAGTGCCGACAGCCTTAATCGCAGGGCGCTGACAACACACAACATGCACATTTGTCTGACCCTTGTCTAAAGATGTTTTTAGGCACAGTTGAGTGCGCCCGACCTTGAGGTAAATGTGAAAATTCACCCATCCGCCCCCGTACCACCCACCCATGTTTGGATTAAGGTGAGTTGGGAGAAGGTACTAAAAATAATTTGTATAGCTGCTACAGGTGATATAGTCAACAAGGTTGCTTGGGGCAAACCCCACGATCGTGCTTGATTACTTTAATTAGACAATTTAAACGATTAAATTTTTGAAAATGTGGGTTTTTTGTGACCAGGTACCGGTTAGACGTCACTACAGGTCTCAAAATCAAGGAGTGATAGCCACATGATTAAGACTCCTTTTATTTTGAAGGAATGAAGGAGGAACCGATGTAGCTCGTCCAAGCCAATGAAAACACAGTATCAGGGGATGACCCTCGCTATTGTGATTGGTTAACTTATATGAACAGCTTAAACAATGAAAGTATTAGACAACGTGAATATTTTTTTCCGTGACTGAGCACCAGTTATTTACCCCACCGCCACTCTATGCAGCAAAAAGTCGAAGAAGTAATTTTGTGCGAACTGAGTCCAAGGCAAATTTGCAGTTTAACTACGTAAATTAATAACCTAACCGCTTCACGCGCGTGTCTAGTCAGATGATCACTTCGAAGTTCTTGAAGATAAGAAAGAGGCAGCACTTCGCCATTAGCCTAGGTGGTCACACAGTGTGATTTCAAGTGCTCAGGGGGAGGCAGTGGAGGGCACTTCAAGGTCAAGTAGCCTTAAATATTGCAGGGTACGGAGAGTGATTCGAGCCTTTGTTTATTTCCATTTTAGAAATTTCACAATGTCATCAATTCAGTGAATTTGTGCAGGACATGAATTCCAAACAGCTTTTTCAGCTTTCGACCCTAAAAACAAGGCTGCCTCAGAAGACTAGAATCACAATTCGGGAATAGTTTAGCTTGAGACTACTTCCACTGTCAATTTTAGTGAGTGCAGTTTAAAAGTACAGAAAATATGACCCCTCAGAGGGAAAAGGAGCTAATGTAGTTTGGGGGAACTGAGCATAAAACTGGAAGAGAAGGTCGGACTAAGGTGAGTAAGAAGGGGAATTCCATTAACTAATGAAAACGTAAACACCAAGGACACCATACATCTACTTTTTTGGGCCTGGAAATCAACCAAACTGTTAGATTTGGAACTTAGTTACCATAAAGGGATAAAGAACACATGCAACGTGGTGGTGACACCGGAGCCAGATAAGAAAGTCTGGACGACACGCATATGTGACGCTGATGGATTAGCAGTGTTTAAAGTGAATGCCACTTACTGCCGCAAATCGAGACAAACGCCCAGATCACCGACAACAGCAGTGTAAGGAGGGTAGCGGTGATACCGATGGAAGAGACTGGCAGGAGCGACAGAGGGGGTGACTATGGGTAGCTCGGCACAGGGCGCTGATTTGGGATCCCAGAGCTCGGTCATCTGATCGATGCTCAGTCCGTGGGAGGGTTCTGTCTGGGTGAACGTGAAGATTTCTCCACTACCGCCGCCGCCACCACCACCACCACTTCCATTTCGATTACAGGTCCAGGCTGGCAGTGGCATGGCTCCATCGCAATTGACACGGATGAGAATGTTCTGCAATGAAAGGACATTTGCTCTTTAATTGCATTTCTGACCGCAGCTGGCAGCTGCGATGCTAATTACGTGGTATTCTGTACCCTTACGGCTGTGTAAAATCTACTGTCAGGTTGCTACAGCTTACTGCGTCCTCAGGCATGACTTAGGCAATAAGTTAGCAGCAGCAAAAGTACAAAAAGTTTGAGCTCTTTGGCAGGATAAACACACTTGGTAGAAAGTCAACTGTTACGGATAGAAGTGCGGCAGTACCAATTTTTGCCAAGCCCCAGATTTGGAGCGCATCAATTGAGAGGAGGAGACTTTCAACAAGTCGAAATCGAATTTAAAGGAGTGAGAAAAGCATGACTCTACGAGGAAATAAAGGACGCACTCACTGTAGAACATTGGCTAGCTTTTGGCACTGCCTTCCGAGTCAATCCACCTCCGGCGCACAATATTCAGGAGTTCTAACAAAGTCTACAACATCGCATTATCAGAGTTCCGCCCCCATGGTTGAGTGAAAGGAAGAATCTCGTGGTCTGGTTAGAAAAGACGACACTCTAGAGGAGGTATTTAGTAGAATTTTATGCAGACTCTACCGTCTCCGCGGCTAAGATCAACTCAGACCATGGAGTTCTTCCACCATTAACAGACCTTTTGAATGTTAGCAGACATGACAAGAGTGCTGTGCTGTAAACAAAGTAAATTTCGACCCCTCCCACTCCCCCCCCACACCCTTTAAGTCCAAAAAGCCATTAATCCCACTTTTGTGGAGTAAATGCCAAACTTAAACGTCACAGATGGAATCATCTGCAGATGTGTGAATCAACGTCTCATGGACCTCGGAATTCGAAAACGTGCGTTAAAGAACCAGATCCAAGAGCGCTATGATTCTCTGAGTGGCAAGCAGGTGCGTAGCATTAAGCTATCAAAAAAGCGAAAGTAGACAATACATACAGAACCCTTTACATCGTGAGTTTTGTTCCTAAGCATTGCGGTTGTTAGGTCGCTGATGGTGATGATGCTGAACCACCATATGCATCAAATCCCCGCACGCCAGCCAAGTAATGATTGTGCAACATAGAGGAGGATGAGGTTTGCGGTCTGTAGGGCAAGGTGATGCAATTGTGGTTTAGGAGGCTATCTGTCTGTCTCCGCTACTCGGTCGGTAAACAATCTAAAATGCGTGGGATGTTTTTGAGTAAAATGTGCAATTCGTGTGGGTGAGATCCAATCACTTGGCAATCTCCACGAATTTCCCCTGACACAAACATAAAAGAATTGTGGCATCACTTACCACGAGAGCCCCCAATTTATTCTAATACCTCAAAAGGCGCACGTCATTCTTTATTATCAGGGAGAGAGGTCTCCCTGATCTTGATCAACCTAACTTTGAGCCTCTCACCACCTATCAAACCATCCAAGTCAATCTTTCAGCGATGTGTTCTGACAGCCCATCTTCTCAAAAAGAAGTACTTGAAAAATGGGTCTGAGAAACTTTGGCAGCTTTTGGATGGAGTTATGGTCGGACAAGTTAGACCTCGTTCAGGTGTCACAATAACGGCGTCGTACCGATAGCCTTGACAAGGCACAGCAGACCGTTGTGGAGATCTGAGTTGGAAATCACATGGTACTTAAAATGTCAACAATCTACTTATTGAAAATGACTGACTGGCGTTTTGAATGTTAATGAGGCCGGATGAAAGTTAACAAGGGAATGAATTTACTTCATTTGTCTGAAATATCGAGATCTTGTTACTTACCAAAGTTTTTTGTCGCTCAGAATTTGACCTTATTAGGGACTTAGAGGAATTTAAAAGCTGTCAGCAAATTCTGCAAAAAGACAAATAAAATAAATGCAGCCTGTTATAATTCACCAAGCCATCCACTATTAACACAGTTATCTAGCCTTAAAAACTACACTCAGTACGAGCTTGTGAACTTTACAAACATTAATGAACGATATAGGGTTTATGAGATCATGTGATCTTGTCAACGGCTTGCTTACCGCATGACAAAAGTTACCCTTAATGCGGCATTAAACACCATGATGACAGCAAATAATGTGATTACACTGAAGTTGTGACAGAGCCCCAACGTAGAACGATTAAAATTTATTCACCAAATTCAGAAATCTCCTTCTCACTTTCACAACCTACCAAATCTGTCATGCTATTAAAGCAACATTTCATCAAGTGTAAAGAATAAACATTCCTTATTAGGGTAGTATCAAAGTTCAAAGTGGAAGTGGGCGGATTTGTCAGCATGATTCATTACTGTACTAGGGGAGGTTGGCATGAGATATTGTTTATCTAAGTTCATACTGGTCAACGCTTCTAACGGCAGGGTGAAAGTGACGCATCAAAGTATTACAAGGAGAACTGTGACGGTAAAACACATGAAAAAATGTCGCTGTAGCGAGTAAAGTTAATGCAATTTTCATCTTGAAACACGTGGTATAGCTTGATGAAGTGGCAAAATTGAAAGTTCAGCATACTGAACGTCATCGACCAACAATCACAAGTGAGAGAAACCATGACATGGTAAAGCTTTGAATTCCAGAAGGTGCTACTTGATGCTTCTTAACAAGATGCGACAAATTTGAGAGAATGTCGGCGATCACACGGTCTTGGCGCAGTGGACTTACTGTGTGAAGACAATAGCAAGCAGAGGCAAATGATTCTTCATATTTAAAGCTTTGAGGGCCATAGTGATGGGTCGAGAGAGAAAAATAACTGCAATAATTCCAAAACACTCGAGAACCTCCTCCTTGACGAAACAAAGTGTTTAAGAATGCTAGGAATGCTGGTAGTTCCATGCGATGCGCTAAGTCCGTCATTCGCCTGAGGCGCTATTGAAGTAGTGCAGTGAAAAAATTCCCATTTTACAGTGGCAAAAAGAGAACAATAAGAGAAGTCACCAGTCACAATGCTCTTTACCATTTGGAGTCAGTCAAATGCCTAACTGTATTTCGGGTGATTTAATTTATTGACGCACTTTATTATGGCGTTTTTAATTTGTTATTTTCCAAAACTTTCCCGTACGAATTAACATAAATTAAAGTTTCGTTAATAGAAAAGTAGCAATGATTAGTCAGCTCCAACTAATAAGTAAAAGTAAATAACAATAAGGATTCATTGCCACAAGGTCCTCCGTAGGATGAAGAGATTGAAATCCTTGATGCCTGATAAACGAACGCAAGAGGAAGCGAGAAGGTCAAAGTAGGGTCAATGAGGATGTGCATCACCCGGTTCATGTAAGATGCAAACTAAAGAGATAGCGGCTACAAGGATATTTAGAATTCCAGAAAGGAATGCTGATTTCAAACGGTGGGAGGCAGGTTGAGACCACCTCAAAAGATTAATCCCGATGGATGAGACGGAGATCACGGAGACCCGGCCCTTCATCAACAATGCCAACAGCTGACTTGAAAAGTATCGGTGGTCGTATGCTCTAATCACCTATTTTTCCGCATAATACAACTGTACCTGACCCGAAATGCACAGCAATGTGGAGATAATCATGAAATGAAACATTATTCTGCACTGACTACAAGGTTTAGGAGTTATAGTAAAGCGTCAAATAAAAAGCAAAATACTAATGACGAACCTAGAAACATCCACTTTCGTTTCAACAGTTTTATGTTAAGATACACACACTGCAGAGGAAGTGGTATTTACCCTCCCCTGACAGACAGGAGGTATGTACACTTGTACACTTAAATGGATTCGTTAAAATACTTTTTGGACTTGAATGAAATAATTGACGTTTTGAATGATAAGGAATTCAATAAAAGTGCGACCACCAAATTTCGGTTAGAAAAATTGCATACATTTAGTGGAATTAATACTTCCAACAAGAATAGAGGTATTCTGGCGAACCCGGTCTACAGCTAATGTATGTAAACAGGACTTGAAACCGACCACAGCGAATTGTGGAAGGAAATGGATGGAGATACGAACCACAAAAAGATTGAACGTACTACGAGGTCAAATAGATTTGATCTATGACATCGAGGCGTACCACCACGACATTTGAATTTCCAAACAATGGTACTATTGGCAAGCAAATACTCTAATTAGGACGAAAGTGGTTATCAGCAAAAGAGAGGCAAATAGATGCACCTGTGAAGATAAATCCCGATGTATAAGGCGGTTTTCGTGTAGATGTCGCAGTCCTTGAGTTATGTCATAAGCCAGGATCACGCGACAGCTCCATGGCAAGGGTGCAGAATTTGCGGTCAAGAGATCCACCAGGCTCCCGCCATTGGCGTACTGGGAGAAAAGGGAGAAGCTGTAAATGCAGTAGAAGGAAAGAATGGGTACGCAACCCCTCGTACTGGTCTCACTTACTCACATTCACAGGACAGGGGCCAAGTCAACTTTTAAACAATGTCAGAAATCGCAAACTACATTGGTCAGGAAGCATCCTGTCCGTGTCATAAAATAATTTCTCTTCCATTTGATAAAACTTATTTACGAGCATCATCGCCAGGCACGCTAATGAGAAACTCCGCATGTAGGTCTCAAATGCTGTTGAGGAGCGCATAAGCCGACAGCGCAGTCAGCCTTAGGAGAGTGACTAAGTTACAGGTAGCATGATTCAGAAGATGGGCATTCGTCGTAAGTGGTTGATTGGTTTGCACAAACGCATGCGAAAAAACGTGATCGGTGTTAGTAAGCACACACAGACATCGGTGAATGACAGAGCCAATGTCGCGAAGGAATATGGGGAGCAAAAGTACTTGCAAAATTTTAATATCAAGAAAGGGATAGTGAGCACAAAGTCAACCGGTGATAAATGATGGGAGAAGCATGGAGGAAGAGTACTTCCAAAAATTGGATGACTTAGCGACTATGAATGCAATTCATAAAAATGCTATAAAATATCCATTCCAATAAGCCACATAGTTAGCAAGTCGTGTCGATAAGTTAGGAAGATAATAACAAAGAACCACATTAAGAAATGATCCACCAGCTAAGCAACAAGGAAATAATTGGTAATGCTACTCACTTCCGTTAGACATGCCAATTTCCCACCAATTATGCATGCACCATAAAGCCTGGAAGAAGAATCAAAGGGAATTTGAGAGAAAAAGGTGCAAAGGACAACACAACGCAAACAAATATGACCAACAAGTGCAGGTTAAACAGGGTGATTCTGGACAAGGTATTCCGACTTAACCAATTAATGCGCAATAAACTATTCCAAGGATAGCAAGATTCAGTTTACTGCTACAGAATTAAGGTCGCGAATTCATGTAATATGTTTAAATGTAAGCAAAATATTCATTTAAATGTTTAAAAATCTGCATTGCAGGCGCTATTCTATCAAAAGAATGCATAATCAACCACTATGACACCTTCATAAAAAGCCATTAATGGCCAATGTGTGGGTATACATACCGCTGCACATTTTCATGTCGCAATCCTCGAAGAATTTCAATTTCACGTCTTTGAATGTTTCCAGAGGGAGATATTTTGAGAGCTAATTTGCGTTTCGATGGCCGATGATAAACCTGAAAATATAGGCAATTGAAGGCAAGTTACGAGGTAAACGTTTGCGTAAAAGCCACTCCCAAGTTTGCCAACCATGGACATGTCTTCAAGACAATATAGCTGAAGCACGGCATTCTTTATTGCTTCCACTGTTAGTGTAGGAGTAGGTGGAGGATGTTCCTCTGCCATGCGCACGTATTAGAAATTCATGCACCACAAATGCTATGAACGAGATTGGAATACACACTAAGATTCAAGCACCCGCCTCAAAACTAGGTTTCGCCAATCGATTATTTGTAAGATAGAGAAAAAATAATTCATTCAAAACAGCTTTGTTGTGTTTGAATTCCAAACGCTTTACTAACGATAATTTTTAAACTGAATTGGAACCCAAAACATTAACTGCTCCTAAAATACCTTTCTGTCGTTCTTGATTAGGTATGTAAAAGGGGATGAAACACAAGATGATACATGACTAGTAAATCAAACTTGGTCTGTGTGTCGCCAGTATACTTCAGCAATTCACGGTTTACTTGTCAGTCAAGACAGTCAACTTTTTCTTGTTTAAACGCAGCGAAGTAACTAGTTAACTCTTCATAGTTCAGTACATAAATGAAACTATAAAATTTGGTGTTCCAATTTTATCCTTTAAAAGGTATGACAAGAATAATGTGAAAGTCGACTGCAAGAAACTATCTGCTAGATCCCCATATGATCACTAACTCAAGAATTTGCAATTGATCGGACACAAAATTATTTTTCTTTAGCAGTTAAATTGCCATTGGGATGCAGTCGATCGACTCACTCATAGTTTAAAAATCTCAATGCCTTGGCGTTTATAAAATAAACTACTTTTTGGGTTCTTTAATTTATAATGTCATTACTGCCCCCCATGAAATCAAAGACAACGCCTTTACTTCACTTCATTCACCAGTTTTATGTGCTCACGACTAAACAAAATTGTTCTACCAACTGCACACATTTTTAAACGTATTTAAGCGGTTTATTTTGTTCCCTTTAGTCTTTTCTAAGGCTTATTAAGAAAGCACTTACTACTATGGTACAGGAAGACAGCAAGGCTGTAGCCATGACCTTTGGCCTTGTTGCCAAAACGGAAGTACAAATTGGAAAGACTGTCAGTACGTGAGGTTTAATGGTCATTTAATAAAGTATCGAATCGCCGAGCCATGAAACTTGGAAAAGCTGTTATTATGTTTAGCTACCCAGCAGTAAATACAAGTTTTAATTCAATGAACAGATTACATTTGTTAAATAGTTACAGTACACAGTCAAAAGTTTTTTTTCAATTAAAGTGCATTTACTGCCTGTCTCAACTAGTTTCACTGCTTTTGTTTCTCAAAAAAGAGGAAAAAATTGCCTATGCCTCTTAATCACACAAATTATAGGATTGTAATTTAAATTAAAATTAATATTGCGTAAACACTTGCCAATTATTTTTAGCTTTTGCCGAAACATTCCCATAGTTTAATTTCCAAAACCCGTAGTAACGTCTTGCAACGGGGGTGTTGCTGTTGTAGGGACTAAAATTCTCATTTATTTTAAAGTGGCTAATCACGTTATCGTTTAGGCCTAATCCAATGTAGGACCCACAGACCTCCATGAAGACGAAAGAAGGCATACGCTGGGTCAGAATTGATATTGTGGAGGCACAGTGAGCCTTGGGAAGCCAGGCCATGCGACATGGGTGCAATAGAGGGCCCCCACGTGTCGCCTTTACCGGAGCCGAGGAATTAAAGCTCATCGTTACGTGGAAAAATGATATATAAGCACCTTACGTTTATGGACCTCGTTATTTGGTTACCTGTATCCAGACCGCAAATTTATAATTACGTCACCTAACGGTTAGTTATCTTGACAATTCCGATTTAATAAAACTCGGATGACGTTTTTCACCGCCACAAAAATGCTTTGTTTATATCCACGTCGCCGGGGTGAATCATTCGTGTCGACGTTTTCCGTCTAAGTGGGGCTAGCGAGGCCTAAATTTCCGGTCTACGGGAATGTCATGTCATAATCTGACATCAATTTAATCAATAATGTGCAACTATTACATAAACAATCAAATTTAGGAAATCATTTGACCTGTAATCAACAAGTCAAATTTAGCACTGTTTTCGTCCCCTCATTTGAGTAGTATCTGGCTATTTGTATAAAAATTTGGGTATGTTACAGTGCTTCTAGACGTACCTAAAGACCAAAGAAGGTATAAAACTTAAGCAGAATGTGTATTGTCAAACTACAGAATGATTTGGGAGGCTAATGGAGTGGCCTGGAGGTCAACCCACCCGGTGAAGGCACGATGGCGGCGCACTCAAATGGCGTCTATACAGAAAACAGGGAGTTAAACAACCGTGGCAGTTATCGAATTTCCATGCAACTGAGAAAATATTTGACATAAACGTCACTGATCACTCAAAGCAATCCTACTGAGTTTGCACTAGTATAAGGTTTGGAAATGGTATTGGTGAGGGGTTGGGGAGACGGAGTAGAGGAAATGTGCCGGCCATCGTGCATGCTCACAGCTAACCGTAGGAACATTGGCCTAGAATTGGAGTTGCGTAGAAAAGGAAGAAGTTTAATACAGTACCTTGGAGACAAGGTTTCGTGTTTATTTTCTCCTTGCCTTAAGCTATCCAGCTTGATCTATCTGAGTTCTAGCCTCATACAGGAACGGTAGACAGCTGCGGTAGACAGGGGTGTGGGGTAGTTGACGAAGGTAGACGTCATTTTTAACCCTTCTGTTTGGGATGTCACCAGTTCTCCCAGCCGCAGCAAATGCACTTCTTCCACTTCGCCATGTTTTACCACCAAGCGGTGAAAATTGGGATAGTTGTCCTTTAGGACCGGCAGTGCAGCTCCCTCAGTCTTCTCTGAAGGCAACGGGAGACACAATCCTATGGAAGAATATGTCTTGTGGACATTCAGCAGGACTCAAGGCCACTAGCATGGCCTGGAAGCCGACCCACGCGGCGAAATACCCGGGTGGCCCCTTTTCCAAATCCAAAGTGTTAAGCAAACAATCATGGTGTTGCATAATCTTCTGGTTTTCAGCTTCTGCAAATCGTAACTTGGATTCCAAAAAAGCATAAACTCGCATTCCTTTAGAGATCATTTAGTGGGTGCCGTCATTGCTAGTTCCGCAAAAATCGCCACCTAGAATCCCATTAAAAGGTATCAGTCCAGTCACTTGATGCATGGTGAAGGTCTAGTTTGGACTCCTGATCATTATGCCTTCGTTTGGAATGGATTGCTAGAGTGTCAAAGCCTTCCCAAAGCTATTATCCTCTGTATACAGGTCGATTTTGGTAGGACTAACCACCTAAAGGTAACATATGGAATGAAAGTATCATGTCTTCAGGAGAACAGTCCTTCTCTAGAATTTTGTCTCGTCCCATTAATGGACATTGAGCAGAATTCGAAGATAAAAAGCCGACAAAATAAATGCGTTTTGATTACCCTTTTACTTTGAGCCTTCGCACACCTAACCATCCATATCAGATGTCCTTCGGATGCCATCCTGACAAAGCTGGAAGTGTTAACTGTTAAGATATAGTGCTCTAAGTCATTTTTTAAGACGCAACAAGGTACACTATAGTGGAAGAAGACTCATTAATACTGTAGGGAAGGATTGAGAGATCACAGGCAATTTTATAGTTACAATACAGGATGGAAGCCTAACTTGGACCTAAAAGCTTACCGCTATGGTAAATGATCACCACGATTTAATTTTGCATTTAATCAGATGCAAAAAATGGTCGTCTAGACCGCTTCACCATCTGGTGAAACGACAAAATCCAGAAGAGCAAAAAATGTATTTCCATGTTACTTTACCTCCCCTCTTCCACGGCCGAGGAAATGACTGGAGGGAAGATTTTTTTTTGCCTGTTGAGCTTTTGTGCTGAATCATACCTAAAGGATTAGTAACTAGTTCTCGATGTCTGAAAATTCATGCAGTTCATGGCTAGAAGTGTAAAAATAAATGTGCTGAAACCGTTGCACGCTACCAATAATATGATTCCATATCCTACCATTCCATTCAGAAGACTTTATGGCAGAGTTAAGCAAATCCGGTTCAAAGGGAAATCCGACTCCTGATTTTGTCAACTGATTGTCAATAGGCAAATGACTGAAGCTGCCACGCCTCACCGCTGACGCATTTTGAAAGGGCCCCAACTTTCGGTAAGCCCAAAATTTCGAGTTCTACACAATGACACAGAGATAAGGTTGTAACTCTTAAATGGACAGCCTTCTCTCTCCATTATGCAAATCCATCACACCTCCGTAGTTTCTGTTTCTCAGATGGTTATATTTGTCATGATCCAGTGGTTACGTGAGTGTGTGCGCCTGGATCCTATTCGATACCTCAGTCAGATTGATCAGGCGACAGAGGCCTGAATAAGCCTACAGGCTTAACTCCTGACTGTCTACCAAAGGCACCAAGTGATGATCAGCAGTACATTTGAAGTCTACCTTAACGTGATGTTGGTGGATTCAGGGGAATTGAACGGAGTCGCGAATGATGGGATGTTTTAGAAGGTTTAAAGAGAAAGAGGAAGCTTCAAGAGAACCAAATCAGGAACGTTTTCTTAGGTTGTAGACATCCCCTAACAATGATCTACATAAAGATTTTTACGCTGAAGGTGGAAATCTTCTTCGGGGACTTCGGTAACAAGGAGAAAAGAGGTGCCAACATTTGTTTATATTGCATATTCAACTGAGCGGCATTGCGGACGTGATCGGGAGGAGCTAGGACACTGCACCATGTCTAGAATTGTTTTCTCTACATCACTTTGAACACATAAATAATCTGGACAAGGTCTTACATGTTCAGATATTGCTCGTTTGGATTGTCAGTTACTGTACATTTAATTTTTGGCAACTGTCAAGATTATTTAAATTTGGCCGTAGCACTAACGCTAATTTTATCCGGTGAAGTGAAAGTTTACGCACGAATTTACTTGGTTATTAGTTTACTAGTTCACGTGCTAGACTGTTACATTCCTAAAGTGACCCACTCGCCTGACAAGGAGTTAACCAGCAACTCATAGGTTATACGCAAAAGCAACCTATTTTGTAAATGTCACATCATATTAATCTCATCCCCCATTTACAGTCAACACATTTATTTTTTTCCATCCCTTTGGGTTACTTCGTAATACGTTGGCTGTTTCGTTCTTGGTTTTGGTAGAGGGGTCACCTTGGGTCTCTGCCATTAACCTTCGACGGGTGGGCTGACCTCTGGGCCATGCCAATAGCTCAAAGCTCTGCTGTAGGTCAACAATAAGGAGTCTGCCTAAGTATTGTCTCTTCTTATTTTCAGGGAAGTATCGGGGCGTTGCACTGGTGGCATTGGGGCAGCGAACTTGGCAGTAAAGAACAAATGTCCTGATTTTTACTACTGTGAGATAAAACTTAGTAGGACAAATAAAAAGCATATGAGGTGGACGGGAGAATCTGTGATGTTTCCGAACAGAAGGGCCGAAAATGACGTCTGCTGAAGACAACTACTTCAGTGCCTTGGTCAGCAGGAGTGCTATTAAAAACTGAAGTAACACCAGTAGTCAATCATCTGGAAAAGTTCGTTAAGGAGTTGTCCACCGGTCAGGTACCTGGATAGAACCCAGATAAATATGACTAGACAGCTCTGACGCGGGAACAACGTGGTAAGGAGGAATGGGCTCGAATCCATTTCCTCATGGAATTGTGTTAGAACCTCGTCCTTTGTTACATGACACTGCTCGTAGGCCAATGCTTCTTCGACTAGCTGTCCCAAATCTTACAGCTCAGTTTTTACACAGGACGCAACTCCAGATCCAACAGAATCGTCAAAAGGCATCAGTGACGTTGCAGTCAGTCATCTCCTCAGTTACATGGAAATTCAATGACTGTCATGGTTGTCCGTCCTACACCACCGAATGCCTTGTGATGGCTGACAGAGGCAGTTGATAAAGGAGATCGTCGGAAAGGACTCTCAAAAGAAAGGAAAGACTATGTAATGCGTTGGCGCTTAACTCTCAAATTTAATAAAAGTGCCCTTTTAGTACTCCGTCACTGTACCTTCGCCCGGTGGGTTGACCTCCAGGCCCCACCAGTAGCCTCACATACCCCTCTGCAGTTAGACAAAACACTCCATCCAAGTATTATGTCTTCCAAAATTTACAAATATCAAAAATTGCATACCATGTATTACCGCCTTTAAAGGTACTATATCCCAAAATCGGTTGTCCTTAAGCTGCTGGAGATGATTAACTACTTAAATTTAGTTTTGAGTACCTGAAGTTGAACTAACCAATCAGGTCTCAGCTCAATTCGTGATTTTCGGATAGTGATACAGACTTTGAAGCATCCACAGAAATTCCACCTATTCCTACTGCACAGTTGCCTGTGGCACCTTCATGTCTGAGGCACTGATAAAAGTTGGCTTCACAGGTGCCAATCTTCTGCAAATCTCCTGCGAGACATCTGAGATATGAGGCTAATGCAATTAGCCTCCTACACCGCTCGCTATTCTCCAAGTGCGCATGCGCAGCAATTACTGCACCATCCACCAACTATGTTTATTTTGCTGGTAGTTAAGGCGCTGCTGGCCCTAATTTCGCGCATTTCCTGAGTTGCAGAGACATCATATAACGCAAAAGCCCATAGCCATAAATTTTAACCTAATTTTTGCACATGGTATTAAACAAGGAAACTAACTTTATTATTTTAATGTTATTCTTTTCAGATAATGCATTTAACAGTCACTAAAAGGTAGGAAAGAATGTCTTAAATTCACCCTCGCAAAGCAACACTATGCCCCATATTCGTGAGATTATCGATTTCGATGGGAAGTGAGTACTAATTACCACCTCATTAAGGGAAGGCAATTGATGTATTGATTATCAATTTCACATAAGCGCTAGAAATTCAATCAATACAGGCCAGTGTGGAAGTGTTTAGCCGCGTAAGCTGTGCCACTCTAGCTCTTGTTCTCTCTCTGTGAACCGACAAATTTTTAAAACGCCTCTTTCCATTCAGTAAGTTAAATCAAACTTTCAAATTTGAAATGTTTTTTCTGAATTAATTATTAAGTAATTTTGGGATGTATCTATCGAGTTTGTCAGCACAGTGGAGGAAGTGAAATCGTTTAATTCTTAACTGTATTATTCCTTGTTTCTTAGCAGATTAGAGAGTTACTCGACTGTTACTTCGAGACTTCTTTTGTATGAAGCTACCCAGACCCAGTGTTATCTCTACGACAAATTCTTAGTAAAAGCAAAATTTTGGGGTAATGATTATGGCTATCATCGATAACTTTTTGGAAAAACGGACAAGTTTTTTGCCATAATATGAAGCAAATTTAAAGTACGTCATTTGACATTTATGTGAATGACCTGGGCAAGTTGTAGGTCATGTTCCACCATTTTTCACATTCTTTGCTCTTACGAGAACTTATGATAAATCTGCATAGCTCCTCACAGAATTCGTGTCTTTAAACGACTATCTGTGTTGTAAAAAAATTAACAATATTTTCGTGAGTTTTTGTGACTAGCAGAAGCATACAATGGATGTTTTAACTACTTGATGACAAAAAGTATGCTTGTATGTTTTGGCTAAACAACAGTTTAACGAATATAAACGTTGTTTGGGGTTTTGGAATAGAGTTTTAGTATTTAGGCTGAAAATCGACGCCACAATACCCCCACACTAAAGATTGGTAACATTTGGTGCAAATTACTCTCGCGAAAAACCGCGGCCTGGCTGTCTTCTGTTCCAGGGTTCCACTGTGCGCTGTTTATTGCTGCAACGATAAAGATGTGAGATCATGTGGGGCAAGTAATTATCAATCATTCCCTAAAATGCAATAAAATGGTAACATTAATTACGAAAATTGCATTAACTTGATTATTTCGCTGGTATCTAATTGCGACTTGCGCACAAGTGGTTGCTTTAGCCTCAAAATAGGTAAGGCACCTTATTCTTCCTTGCAGGAATAGAGCATCTACTTAACAGTTATCCACCCACATCCACGACGATGTCTTAATCACCTTTTCTGCGGGTACCACGGAGGGCTGACCGAACTAGACCGGGGGCGCCCATCCTGCTTCACCGCCTTTTTTAATTCCTCTTGCCCTGTACAGATGGCGCGTCCATTAAGTTTACATTTCAATGAATTTTAGGTTTACATAAACTAAAGTAAAAAAGACAGAAAACAGTTACCGGACAGAATGGTTGATAAGCTATCGAAACACAATATTTTGATTGAAGTACCTGCTAAAGTGCATTGCTTACTAGTTTGTCAAAACAACGAGTTGGCCTTCTAGTTAGCTCGCTTTAATTAACAACACCGGGAAGAATATTTTCCCAAATGCATAATTTTAAATTGGTACTTGAGAACCACTGCACCTATGATTGGCTGAAAATGAGAGTAAAAGTTAGTCGCTTATTTAGGACGAAAATACGTTGTTCGTAATCACATCAGCAGCTTTTTTAGTTCACAATGTCACCCGATTTTTTACCAAACTTCTCTTCTCTCTCACAGCAAATGAATGCTCGTGTGACTTGACACCAATGCTGCAAAGAGGAGAGTCCACATTCATCCTGCGAGTGAGAGTTATTTAAAGAACGTTGCATTTTAACCAATTACACCACCACTGGAGGTCATGTGAAGTACTAAGTTTCTTTTTCTAGAAGTACGCCTAGCCCAGCAGTCGGGTGGCAGATTACTACCCCGGAAGTACTTATGCATGCGTGGATATGCTTTGAATCCATCGCGCTGATTGGTGGGATAACGAGTAGCAGCGACCAATCATTGAAGAGATATGATCTCTGGAAGTGGATTGGTAAATGGAGCTCTTGCCACCTATTTTATGTACTGCGTAGTCAAGTAATTTGTCGCTCGCTTGAAGTTTCAATTGACAGAAAAAAAACTTCCCTCTCCGTCCTTCTAAGGTAGGATTTCAGTATATTTTATCAATTTTTTTCAAAAAATTGCAATATTGGTGATCCAGGCACGGTAGAAAGGTGCTTTTTTTCTGCCAAACGTAAGAGTTTGGTAATTCAAAAATATTAAGAGTAACTTAACCAGTACGCAAGAAACTGCAGTCTTTCAAAAATACAAAAGACTGCTGATTTACCTGTTATAATTTTATTGATCGTCGCTCTTATTTTCAACCGTGAAAAGTTTGTTATACAAAAAGGCTTGTACATTCACACTGCTAGGGGCTAAACAATCATGTTTCATTATTGAGGAGTAAGTTTATTATTTGGCTTATTAATTCGGAGACGGAGCTCAGGTCTACAACTGGCTGATTGGTGGACTGTATCTGGCCCATAAAAAGCAATGGCAGGATGGTGAGTATGACTAAGGATTAGGGAATTCGGGTTTTAAGATGAGCTTAACGATTTCTCCTCTCCGCTTTATGACGTTAACTTCGTCAACTCTCACAATTAATTGTTGAGAAAAGAAGCTTATCCTCGTGTATTTCTTCGCTATATTGCACTGTGTGCCTTGTAGTAATAAAAACAACTAAATACCATTTACTGCGCCCCTTGGTGTATGTGGTACAATCAATAGCTAGTTGTATGTAAAAAATAGCTTTGCCACCTACCACCATTTTCACCGTTCACAATTATAAATATTTACATGAATGTGAGCGGAATATTACCGGCTCTGTTTAACTAAGAAGTTGGTAATAATGTACGGTAATACAGTTTAATATTTGAATTTAAAAACTGCCTTCCTTTTATGTGACAATTTTTTGAGGTGGTAATTTGTGTTCCACAACTTCAAGCGGCTTTAAAGTTTTGCTTTTTACTGTTAAATCTTCCTCAATACCTACAAAGAGAATACCGCTGTAAAAAATATATTAACCATTGAATTTGCCTAGTATCTACCACAGGAGAAGTAAAAGCGGCATTTTACCGGCTTTCCTCTCATGAATTATTTAATAAACAATTGGCAACCACAAACATCTCTTACCCTGAAAATGCTTAATTACAGTGTACACCTTTAATCCTCCTTTCACGCGAATAGCTGAAAGCTGAGGTATCTAAGATTAGCTTTCGGATTATCTTACTTTCCACTTTCCGTATGTTAGACGCTGCTTCAAATATCATGCCATCGGTTGAAGTGGGCCTTATTAAATGTCAGAGCTAATTAATTGTTTCCTTGGTGTGTGTATTTGTGTGTGTGCGTGTGTATGTGAATTGTCATCGTTTTGTAAACAAAATCGCTATACAGCATCATCGCAATTTGCAAATAGTACGAGTTTTGACGTGTGGACAGTGGTCACTGCTACAGCGGTGACGACCACCATACGTCCAACTTATCGATCCGAAAGAGTTGATTAAAGTGCGACCTATCATCAGTCCTTGATTGACCATCACGGAATCGATGCACTCAATGCCTTTTGTCACCTCCACCATGTCACAGCAAAAATGCTTCCCAATTTAATTTGTAGCATATCAATGATTAAGATGACATTACAAAGTGAGTTGTTTTGGTCTAAAAGTGCCTTTTAATCATTCAGTAATTTAAAACCTTAATTTTGCTTTAGTTTAAGAGTCCTTTTCTTTATTGTAATCACATGTGTCGAACACGATGACTAGGTAAAGCGACTGTATTTGCGAGGGGCCACAAGATGTGATTTTCGTGAACACAACAGCCGCGTTCTGTACATATGTCCACCTTAACGTTGTCCGCCGATTAGCACCAAAGTTACCAATGTTCATCCCGCAGGATGCCATGCGTCGGAATAATTTTCTTACTATCTGCAACCAAAATATGAAGGTAAAAATGAATTTTACAAGGAGCAAGCACAGAAAACTGTACCGCTTAAATATTTAAATCGAAATAAACTACGATCCGCAAAACATGTGTTCGCTTGGCTGATCGAAAAGTCTGGGCAGTTTTTTGGTACAGCGATCCGCATGGCCTTTTCAAGCTTGAAAGGACTTACAAAGTGAGTGCGATTACTTTTTTGCTTGAATTATAAAGTGGTGAGAAGTTATTTTCAGTATGTTGGTACGGTACCCTGTCCCTTGCTCTACCTATTTTGTGCGCTTTCCTCTTCTTTGGGACCCCAATGTCGCAAAGTGCCGACTGGATGAATCTGGTGGATGTGGATGTGATTCGAGCCTCTATTGAAACTTCCTGCATAGCACTTAGAATAGATGGGTAGCAGAACGTACTGACCATAAATGGTTCAAAAGAGCTTATTCTTGTGACGCACCACTCAAAGGTGGATGAGTCATATCCGGAAAGACCCATTCAAGATAAGGTTGGAGGGATTGGGCGTCCATTGGTAAAAATAATTGGAGATCTGTGTATGAAGCACAACTTCCAATGCTGTTCAATGTGAGTAATGCGACAAGCAGTTTACCCCGGCAACAACAGTAGTGGCAGTAGAGGCAACAACTGGAAAGGGAAAATAGTGGATATTGTTAAGTAAATGGGTGCCACATGACAAGCATTGACAGATGGGAATAAGGTAAAAAGACTACCAATTTGTTACTGTTGTCGTTGCTTTTCCTCTCCTTCCTCCTTTCCTTCTTCCTCTTCTTCACACCTTCACTTTATGCTGTAAAAGATGCACAATTTGAATGAAATTGTTTGCCGATTGACTGACTCGTGTCGCGGAACGGGCTTTGTGGGGATTTTAGCAATTATCAAGGGAACGAATGGACAAAACTTTGGTTAACTTTAAGTGATTTTACGCAATGCTTCGATCTACACTTCTATGACCCACCAATTTTTCCCTTGGGATTGCGTCTGCTCCCACTCTCCCCTCCTGCTCTTTGTGCGTATGGGAGTGAATGTGGTGGGCTGAAAGTGTTATTATTTCCCTACCGAAGGCCAGGCCGCAATTACAACTGAGACCTATCCATTCCTTACAGCTTGATTTAACTCGAAATTGGCAGGCATGACTCCTTTTGGGAAATAATCTGGACACGTGAATTTACTGGGAGGGAAGTGCTCTTCTTATGGGGCTTCATGCCACAGAGCTCGTTCATTTTCACCTGGCATTTCTCTATTTTATTATTACCTTTTCTTGACATTATATTAATCACTTGCCAATTAGTTAAATTGAATGGGAAAAAATGAATGAACGAATGGCCACATTTTGTGAGTGGAATTTGCAAACACGACTCCTCGGGAAAGGGCTGCACATTTGTCTCAGTGATTATTTCCTCGAGCCAAAAGTTTTAACATTCTCATAGTTTTCGTCTTTTTCTTTACGATTAACTGCACAAACCCAGTGGGCTACCTCATGCATTTACGATGCTTGAGCACTAAAAACTGCAGGAGAATTTATTGCAACCACTTACAATAAATTGGTAGAGAGCACGTTCACCCTCTACCATCTCGTTTTTTAACCTCCAAGCGTTCAAAGGCGTCATAGGTCACATATTTTCGAAAGCAGCCTTCTCATAGACTTACAAAAGAGCTGAGAGACTGGAATCATGCTCTTGTGGTGAGCAAAACTCAACCAAGACTATTTGACAAACTAATCATTAAACTACTCTGATTTTTGACATTTTAGGTATCCAGAATGATCACTTTTGCTCCAGGCACCAGTCAGACACTCAAGTCGAATGAGAAAAGTCAAAGGAATAGTTCCCTTGACGTGGAGACTTCTCCATCTGCACAGAACAAAGCGGAGACGGCTAGTGAAAATAAGACAAATCTCATTGTTAATTATCTACCTCAAAGTATGACACAGGAGGAGATTAGATCCCTCTTCAATTCCATAGGCAAAGTATCAAGCTGCAAACTGATCCGCGACAAGAGTACCGGTGAGTCCACTTTAGCGGTAAAAGGTGACATTGATCTGCTGGTTACTAAGGCTACCAGTTCTGCCTTCATTTTATTATTTTTACGTTATCAATTCTCATGTTCTTACTTTAGCAAATAACAGCATTTAATGTATTGGGTTTCGTTTCTATCAGTTCATACAATGCATTAATTGGAAGACATACAGAGTGTAGCCATATTATAGACGTTAAAAAGTGTTGGAATTTTGAAGAAAGAGAAGTTGATGGATTGTTGACGGAACGGCACGACATCGAGGTGACAAGACATAGTTAAAATACAGCCTAACCCAAAAAACTTCAGTTACAATACACTTAAATGACACATTGGCCTTAGAGGTCATAGGAGAGAAACTTTGTATTGTATAAAATTCTTGGGAGAGGAATATGTTGTTCACTTGTTTGGTGCATAGCCATGACCCATGTATTGTATTCCTTTACATAAAATTCCTGCCTCGCAATTTGCAAAGAAAAAAAGCATTTCTTTTGATTTTCTTTCACCGACTCTTTAATGTTTCACTCATATTCATTGGAACAGAACGGGCCTAGGAATAGGCTTTTGGGTGCTCGGGTGCAAACAGCCCTTAACGCCTTACAAAGTAGTAAAAGAAATTCATAATAGAAGGTTAAATTAACAACACGGCTGTTGGCTTCAATCACTAGCAGTTGCCCTGGGCATTATCACGGGGTGTACAACGTAAGGCAAGCTTAGGCTGTTATTAACCATGTTGAAATACACGAACTAGCCCACTTTTTTAACGCCAATAACGTACTCATTCTAGGTTCAGCAAACTCTCATTCCCCTTATTTTTCGCTGCTTATGCTGCTTATCTAAGTACACCTTTACCTACAAGGCGTGAAGTACTTGAGAAAGACATTAGAAATAGAAGGCGCCAATTGATCAGTTAATGTGAAAGTGGTAAAGTGGTTCCCATCAGAGCGTTGCATCAAAACGGCTTATCTTTGGTGCTAGGCCAGAGTTTGGGCTACGGATTCGTCAACTATGCGTACGCCTCGGATGCGGAAAAGGCCATTAAACACTTCAATGGAATGCAACTGAAGAACAAGAAGATTAAGGTGAGTTGATAAACAATTTCGCATGTTCACTATTTACATTGAACCTTAGAGCATGCCATAAACACCCGTCAGTGGAGAGATCATGTAATATAAACAAGATCTTTGATTTCTTTCTCAACCTGCCCCCAGCGTAATCACTTCAGCATTGAGGCAGTGGATCACTTAGGTACATCTCATAAATTAAGCTAAATGGAAAGAAAATAAATGGAGGTATACCCACATGTAAAGACAATGAGATACAAGAGAAGCTGATTTTGCATTAAATAAACTAATCCAAGTTCATGTACAATTTTCCTGTTTAGAATTGAATCTGCCCTGTGACGGTATGCGAAGTAAAACGTTGAAGTAAAACTATCACTGTCATTCACACCACCCACAAGCCCATTGAGTTTACCTAGCTCACCATTTTGTTTTTTGTTACTTATCAATTTATCTGCCTGCAATTGTCGTTGCATTTGAGTTTTTCTTTACACTGAACGTTTTTTTGTGATTTATATGTTTTACTGCTATTTCCAAAGTGAACAGAACAGTGTTCGGCTGTAAATTTGCGCTTTATTGTTGTTGCGTGCCCACTTGTTACTAATTTGTTTTAACAAAGCGTAGTTTTATTTTTGAACTTGCCCTTGTGAAAAATGAAAGAAGACGAAGGCAAATATAATAAAACTAATCTTTATTAGTAATGGTATTCCTAACACCTTAATATAAAGTAAAAACGCTTGTCTGTTTGCACACTTTGCTTCCCGTCTTTCTGTAAGCCTTCTTCCACCCCGCTTTGTGATCACTTTTCGATGTATGCAATTGTCTGATGGTTGAGTGGCACTACCTCTTCGTTAGGCAAGCACCAGCCCTATTTTGCTCAACGTGGAGATTCTGGCAGGCTATTGGCGAAAGCCTATACGCGATCTCCAGTTCCTTTGACGTTTAAATTCCAGGAACTAACTAAACGTAGTCACTCATTAACTCCTTGATTGTGCCATAACAAAACTTGATACTCTTCTGAATTAATTTTCCTTGTCACATGATTGTGCACCTATGAAAATTTTGGTTTCCTCACAAAACCCCGAGAATGTGAGGCTTCTCTTTGACACCGTGATTTAGCCTGGGTGCTGACCCCCTATGGGGATGGACCTCAGATTTTGTTATAATTTCTACCTCATTCGTGGCTTTGTTTCGTTTTCTGTTCTATGTAAGTATGATACCCATAACCTAAGGCACTAATTCGATTGAGCAGCTGTGCTACCCTTTGTGTCCAACTTTTCAAGTAGCCAATTGCTGCACCTTGCATGGAAATCCTTGGGATGGTGTTTCGTTATTTTTATTCTTTTTTGTTTGAATGGGAATTAATGGTTCAATTCTATCAAAACAACCCCCAAAACGTAGTGTTAAAACCCAAAAAGAGAAGTCATGTAGGCGTATCAGTGCACTTTTTGGGCCTTTTAGGTGTCTATCGCTCGCCCCAGTAGTGAGTCAATAAAAGGTGCCAATCTCTACATCTGTGGTCTGCCGAAGAACGTTTCGCAGGAGGATTTGGAGAAAATATTTTCCCGTTGTGGGAAAATTATCACTTCACGTCTACTGGTGGACCCCACCACTGGTAATTTTGTGTTGATAAAACCACCTAAGGTTACCTGTCTTGCTAAATTTTAACATTTAAAGGGCGTACTAGGGAATTAAATCGTAGGGATCCTTTCGCTATTTTTACTATGCTGTTATCATTTACGTGACTGGTATTTCCCACCGACTGAGAATTCAGGAGCATATTTCTTTCTTGCAGTTTCATTTTTTTCTCTTCATAAAAATGCACGTTATTTATTACAAATGAGATTCGTGTGGAAATTGCATATCCTTTTCGCAATCTTAGTTGTAATGAATGAGAATGGATTAAACCCGAAAGTACTACTGCAGTGACTCGAGACCTAACTAAAGAAGACATGACACTCGAGTAGAATATGGATTATCATGGTACAGAAAACGGAGTTCCCAAGTATCTTGTCACCAAAACCTAGAGTTAAGCAAGCAAGTAACGCATTGCATGGCACCACTCCTCTTGGTCAACCTCCCGCGTCAGCCATCACAGCATAATCGATGCTACAAGAGAAACACCCACCAGCCATCTGTGCCAGGCATTGTATTTCCATACAAATGAGGAGATGCTCGACCGCAGCGTCACTGACTCCTCTTGTTAATACAGTTCCTTGGGGACAAGTTTTCGCGTCTATTCCTCCTTACCTCATTGTTCTCACTTTGGAGCTGTCTAGCCATGTCTACCAGGGTTCCATCCAGCTAGAAGGGAATTGGAAGGGGTATCGCTTGATCACATAATCGATAACTTCAAACAAGTACAGGGGACAGCTGCATAACAAACTTTTCCAGATTGTTCACAGCTAGTGTTGCTTCAGTTGTTAATAGCATTCCTGCAGACCAAATGACTGGGGTAATTGCTGAAGACTGACGTCACTTTCCTACCTTCTGTTATGGGTCATCACATATTCTTCTATCCGCAGCATGTACACTTCTGCTGCCCAGCTAATTTTTATCGCATAGCAGTAAAAAATGGGACAGTTGTCCCTCAGGATCGGGTTCGCTTTCTGCTGTCACCAATGTAGCTCTCCGAGACTTCCCCGATGACGAAAGATTCCATGATACCAAAGCAAAATATGTATTATCGACGAATGGTAGGGACTAGAGCTACTAGCACGACTCTGAGGCTAGGTCCTTCCGTTGGGGGGGTTACAATGCCAGAGCCCCTAAATACCCATTACCAAAACCAAGACTTGAACAAAGAGCTAATGCATTACATTATTTTTGTGATACATGACAACTAGCTCCATATCTAGCAACAAATTACGAATAAAAGTTATCTAAGACTGCTTAAGATATAATTTATCCGAATTTTCAAGTTTCTACAGAATATAAACACGGTTTTGAAGAAAGAATTAATGATAGGAAATGTCTTTATGGGTCACTGATTTCATCACCAAGTCTTCTCATTGTTTACAGCATAAATAGGCCTTTATTACTAAAGAATATTTGGAAGGTGATGAATTCTTTCCTGAATGACCCAAATTTGGCGGGTTTATCATAGCCATTCAACTCAGCAATCCGGTGCATTCGACACTGAGGTATAGCACTTTCGCAAGCCATGATAAAATACGAAGTCTAGGAATGTACCCAAATAATTATAATTTGTGCAACATCAAAATGGTTTCGGTGTCTGAAATAGTTAACAGCATTCAATGACCCTAAAATGGCCAGAAGTTTGAGGCTTCTTTGATGTATCTGGTAGAAGTGACTTGATGCTCAAATAGTTACTTAATTCTATTGCTAGTTGTTATGGCTGTAAAAAAGGGCAACACTTCTAGGCTCGTCGAAGGGAGTAGGCTTCATTCGATTTGACCAACGTTCCGAGGCTGAGGCTGCAATTCAGGAGTTGAACGGCTACCGAATTCCAGGAAGTAGTGAGCCGATTACAGTCAAATTTGCTAGCTGTCCCAGTTCCACACGCCTGCTGGCCAGCCTCCTGCCACCGGCCACTGCATTAGCCCAGCTCGATGCTGCCGGTTTAGCTGCAGCAACCGTGGCCGCCACAGCCTCTTTGCTTGCTGTTCCAACGCCGCAAGTAGCAAATGTGGGTGGTACTCAGTTCTCCGAGTTCTCCAATCGGCATTTGATGGCTGCATTAGTGGCTGCTGCGAATTATCGACGCCAGCAGCAGGAGCAGCAGGCGGCGTGGCTACAGAATGCGGGTTTGAGCTATCACCCCGCAGCGAATCCTCCCTCGGTGCTGCCTTCGCAACGGGTCAGCTGGAAGAATTCTGGCTTTGCTGGTGGTCCTGTGCAGTCCGCAGCTGCTTCTTCGTTGAAAATGAGGTTAGCGCTCATCTTCTAAACATTTTTGCGATGTTTTTATGACAATCTTGGCACGAGGTATCAACAGGGTACTGAATCGTGCTGGCACAGGTGTGTATAACCAAGACGAGTTAGTTCTTCATCCCAATCAAGTTTATTTACCGAAATTGCAATCACCACTTCCCAGATCTTATTAAGCTAGAATCTTGATAATATAATGTGTATTTTTTACCCAATTTTGAGTCTGTACCCTTCAAATCCAAGCCATAATGTGTTCATTTACAGCCTTCTCCGCTGTAAATAAGACGCTTATTCAGGAGGGTTTATTATTATTAGTTTGTTAATTTAAAATTTGTCGCAGTTTAATGCACCAACACTAACCTACCACTCAAGTATGCTCATTGTGATTGTCGGACCTGTGTATTTTCTGAAGCAGATCAGGGTTACGTGGAATTCGTAAACAATAGCCTTTGGCTTACAAACGAAACATATTTGTTCATTCCCCATTTCTTTTCAAATTTAGGTCTGGCTACCATAGGGTAACTCTAGGAGGCACTATATCCTGCATCCGTTATACAGCCACGGTACTCCACTTTCTGTTTGATTCGTGCACAAGGCCGATGGTTTATGCATCATAGTGTTATTCGAACATATACTTTAGTTTATGACTACAGCTTGTCTTTCAGCCAACTGTGAAGTTAGTACGAGGACAGTTTTTTACATGACTAACTGCCGTAATTTATAAAGCCATAGCGTCCGAGTTATCTCTCAAGGTGCTGCAAGTTATGCAGTCCTGGAGGTGACTATATTGGGAACCCCTAGAAGGAAGAGGAGGGCGGTAGCAGAGTCCATGTCATGGGCCGCTTACGAAGTCAGTCTTTTACACAAGCAGTGTAACCCAGCAATGCACCCAGAAGATTGTGCTTTTGAATTTTCCCCAATTCGCAGATACAATCCACTGGGCGAGTGTAGTTCGAAAGGCGGCATTAAGCCTCTGACGACATCGCCTTTGTCCCAGCTTTCCGACTCCCCGCACCAATCAGCAGCCACTCTCCAACTTCTAGATCAGGCTAGGTAAGTCCACTCTTGAGCGCTCATTTCTGGAGCATGCGCATTACATCTTCGAAACCTGATTTATTCACCTGATTAACGCGTCAAAGCGAAATCAAAGTTGCCAATAAGTATCACGATTTGGCATCACTTACGCAATTCCGGTCGAAATGTCTGACGGATGCACTTTTTTGCATTAACCAAAACAGCATGATTGTTATTGCGATAAATTGGCATATAGAGTTAACATATTTTATCTTTATCATGTCTACTTTATGTTTTTGGTTGAAGCTCATTTGGAATCGTGGGGTAACTTACGATTAACACTGGCATTTCAAGCGTGGTTCGTTTTCTCATAAAAACATCGTTAAACCGTTTTGAATCATTAACGTTCTACCATCTTTTTTACAAAGTTAAACAAAAAGTGTTTCTTTATAAGCAAGCGGATATCATCGTCGAATTATTTTTACCTCCTAGGATGACATCAGCACTTAAGTTCATTCACAGATCGTTAATACCTTAACAACAAAATTGTCCTGGATCAAAATAAAGTAATTTTGAGTAAAATTTCTTAGTGACATTCTATTCGCCGCTAAAAGTTACTTTCCGGTAGAGGAATGAATTAGCACCATGACTCAGTGTTCTCGTGGAATAATTTAATTGCTAAGAGAAGATCACCTAACAGTTTTCCCCTTTTACTATTTTCATCTGTGTGCTTGAGACTTTCCACGGTTGGTGGTGCCTCTACGGTTTTTTCGACCCATCTTATTTTCATTTAACTACACACCAGGTGATCAAAAGTCCGGATGGTTTTCGTTATACCATTGATTATAGGCACATCTAAAATGAGTGTGATTGCTTGTATCCATGACTTATAAAATGCTGAGAAGTAATTGTAACTGACTTTCTCCACGTATTTTGTATGCCTTCCTCTTTTTTGCAATTCCCACATCGCAAAATGTCTAGTGAACGGATCCGGTGGGTATGGATGGGGTCCGAGCCTGTCTGCAATATTATACAACCCCATTGCAAAGGTGAGCGTTCATTTGGATGACACACCACTCAAATGTGGCCGACTCACGTTCATATAGACCCAATCATGCCGAGAAAGGGAAAATTGGGCATCCATTGGTTGGGCTAAGTTGGAATTGGTGTACGAATATCAACATTTTGCGGCGATCAGTGCGACAAATAGGTTACATTTACAACCACGACTGAACCATTGGATCGTTTGGGAGGAAATCGCGCCGTATATCCAATAAAGGTGTGAAAATCTTCGGGTAGGATGAGATGAAGACGAATAGTAGGCTAGTCAACTGAAAAATAGGACTGACTAGGGCTGTCGTTCCTTTATTGCTTTTGATAACTATTTACTCAACAACCATAAATCTTTTAACCGGCTATCCAAGCTTATTAAGCTTCCTCAAAAAATCGTAAAGTTTATTGGGTCGCCGTTTTTGTTAATTTCTCTTTCTTGATTAAAGCACAAGTACTTTTGAAGATCGCCATTTGTAATTTCATACATTGCACCAATCTTATGCATTTTTGCTTTCTTGTTGGTACAAACTTTATTTCCCAAATTCATTATTTAGATGCAATTTTTGTGAGAGAATTTGATCAACCGATTCGAGACCTCTGATAAAATTTTTCCTTTATTAATTTTGTGGACAAAGCATCTCTTCAATGCTGCCATCATTTGGCTTTTTCAACAGCATGCCTGCAAACCGTTGGTTAAAATGTGCGCTAATCTTCCTTCGATCAAAAGTCTATAGTAGGAAAAAGTTCATTTTCTACAACTCATTTCAACCTTCTCGGCTACTTTCGCCAGGTTGAATGCCCTTCTAGCCTCAGCAGCAGTATCAGGTACTGCCTTACCAAACGGTCTAGGCAACAGCCTGCCAACGGTAACGGGAATTGCGAACGTCTTCCCTCAGCAGCCCACAACCACTCCAGAAGTGTTGCACGCGCCCGTCTTTGCACAGCCGAATGAAGCCGCCCTAAAACAGGTCATGTCACTTAAATTCACATCTGAGGTTGCCCAAATGCCTCCGCTGGGGCTACCCGGAATCGGGGTCTCGCCCGAGGTTTTTTCTCCCTTACCAAACAATGCTGCCGCGTCGCAGTTCTTCCAAGTGTATGTTTTAAGATGGATTTATCCATTTATTCGTTTTTTGTTCCCAAAAACACAATCAAATTTCATTGGTTTAAAGTCATAAATCATACGGGAACAGCTGCGTGCTCAATCAGCTATATAAACCCGTTTGTTTTGTGTGTGTGCCAAATCAAAGGGTTGAATATAGGTCTTCACATTAAAGTAACAGTAAAATCACACTTCTATGGCCTACTTATTGAGGCATAGCCTCAGCAAAACAGCAATACTATTAATTCACCCACTTGGGCAATTTGTTTTGCTTATGATTTGTGATTTAAAACAACTAAATGTCTTCCATGCCATTGGAACGAGCAGACCGTGTAGCGCCCCGTAATCTACTCGAAGACGAAGTAATGCATAATGCTCGGCCAGAATACGTATTGTCGACACGGAGTAGGGACCGGAGCATTGGCACGGCCCGTAGACCATTTCACTCGGCAAAGTTACAATAGCGGAGCACCCAAGCGGGACCGCTACCAAAATCGGGAAGTAAACAAACATATAACTTAATCACCCATCTGCGCTAGCCGTCACACCGCCAGTTATAATAGTAATCCAATTTTCATACCTGTGGGAAGATACCAGCCCGCAACGTCACTACTCCCTCCCAGAAATTCCGTTATATCTGGTGTTCCGTCCTCTACAGAAACTAATGAGAAATTCGTCCAGATAGGTGCGACTTACATCACGCCACTACTTTGGCCGCTTGGACGTGTTCACACGAACAGGTCGTTGGGGCTGGAACAAAACGACCGCGCATGAACTTTAGACGTGTCTTCAGGCCCTGCAACCCCCTAGGAATGTCACTGCTGACTGATGACTCAACCGCGGCTGTAAGGTCAAACTCACGCAAACCAAACAACACCCTCTCCTCCGTTAGTCACCCGTGTCTTTATCTGCTCCATCCCTGGGCTTATGTGGCGAGGACTTCAGATGGGCTACAGCTTTGCTGGATATTTTGGCCAGTCGGGTGTTGTAAAAAACCAACGTTTGCCTACCCAACACTACGACGGAAAACCGCACTAGAACAACGTCACAAATAAGTGTGACCACATGACGACTTTGGCGCACCGAAACATAGGAATGCCACTCCTTAATTTGTATGATGGCCTGTTAACTTTTGGTCCAGGCAGGAAGGCATTGAATGAACCTCTCGGGTTCGGTAGCTGGCGCATATCGTGGGCGTTTATTCGCGTTTTGTTGTGTTGATCGTGGATCTGAACAATGCCCTATACCACAGTGACAGCTAACTTGGACAGGCTTCCTGAGGGGACTGAACAACTGAAATGCTACTGCTGACAGAATGGGCGAGTGGTGAAAAGGAAATGAACCGGAAAAGTTGGTGCAGCAGAACTTCGCGCATAGTAACAGAAGCACAGCAAAAGGACTGAAAGATGCAGCAGAACAACTCCTGGTCGAGTGCACACTTCGCTATGGGGTTTTGGTATCCCTGTTTATACCATGGCACTTTGTCCATGACTAGAGTCTTCCAAATCTGCTCTGTGTTAATACTTGATATCTTCACTACGCTGGTATTTTTGGCGTCCCGCGACTTCCCACGAAGACGGGCAGAATATGTACTGTCGGCGTAAAGAAGGAATTGGGGCTACATGCATAACTCGGAGGTCAGACCCTCCAGCGGTGGTATAGTGACGGAACACCCAAGTGGCCCATTTACCAAAACCAAGAGTTGGACAAGCAAATCACCTCTTACACAGCCCCTCTCCTTCCTCGAGCGCCGTCCCTTGCACTCGCCTTGGTCAACCCCCCACGTCAACTGTTACAACGTACTCGGTGCCGTGAGGAAATATCCACGAGTCGACCGTGTCACATGTTGGAGTCGCGTGCACTTGAGAGGATACTTCGCCCCAAAGTCACTGATCGGCACTTTCGTCCTGTTTAGCAACTGCAATGTGGGGCGGGGGAATGTGTTGACAATAACGCTTATCTGCAACTAGCCGTAGGAATACTGGCCTATGGGCAGAGTCATAAAACAAAGGACGAGGTTTACTTCTCCGCCTTGGGAACAAGAATTTGTGCCTTTTCCTCCTTGCCTCGTTGTTCTCACATCAGGGTTGCTCAGGCGTATCTATCTGGATTCTAGCCAGCTAGTAGCAAGGTGGGGTAGGCACCCCAATTTCGCCTAATTGACATCCTCATAGCAGGCACGATAGACAGCCGCGTAACCAACTTTTCCAGATGTCGGTTCAGTTGGTAATTGCATTCCTGCAGACCACGGGACTGGGGCAGTTGCCGGGGGCGCACGTCACTTTCAGTCCTTCTCTTGAGGGTCGTAACCGATTCTCCCATTCGTAGCGTACGCACTCCTCTGGCCCTGCTAGGGTTCTTCATCCAGCAGCGATCGACACTACTGTCAGGACGCCTAATTGGCCCCTTCGCCAAAACCGTGGGTAAATCCAGCAACCAACGTATCGAAGGAGGACATCTTTATTTCATAAGTATCGTAAAAGTGCACAGGGAATTGATATTGCATGGCTCAGAGCTCAGTGGCTTCCGCTCCGTCACAAGGTTGACGTATACTGATCCCCCTTAATAAGTCCGTTCAAGGAAACGCGTCTTGCAAGATCAAACCCATGCGTCCAAAGAAATGTTCAAATAAAACGGAAACTTTGGGTTTTGAAGGAAAAATAACAAGCTCTAAGGAATGCCATCTGAGTTCATTTTCCGAAATGGACCCCTACTACCATTATGCAGTACGTAGCAAACACCCACAAATTGGCGTAAAGGATTTGGAAGTGCTGCAACGGCAGTGTATCCTTGTTTGGAGATTAAGGACACAAAATTCTGTTCGCTTTGAACGCCCCCCTCAAGCTGGAAAGGTAGTTAAATTCACAAGCGATGTCTGGTTGCTCAAATCTTGTTTACGAAAGATGAAGGACTATTTTGAACTTCATCTCACCGCCAATTGCAGATTCAGGGGGGTATATTCCTTGTAACACAGTAGTCCGTCCACAGTATATCACTAAAGCAGCTAAGCTACACTTTTCATGCCACGGAGGAAGTACTCTAACTGGTCTTCTGCTACTTTTTCAGCCACCGAGGCTTCCCCGACGCAAACAGTGACCATTCAAGCCTCACAACCTCTTGATAGCACAAAGCTGGTCCTCCTTCGCCTTGCGCCGACGTCTCTGAAAATATATTGCCTGTTAATACCTTCCATTTGTGCCATTAAAAGCCAACAGGCGTGCTTTTTACTGCAGACGTCTAACCAGCGCCATTTGATATACCTGATTGCATTCCCAACACCTCTTTGTATTTGAATGTTTTACTAATAATTATACGGTGTATATGCCGAAAAAAAGGAATTTTTGCCTTTCTGCAGTTCCAACATTAGCAAAATCTTGCAGAATTAGTTGAACTTGACCAAAAAAGTGCGGGTCGAGATGCTCACGCACAAAGCCAGCTGGTATGGGTTGTCTCGGATCTCTAGACGGTCACGAACGCAATCGGGGGAAAGCTGTCTTATCTGAAGGTCAGATTATTCCTTCATGATTGATTATTTCGCTGGTTGAAGGAGCTTGATCACAAAACGAGTTAGATCCAACCTGGCATGCCACTTTTTGATACTTACGAAGTAAACCGTCTTGATGGAATTACACAGTGAATTTTAACTTTCCTCAAACAATGCCTTGATCACCGTATGGAAACTCAGTAAGAGATGGGATCATCTGATCAAACTCAACCAGGGAATTAACGGGAGTGCGCGCTCCTCCACAGACTACTTCATGCCCAAATTTTAAACACAGGAGACTACTTGATCTTATCTGATAGTTTCATTTCCAGCTGCTTAACTGAACGCTACTGTTGTCAATAAAGCGTGCTTTCCGGAAACTAAATCTCACCGTCGTGCCGTCGACACGACCGCAGGCCACCAGTAAGGTTTGCTAAGGCTGGGGTTCAGTAGCCCCTACAGCTACGACGGTAGACTCCACAGAGGAGAGTAACTCCAAGTTTCCATGACGCAGAACACACTCGAGGATTGACGCAAAGAAGACCATACACAAGGCCCATTCCACCACGCAACAGTGCGTGATATTTAAATCGCCGGCCTCTCAAGAATTAACCGACCAACAAAACAGAAAAAAGTCAGAAAAACTAAACTGTCTAGAGTGCAAGCCTGGCAACTTCCACTACTTCAACAACTAGCAATATCAAGTCCCGAAGTGCCAGGAGAAAGCTGCTTCTGGAAATGACAACCGGGAACACAGATTGAAGAAATAAAGGTAGAACAAGGGTAGTCCTGCACACCATTAACGAAATACCTAAGGATCAGCCCACATGCCCACACTCTGAACGAAAAAATTTGCTTAAAACATTACCGATGAAATTTTATTCACGCCTAGCTACGACTGAATTCAATACGACGTTGAGGAGGTTTGCGGATTTTACGATCTGCCTTCGAACGACCTCGCAGGATCTTGCCATGGATGGCGCAGCTGACGCAGTACTGCAGCTTGACATACAACTTCGGTAGAGTGTAGCCTAAATGCACCGAATGTCACAGTACATACAACGAGAATATAGCTGAGCCATAATTCTAATATAATAGATGCGCTGATCGTTTACGGTGCCACTTTACTGCCAATCTTACTTATAGAATAGGGAATAAAATTAAAACAATGAAAATGGGAAAACCCGATCTGACAAAAAGTCAGGGTTCATCTAAAAGTTGACCAAGAGCTGATTCAGAAATAAAATACAAAAAAGTAAACGCACCAGTGTAGAAGGACGCCTCTGTCAGATCCTTTACCGCAGCAGCTTCAGCTATGTTTCGGATAACGAATTTGGGGATGCATTTGTCCTTAGGACAGCACCTGCCACAGTTACTGCAGCGGATGAATTGGACGTGACCCCTGCCCTTCTTAGATCGACCATTATTCCTCCTTTTCTTAGTCTACACCAAACACGAGCACAAAATACGCAAAGTTACCATCGTTGAAGAACGTGAAATCCGACCGTGGAGTCGGCCGAATTCTCATCGATTTAAACATCCTAATTGGGAATAAGCTCAAGGCAGTTTATACAAGCTCAAATCTGTGAATAATACACTATTTTAAGTGCGGAATTAATGCACAGCCGTCAAAAATAGTTTGAAAGTCATTTATCTGTGTACTATATGAAATGCAGTCAAAAAAAGCTTTTAGAATATACCAGATTTCACAGTCTGCTACCTTACTCAAACGATGTATTTTCTCACATATTAAGACAAATGTTCGTGATCAATTGCATCAAACTCTATAATTTGAGTTTTTGTGCAACAAAAACAATAAGAGGAAAGCAGCAAGCGACAGAGGATATTGAAAAGTTAAAAAATCTAGTCTAATGACATAGCAGAGGTAAAAGGCATGGATTCTATGACAGTGGTCTAAAACAATATATAAGCTAACTTGCAATAATCTCGCATGGGCTAAAGCCTTTTATCTTGCTATATCACTTACCGTGTTCTCTAACACGAGTAAATTTTCTTTGTAGCTTTCAATAAAGAGATACCTGCGCTACTCAGTTATTCTTCCTATTGTTGCTCCAGTGTTCCATTTTTCCCTCAGAAGCTGCTCTTAGTTAATGTGAATGGCACCAATTTTACTAAGATTTGGAAAAAGCTTATGAAACATAGCATGGATGTGTAAATATTCAGACACAAGTTTTATGTGTATTTTACTTTGTGCTCATTGTTGCCATTTACTATTTCGGCTGCAGGTCAATAACAAATAACTTTATAATTCAATATGGAAATATCAATCGAAGCTATCACTCAGCCTTAATCCAAACAAATGGCCCAGGGTATGATTTGCCGCTATTTTGCGAAGCAGTTCAAATGGACTTCAGTAACTGTGAAAATATCGCCTTCTTCGAGATTGCATTACTATGATAGGTTTGTTTTATTTATCACTGAGTGATCTTGTCAATAACCGTTATGTATTTATGACTCACCACTATATATCGAGATTGCTTTTGGCAGAGAAATATGAACACCAAATACATTAAAGAGGAAATTATTGGGTCTGGGACCTATGGAACCGTTTTTCGAGCAAGAGATAAGTTTACTGGTGAACGATTTGCTATAAAGCAGATTTTGATTGACAAGTAGGAATTGCTCAAAGTAATGGTTGAAGCTTTGATAATGGCATCCCTGCTTCTACAATGCGTGAAATTGGTGTCCTTATTGAACTCAATCAATTCAATCACCCAAATATTGTGGAGTACGTAAATGACAAATGGAATCTATTTCCCTGTAGAATTCATGAAATCATCCACGAGGATCGCAATATCTCCATTGTATTTGAGTGCTTTGATTGGGACCTTAAGAAGTACATAGATTTTCTCAGAAAACCCGGCCAAAAATTCAAGTGTAATCCATGTGGAGGCCTACCGGTCGCCCTAGTTAAGGTAATCCTTATTTATAGACCTAATCGTGTAGGCGTTTACAAGGCAGCTTCTTGATGCCCTTAGATTTTGCCACAAATACAAGATCATGCATCGTGACATAAAGCCTTCGAACCTCTTATTGTCTAAAACTGGTGTCCTGAAACTCGCCGATTTCGGATTATCCCGCACACGTTCAATAGGCAACCGCACCTATTGTCACGAAATTGTCACTCTGTGGTATCGTGCACCCGAAATAATACTGGGTTCCTCGTCCTACACAACCGTCATAGATATTTGGAGTGCCGGATGTATTGCTTACGAGATGGTAAGATAAAATACTTGACAACTTCTTTTCTTTTGCAGTTTACAGGCAATGTTTTGTTCCAAGGCGACAGTGAAATTGACCAGCTGTTTAGGATATTTCGGAAATTAGGTATGACCTCCTTTCATTCACTTTCCTCAATAGGAACACCCACCCCTGAATCGTGGCCAGAGGTGACTGAAATGCCTGATTATAAAGAGGAATTTCCACAATTTTCACCCCAACTATTCGCTCAACGAGAAATCACGAAAGAATTCCAATCAATCCTAATGGTAAGTGACTAGTTCAACATAGGCAAGGACACAGAAATTGCTTGGGTTTTTTGCCAACAAATTTACCAATTGTTTATCCCATTGGTTACAGGAAATGCTAAAACTGAACCCCAAAGACCGTGCAGAGGCGCATGAACTAAGGCATGCATCTTTCCTTCGCGGTGCCAAAATTGTTCCTATCGAGTGAGATTTTATGATGAAGAGCAGTTTGTACTTTGAAATATACTAGAAATCAGTTTGTCCTTACTTTTCTCATCCTTACTGAATTGTCGAGACTGAAAACGAAACCAGTTGCGACTGCGTCCTCTTTCTCCCATTATTCTTGTTCTCATATGAGGACATTCGATGACAAGACGAGCCGTAGAATTTTAAGGTAGTAAGAGAGGATGGGCTCTACCTCCTCAAACAAGAAAGTGTGATGAACGAAACCCAAATATGCGAACATCCACTAGTGTCGACGACCTATAGCACAGTACAAGGTAACAACCTTTTTGATAGGGGAGCATACTTACGGCATAAATATTCCATTCATATCTACGCGTCACCTCTGAGGCATGGTTGCTTTCTCAGTTCAAAACAATATCCTAGGTAAATGCTTTCGAGGTCAGCGCCCATGTCACCGGAGTTGACCACAATGAGGTGACACCTCCCTCCCCCTTCTTACAAGTCAAGTCTTTTCGGCTTAGTCACTGGATGCCGAGAAGAATCCAAACCACAATTTACGACTCCAAAAACAACTTCATTTTGAAATCGGATATCCCAAATAAACATTTAAACAACGTCGAAACACCCAGGATCAATGCATCCTCCAACCCATCAATTCCCAAGAGCTCAAAAAACTCCAGTTTTACAAAATCTTAACCGACAAAATGCACTAGAAAAAAGTAAATACATATAATAGTTCAAATCTACGTTCCACAAAATAGTAAACCACAGCGAGTTGTAAAAATGCCATCTTTAACTCAAATGCCGAACATTGGAATGTTTCAATTACCTAAAAATTGACAAAATAGCACAAATGTTTAGAGGAATGCAATGAGATGTAAATGGTTATAAGAACTCTAACTTACTGTTAATAAGAGAGATACTGTCCAACAAGTTTGATGACGTTGGTCTGTCCCTAGCGTAACGGCTTAGCATCGACTGAAGGAGTAAAAAAGAGGTTTACAGAGAGCAATCACAGGCCCAATATTCTTAGGAAAGGGCATTGGTTGATTACAAGCATTCTATGTAACAATATTACATCCTTTCAGAGGCTAAATAAAAAATAAGTTGATGAAAACGTTTCAAGGAGACCTCGTATCACAACTGCATCACCGTCGTTCATAAAACCACTAGAGTAGGCAAATAACTCTGCATTCAATATTTATGCCACTAACCATGACGATCGGTCTAAGACTCGGAGGAAGGACTGAGGCATCTTCAGAAGTAAATCCCCCCTCACGAAATCTTTTCAAAGCGGAGAAAGTCATGTCCCCTCCGGCCTAAAGCAGAATAACAAAAACCCAGTTCAAAAGCAAAAGCCCCCACACACAGAGTAAAGGTTGGCGCGCAACCACCAAAAAAAGTGCATTTAACGAATCAAGGTGAGCACTTACTGAGTGATAAAGAGTAACACCAAAGGCGTACATGTCCCGACCAAAGGCTACACACTCAGGGGAACTGACATCATCAAGGGATGGTAAATATCGCCCATCCCCAAGGTCCTCACCGTCACGGTCATCACCCGCACAAGAAGCTCGCCCAAAATCAGATAACTTAAAAACGATTCCAGACGGAACACCAGACTGAAGAATCTTTAATTTAAAAGTTACAATTTAATTTAGATAAAAGGTAATTAAACAATTTTACTGATATCAGGTGGATGAGAAAGGAATAGTGTTGAACACAACGCTGAAATCAGAGTTGCTACTAAGTAGAACATACATCAATACACTGCGCGCTCGCCGCCCCCACCAGTTCTTCTGAGGTATAAGCTCTGGGAACTTCGTCATCCTCTAGCTGAAGCAAAATATTACTCGGTTTCACATCGCCATGAACAAGATTTAAGTCTGTGTGCAAATAATCGAGAGCGCTTGCTATTTGTTGTGAAAGGTGAATCAGACACATTTCAGAAAGACGACGTGCGAACGATTGGAGATCATCCGCAGATCCATTGGCGAAGCTGTCGTGATAAGATAGGAGGGAATTGGGGGCCCGATTGGGGTAAAGGTAGTTAAAGAGGCTCCCTCCAAGACAGAACTCCATTGCTAAAATTATTGTCCCCGATTCACACCAGGAATCGAAGTATCGGACAATGTTTTTATGCTCCAGTAATGCGAGTGCATTGGCCTCATTCAAAGCTTCCTGTACAAAAATATGATGGTCAGCACTTTCGTAAAGGGATCGTTTAAGACAATGCAACGATCCAGTAATTCTGTGTCGAGATTTGTATACACATGCGAACTTAGTCCGAGTTATTTCGGACAGTGACACATATGAGCTAGTGACACTAAAAGACTGTAACCAAAACTAAGAACTTACCGATCCGAATCCAAAATTGGGTTAAATAATGCTTGCGGATAAACATCCTCATTCTTGCCAACCTTTTCAAGGAAGGCATTCTTAGCCTGAGCCTTTATCACCTCTGGGCATGATTCCTTGTACTCCAGAAGCATACTAACATCCGATCTGATACTCTTAATTAATGACTTGCAGATCCTTTCAAGAAGCGCAGACTGTGAAGAGATCAGGTCCGTGGACGGACCCGGCAAAGAACTTGGTGATGGATCCCGTGGTAAGAAGGCAGATGCGCGTAACTGCTCACTATAAGCGAGAGAGTCCCTCAGATGAGCAGCAAAGACAGAGGTGTCTTTTGAAATCTTATTTAGAAGTTCAGTGGAGGACAGTTCTTTACAATCCGGCTCGTCTGTGAATAGGGAAGTACATGGACTATTCGACGCATTGGTTCGGTTAATAGCATCAAACGATGGTGAGGATTTGCCGAAAACGGGTGAGATTTCATAAAGACTGGTAGAATGGCTGGTACTGGGCTGGTCTTCAGGACTGATGCAACCCTGTTGAGAAGAAATAAGATCCGATGTCCTATCAACGGCAGGCGTTGACGACGGAAGCGGCGGGCGCTTCGGGGACGGAGAGTCACAAGCGTACATCAACAGAGCGCAAATGATCCTCAATGCACTAAAACACAATTCCCTTATTCAAACTACAAGGGTGCATAATGAAACAAAGGAATTTTAAATTTAGATAGGACTGTTATATTATTTGCCATAGTTAATCATTTTTTTGATAACGTGGCACTTCGATTGAGCTTTACTTGTTGCGTCTACTACAGGTACTTCTGTTATTGCGGTTAAATTAAGATGGGTGTTTTAATTTGCCTAGACATTCTTGTAAAAAAGCTTTTTTTATTTGCAAGATAGTCCATTATGAAGCTTTATCGGCTTTCATTCTGGTGATAATGTCTACATTTATGAAAGTTATTTGCAGCATTACGTTAGCCCTGGCAATACATTGAAAAATATGTAATGCATTGGCTATTTAAGGCACGATTTGAATGACGGGCTACTTAAGTGCGCCACAATTATGCCTTCACTAGATGGGCTGGGCTTCAGGCTATGACGGTGACCCCAATCCACTCCGTTTATCGAATATGTATTACGGCCGAGCATCACGTCTCATGGCGCCGCATTTGTGGCAGTGGAAAGCAAATCCGAGCTAAAAGAAAATCTGCTTTAATTTCTACTGCGGATGATTAATCTCACGCGGGAGGAAGAAGTGCATATTCTACGAAAGGACGAATCGTTGATGATCCCCAATAGGGGAGCTGAAAATACCATCAGCCGTCGGCAAATACCGGTTCAGTGGTCTACAGGGAAACTCTTAACAACAGAATAATCATCATCTACTATTTATCTCGTAAAGCTTCTTTACGAACTTGTTTACCAAGTCTGCTTGAAGTTATCAAATCGATGAAAACGCGGATCCTACCCACCTTGCTACTAGCTGGCTAGAATCCAGATAGATACGCCTGAGCAACCCTGATGTGAGAACAACGAGGCAAGGAGGAAAAGGCACAAATTCTTGTTCCCAAGGCGGAGAAGTAAACCTCGTCCTTTGTTTTATGACTCTGCCCATAGGCCAGTATTCCTACGGCTAGTTGCAGATAAGCGTTATTGTCAACACATTCCCCCGCCCCACATTGCAGTTGCTAAACAGGACGAAAGTGCCGATCAGTGACTTTGGGGCGAAGTATCCTCTCAAGTGCACGCGACTCCAACATGTGACACGGTCGACTCGTGGATATTTCCTCACGGCACCGAGTACGTTGTAACAGTTGACGTGGGGGGTTGACCAAGGCGAGTGCAAGGGACGGCGCTCGAGGAAGGAGAGGGGCTGTGTAAGAGGTGATTTGCTTGTCCAACTCTTGGTTTTGGTAAATGGGCCACTTGGGTGTTCCGTCACTATACCACCGCTGGAGGGTCTGACCTCCGAGTTATGCATGTAGCCCCAATTCCTTCTTTACGCCGACAGTACATATTCTGCCCGTCTTCGTGGGAAGTCGCGGGACGCCAAAAATACCAGCGTAGTGAAGATATCAAGTATTAACACAGAGCAGATTTGGAAGACTCTAGTCATGGACAAAGTGCCATGGTATAAACAGGGATACCAAAACCCCATAGCGAAGTGTGCACTCGACCAGGAGTTGTTCTGCTGCATCTTTCAGTCCTTTTGCTGTGCTTCTGTTACTATGCGCGAAGTTCTGCTGCACCAACTTTTCCGGTTCATTTCCTTTTCACCACTCGCCCATTCTGTCAGCAGTAGCATTTCAGTTGTTCAGTCCCCTCAGGAAGCCTGTCCAAGTTAGCTGTCACTGTGGTATAGGGCATTGTTCAGATCCACGATCAACACAACAAAACGCGAATAAACGCCCACGATATGCGCCAGCTACCGAACCCGAGAGGTTCATTCAATGCCTTCCTGCCTGGACCAAAAGTTAACAGGCCATCATACAAATTAAGGAGTGGCATTCCTATGTTTCGGTGCGCCAAAGTCGTCATGTGGTCACACTTATTTGTGACGTTGTTCTAGTGCGGTTTTCCGTCGTAGTGTTGGGTAGGCAAACGTTGGTTTTTTACAACACCCGACTGGCCAAAATATCCAGCAAAGCTGTAGCCCATCTGAAGTCCTCGCCACATAAGCCCAGGGATGGAGCAGATAAAGACACGGGTGACTAACGGAGGAGAGGGTGTTGTTTGGTTTGCGTGAGTTTGACCTTACAGCCGCGGTTGAGTCATCAGTCAGCAGTGACATTCCTAGGGGGTTGCAGGGCCTGAAGACACGTCTAAAGTTCATGCGCGGTCGTTTTGTTCCAGCCCCAACGACCTGTTCGTGTGAACACGTCCAAGCGGCCAAAGTAGTGGCATGATGTGAGCTACACCACTCTGAAGGGATTTTCGGGCCTTACAAGCTTCCCTAGTGTACCAGTTTATATGATTTATTCTGGTCACGCTTCCCAATGTGGTCTAATGAAAGATGATGAGCTCTACTATGATTATCAAATAATGCATGTAAATACCGTGCCTTCAAATTCACGCTTTCACTACTACGGAGTAGGCAAGTAGAAGCCATTTCAAGGTAGCGATGGATTCCGCCTCTGACGACGGGTCAGTTTCATCAACTACGGGATGAGCAGCCCAAAATGATAAAACCGGCGAGACCGCAGCCCAGCCAAATCCATATATCACCTCAGCCCTTTATACGGTAGAGAAAACCACCGTGGCGGTGCGCAAACAATGGACACCATCAAACTCCTGGCCATTAAGAGTGGCAGAGACTAGGATCTTATGCCCGTTTCGCAAGGCAGCAAAATCACCTTCGCCGGTAAATCTAAACGCAGCTCCACTTACCCAAGGGTTGCCCGACAGTCTCAACCACCCCAGCGTCAAAGAATAAGAGAAAAACGGTGATAGAGGTATCCGAGTTTATAGAAACATTCCGGATAGGAAGATCATAGGATAACTCGTTCCTATCCATCAAATAGTTGTGACTCGGTTCCGATTATCGACCGTAGACGCTAAGTGACCTAACGCTTACAAGAAACCAGAAATTCCATGGAACCAACCGTGATCCCAACCACATATCCATACACGAAATTGCGCAAACAAATGAAACTCACCGAGCTTTATACAGGAAAATACAACCTCAAAAACAATTTATTCACACTTAGTTACGGGTAAACTCGATGCGACGCTGAGGAGGCTTACGGATTTTCCTATCTGCCTTTGAGCGACCCCGCAGGATTTTCCCATGTATCGCACAGCTAACACAGTACTGTAGCTTGACATAGAGCTTTGGTAATGTGTAACCTAAAACATTCATTTATGTATATTAATCACAGCATCTCTTATGACGCAGAAGTCGGTATACTTGTCTGTGGCTTATATCAGAAGAAGGGGTGGAGATTTGCAGTAATATGAGGAATTAATCAGAGGTCAAAACATCTATGGATGTGATAGGTAAAAAACCGATTCATTGCATACAAAATCACCCAAGTTTTAGCGCCATGTAAAGTGAATAATATGGTGACATCCCAAGCGAACAAACATACCAGTATAAAAAGACGCCTCTGTCAAATCCTTAACCGCGGCTGCTTCGGCAATGTTCCTAATAACAAACTTGGGAATACACTTATCCTTGGGACAGCATCTGCCACAGTTGCTGCAGCGAATAAACTGAACGTGGCCTCGACCCTTCTTAGAGCGACCGTTGTTTCGCCTTTTTTTCGTCTACATCAATGAATCACCGTTCAAAGTCTAAACTACCATTTTCGAACAGCGTGACAACACAAGTAGAGGCAGCCGCCAAAAATGCAAGAAAATAAAACAAACTACGATGGAATTTATAAGTCAAGGGGTTTTGACAACGGCAACAAGTAGTCAATACTTAATTAAAATTAAAAATCTACAAAATAAGTCAAACATCAGCAATATGTGGCAAAAAGTGGTGAGTGACGATGAGGCAAAGTAAAAGCTGCCGACGCGCAGTAGTTTTGTTTCAGCTTTTCTTCAGCATAAAATAAGATTTTTAAATGGGTTTATAAATTTGGGACCATTTGTCAATGGGCATGAGAAAATTGTGAATTTCTAACCCATAGAAGCTGAATGTGGCATTGGCGAAATCACGGTTTCAAACACATTAACCGAAAGGATTGATCGTTTACAAGGGTAAGGCGTTGCTTGTACAGCAAAGTTTTGTGGAGTTTAATTTATGCTTTATTCTGCAGAATTAATTCTGCTTCCCCGAACATCAGTTTTGCTCGACTCGGTAGCATTGTAGCGTCCTGACACTTCCCTGAAGGCGAAAGAAGACACAATACTAGGGCAAAATATATATTCAGCTTAGAGATTGTGTCCGGGCTACTATCATGGCCTCAAGGCCAGCCCACCCAATGAGGTACAAGAATGCTATTTCAATGTACAAACCACCATCGTATTACAGCATGTCACCTTGAAGACGTGGTCAGGTAAACGAGTTTCAGAATCATTATTTGATATTAAACAAGGCAAAATTTTAAAATTTTGTCACAGTTAAATGTGACTGTATTAAGTTTGTGCAACCGAAGTTTCATTCATGAGAAGGTAATTACATGCAAATGGTTGGCAAAAAAGCTTTTGGTGAGCAGAAACTAAATGAGCTTGTCAGATTCATATATCTCGGCAGTTCCTTTTTTGACGGGCATCTGGACCAAGGTCATTTAGTCATGTGGTTTTAGTCAGCAATACCGTGTGATCGAAGGCATGTAATCAAAACTCACACCGACAGGTTTCATTGGACTTCATGCAATGGCCTCTCATCGATGTAGCTTTGCACTCCGATTTCAGGTAGGCCTACCACTCGCGCCTAAGAGGTCACAGCAACTGCAGCAGGATAGTGAATTAAATGCAGTCATAGCGAGCAGATGGAATGAATCAAAACACCTAACCCCCTACTTTTTTCGCCGGTAAACGTCATAGATGTCACTAAAGGGACACCTGATAATGCGGACGCATTCAATTGGTGCAGAATCTGCATTGACAAAAAAGGGATTTTCTGCCAACCAAACAAGTTCGCCTTTCACCTCTCCAAAACCTGATTACGCTTAAATTCGTCTGCAACAATCACTCAAATGTTTCAAGTGTCCTCTTACAGAAAAACAGTGCTTTGTGATTCGTGAAAGAGAAACAAGATGGCAAATTTCTCCTCATCGTGCCCCACCATCCTCCAGCCAATGATATTGCGCGGACGACGTGAGGAGATTGCAATGCGTCCTTCCAATGTGTCCAATCAACTGCTCGCGTTGTCTGCTCATGTACTCCGCTCTCATCGACCTGTGCCTCCTCCTCAGTCCCATTGGTTGAGGCAGCCATCTCCTTGCCTCAACGCCAATGTTACTTTTCAGTAAATCCCACCTCCAGTGCCTGGTCTGTGCAGACATGAATTTCGGCAACTTCTTCCGCAACATCTCCACTGACAAGAGCAGTGGCAACAGAGGCGGTACCACCAGCAGCGGTAGTGCAGGTGGAGGAGGAGGAGGAGGAGGCAGAGGCGGAGGTGAAGGTGGAGTTGGCGGTGGGGGAAGCATTTTCGCTGCACCAAGTCGTCTGTTCGAGTCCATCAACGCAAAGACAGAGAGCATTGTCTCCGACTTCAGCCACAAAGTCGACTTGGCCAACAAGCTGGACACGATCAAGAAGTACTCCTCCATCGATAAGATTGGCCAGAGTGTACTCGGCACCACATTTCAATCCAGGCCATCCAACCAACCTCCCGATGACCCCACTAAGGTGCCAGCTCAGACATCACAGAATCAGGAGGATTCTTATTCACCGCCTTCCCAACAAACGCAACAGCGCCAGCAGCAGCAGCAACAACAACAACAACAGCTGCAAGAAGAAGAAGAAGCATGCCAAGGCAATCGAAGTGAGCAGTCGGGAGCATGGTCGGCAAACTACTGCAACCCACATTCTATCTCCACTCCCACCGACATTTCCAATGGCACACGCAGTTTGCACGACTTCTCAGGTCACACCAACCAACCACCACATACAACAAGCTATGAATATCACCCACGAGGAGGATACATCATTCGTGAGCGGGAGACACAGGAGTCACCAAAATCACATCCACCAAATCGAGCATCTCAGCACAGATTCGGTGTGGATAATTTCGGACGATCTGATGTAGAGCATAACGGGGCGAGAATGTCAACAGAACAGGAGGCTACGCAGCCAACAAGGGAGGTGGTTTCACAAGGCAGGGAGTCATTCAGTGGGTCTCCATGTGGAGGCGCGAGAGCTAATCCAAGTGAAGTGAGTGCGTGGCAAACCGATTCACGGTTTGCATCACAAGCTTGTCAACTGTCAAGTGGTGAAAGTGCTGAAGAAAGACGTCACGAGAATCCCTTCAACAAGGGGGTGTCTGTGGACATGGGCACAAGCAGGAAGGAGACTGCAAGTTCTATCATGCGCCAGAATACGACTCCGGGATTTCGTCCTCCCAGACCACCACCACCTCGATCTCGTTCTGGATCTGCGTCTGAATCTGTGTCTGGGTGTGGTTCCCAGTCACTACTGATTGAAAGTGCAAGGAAGGTGTCGTTGACGGAGGAGGTGAGTGCCAAGCAGCCATCTTCAGTGCTGCACTCAATCACCACATCAGTCCTCTACGAGGAGGTTGACGAGCCGTTGAAGAGTGCAGTTGCTCCACCGCTGTCAGAGGAGATTGGCTACCTCACCCGTCTACAATGCCAGCAGATTGTGTCCGCGGTGGATGATATGATTGCCGAAGACATTGATGTCAGTCACGACTACGAGACTGAGCCTTATCGACGGCAGGAATCTCAGTCTCACAATTACTGGCGAGACACACCACGCGGAGGATCGGAGCTGCACGATGCACAGACTGTTGAGAGTAGACCACAAGAAGTGAGCACTTACTACGTGACGGAGCCAGATGACACGACACCGTCGAAGCAGGCGACCGATGGCACACCGTTGTCGTATCAACCCTCGTACGTGGGGCGGGAAGAGAAGAGGTTGAAGGAGGGGGAGGAGGGGGAGGAGGGGGAGGAAGGAATGGAGAGTGAGGTGACGGAGGCAAAGGAAGAGAATGAGGTGGATGAGAATGCCCATGATTATGAGTACGAGGATGAGGAGGAGAAGAAGTGGGGGAGGGAGGACGAGGTAACGATGGAGACTGGGGAAGGCAGAACCGGTGCCAGCACAGACGATTGGCACGGGAATTACGGCTCTGAGGATGAAGATGAGGAGGAGGAGGAGGAGGAGGAGGAGGAGGAGGAGGGAGGAGGTGGAGGAGGAAGGAGAAGAGGAGGGAAGGCGAACAGAGGGTTATCCTCCCACCTCGCACGATGTGGGTTCGAAAGGGAAAGTTGGCACGCCTGACGATTCACTCAAACCCTTCATCACCGAATACGTACAAGAACTGGTCACCGGAAAGTGAGTCACCCACACAGTCCTCTTCCCTAACAATTCCCCCTCTCCCACTTTCAAGTCTCGTAGTACCAAATGACAGCTTAGAAGCTAACAAGTTGATTAACTAATAACTGTCAATCACTCCTAACCTCGTTCAGTTTGCCCAACCTCGTGGACACACTTGGTTGGAAATAATCACGCATGATGAGAGACAGGATCCACCCACCTTCCTGCCTTCCAGACATTCCAAATGACTGACTGAGTGTATTCGATGTTGGAGGTGCAATGTAATCTCGTATCCCAGTTTAAGCGTTCTCGCCTCTGTTTAATTCATTCACTGCCTTCCCCATCTGGAGTCATCTTTAATGTCAAGTAGAATGGAGTCATGGAGATGACTTTTGGCTTTGATTTCCTTTTAGTGAGATCGAGTTGAATGCCAAAAACGAGGCGTTCAAAGGATACATGCTGGTGAGTTTGACCGCCTTTACCCTCGAATGTGGCACAGATCAGGAGAGAGTCTCTACTTCTGCCAGATCCCCATACCTTAGGCACAAGTCCACCTACCTACCTGGCTCCCAGTGGACAGGTGTTGGTGCTTACCTAATGCGTAGGTGTGTAGTTGCAATTTGAAGACACTTGTGCCATGGTATAGTTTTAATGGACATCAAGTTCGGTGTGTGTGCATGTGTGTGTGTGGGCATTCTGAGACACATTCTGCGTGGTGTTGCAATACCACACCGCCACTACCACTATACACTTGCGCGTCACATGAAAAATGCGGAAGTGCAGTCACGTTAGTCCATTCACACACGCCCACCGTGGCGCCCGACAGACGAACCATCGGTTAGTGGGCGAATTGAAGACGTGTTTACGCTAGTGATCCACCTGGCCTATTTGGATTCAGACACTTCTCAGCTATCTACATCACTAATACGCACTCGATGTGACGGTTGTGCCGTCAATAGGAGTGTAAATACACCGGATTGGTGGAACACTAGATGAATTCCAAATACAGATATGTCAGTTGATGTGATCTAGAGTGGTGGCGATTTGTCCAACAGAATTATCGAGGAGGTGAGCAGAAAGGTAGAGGGATTGACTTCAACAGGGAGGTCTTCATTACCCACTGGTATGGGAAAAGCTGGAGGTAGAGGTGGCAGAAGTGGTGGAGGTGGTGGCACAGCGCATGCACGTAGGCATTGGCTGACTGACTACTGGTAAACCGAGGTGCTTCCACTCCCGCCAATCCATGGGTTGGATGGCCTTGACCTGAATGATTGTAGCACACTCCAGTCTGTCGCCTGAACGAATCGCGTTTGGCCAGATTTGCCACATTTCCAGTAACCTCGTGTGATAAATGCGACACCAATGATACCCTGATGGCCACAGTCGCTAATCTTGTGACGGACAGGTCAAATGGCATCATTCTGAAGCCTTAACCAGTAAGGTGGTCTTCCACGCCTAACCCATGCGTTATTTCCTTTACTGCAGACACCACAGGGTCGCGAGATCTTCTCCAAGGTCGTTGAAGTGCAGGTGAGTCGCCTAGTCCTGCAATCATAAGACGACAACTTGAACCACCACAGTGCATGTCCACACTCCCTGTCCGTTCCTCAGCTACGAGAGTGGTGTACTCAGACAGGTTGTGGAGTTCATTATTGCCCGTGGTGGTGGAGATGGTGAATTTACTTGACTAGGCTTAGGTCACTCCACGGGACAAACGTTTCCGCATGCCAATGCTGCGATGTTGAGTCAACTTCGTCACTGCAACCGTATGTCCATGACTTCGTCCACCGTGTCGTGGATAGAACTAGAACTATGTAAGATGTAGGGCGATGCACACTCGGCTATGGAGGGGCTATGTGAGCGAAACCACTCCACGAAATTGCAAGTCGATGCAGTGATTTGTGCTTGTGCAGGCCATGACCTCCTGATCCACAGCCGGCACCACAAACAGATGAACGAGAGGCATGTGATGGGATCTGGAGAGTGTGCACCGTGAGTGAGTGAGGACATCTGTGCTAACGAGGTTTACCAATGCAACCACAATCCCGAACAACTGTCATCTTGGTCAAAAGGAAGGCCATGATGGGCGTCATCAGGACATGTGAAAGGAAATACAGATTTGGTATGACACAACTGGTAGAGGTGGCGGATGTGAGTGACTAGTGGTTGCGTTGGAGAAACACCAAATCTTCCCGTTATGGCAACACAACTTCACAAGTTGGTGGAAGGCAGCGCATTCACTACTGCAGGATTTCCTCCAGATTCTTGGGTTTGAATAGAACTAATCTTTCTCACTACCACCAGGACTGAGGTGATCTTATTTAGACTGCTCAATGAATGTGCACACAAGCAAAGAGAAGAATAAATAGATGAAAAGATAATGGCACCCCTGAATGTGTGTTTCGAAGGCGCAGTTAATGGGTCTTTGAAATGGAATAGGTCAATCAACCAGTCAACTCATTGAGCAGATGCAAATGACCAACATTCATTGCGCATTTAACCGATGGCACGGCTGGCTTCACCTAAAAACTTGTGGGCATACGTTTTTGCAGCTATCTTTCCGCCATCAAAGCATTTTTTGAAGAAGAATCCTGTGTGTCCTTGAACAGGACGTAAAGGCACGGTTCGCTGACCATTGGACGTTAGTCAACCAGTGAACAATAGAGACGTGGAAGTGAGATCACACAGTGTCTCCCACCTCTCTCCCTCTCTGTCCTCATCCCTCCCTCCCTCCCAACATCCCCCAACTCCCCTCCCATCTGTCAGGTCGACTGTCTCGCTGTCCATCTGTCTGCATTCCCCTCCCTCGCAGGGTGCGTACTCGGGTGGACGCCTCGACGAGAACGGACTGCGAGCGTTGCTGAGTCGAGTCGTCTTCGTGCTCACAGAGTGTCACAAGTGGGAGGATTTCGTTCCCGCTAAACGACTTCTCACCACATCCCTCGTCTACCACATTGAAGGTATCTCCCACTTACTCCTCTTGCACGCACTCAACAACCACTTCACCGTCTTCACGTCCTGTTGGGCACAGTGTGTGTGGATGCAGTAAGAGCTGCAGCTGCAAACCCCCTTTTTCATCTCACCACTAGCTGCATTCTCGTTACGCAAGCAGGCCTATTCAACCACCTGCACATTCATTTCTTCATTTGCCGCAAGTCCACTTGGCATCAACCACCTCACCTCCCTTGACGATGTCTCACTACTGACACGTGCTGCATATTCTGCCAATGCGTACAGCAGGTAATGTGAGCAAACTGTTCACCCCTAGATCCCATGAAGGTCGGGGAGAAGGTCTTCTTCTTTTCCTACATCAAAAGTCAGCCTATTTGGCATTCGCTGCGATTTGGGAATCCTGGCTTTTTCCAGTCGGGCCAGGGGACGCGAGCCAAGAGGATGGTTCAAATGAGGTAGGGGTCGACGTCCATTCGGCTGGGCAACTGTTTGACGGACGAAACTAGCCCTAATATACCGTGCCTTGGTTAAGTTTATGCTGTTAATGGANCAGCTGTTTACACACTGTTAGATGACTTGGGTAAGATGTGTGACAATGCGGCTTGTGCATTGACCAATGGCATGCCAGTGACCATGGGCTAGTGGTAGTGGTAGTGGTGGTCATGGCGGTGGCGACGATGGCGGCGGTGGCGGAGGGCAGATTAGATTAGTGTGATCTAGTAACCTGTACTGTCCGGTTGATTTATGCTTGCTTAGATGATTTATTGCTACAACAACTATGTGGATTGGCATTAGCCGGTTCATGNCACACTACTTCTTGCCTACTTTCGACTTTGCAGATCTGACACGGAGATCGACCATGCCATCATTGGCCAAATAAGGTGAGTTCTTACACCAACCTTGTCTCCTAATCTGTCAACCCAATGTGGGGCAGGCTTGTTGATATTTGATGACATTATCATGCCAAGTTGATAAAGGTGAAATCGCCGTGGAAGAGGCTGACACACCGACGTCAGGTAGGGACGTGCCAATGATTCAGGTGTTAGGACGGCAGTGTAGCGTGACCTCTCGAGAGAGACGAACTTTGGCCACCTTGTTTGCGCTACGTGGGAGGAATGGTGGGAGAAAAGCACAAACATAAAGTCAAGTGGACATTGACAGCAGATGCGTCCTTCTCCACCAACTGAATCGCGACATACAATGCAAGCGCAAGCACTGATGCACATTTACCACTTTCGCTTCCTCGCCACATTTTAAAGCATCCCTCCAATGCGTCATTCACCCCTCACTTTGGTTACATTAGTTTTAAGCCAAGGAGGACTGCACCATGACCTCTTATCCACCTGCACAGTGCTTTGAGCTATCACGCTTTTGCAGAATTCCGATCAGCATTCTGCATGAGAAACTGGAGAGACAGACCTGAAACAGAGAGACTGATGTGTGTCAACGATATTCGGTACACGCACGAGGGAACTTTGTTTGGCATTGCTCCTAGTGGAGGACATCGAAATGGGCCAATGTGACAGATACTTCATGTAGTTGACAGTGAGTGAAGGAGTGGAGCACTCAGAGGGTATTGACTTGTGTACTTGTTGTAGGTCATACCTCAACACTATGCAGGTCTTCAATCTCCACGCAACCATGCGGTACGAGTTTCTTCGCAAGCAAGGCGACCTCTTCATCTGCCCTCAGGTAGGCCTTGCTGAATGACTTGCACTGTATCACGGCTGCCCGCTCCCCTGATACGCCAACACCAACGCGTGCATTCCCTCAGGTAGTCAAGTGGTGATGTAAATAGCAAAAGCTGGTCGTCTCACGAGAAGGTGTGGATGCGAAAGCTGACGTGGACATTGGGTGTGGGAAATCTCCACAATGACTGTCTCGATGGTGATGGTGCGTGGAACGGGCGTCGCCGATAGCAGTGTGTGAAGCAGTAATGCGATCCACCAATCCCAAAAGCCGAACGAAATAGTGACATTGGAAGTTGTAAATGGTGGAGATGTGTAGCATCACATTCTAGAGCAATCAGGCAGCAATACCTATCAGACAGTGGAGGCACTAAAGGTGGGACAGATGGCTTAGTCCCCCACATCTGAGGCAATTCCATGTTAGTTGTCAAAGGCTATTGTCTCATCCATTGGTGACTAGCGGGGCAAGCTGACAGGCAGATTTGCAGACGGTGATGGATAATTAGGGAGGTTTCTCACGTAGAGACTTGTTGGGCAGACAGTTGGTTTGTCGGGTGATTCCAGTCACATCACTCACGTGTTACAATCCAATGCAACCCATTCGAGTCCACATACGTATTCCAACCACCAGCCTTGGCATACCATCTACCACAGCACGTTTGACTCATTGTTCCCGAAAAGAAGCAACAAGTTAATGGGGTGGAGGCATAGACCTCTCTGACATTAACACTAATCGACCCTCCCGTTGTCTCCACATTACAGATGACGTTGAAGCACTGTCTGTGTTGATTGACAACCCACAGACCAATTGAATTGACTCGTCTCTCCTCTGGCGACATCTGGCCTCCGGTTTGGATCAGCAAACAGCTCCTCTCTTTGGGCAACCCTTCCTCACTGCTTTGCCATACCCACCACTCCATGTGTCATACCACACCCCCTTTCCACCTGTGATATTTTTCCTCCATTAAAGTGTAGACAGCTGCACATCACTCTCCACTCAATCTTCTCCTCCTCTCAATGGAAGACAAGATTTGCGTGAAGAGTCATTCGTCTTCCTTTGCTCAATGCACGAACGACTGGTGACAGCGTCTGTCACCAGTTGATGGATGGTGTGCGTGAGTGAAGCTGCCGCCAGATGTTGCATTCATCAATCCACCATTTGCAGCCTCGTTCGTCATTTTAGAGTTGACACAGTGCAGTGCAGCACAGCGCAGCGATTCTTTCACAGTGGATAAATAAACATCGAAAATACACCCAGTGGTACCTCCTTCCCCTGTCATCGTTGCGGCTACTCAATTTACTCCCTTCCAACATTTGTTACTGCCAGGATATGTTTGAGGTCTTCCTCATTAATGTGCGTTGGAGGTTGACAGTGGTCGTTTGTCGTGTCAAGTGAGTATGATTGTCCACTCATTTTGGCCAAAAGTCAGCAAGCTGTGTCTTGAAATTTGGGATAGTAAAGTCGAGTTTCTCGACTTCTGCCTCCGATGCCACCATGTACATTGGGCATTCGCATTCCGACCATTTGTACTTTTGGGCAAACATTAATTTGTCGGGTCGTGGCAGCAGGCCACATTGGCACGCCAAACATGGCAGTCTCCACGGAGGTCAGCAACATTCCTACGACATAAAAGTCCGTCGAAATAAGCCCAAATTGGATGACAGGACTGGTGGACTTCCTGCATCGGGTACACACCACTCCGTCTCGCGTGCTCTGCTCACTGCATTTGGGCGGTTCTCAGTTCTCCACTCAAACACTTCTTTGAAGAAGTCAGTTAAGGAGGATCCGAAGACGACTTGGAGGAGCACACAACATAGGCCCTCTTGCCTCATCAAAAAGAATCCGCTTTTCCCCATCCCACGCGCTATCCTCTGCGTTCTCTATCCCAAACAAAGCACATCACTAACTACCGTCAAATCACGTGTTTAACCCTTTGGTTTGCCAGTCATGTCACCAGTGATGCAGTCGTCAGTGGACCGCGACGTACGTCTTCGTTCAACACTATCCAGATTCGAAGTCACCACATCACGTGCACTGGTAGTGAGGTTAACAAACAGAATATCCCCTCAAGTGCTTTCATTCGTTAAAATGGCCATTACGACACAAGACCGTTGCGAATCCCGCCTTTGTCAAATGCCCGGTCGCTTGAAGCACAGTATGCAGGCAGGCCTGGCTACCCAACCGCGTTTTCCAAATGCCGTCCATCCTCTATCACACGTGACCGTATCACACTAGCATCAAGATGTGGTGGTAATTGTAACTTGGAGAACCACCATCCACTTTGGGAGGAGTGTTACACGAGGGATGGAATGAGGCAGTATCTCCACCCTCTCTCCATTCCCATGGTTCACGTCTTCGCGTGGGCAAGTTTCGTCATGTGCGCTTCAAGATGTGAGGTCTTACACTGTCTGATGGGTATAAGAACTGCAAGTTCCCCCGTCTAACCGATCAATCCCGACTGCACCCAATGTAGTGGAAAGAAAGAAGAAAAGGGGAAAAGAAGGGAAACAGAAAGAGGAGAAAGGGAAGGGAAAGGCGAAGAGGGTGAAGGTGAAGTTGTTCCTGTACCCGTTCCAGTTGCACCGTATCGGGGAGATAGGTTTCAGCCGTAATTCTGACTTCATCTGTGGTATATCAATAAATTCCTGCTGAACATAGGCTTCCATGACTGCGCACACACCCACACCTCTGAAATAGGAAGAGATGTGGTGATACTTGAATGACCCTATGGTCTGCTGTGGTAACTCAGTCACGCAAATTTAGCCACCAGTAGCAGTGGCGATGTTGAGTGCCTTGCAGTACATCTGGGTGAAGAATAGGCAACAATAATTGAAGCAACAGTGGTAAAGTGAGGTTAAAAGAAGAAAATAAAACTCGTGATCAAAAATTCATGTCAGTGAGACGGAGCAGATTAGAGAATTCCTCCGCAGACGAGGCAGTATGTCTTTGATGTATGGAAAACAGCTCACCTCCTTGTGTCTTACCAGTGGGATGGTAAAGACTGCGTTTAAAGTATACGAGCTGTCAGACACATTTGACATCTGCCTAGAAGTGACGCTAAGCCAGTGCAGAGACTTGCATCAGAAACGTGTTGTTGGTAAAAGGATGTCTGCACCCAAAGGTGAGCTAAAATTGCCACTGAATCACCCTTAAGAAATAGACATGAATCTGAGCCGGATTGTGTGGTTTGCGTTTGCGTGACTGCGTGATGGCGTGTTTGCCTTTGAGCATTGACGACAGATGGAAAGAGGTGTTGTCCTGCTTAGATTGTTTTGCTGCCCGATTCCGTTTTTCTGTTTCCATCGCTTAACTAAATTTGCGTGACTGAGTTACCACAGCAGACCATAGGGTCATTCAAGTATCACCACATCTCTTCCTATTTCAGAGGTGTGGGTGTGTGCGCAGTCATGGAAGCCTATGTTCAGCAGGAATTTATTGATATACCACAGATGAAGTCAGAATTACGGCTGAAACCTATCTCCCCGATACGGTGCAACTGGAACGGGTACAGGAACAACTTCACCTTCACCCTCTTCGCCTTTCCCTTCCCTTTCTCCTCTTTCTGTTTCCCTTCTTTTCCCCTTTTCTTCTTTCTTTCCACTACATTGGGTGCAGTCGGGATTGATCGGTTAGACGGGGGAACTTGCAGTCTTATACCCATCAGACAGTGTAAGACCTCACATCTTGAAGCGCACATGACGAAACTTGCCCACGCGAAGACGTGAACCATGGGAATGGAGAGAGGGTGGAGATACTGCCTCATTCCATCCCTCGTGTAACACTCCTCCCAAAGTGGATGGTGGTTCTCCAAGTTACAATTACCACCACATCTTGATGCTAGTGTGATACGGTCACGTGTGATAGAGGATGGACGGCATTTGGAAAACGCGGTTGGGTAGCCAGGCCTGCCTGCATACTGTGCTTCAAGCGACCGGGCATTTGACAAAGGCGGGATTCGCAACGGTCTTGTGTCGTAATGGCCATTTTAACGAATGAAAGCACTTGAGGGGATATTCTGTTTGTTAACCTCACTACCAGTGCACGTGATGTGGTGACTTCGAATCTGGATAGTGTTGAACGAAGACGTACGTCGCGGTCCACTGACGACTGCATCACTGGTGACATGACTGGCAAACCAAAGGGTTAAACACGTGATTTGACGGTAGTTAGTGATGTGCTTTGTTTGGGATAGAGAACGCAGAGGATAGCGCGTGGGATGGGGAAAAGCGGATTCTTTTTGATGAGGCAAGAGGGCCTATGTTGTGTGCTCCTCCAAGTCGTCTTCGGATCCTCCTTAACTGACTTCTTCAAAGAAGTGTTTGAGTGGAGAACTGAGAACCGCCCAAATGCAGTGAGCAGAGCACGCGAGACGGAGTGGTGTGTACCCGATGCAGGAAGTCCACCAGTCCTGTCATCCAATTTGGGCTTATTTCGACGGACTTTTATGTCGTAGGAATGTTGCTGACCTCCGTGGAGACTGCCATGTTTGGCGTGCCAATGTGGCCTGCTGCCACGACCCGACAAATTAATGTTTGCCCAAAAGTACAAATGGTCGGAATGCGAATGCCCAATGTACATGGTGGCATCGGAGGCAGAAGTCGAGAAACTCGACTTTACTATCCCAAATTTCAAGACACAGCTTGCTGACTTTTGGCCAAAATGAGTGGACAATCATACTCACTTGACACGACAAACGACCACTGTCAACCTCCAACGCACATTAATGAGGAAGACCTCAAACATATCCTGGCAGTAACAAATGTTGGAAGGGAGTAAATTGAGTAGCCGCAACGATGACAGGGGAAGGAGGTACCACTGGGTGTATTTTCGATGTTTATTTATCCACTGTGAAAGAATCGCTGCGCTGTGCTGCACTGCACTGTGTCAACTCTAAAATGACGAACGAGGCTGCAAATGGTGGATTGATGAATGCAACATCTGGCGGCAGCTTCACTCACGCACACCATCCATCAACTGGTGACAGACGCTGTCACCAGTCGTTCGTGCATTGAGCAAAGGAAGACGAATGACTCTTCACGCAAATCTTGTCTTCCATTGAGAGGAGGAGAAGATTGAGTGGAGAGTGATGTGCAGCTGTCTACACTTTAATGGAGGAAAAATATCACAGGTGGAAAGGGGGTGTGGTATGACACATGGAGTGGTGGGTATGGCAAAGCAGTGAGGAAGGGTTGCCCAAAGAGAGGAGCTGTTTGCTGATCCAAACCGGAGGCCAGATGTCGCCAGAGGAGAGACGAGTCAATTCAATTGGTCTGTGGGTTGTCAATCAACACAGACAGTGCTTCAACGTCATCTGTAATGTGGAGACAACGGGAGGGTCGATTAGTGTTAATGTCAGAGAGGTCTATGCCTCCACCCCATTAACTTGTTGCTTCTTTTCGGGAACAATGAGTCAAACGTGCTGTGGTAGATGGTATGCCAAGGCTGGTGGTTGGAATACGTATGTGGACTCGAATGGGTTGCATTGGATTGTAACACGTGAGTGATGTGACTGGAATCACCCGACAAACCAACTGTCTGCCCAACAAGTCTCTACGTGAGAAACCTCCCTAATTATCCATCACCGTCTGCAAATCTGCCTGTCAGCTTGCCCCGCTAGTCACCAATGGATGAGACAATAGCCTTGACAACTAACATGGAATTGCCTCAGATGTGGGGGACTAAGCCATCTGTCCCACCTTTAGTGCCTCCACTGTCTGATAGGTATTGCTGCCTGATTGCTCTAGAATGTGATGCTACACATCTCCACCATTTACAACTTCCAATGTCACTATTTCGTTCGGCTTTTGGGATTGGTGGATCGCATTACTGCTTCACACACTGCTATCGGCGACGCCCGTTCCACGCACCATCACCATCGAGACAGTCATTGTGGAGATTTCCCACACCCAATGTCCACCTCAGCTTTCGCATCCACACCTTCTCGTGAGACGACCAGCTTTTTGCTATTTCCAACCCCACTTGACTACCTTGATGGAATGCACGCGTTGGTGTTGGCGTATCAGGGGAGCGGGCAGCCGTGATACAGTGCAAGTCATTCAGCAAGGCCTACCTTGAGGCAGATTGAAGAGGTCGCCTTGCTTGCGAAGAAACTCGTACCGCATGGTTGCGTGGAGATTGAAGACCTGCATAGTGTTGAGGTATGACCTACAACAAGTACACAAGTCAATACCCTCTGAGTGCTCCACTCCTTCACTCACTGTCAACTACATGAAGTATCTGTCACATTGGCCCATTTCGATGTCCTCCACTAGGAGCAATGCCAAACAAAGTTCCCTCGTGCGTGTACCGAATATCGTTGACACACATCAGTCTCTCTGTTTCAGGTCTGTCTCTCCAGTTTCTCATGCAGAATGCTGATCGGAATTCTGCAAAAGCGTGATAGCTCAAAGCACTGTGCAGGTGGATAAGAGGTCATGGTGCAGTCCTCCTTGGCTTAAAACTAATGTAACCAAAGTGAGGGGTGAATGACGCATTGGAGGGATGCTTTAAAATGTGGCGAGGAAGCGAAAGTGGTAAATGTGCATCAGTGCTTGCGCTTGCATTGTATGTCGCGATTCAGTTGGTGGAGAAGGACGCATCTGCTGTCAATGTCCACTTGACTTTATGTTTGTGCTTTTCTCCCACCATTCCTCCCACGTAGCGCAAACAAGGTGGCCAAAGTTCGTCTCTCTCGAGAGGTCACGCTACACTGCCGTCCTAACACCTGAATCATTGGCACGTCCCTACCTGACGTCGGTGTGTCAGCCTCTTCCACGGCGATTTCACCTTTATCAACTTGGCATGATAATGTCATCAAATATCAACAAGCCTGCCCCACATTGGGTTGACAGATTAGGAGACAAGGTTGGTGTAAGAACTCACCTTATTTGGCCAATGATGGCATGGTCGATCTCCGTGTCAGATCTGCAAAGTCGAAAGTAGGCAAGAAGTAGTGTGCATGAACCGGCTAATGCCAATCCACATAGTTGTTGTAGCAATAAATCATCTAAGCAAGCATAAATCAACCGGACAGTACAGGTTACTAGATCACACTAATCTAATCTGCCCTCCGCCACCGCCGCCATCGTCGCCACCGCCATGACCACCACTACCACTACCACTAGCCCATGGTCACTGGCATGCCATTGGTCAATGCACAAGCCGCATTGTCACACATCTTACCCAAGTCATCTAACAGTGTGTAAACAGCTGTCCATTAACAGCATAAACTTAACCAAGGCACGGTATATTAGGGCTAGTTTCGTCAGTCAAACAGTTGCCAAGCCGAATGGACGTCGACACCTACCTCATTTGATCCATCATCTTGGCTCGCGTCTCCTGCACCGACTGGAAGAAGCAGGCATTCCAAAATCGCAGCGAATGCCAAATAGGCTGACTTTTGATGTAGGAGAAGAGGAAGACCTTCTCACCGACCTTCATGGGATCTAGGGGTGAACAGTTTGCTCACATTACCTGCTGTACGCATTGGCAGAATATGCAGCACGTGTCAGTAGTGAGACATCGTCAAGGGAGG